>OY770263.1:146987527-147632193 GCA_963669355.1 Chorisops tibialis
ACTGCAAGTAATTGGAACTATTTAGGGTAGGCGGATGCCTAATAGGACCAATAAAATCGTTTCCAATCACACCTGGCCATAAATTGACACTGAATCTGTGCTGAAATGATGCCTCTCTTCTTGTATGTGGATTGCTCTCAGCCCATGTGTGTAAGTTGTGGAAGTTTGTGATACCGTCCCTGGTGAATTGGGACTCATCAGTCCAAAGAATTTTGTTCATAAAATTCTCGTCACTTAGTTGTCGTTCAAGGAGCCAATTGCAAAACTCCATCCTTTTGGGCAAATCAATGGGTACCAGCTCCTGCACTGGTAGGAATGCAACCGCTCTGCTTTGAGGACACTCCAAACTTTCCACGTAGAGACGTTTAACTGCAATGCCAAGCGTCGGACAGCGTCGTTGTGTTGAAACTCATTTTAATTTAATTCATTTCCTCGATAATTTAAATACTACTTAAAGGACATTCATCGATAATTTAAATAGTAATTAAAGGACACAAAGAATATTTCAGTTTAACAACATTTCAGGTAGTTTTTTTAGAACGAGGGTTGGTTTATGGCATATTTTATTTTTAAGCCATATGTATTTTCGCTTATTACCTGGAAAACGGGAAAACCTAAGTCATAAGTATGTATGCATCTTTTGTAGGCAATAATATGGCACATAAAACAACAACATTAAAATGACATTTTTATAATGCGTTTTTTTGAGAAAAACTACATTGATCACAGAATTTTGAGGGTCAAAGTATCAAAAATTTGTGGTCTGAAGCAAATACCTCAGGATTGGGTACAGGTACAATACGGACTATTACACCAAATGAAAGGTAATTTGATTCCCTAAAAAACAAGCTATAACACTTTGAAATGCGATTATTAGTTTTCAAGATATAGCGTTTTAAGTGAGTGAGGGTACAGGTCCGAAGGACTTTTCTTGGTCACCCTGTATCTCCGTGGATATTGAAAATTGACCATTTCCGTAGAACAATTTTTTGCTCAAAATATATCCAGGAATAACCCCTTACAAGGTTATGCACGGAGTACCAAACACCCTGTATAGTAGGAGTGAGAGAATATGGAAAAAAAAAAATAAAAATAAAGAAAAAAAACAAAAAAAAAACAAACAAAAACAAAAAAAAACAAAATAAACAAACAAAAAAAAAACAAAAAAAAACAAAAAAAAACAAAAAAAAACAAAAAAAAAGAAAGAAAGAAAAAAAAACAGGCGTTGTCAGTTATAATTTGACTAGTGTTAAAGCGAGCTCCTGTAAGCGGGTTACGCGAGCGTACCGGCTAGCACAACGCTGCATTCACATAATTACCTATGATACCCATGATATTTTCAATGAAATGTCGTGTAAGTATGTTCCATATTTTGCGTGTTTTAGCCCGATAAAAACGATACAACGAACTATGTCCCGCGAACAATACAATAACCCGGAAAGTGAGACAATGCGAATACCCGAAAGTGCGAATACCCGAAAACTAAGAAAATACGAACATCACGTTCAGCTTGTACTCTAGATCACCATGTACGCGCAGTGAGTGGGTCCGGGGGACCGAGGCTCGCAGCGCATGTTTTTTTATTAAGAGTTCCGCAGTGCTAGTCAAAACCTAATTCTGCGCATAGCGGTAGTCTGATACGAAGGGGTTGTTGACGAAAAACCCCGTAGGACTAGTCAAAATCTGGTTCTGTGCGTAGCCCTACTGACTAATTTCATAAACAAACACAGCGGAAAAAATTCAGTTATTCGTAAATTTGCAGGCATATAATACAACTAAAATACAGAAAATAAATTGCTTTTCAGTTCTTCATTTTTTCGCTAAATACGCTAATAAATGTTATATGTTCTGAGAAAATCGGTTTAGAGTGTTTCATGAAAAAGTGAGAGTATAAACAGAAACATTGAAATAAGTTGTTGCTATTTGCTTTTTAGTTCTGAATTTATATTTTATCGCTTTCTTGTTGAAATTATTTAAAATTTGGATCTGGCAATGATGCCAAGGTAGTGCTGTCAAGAAATTTCGCATCGTGTTGTGGAGGAAGTGAGTTGCTCGCACAGTCCTGTTCGAACTTAAACCAATTTATATCGTCGCAGTAAAAAACAAAAATTTCTGGGAATTTTAATTTTTTTTTTTTTTGTCGTGACAACAAAATTAGATGCTGGCAAAATTTGTTTAACATGGAGTGTTGAGTGGAAAAGTTTACGCGATTCGAGTTCTGTTTCAAGCGGGTTGTAACTTTTTTTTCGCTGGTCCTCCGCTAGACGATACCGCCGCTTTATATAGAAATAGCCAACAATGTTATAAGCCAAAACTTTTTTAAGAAACTGATTGTTTTTCTTGTAGTATAGTATAATAAAAAACATAAAAGAATTATGATTGGGCGTAAAGCCCAATCATATGATACTCAAGATGAAACGAGAAAGAGTTCAACGTACCGAAAAATATGTCACCTCCAATTCTTTTAAATAATTAATAGTGACTTTTGTATGGGAGGTGGTAAAAGGAGAGGAGGAAGGTTTGTAATTTTTGGATATGACACCTAATGTGGTATGCAAAATATTTCGTGCTGAATTTAAGGTTTGTAGCTTTCATTATTTTCAATTGGACATAGTTTTCCTGAAATTGCGGCATTTGTATGGGAGGTGGCAGAGGAAGCGGAGCGTTTCAGATGATTTTGAAACTGCTTACCATCATCCTTATCACCACGCTTTGATTCAATTTCAAATTCGATAGTTTTAATATATTCGAAGGAGAAATGCTTTTCTTGAATTTATAATATAGATATTTGTATGGGAGGGGGTAGAAGGAGTGAAGAGGAGCTGATAATTTTTTTTAGCATTTATTGCAATTATTAAAAAACAAATTCTCGCAAAATTTTAAGCTTATACTTTTTCTAGTTTTAATGGAAATCGATATAATGCACTTAACAAAAATTATACATTTGTATGGGAGGGGGTAGAAGAAGTGTACGGATCAAAACACATTTTTTTCTCGATGTTGATATTTCTATTTTTATACTTTATGCAAAATATCAAGTTAATAGCTTTAACAGTTTCGAAGAAAAATAATTTAATTTAAATTTCAAAATTTCGTGAAATTTGTATGGAAGGGGGTAGAAGGAGTGAAGTGAAGTTGATAATTATTTTTAAAGTAAATTGCAATTATAGTAAAATTAATTCTGACAAAATTTTGTCGTTTCAGCTTTACTAGTTTCAATGTAAATCGAAAATATGTATTTTACAGAATTGTTAATTTGTATGGGAGGTGGTAGAAGGAGTAAAGGGATCGGGTCAATATTCCGTGGTATTAATGATATCTATATCATAATACTTTGACCTAAATTTCAAGTCGATAGCTTGAATAGTTTCATAGAAAAATCAATTTCTTTTTATTTCGAAATTTCATGAAAATTGTATGGGAGGAGGTAGAAGGAGTGGAGGGATGTAGCCCATTCACGAACTTAAAGTTACTTTTTTGCTAAAAATGACACACAAAAAATTTTAGCACCATAGCTCAAAGCTTTCGAGAGTTATGCTATAGACAGACGCACAGACGGACAGATAGACATACAGACAGACAGACAGACAGACAGACAGACGGACAGACAGCACCTCGGAATCGAGGTTTTTGAGCGACAACAAATATTTCTGTACCCTTGGCGGCTCTGTGCGAGCGTTATTTCTTAGCGTAACAAATGGTAAGGCAAACACAATATACTCTCAGATTTCATCTAGAGTATAAAAATGCAATCTCTCTACTTCGACCAGTTTCAATAAATCAACCAATTACCAACAAATTGAAAGCTACGAACCTTAAATTTGAAACGAACACCTTTAAAAAACATAACAGAATTATGATTGAGTTTAAAGCCCAATCATATGATACTCTAGATGAAATACTTACTTACCTTTTGTTTGGGAAGTGGTAAAAGCAGAAGGGGAGATTTGTAATTTTTATACTCTAGATGAAATCTGAGAGTATTATAAGTTTGCTCTAAAGTTTGTAACGCCAAGAAATAAGGCTCGGAGAAAAAAATGAATGATACAGAAGATAATATTATCACTCAAAAATCTCAAAACCGGATGTCCGTCCGTCCGTCTGTCCGTCCGTTCGCTCTCTAGCTTGAGAACGCGTTGAGCTAGAAAGCTCAAATTTTTTGCACGTCGTTTTTGAAAAAAAAATAAGGTCAAGTTCGTAAATGGGCCAAATCATTCCACCCCTTCTACCCCCTCCCATACAAAATGACACAATTGCGCAATTTGACAATAAACGGATTTGCTCAAAAAGCATAAAAGCTATTGACCTGAAAATTTGAATATATTACTTTTATGATAATATCAATCTGCCGTAAAAAAAAATTATGCGTGTTCTCTTCCTCCTTCTACCACCTCCCATACAAACTCTACTTGTCATAAATTACTCTAAGCCAATTTACTCAGTGCGTATAAAATTTACCGGGCTGAAATTGTGCACCAAATATTTATTTAAAATTGTTAGTAAGGCCAAAAAAAATTAGACGATTAGCTTCACCCCTTCTACCCCCTCCCATACAAAATGACGCAATTTCGCAATTTGATATTAAATGGATTTACTCGAAAAGTATAAAAGCTATTAATCTGAATTTTGGGATATATTACTTTCATAATAATTTAAATCCACAGTAGAAAAATTATTTGCGTCCTCCCTCTCCCTCCACCCCCTCCCATACAAACTACACTATAACATTTATTGAGCTCATATTTTGTAATAAATACTTAATTAGTATTGTCACTAAGATCGGAAAAAAATATTAGATTAGGTTCACTGCTTCTACACCCTCCCATACAATATGACACAGTTTCATAACTTCACAAAAAAACTATTTTCTTGAAAAGTATGAATGTTACTAGTCTAAAATTTAAGAGATGTCAATTTTATGATATTCTTAGTTATTTCTGAAAAACTCACGAAAATCCCCCCTCGCTTTCTACCACCTCCCATACAAACTGCAATTTTCACTAAATCTAACACACTAATTTTCTCAGTTCCCATTCAATTTTTGGAGTAAGCATTTTGTATAAAACATTTTTGTAGCTACATTAGCATGATGGGGAAAAAATTAGTTCAATGCTATCATCCCTTCTAACACTTTCCATACAAAATTTCTTGTGATCACAAAAAATTCTATTTCATCTAGAGTATCGTAAGATTGCGCTTTACGTGCAATCGTAGCCCTGTTATGTTTAAATGTAACATTGAACGTAGTATATAAAATATTTCATGCTGAATTCAAAGTTTCTTGCTTTCATAATTTTCGAGGAAATTGAATAATTTTTATCTGAATTTATGGTATTTGTATGGGAGAGAAAGTGGGAGATTTTGGATGATTTTGAATCTGCTTACTAACATCCTAATCACATTGCTTTGTTACAATTTTAATGTTGATAGCTCTCATATGTTCGAAGGAGAAAAACTTTTCTTGAACTTTCAATACAAAAATTTGTGTGGGAGGTGGTAGAAGGAGTGAGGTGAAGCATTTATTACAATTATTAAGGGACAAATTCTGGCAAAATTTCAAGTTTCTACTTCTTCTAGTTTCTATGAAAATCGGTTAAATGCATTTATCAAAATTCTGCATTTGTATGGGAGAGGGTAGAAAGAATCTCCGAATCAAAACCAAATTTTTTGACATCAATCATATTTAAAATAGCATACTTTTCTCAAATTTTGAAGTTGATAGCTTTGACGGTTTTGAAGAAAACTAATTCAATTGAAATTCCGAAATTTCGTAAAATTTGTATGGGAGGGGGTAGAAGGAGTAAGGTAAAGTTGATAGTTTTTCCAAAATTAGTTGCAATTATAATAAAATTAATTATGACAGAAATTGGTTCATTTAGCTTTGCTAGTTGCAATGCAAACCGAATAAATGCATTTTTGAAAATTGTGCATTTGTATTGGAGGTGGTAGAAGAAGTAAGGAGATCAGATTAATATTTCTTGATCCTAATGATATTTATATCATTATACTGGCCTAATTTTGAAGTCAATAGCTAAAATGGTTTCGGAGAAAAATTAATTTCTTTAAATTTCGAAATTTCATGAATTTTGAATGGGAGGGGGTAGAAGGGGGATGTGGCCCGTTCACGAACTTAAAGTTAATTTTTTGCTAAAAATGACACACAACAAATTTCAGTACGATAGCTCAAAGCGTGCGAGAGTTATGTTGTAGATAGACGCACAGACAGCACCTCGGAATCGAGGTTTTTGAGAGACAACAAATATTTCTGTACCCTTGGCGGCTCTGTGCGAGCATTATTTCTTAGCGTTACAAACGGTAAGGCAAACAAAATATACTCTCAGATTTCATCTAGAGTATAAAGATGCAAGGAAGCAGTAATACAAGCAACAACTTTAGTTCATGCAGCACCTTCAGCATCATCATCATCATCATCAATGGCGCGACAGCCCAAATCGGGCCCTGGCCTCCTGAAGTCGTCGCCTCCAATCGTCTCGATCCAAAGACCGCGTCCTCCAGCTGCTAATTTTTAGAATGGCTTTGCTGTCTTCATCAACCGAGTCTTCCCATCGCTTGCGTGGTTTGCCTACTGGCCGGTTACCACTCGCTTTGCCTTTAAGAGCACGTTTGGGGATTCTTCTGTCTTCCATCCGCTCTACATGGCCAGCCCACTGCAGTTTACGTAGCTTGATGAACGTTGAAGCTTCTGGCTCGTCGTAGAGTTGATACAACTCATGGTTGTATCTTATTCGCCATTCCGTTCCTTCCTTCACAGGTCCCAAAATTCTTCGGAGGACCTTTCTTTCGAATGCGTTAACTGCTTTTTCGGAAGTTCGCGTTAATGTCCACGTCTCGCTGCCATAACAGAGCACAGGTCGTATAATAGTTTTATAAATCCGCAGCTTATTGTTCCTGTGCACTTTCTTGGATTTCATTATTGGAAGTACCGAATAATACGTCTTATTTGCTAGTATTATCCGTCGTTTGATTTCGTCTGTTTCATTACCGTCTTTTGCTAGATTAGCCCCAAGATATATGAAGTTGTCCACACTCTCCAAATTATATTCCGCAATTGTTATGTTTTGTCTGATTGGCGTTCTCCTTCTTGTTTGCGTCATTACTTTTGTTTTGCTTTCATTAATGCGCAACCCGACTTCTTTTGCGGCGGAGTCAAGATTGACAAATACCTCCTTAGCACTAGGGAAGGATCTTGCTAGAATGTTAATGTCGTCAGCGTATGCTACTAGTTGGGTGGACTTGAATAGTAGTGTCCCGTTGGTGTCGACTGGGATTTTTCGGACGACATACTCTAGTGCCAAGTTGAAAAGCATAGGAGCTAGACCATCTCCCTGCTTTAAACCACATTCCGTTGGAAAGCTGGTTGTGGAATCGGTTTGTATTCTCACTTGGGATTCAGTGTTCGTCATTGTGAGTCTTGTTAGTCGGACTAGTTTTGGAGGAATTCCAAAGTCAAGCATGATTTGGTACAGTACGCTCCTGTCGATACTGTCGTATGCTTGTTTGAAATCTACGAATATTTGGTGCACGTCTGTGTTATATTCCCAGCATTTCTCAAGCACCTGTTTCACCGAGAATATCTGGTCTGTTGTAGATCGTCCGGTTCTGAATCCGCCTTGGTATTCGCCAATTATTTGATTAGTATAGGGCTTAAGACGACGTTCAATAATTTTTGTCAGTAGTTTATAGGACGTACACAACAATGATATACCTCTGTAGTTCTCACAGCAGAGTTTGTCTCCTTTCTTGTAAATTGGACATATAATGCTTTTTCGCCAGTCGTCGGGTATGATTTCCTCTGTCCAAATTTTGCATATCATGCTGTGCAGTATTTCAGCGACACAGTTTCCACCGTTTTTCAGAAGTTCAACTGGTATTTCGTCAATTCCCGGCGCTTTGTTTCGTTTTTGGTCACATAGGGCTGCTTTGATTTCAGGAAGCGTGGGTGGTGTCGATGATGGTTCATCTTCGTCAGTTGAGGCTTGAATTGAAATGTTGTCTGTCGTTATCGGTGCTACTGGGATGGGATTCAAAAGATGTTCGAAGTATGAAGCCCATCTCCTTTTGATTTCTTCTGTGTCGCTGATGATATTGCCCTCTGCGTCTTTGCAGAGACTGGTTTTTGGTTTATATCCCTTTTTCAAGTCTTTTACTATGGCGTATGCGTCCCGCGTATTATTTTTTCTCATGTCGTCGTCCATTTTTTGTATCTTGTCATTATGGTACTTCCTTTGTTTTCGTCTGCAGGTCTTTTTCGCATATCGCCTAAGCTCGTCATATCTTTCTTTTTTGGCTCGTGTTGGTCGTTGAGTAAAAATTTTGTAAGCTTCGTTCTTTCTATCTATTGCGTCGCGACATTCTTGGTCGAACCAATCATTACTTTTTCGCCGTGCTTGATATCCTAATACCTCTTCCGCGGAGGATTTGATGCCGTCTCGTATTTTCATCCACGCATTATCCACTGGCATACTTTGGATATTTTCATATATTGGTGTCAGGTGTTTATTACATGCTAACATGTAAGCCTGCGCCACCGTTTCGTCGTTAAGCTTGTCGACATTGAATTTGCGAGCTCTACTCGTTTTCGAATACCCACGACAAGCTATTTTGCATCGATACTTAGCTCTGACTAGATAGTGATCAGAGTCACAATTCGCACCGCGGAGAGTTCGTACATCAAGTATACTGGAAGCAGCCCTTTTCTCAATAAGAACGTGGTCTATTTGGTTGAAGGTGTGACCATCTGGTGATGCCCACGTTCGTTTGTGAATATCGCGATGTGGGAAGCACGTAGAGCTTACTATGATATTTTTGCTGCTTGCGAAATCAATAAGACGTTGGCCATTGTCGTTGGTTATGTCATGGAGACTGTGCCCTCCTGTTGTTCCTCTATGAGCCTCCTCCTTTCCGACTTTTGCATTAAAATCCCCTAAGACAATTTTTAGGTCATTCGAGGGCAGTGAGTCATATGTTGTCTCTAGGGTGGCATAAAATTCGTCTTTAGTTACATCGTCCTTGTCTTCTGTTGGTGCGTGAACGTTGATCAACCAGGTGTTGAAAAATTTAGTCTTTATTCGGATTGCACACAATCTTTCACTTATTGGTTTGAAGCTCGTGACCTGCTGCTTAAATTTTTTGTCAACGACAAAAGCGACTCCAAACTCTCTGCTTCCCGACAATTTTCCACTTGGATAGATTGTGTGTGATCTCATGTCCATGATTTCGCTACCGAGCCATTTCGTTTCTTGGATGGCAGTTATGTTGATGTTGTGTTTTGCCACTTCTTCGAGAAACTCTTTCAGAGCTCCTGTCCTAAATAAGGATCGAACATTCCAAGATCCAATAGAGTAGTCCATTTTTCGTTTGCGGGGTCGTTGCCGTTGAGTCCATCCTTTCCGAGGCTGTTCTTCAGGTTTCTGGACAGTGTTCTTTTTCCGGTGATGCGTTGTCGGCGCCTCGCCCAACCCCCGACCTGGAGGACCGGTCCTACTTATTTATTACACCCTAGTAGAAAAAGGGTGGGAGTTTTGAGCTAAATATGACATGCTGGAGTTCTCACAGCTATGCTGCAAGTCCAACTATGTCATACTTTTTGCCTACTTCCTGAGACGCACTGGTGTTACTGGCCATTCAGGTTAACTCCATGTTCCCTCCTCCTTTCTCAACTCGGGCTTGGGACCGTCTATGGCATCACTCGTACTAATGACAGATGCATCCGACACATCAATCGGTTCAGCTCTCAATCAAATACAAAACGGTCGAATGTAACCTTTAGGATTTTATTCAAAGAAATTGTCTGAAACTCAAACCAAGTACAGTACCTATGATCGGGAACTTTTAGCAATTTATGAATCAATAAAACATTTTAGACATATGCTAGAAGCAAGACCTTTCACAATAGTAACTGATCATAAACCATTAATATACGCTTTCCAACAAAAACCGGAAAAAAGCATCACCACGCCAACTACGTCAACTAGATTTTATATCACAATTTTCAACAGACATAAAATGCACCGCCGGTAAGGATAATACTGTCTCTGATTTTTTATCTCGTTTAGAGACAATAACAGTGCCATCAACATTCGACTACAACAATATCCAAGCAGATCAAAAGCAAGATGATGAATTAAAGAAATTGCTAAACGAACCTGACATACATTCATTGAAACTAACATCAGTAGAAATTCCTAGTACAGAATTTAAAATTTATTTTGATACGAGTAAGAAAAACGCAAGACTTTATGTTCCGAAGAACACCACACATCAAGTTTTTAACATTATACATAACATAGCTCATCCAGGCATTAAAAAAACCATACATCAGATTAAAGAAAAGTATATTTGGCCATCTATTAACGAAGATACGAAACAATGGGTACAATCATGTGCAGCATGTCAAAAATGTAAAATAGGACGCCATACAAAATCTGGTTTCGCACACTATCCTGAAGTGTCTTCAAGATTTTAACACATCTACATCGATCTAATAGGACCATTACCAATGTCTGAAGGAAATCTTTATTCCCTAACCTGTATTGACAGGTACAGCAATTGGCCAGAAGCAATACCAATCGAAAATATTACCGCAGAAACAGTCGCTCGAGCTTTGTACAACAATTGAATCGCTAGATATGGAGTACCAGAAAAGATAACAACTGATCAAGGTCATCAATTTGAGCGTGAGCTATTCAAAAATCTCACAAAATTGTTAGGCATACAACACATAAGAACAACACCATATCATCCACAGTCTAATGGAAAAATAGAGCGATTACATCACACTCTAAAAACAGCTTTAAAGTGTCACGCAAACAATCGATGGACAGAGATTTTACCAACAGTACTATTAGGACTTCGTTCGGTGATAACAAATAGTAACGCTACACCCGCGGAAATCGTTTACGGACAATCATTAAGACTACCTGGTGAATTCTTTGATGAAAGTAACATTAACACAGAACCATTAACATTCGTGAATAATTTAAAGGAGACAATAAAATCATTTAAACCAGTACCAATTAAACATAATAACCCTAAAAAAAACATTTTCATTCACCCAGCACTTTATACATGCACACACGTTTTCGTACGTCACGATGCCATCCGAAAACCTTTACAACCGCCCTATGATGGACCCTTCAAGATAACAGCGCGATCAGAAAAATATTTTACATTTTAATTTAAATAATAAAACAAAAAATATTTCTATTGATAGACTAAAACCCATGTTCAGCACTCAAGATAATCAGCCACAGCCAAAAGATTTTGATACAGCTACACAACAAGCCACACAACCTACACACATCACAAATAACATCGAAGAAACCAAGGATACAACACCAGAATTTTCACGATATGGACGAAAATTAACAAGAACTGTCCACTTCACAAAGTAACGCATCTGCTGGAAGGGGAGTACTGTAGCGATATCAAAGAAATACATTTACATTTTGCTAATATTTATTAAAATAAAATTTTATCCATTGTAAATCAATTTTTATTTTTATACTCTAGATGAAATCTGAGAGTATTATAAGTTTGCTCTAAGGTTTGTAACGCTAAGAAATAAGGCTTGGAGAAAAAAATGAATGATACAGAAGTTAATGTTATCACTCAAAAATCTCAAAACCGGATGTCCGTCTGTTCGCTCTCTAGCTTGAGAACGCGTTGAGCTAGATTGTTCAAATTTTGTACACGTCGTTTTTGACAAAAAAGTAAGGTCAAGTTTGTGAACGGGCCAAATCGCTCTACCCCTTCTACCCCCTCCCATACAAAATAACACAATTGCGCAATTTGACAATTAAAAGATTTGCTCGAAAAGTATAAAAGCTATTAGCCTGAAATTTGAAATATATTACTTTTATGATAATATCAATCTGCCGTATAAAAATTATGCATGTCCTCCCCCTCCTTCTACCACCTCCCATACAAACTGTACTTGTCATGAATTACTCTAAGCCAATTTACTCAGTGCGTATAAAATTTAGCGGGCTGAAATTGTGCACCAAATATTTATTTAAAATTGTTAGTAAGGCGAAAAAAAATTAGACGATTAGCTTCACCCCTTCTACCCCCTCCCCATACAAAATGACGCAAATTCGGAATTTAACAATAAATTAATTTACTCGAAAAGTAAAAAAGCTATTAGTCTGAGTTTTGGGATATATTACTTTCATAATCGTATAAATCTACAGTAGAAAAATTATTTGCGTCCTCCCTCTCCTTCCACCCCCTCCCATACAAACTGCACATTTTCATGAAATGCTCTAAGACGATTTTCTCAGAACATATAACATTTATAGAGCTCACATTTTGTTATAAATACTTAATTAGTAATATCACTAAGATCAGAAAAAAATATTTGATTAGCTTCACTGCTTCTACCTCCTCCCATACAATATGACACAGTTTCACAACTTCACAAAAAATCGATTTTCTTGAAAATTATGATTGGTACTAATCTGAAACTTAAGGGTTGTCAATTTTATAATATTCCTAGTTATTTCTGAAAAAATCACTAAGATCCCCCCACTCTTTCTACCACCTCCCATACAAACTGCACATTTTCACTAAATCTAACTTACTAATTTTCAATTTTTGGAGTAATAATTTTGTATAAAACATTTTTATAGCTACTTTAGCATGATGGGGAAAAAATTAGTTCAATGCTATCACCCCTTCTAACACTCCCCATCCAAAATTTCTTGGGATGAAAAAAAATTCTATTTCATCTAGAGTATCGTAAGATTGCGTTTTATGCGCAATCGTAGCCCTGTTATGTTATATTACATGATTAGAGTAAAATTCCCTATATTTTATAACTATTCATAATTTGTTAGATCGGGCAACATTGTAATATTGTATTGTATAAAAACTAAAGAATTGAATATAAAGCCCTTCTTCTCTACTAAACAGCCGAGCGTTTCGTTTAAAAATAATTCCTCCACAGGTACCAAACCGACAGTCCTATACAAGTAATTTTCGCAGACTATCTCTGAGAATTTTTATTTGCTATGCCAAAATAAAAAGTGCGCAGAAAAGTTTATTCTATACAAAATTTGCTCTCATAGTCATAAATGCCGTGCATTTGATTTCGCTCTTTTTATTTCGATTTGTTATGTCAAATAAAAAGTACGCAGAATTTTTTTTCTAAACGAAATTTGATCTTATTGTCATAAATGCCGTGTATTTTGAGCAACTCGTGGTACTATTCTCTCTTTTCAAAAGTTTTTCCAGTGTTGCCCAAAAGCAAAATTGTTAGCCAACTTCACACATACACATGTAGAGTTACCCGGTTACTGTACGAACTTGTGAAGTTCGTAACATGATCTATTATCAATTAGTAATTAATTTCACACTTTTAGCGAATCAGGTGAATGCTCGTAGTAATTATCATCAAAAATTCATTGCAAAATCAGAATTAAGCAACAATCCAAAACTTAAGAAATAAATACATTCAACTCTAATGTTACGTTTCTATTTGACGGTTCTCTCCGGAAATATATGTCAAGTGTCAGACAGAAAATCGCTTTGACTGTTTACATCTGAAAAAAATTACTAGATATACATATATGACAGTTCCCGAAATGCTAAAATTTTAAATAAATGTACGACGTTTACATTCATACAAATGTGTCCCGTGTCGTATACATCTTTCATTCTACACACAGTTCATTTTATGTTATCTAGATGGGATGAAAGTTTTAGTGCCTTTAAAAGGTGATTTTCCTGCCATTCAGGAACTTTATTATAAAAGTACGAGTATATTACGTTTAATTAGAGCAGTATTGTCTTTTATTTCAACGCATATCGCAAAACTGCGACTTTTGTATGGGAAGTGGCAGAAACGGTAGGATTTTGTGGCAACGAGTTACATTTCCAACTCCACATCTCCTCGTAACGTAAGGCCATCAGCCAATTGTCATTTTAATTGCCTTCAGCACAATTGTACTTAATATTCCTTTTCACTTATCTTATAATTAACTTAAACATTATTCCGCACATGATTCATATTTTTATCCATAAATTTAACGTAACGTAATATTGCACGAATAAGCATTCTAGCATTCCTTTCAATAAACAAACTTCGATCATAAAGTTAACGTAGACTAAAATCGTTTCATTAGAATTCTCTTATCACTTTTGTACCATAAATAAATTCAACATAGAGTTGGTATTGTTTATGTTGAATTTTTCGAAGTAAGCACATTCATAGACGCACAAATAACTTGAGCACGAAGAATGAGGCTTTAATGCTCAGGAACTTTCATATAATAAAATATACATTCATTCTCAGTTCAGAATCGGAAGGGTTAAGTTGATTGTTAAGAATATAGTAAATGCATATAAATTTGATTATTTTATTTGGTGAAGTGAAACCTTAACCCCTTAACCCTTAACTGGCGCAGCCGCGAAACGAATCTACAAAAAGTTTAAAAATCTATAAACGCATGTATAATCGCGAGTTAAAATTATTATTTAAATAAAAATACTTTAGAACGTGATTGGGAGTGAATTGGTTGAAGCGAACTATAATATATACTGTATTATTATTGTGATTTTTATTTTTCAATATGAATGAAGAACAAAGTGAACAATCAAATCACCCACCGATAAACACGGTAAATTCTAACGAATATGTACTCTTACTTCCGCCGTTACAGCCCATTTTAAAGAATAAACCCCTTGACGAAAAATTACCAAATCGACCATCATTAGAAGAGTTAATTAAATGCGCATCCAGCATACCACCGTATTATGGTAATCCTAATACCGCAATCGAGCTTGAGGCATGGCTCCAACAATGTCAACGAGTCCTCGATATTAGAGCGAGTGATCCATTCGACCATATAAGCAACATCATTATTGGAAAATTACGGGGACGAGCCCGTGAAGAATATATTAAACTTCAAACAACAAGTTGGCCAATTATTCGCAAACAACTCCGAACAGCTTTTGGTGTATCTCAGTCTTACCACAGCATTGTTTTAGAGATGCACATCATCGATCGTAATGCATCTGTCGAAGCAATACACGACAAATTGAACAACTGTCTTGGCAAATTAAATAGCAAATTTCATCAGGAAGACAATAAATCTACATCGCATCAACCAACTGAAAATGAAAAATTTGTTTGAATTTATTACCTACTTATAAATCCAGTGTTTTTTATTCTTTGCAAGCAAGGTCTTTGTCGGAGGCATACAATATGCTATGTGAAAGAGATTTAGTGTATGACAGAAGAAATTTTTCTAATGGGATTCAATTTAATTCCAGAAATTTTAATAGCTCCCATGCCACTGACTATCGAAATCCAAATAATAACACCACAAATCCTAATAATAATAATTTCGGTGTCCAAAATAATCGTTTCAGCAATTGGTCTACTCAATCTTATAATCGAAATCAAAAATTGAACAACCAAAATTCTCGAAGTTTTGGCAACCAAAATTCTCGAGGTTTTGGCAACCAAAATTCTCGAAGTTTTGGCAACCAAAATTCTCGAAGTTTTGGCAACCAAAATAATAATCAAAACTGGCAAAATAGTCAAAATAAGTCTTATAGTGGGCAAAGGTATAATAACAATAATAATAGTCAACAACGTGGTTTTAATAACAATAATACGGGTTACAATAATGGACAGAGACGAAATAATTATAACAGCAACTCAAATAATAATAATACGTATTCCGGAAATAGAAATCAAGAAAGTGGTAACCACTGTGAAACATAACAGACAAACCGAACCTCATACAAACGAATCATTGCCTGCTGATGTGGAAAATTTCCGTTCAACAGCCTCTTGGGACGATTACCACATATAAGAATTGCTAGTAAAGGCAAGTTCTTACGCTTCTTAATAGATTCAGGAGCAACTATGAGTTTAATAAATGAAAGATTCTGCAACCCATTAAATCAAAACATATTAAAAGAACCAATTGAATTACTAACTATTGGTGGTAAAACCACAATAAATAAAAATATAACAACTAAAAATTTTAAAGAATTAGGAGAAGAGGTTACCTTTTACATAATGAAAGACGTATACAAAAGATATGACGGATTGATAGGGACGGATATTCTACTGCCATCCAAAGCAGTAATTGACTTAAGACGTAACAGACTGTATTTACGAAACCACGAATTGAAGTTATATTTTTCAACCCAGGACGAAAATTAATCAGATTTATATGAAAAACAGATTAATAATATTAAAGAAGAATTAGATATAAAGAGAAAGATTAAAGAAGAGGATAGATATAACAGAGAATTAAATTATCAAGAAATGGAAGAAATAAAAAGAATTAAAATTGAATACAATGACGTTTTAAAAGGAGACGATAAACTTTCTTTTACGCACACAATCAAGCATAAAATTCAGACAATCAACGACAAACCAATATACGTTAGACCTTATAAATATGCACAATTTCACGAAGAAGTGCAAGCACAAATTAACTCGATGTTGAAACAAAAAATCATTTGCAAATCCGAATCACCTTATAACGCACCTCTGCGTAGTCCCTAAAAAAGCCCATAGAGATGGTAGAAAGCAATGGCGTATTGTTATAGACTACCGAAAACTAAACGAAAACACAAACATAACAGGGCTACGATTGCGCGTAAACCGCAATCTTACGATACTCTAGATGAAATAGAATTTTTTGTGATTCCAATAAATTTTGTATGGAGAGTGTTAGAAAGGGTGATAGCATTGAACTAATTTTTTCCCCATCATGCTAAAGTAGCTATAAAAATGTTTTATACAAAATGCTTACTCCAAAAATTGAATAGGAGCTGAGAAAATTAGTGTGTTAGATTTAGTGAAAATGTGCAGTTTGTATGGGAGGTGGTAGAAAGAGTGGGGGGATTTTAGTGATTTTTTCAGAAATAACTAAGAATATCATAAAATTGACATCCCTTAAATTTTAGACCAGTAACATTCATACTTTTCCAGAAAATAGATTTTTTGTGAAGTTGTGAAACTGTCTCATATTGTATGGGAGGGGGTAGAAGCAGTAGAGCTAATTAAATATTTTTTTCTGATCGTAGTGATAATGCTAAACAAGTATTTATCACAAAATGTGAGCTCGATAAATGTTACATGTTCTGAGAAAATCGGCTTAGAGCATTTCATGAAAAAGTGTAGTTTGTATGGGAGGGGGTGGAAGGAGAGGGAGGACGCAAATAATTTTTATACCGTATATTGAAATTATTATGAAAGTAATATATCCCGAAATTCAGACTAATAGCTTTTATACTTTTCGAGCAAATCCATTTATAGTCGAATTGCGAAATTGTGCCATTTTATATGGGAGGGGGTAGAAGGGGTGAAGCTAATCGTCTAATTTTTTTTAGCCTTACTAACAATTTTAAATAAATATTTAGTGCACAATTTCAGCTCTCTAAATTTTATACGCACTGAGTAAATTGGCTTAGAGTAATTCATGACAAGTTCAGTTTGTATGGGAGGTGGTAGAAGGAGGGGGAGGACACGCATAATTTTTATACGGTAGATTGATATTATCATAAAAGTCATACATTCCAAATTTCAGGCCAATAGGTTTTATACTTTTCGAGCAAATCCGTTTATTGTCAAATTGCGCATTTGTGTCATTTTGTATGGGAGGGGGTAGAAGGGGTGGAGCGATTTGGCCCGTTCACGAACTTAAAGTTACTTTTTTGCTAAAAATGACACACACAAAATTTTAGCACTATAGCTCAAAGCTTTCAAGAGTTATGCTGTAGACAGACGCACAGACGGACAGACAGACAGACGGACAGACGGTCACTCGGAATCGCGGTTTTTGAGCGACAACAAATATTTCTGTACCCTTGGCGGCTCTGTGCGAGCGTTATTTCTTAGCGTTACAAACGGTAAGGCAAACACAATATACTCTCAGATTTCATCTAGAGTATAATAACTGATCCTTTTCCAATACCCGATATGAACGAACTATTGGGAAAATTGGGAAATTCAAATTATTTCTCAACGCTCGATTCAACTAAAGGTTTTCATCAAATCGAAATGGATGAATCGAGTCGTTGCAAAACAGCATTTTCCACCAAACAAGGACATTATGAATATCTTAGAATGCCGTTTGGCCTTAAAAACGCTCCTTCAACATTCCAAAGAATGATGAACGATGTGCTTCACAAACAAATAGGAAAGATATGTTTAGTCTATATGGATGATATCATCATTTTTTCTCAAACATTCGAGGAACATGTAAAATCCATACACACAATATTGAAAGTATTAAGGAAAGCAAATTTAAAAGTCCGAGATGGACAAGAGTGAATTTTTTAAACAAGAAACTAAATTCTTAGGGCATATCATTACACCTGCGGGAATCAAACCCGATCCAAGTAAAATTGCTGCAATAAGTGGATATCCTATACCGAATACTCAAAAACGGATTAAGTCATTTTTAGGCTTAGTCGGATATTATCGAAAATTTATCAATAACTTTGCAACTATCGCTAAACCAATGACCGAGAGATTAAAGCACTGATCAACAATTAATGTCAATGATGAAAATTACAAAAAATCCTTTAACACTTTGCGCAACGCAATAACAAACAAACCAATACTCAGTTATCCTAATTTCAATGAAACATTTACAATTACTTGCGATGCATCGAACTTTGCAGTGGGAGCGGTGCTCTCTCAAAACAACTTACCGATATGTTTTGCCTCTCGTACACTCGGTAAACATGAAATTAATTACAGTGCGATTGAAAAGGAACTTCTCGCAATAATTTGGTCCACAACCTATTTTCGACCTTATATTTATGGAAGACGCTTCACAATAAAAACCGACCATAAACCATTAATTTGGCTTTCAAATATGAAAGAACCAAGTCAAAATAGTAGCATATTTTGACTTGGTTCTTTCATATTTGAAAGCCAAATTAATGGTTTATGGTCGGTTTTTGGAGAGAGAAACTTGAAGAATTTGACTACGTAATAGAACACGTAAGTAGTAAAGCAAATCTCGTAGCCGACGCACTAAGTCGCATAGAGATAAACAACATAGAACAAACAACACCAGACATAAACTTAGAGGTATACACAACAAATAAAGTTCTTAACAATTATAAGACACAATTCAAAATCGAACTATCTACCGAACCAGAAAGCACAAAGAAGATATATAAAAACATAACTCAAATCCATATCAAAAACGATATACTTGATGAAAAGTTTATGCAAACGATAATTTATAATAATTTTCCACAAACTGGTACTGTAGGAATCCTTATCAACAACGAAGAAGCATTCCAAATATTCTGCAAACAATTTACGAAATGGAAGAAGCATACTAAATTTAAAACCAAATGCGCAAGAACTTTACAAGAACTGCCGAATTCTAAAGATACGGAAATACATGAAGAAATATTGAAAACTCATAGAGCTAATCAACATGATGGTATTGAGAAAACGTTTCAGCTGATGAAGAGTACGATATATTATCCACGATTGAAATACCATATCGAAAAAGTCATCAACAATTGCGATATTTGCCGCCGAGCAAAATATTCTAGACACCCAATTAAAACACCATTTGCATTAACAGAAACTCCGGACAACCCAATGCAAATCATGCACACGGATATATGGTTCATGACTCGATATAAAGCATACCTCACTATGATAGACAAATTCAGCAAAATGGTAACAATGATTAAAATTAGAGGAACAAAAGACAGAAATATTCAAATTGAACGAGCTATCTCAATTCTAGGAAAACCTCAGAAACTTATCATGGATAATCAATTAGATTCTCAAAAGCTCAAAACATTCTTTAAATCACAAAATATTTCAACACACTTTATAACACCATACCACCACACAGGTAATGCAGACATTGAACGCTTCCATAACACATTAAATGAAAAAATTCGCATTTGGAATGAAACCCCTGATTGTGAGAAAAGTTCTCAGGACCCAATTCAAATTATAGTAGATAAATACAACAACACTATTCATTCTACAACTAAAGCAACACCCTTTGCAGTGCATCACAACTTGGAAAACAACAATGAAATTTGCGAAAGAATTGGGAAAATGAAAATCAAAACCACAACAAAACTTAATAAAAACCGAAGAACAGCAGAGATCGATAACAGATATATAAAAAATCAAATATACGGAAAACTAAAACCAAAATTCAAAATCGCTAATAAACAAAGGAAAACTCACCCAGACCAACATCCCCGAAAACTAAAATATTAAAATTAATTTATAAAAAAAAAGAAAAACGAGAAAAAAAAATCAATATTTAATACGAGAAAATCAATTCCCATTTCAGATGTTTGTCTTGAAATTGATGATATTCATAACACTACTACATATTATGTCAGCACATAACAATAAAATTATAGTAGAAAAAATCAAGGAAGACACCAAACTAATTTTGATAAACGAACAGGAAATACGACTCATAAAGGATAATTATAAAATATTTCATACTATAGACGTCAATAAATTGCAGGAATCTTTGAATAACATCACTAGAACTACTTTTACTAACGACAAAAAGCATCCATTCATACTACACGACCCGGAACTAGATCAAAAAATAACAAATATACAAGTAAGAATCGATATACTACGAAAATATAATGAAAACCACAACTCACGTTCAAAAAGAGGATTGTTCAATGCTGTAGGATCATTCTATAATTTACTTTTCGGTACTATGGACAATGAAGACAGAGTGGAAATAACTGACGCTTTACATGACTTAGAGACTAACCAAGTAAATTTTAAAAAATTTTCCGATAAACAAATTTACATTAATAATCAATTTGAACGAAACATTGCCCATATCGAAAAAACATACGAGAACGTTAAAAAACTAATGAAAAATACTTCTACGCAATCATTTGAATTGTATAAATTAATAGCAAAACTAACTAATTATAATCTTTTAAACGAACTATCAGATGAAATTGACAAAATCCTAGACAACGTAAATTCTGCAAGAATTGGAATAATGACACGAACAATACTAGACACTTACGAAATATGACATGGGAATTGACGAAATTAAAGATATTAGCATTAGTGTTTTAGGAAAAACCAATAGTCCAAAATTTACATTTGTTGTAACCGTACCTATATTTTCCAACTTATCAGCCAAATCCTATTCATTAAAATATTTACCTTTTACTAACGAAACAATTATACGTTCTAAATATGAAAAAGTTTTGAAATTTAATGGCAAATTGTATCCATACACTAAATATCTAAATGGCCTTAAGCACCAGAAAAATTGCGAATTTGATTGCGAAATTGTAAAAATCTCAAAATCTTTAATGGTGGAGGAAATAACAAAAGGAACTATACTTATAACAAATTCAAAATCCAACTCAAGCATCATCCAAAATTGCAGAGATGATGAAATTGTATTACCTATAAATTCAATAGTGTCTTTTGCCAATTGTTCCCTCACTGTTAACAATATCATTTACACAAATAAGGTATTGCAACACGAGCATTTATTTTATATAAAAGCATCGGTCAAATATGAAATGTTAAATACGGAAATTCATTTAGAAGACCTGAAATTATTAAACATATCTCATCAGAACGAAATTTCACTTGTTGAAACAAAACACATGTACAGCATAGTTTCAAATATTGTAACACCATTAATTTTATTAACCATTATAATTATAATATTAATAGTATACTTAAAATGTAAGAAATCAAAAAATTTTAAAATTGTACACCAAAACTTACCAAAAACACCTGATGATTCTGAGCCTAGAGTAAAAAACATAAAAACTCATAAAGTCAAGAATTTTAATGAAGACATTGAACTTAAACCAATTCAAAGGAAGCTGAGCCAGGAGCCTCAGACAAAGGATGGGGGAGTTACATTTCCAACTCCACATCTCCTCGTAACGTAAGGCCATCAGCCAATTGTCATTTTAATTGCCTTCAGCACAATTGTACTTAATATTCCTTTTCACTTATCTTATAATTAACTTAAACATTATTCCGCACATGATTCATATTTTTATCCATAAATTTAACGTAACGTAATATTGCACGAATAAGCATTCTAGCATTCCTTTCAATAAACAAACTTCGATCATAAAGTTAACGTAGACTAAAATCGTTTCATTGGAATTCTCTTATCACTTTTGTACCACAAATAAATTCAACATAGAGTTGGTATTGTTTATGTTGAATTTTTCGAAGTAAGCACATTCATAGACGCACAAATAACTTGAGCACGAAGAATGAGGCTTTGATGCTCAGGAACTTTCATATAATAAAATATACATTCATTCTCAGTTCAGAATCGGAAGGGTTAAGTTGATTGTTAAGAATATAGTAAATGCATATAAATTTGATTATTTTATTTGGTGAAGTGAAACCTTAACCCCTTAACCCTTAACTAACGCCATTACATTTAGTATACAAATTACTTTGTAATAATTTTGATAAACTGATTTTATTTTTTATCATAAAAACTTTTATTTTATTCATCAGTTTCAATTCGAATTTAAAATAAATAACTAACTTTTTAATTTAATTTTAAAACTAAAATTTATATACATTTTTATAATTTTAAATAAAATGAATTTGTATTGTGATAATATATTGTAGTGTATTGTAAAATATTAATACCTACAAGACATACAAATTGGTGACCCCGACTTACAAATTGGTGACCCCGAGATGCGAAATACCAAATTCGATTTTAATGAGCATTTCGCAGGAATTCATATCGCTATTATTTTCCTCGTTCTCATATAGGTTATATGAGAGGTTATACGGAATCTACAAATTGGTGACCGCGAAAAAGTTTTTTCTTTTTCCACAATTATTCACCGTTTCGTGGTCATTTTCGCCTGTGAAGTTCTGTTCCGACGAAATTTGCTCCTGTTCGTTGCATCAATCCGAAAGAGTAGAAAATCCGTGTGATATCCGTTCTGAGCTGCCGAAAAACAAATTTTTCGGTCGTCGCAATAAAGAAAAGAAATCCTCTACATTATTGGACAACAAAGAACGATCGGCGTGGTATCATACATTCAAATTAGTGACTCCGCAAATTACGAATGCTGATTTCATTACAAAATATCAACGATTTATAAATCATTGAAACTATTGAAATATTTTGCTTGGTCATTATCATTGCTTCATAGATTTAAGCAAAATATCAAAAATTTATTCATCCTACCATCATTAAAACTTAAGCAGCTTCAAAAGTTCGCTAGTTTTTCAAGATTTGTACGGAAGTCCCGAATTGGTATTTACTACTAGTTACTATTTGTTATTTTTACACAATTAATTTAAAATACACATCATTATTTTAAAAATCACATCATTTAAATAATCATATTTAAATTATATTTAAACTTGTAGTATTTTTGTAAAGTGAAAGGTCACATTGTTAATAACGAAATCGAAAAATTTTCTCGTTTCAGTTTAAGATTATCAATTTTTATTTGATTCTGGCAATTTTTACCAACGTTTATCTAAGCGTATTGCACATCTTGAATCTAATAATTTTCAGAATAGAGAACGTGATTTTTTGCGGAATAGAAGTAAAAAAGCTTCTTCAAAATCACGTTCAAATCAACAATCACGACCATTTTGTTGGTACCATTATAAATTCAAAGAAAATGCTAAAAAATGCATTCCTCCTTGTAGTTACAAGGATTCAAAAAACTAAATAGTCCAACCAACATTGCGGCAGCTAGGTCGGACTCATTTTAACGCCGCCTTTTTGTCTATGACAAAAATTTCAACCTCTGGGCTTAAACATTTAACATTAGATTTCAACTTACGTCGAAATTTTAGTTATATCTTTGTTATAGCTTCTGTTGATTATGCAATAATTGGTGCAGATTTTTTTGCACAAATTCAACCTTTCAGTTGATTTACGTGAACGCAAATTGACTGATAAACAAATACTTCATTCTGTTAATGGCATTTCCAAAATAGTAGAAATGTTCTCTCCGAAGTTGTTTTTAGTACAAGGTGAATTCGATTCTATTTTCAACGATTTCCCTTCAATTAAAGCTCCACCTAATTTCAACATCAATGTTTCGCATAACGTTATACATAAAATAGAGACAACTGGATCACTTGTTTCATCACTTCCTAGGAGATTAAATGTTAAAAAGTACCAGATTGCAAAAAACGGATTCGAAAATATGGTTAAATTAGGAATCTGTCGACCTTCTGCATCACCTTTTCACATGGTTCCTAAAAAGGACTCAACAGATTTGAGACCTTGTGGTGATTATTTCCTTCTCAATTCGGCAACCACTTTTGATAAATGTCTATTGCCTAATATCCAAGATTGCACATTAAATCTTTACGACTGCACGATATTTTCAAAAATTGATAACGTAAGAGCATACAATCAAATACCGGTTGCTACTGAGAAAATTCTTAAAACATCACCTTATACTGGACCTCATCTCGTGATATCAACGACAGAAAGATATTTTTAAATTTCTAAAGATGGAATGTTATCAATCGATAGACTTAAACCTGCTTTTATTTTAAATGAAGAAACTTTTAACTATTGTAAGACAATGCGATCTAAAACTAAAAAGTTTCATTTAAATTATAATTTAAAAAAATTTAAAACTTATTACATTAATTTAATTATATAATATTGTTTATATAATTTAATTTTAAGTACACAATTATTTTTTCAATGAGGGAGAGTATTGTGGCAACGCCATTACATTTAGTATACAAATTACTTTGCAATAATTTTGATACTAAATGTAATTTAGTCAAAGTAAACTGATTTTATTTTTTATCATAAGAACTTTTATTTTATTCATCAGTTTCAATTGGAATTTAAAATAAATAACTAACTTTTTAATTTAATTTTAAAACTGTGTGTGTGTAAAATAATTGTGTGTATTGTAAAATAATTAATACCCACAAATTTAAATTTCAGATCAGTAACCTTTATACTTTTCCAGAAAATCGACATATCAAAAAGTTGTGAATTTCAGTCGTTTTGTGTGGGAGGTGAATGAAGGGATGGCAAGATCGAATTTATTTTTTCACATCTTACTATAATCACTACCAAAATAAATAAAGTATTGAGAATTTGTAATTAAAATTACCCTGGGAAATGGTATTTCAAAAAATTTGCTACTCGCGGTTTTCAGCCGTCAATGGAAAATGTCGAAAAGGTTTAAACACTTTCTTCCCCGCTTGCGTATTGACGATCGGTTCGTGACACCGCCTCCGACAATGCCAAAGAACTCTCATCGTCCACGTGCAGTCGCCGGTAATAAATTCGATCTAATGAAGCAGAAACATAAGCGCTTCCGATCAGATGATAGTAATACGCCGATACCTGCAGCAAAAAAGAAACAGCCGAGATCGGTTACCCATAGCGACGTTGATAGGAGTACCCTTCAGACAGCTATCATTAATACCAATGATTTGATAGGCATCATACCAGAGTCGGCGAGGCCTCAGATCTACTCTTCATTGAGGAACATTCTGAGGGAACTCCTCTTACGTAATCCAGCAGCTAAACCAAGCTTTTTAAAATACGAGCTCGAGCCAGATTATCTTAGGATAATTTCTGCTAACCAAAACACTCCGGCGGTTCCCAAGATGACCGAACTCTTAAAGGACATCAAGTTACAGGTGGTGAAAGGTGCCGAGGCTTCTAGTCTGAGGAAAGTGTTTGTATGAATCCCGGGTATCATTGAAAACCCTGGACTCTTATCTTTTCACGGAGGTATGGAAGCTTTTCCATAGAGAACAAAAAAACAAGAGCCGACTTCTTGTTCTCGGAATTAACCAAAGCTACATGGAAAGGTTGTCTGTAGCGAAAGGTTTCGCAGATTGTGGAACAAGGTCCACTTCAAACTACCGAAACCAAATGCGGCCAGCCTCAGAAGCCGGCAAACTCAGAGTGGTTCAAGCCAATCTACATCACAACAACTCCTCTTAAGAGGATATTCGGATGTTGCACTGTATAGGAACCGTGGCTAAGTAGCTCTAACCATATTCTAGGTTGGTGCAATAAAACTTACAGTCCCAAAAGAGGTAAGCTACGGACATGCGTCGTTGCAAAAAAGGACATCGATTCCACAATTTAGCAGTCCAGACCAAACAACGACGCCCTGGAAGAGGTCCTTTAACGGAACACCGCAGCTTGTTAAGCTGTTTTCATCATACTACCAATATGAAGCAAGGTATGTTCCAACGACTGACCTGTTCCAGCATGTTCAATCTTGCACAGGGGATTCGGTAATAGGTTGTGATGCCAATGCCCATTACACCTACTGTCTAGCACAGACTGTAACGATCGCGGTAATTTAATTCTAGAATTTGTTAGCATGAACAATCTAACTGTTTGTAATGTTGGTAATAGTCCCACCTTCATAAATATAGTAAAAAGCGAGGTTATCGACCTGACTCTTGGAACTAACACTAAATCACTTGTGGTCCTCAACTGGAAAGTTTCGCAAGAACCATCCTTGTCTAACCACATGTGGATAAGATTGAAATAGTGGGATCAGCAAAAAATAGCCGGTTTTACAGGAATCTAGCAAGAACAGATTGGGATCAGGAGCTGATAAGCCGTAAACTACCGGCAATAGTTCCTCACCCAATAAAAACACCAAATTCCTTAGATAGAAGAGTTGGTATGCTGACAAATATACTAACAACCTCATACAAGAGTTCCTGCATTCAGAAGTCCACCAAAGATAGTAAGAACGTTCTGTGGTAATGATGAAATAATGATCTTGATATTCTGAAAAAATTACCTAGCAAACTCTTTAAAACAGCTAATTCCAGTAAGCGTGACACAGACTGGGACAAATACCAATCACTACTTACACAGCTAAGAGCCGAAGCTATGGCAAAGGTTAAGGTAGTTTTCATACCTAACCCAGGCAGAGCCTCCCATAACACCCCGAAGGCTTTCCGACCCATCAGCCTAACTTCGTTCCTTCTTAAAGGCCTGGAAAGACTGGTGGGCAGCTACTTACGTGCAAATCTCAACCTCTTCTTTGCTCACGAAAAATCGTAGCACGGATGGGTGAAGGGACAAGAAAAGGCTCTGTTCACAAAGGAACACCACAGGGCAACATAATATTGCCTCTCTTGTGGGTCCTAACAGGGAATGAAACGGATCGACTGCCCCACACTAGCATATGCAGACGATCTTGTCATCATGCTAATTGGTAAGTTTGAATAAGTTCTAGGGAACCTTATGCAGTCCGCTTTACAACTGTTTGACAGTTGAGTACTAGATAAAGAACTTACCATCAACCCTCAAGAAACAGATTTGGTCCTCTTTTCCAGAAGAAGAAGATCATATGTTTTCAATCCACCAAACACTCGGGGTATCACTATGGTCCTCTCGAACCAAGTTATATATTTAGGTCTTATTCTCGATAGTAAATCATCTGGAAGGCCAACATTCAAGAATGACCCAAAGAGGTTACCGTAGCCTTCTTCACTTGCAAATAGACATTCGGCTTGAGATGGGGCCTTAAGCCGAACCTTATCCACTGGATGTATACCAGTATTATCAGACCAATTGTTTGCTATGGCGCTCTGGTGTGGTGGCCAGCGGTAGTACTAAAAACCAACTTACCATCTTTACAGCCAATCCAATGGATGGCATGTCTGTGTATAAAAGCTGCTCTTAGAACTGCAGCCCTAGAGGTATTCTCTCACTATCTCCACTTGATCTTTTTATAAGACAAACAGCGGGCATAGTTGTCATTAGATTAAAAACATCTAATTCGTGGCCAGCACTACAAATTGGTCATGGAAAAATTTTAAATGTCATTAGGGAATCAAATTCCCTTTTAGACTGCATGAACCAACCACAGGTTGAGAAACGGAAGTTTCATTTCAAGTTTCCTGAACGAAACGAATGGGCAACAAACACGATACTCAGCACCTGTACAGGTGCTCATCTATATAAGGACGGATCTAAAACTGAGTTGGGGACAGGTGCATTCATTCCCACGGCCTCGGCATCCACACTTCGTTTCATTTTCCAGAACACGCGACTGTGTTCCAAGTGAAAGTATGAGCTATTAACGAGTGCATACAAATTATTTTAGATATGCGGAACAGTGTTGGAAATTATGACATTCTCTCGGATAGTAGTAGGGCTGCACTTCTGGCACTACAATCCTACAGAAATACGTCCAAACTAGTGTCTATTTGTAGACACAATTTAAATCGCCTAGCGGCTATAACCAAAGTATTTTTAATTTGGATACCGGGTCATAGTGACCTGTTAGGAAACGACGCAGCAGATAGACTTGCGCGGCAAAGATCTGCAAATATTAACTCTACTAGGAAGTTAGTCGATGTAGCGCCATCAATAACAAACAATTTTGCTCCCTACTCGATTCGAGTAGCTGTTCTTCGCAGTTCAAAGCACTAAAAATGACACGGTCAAAAAAAAAAGTTACTCCGCATCAATGAGACAAATACGTAATGTTCGCCGCATTGAGAAGGACGCAAAACGATTGAAGTAAAAAGTAATATTACTTCAAACAATTGAAAAAATATGGTAATGATCGATTACAATTATTACTTGAATTTTTTTCGATTTCCATTGCTTGTATTATAATTTATTATTTTACTGTTCCGCCTAGATCAGCATGTTTTTTTTACAGAATAATTTCGATATCTATATGCAATGCACAAACACAGTCATGGAGGAAGGAATGGGATCTTGAAGGTATGAGAACGACCATAACGAGTGGTGAACCTGGCATATTTTTCAGTTGTACTAGCTGCTACTGACATATATTTGCAGATGTTATGGAGGACTGACTGATAGAATGCAAACAGAAACCATCTACTGAGCGTACAGACTTTCTAGAAGTTTCACTGATCGTTTGTCCATTTTATTTCGAATAATTCCTCATAGCCAGTAGCAACTAAAAAATTCGTACTTAAAAAAATCTTACTACCTACCTAGTTCGTGGGTTCGATTCAGCTCCAGGCTGAATTTGAGGCTTTCGTGACGTAGTGGACAGCATGCTTGCTTCATAGTCAATAGGCCGTGGGTTCGGTTCCCACTCCAAACATTGTGATTTTTTTAAGCACGAGTTTTCAGTTGCTACTGGCAAAAATTATTCGAAATAAAATGGGCAAACGGTGTAAAAGTGAAACAGTTCCACTTCAAGAAGGTCTATTACTCAGCAGATGGTTTCTGTTCGCTTTCTATCATTCAGTTCCCCATAGCATCTGCAAATATTTGTCAGTAGCAGCCGGTACAACTGAAAAATAAACCAGCTTCTCTACTCGTTACGGTCGTTCTCACTCCCCTGTGTTTGTGCATTGCACAAAAAGGCCAAAATTGCTTTTCCAATCCGATTTCTTCCCTCCATGACTGTGTTTGTGCATTGCACATAAAGGCCGAAATTGGCTATAACACAGGTATTCTGTAAAAAAACGAACCCAGGGACTAGTGACTGTCAGCAACCTGCTACTAAGACACGGAGACTTACTAATAAGGCTTCGCCATTGAAAATGGATAGAAAAAAAACGTAATATAAAGCTATAAAATCAAAATTTATTTTATTTTATATAATACCGCTGTTCAAGTGGAATGAAGTTGTATGGGAAATCATAGCGACGAAATTACATTGTTCAGATTAAATTTCATTTGACTTCAACAGCATACTAGGGTTTGGATATTAATTAGGAATAACAAAATAAAACTAGACACATAATAATAATATATCGTCTGTTGATAAGCAAAAGTGTCTAAGTCACAAAACTTTGCAATCGAAATTTACTGTGACAATTAAGCTGGAAAAAAAACGTATGTCGATATTTTTCACATTTTGAATAATTTTAACCAGGAATATATGCAATTTTGAAATTTTAAAACGTTCTAAAGACAGCAGTAAGGTGATTCAAAAAAAGAAAAACCTCCAATTTCTAAAAAATTGACTTAAACACCTCTGCTTGTTACATAATAACAATAAATTTAAAATAAGTAAAACAATAGAACAAAACTATAAATTAAGTAAAATTGTTAAATTGTCTTTTTAGGGTTAAATGCTTTTTACTTATCATTGTCAGGATGTTTCCAAAGGGGTACGTATCTTTTAGTAGTACTGGGTTGTAATCCATCATCAACTAATCTTTGCGATTTGGCTTTTTTTTGTTTATAGTAGTCGATTAGTTCATCGTTGCTAATAGGACTTGGATCGAAAGGTCTTAGTCTTTTCACAGCTTCAATTCTACTCTCATTATTCGATATATTATCACCTCTTAAGTTTCTAGAGTTTTTCACTTCTTTAGAAAAAGCAGAGGACTTTGTAAAACATACCTCATTACGGTTATTTAACGAATGACGCATGTTATATATACTGTTTTGGGATTTTTCCATAAATTTAACTTTATCAGCGGTTTGTTTTAATGCATTAAACACTCTTAAGGACGTATTATCCTTTGGTTTTTGGTTATATCCAGGACATAGCCTGGATATTTGTCATACATGTTTTGATTCCATTGTCTGTGCCAAATTAGTGAATTTGTTTTGCATTGCATGGACTTGTAAGTGATTCGAACTATCACAATCTCTATAAGCTAGTTCTTTTTCAAATTCTTTACCCACACATATAATTGAAGGCTCATTCTTTATGTTACTTTCCTTATCGCTTACATTTCTCAAGTAGTCTATATCTTGCGGTTTTTGAATTGAGTTTTTATCAACGGATTCTTTGTTAAGACGTATTGTATTTTCCCCCATCAATCCTGATTTATTTTCATTTGAATGCAACTTTTCTCTGTCAATTTTTTGTTTTTCTGTGGTTTTTTTCCAAAAAGGGAACGGGACAAGTTTTGATTTTGATTTTTGTATGTGGCGAGTTGCTTTTGGTTTTTTTGCGTTGAAACTAACGAATTCGATTTTTCGTACAGGATGATGAATACCATTAGCCCTAATAATTTTGTTTTTCTCTGTCGGTATAATATTTTCTATCTTAGCTTTTTCGCGTAATTCAAACTGAAGTGAATTACTAAAATTAGTATCAACTTCCACATTATGCTTTGTAGTAGGTATGGAAGTTACGTGAACAGACTCCACAGTTTCAATATTTTTAAGTTCTTTTTGTTCATAGTATTTATTTGACGTTGATTTATCAACATTGCTCAGATCTACTACAGACTTTTGTAAATTAACTGCATGATAATCTTCCAAAACATCAAATGAAGGTAATATAGTTTTAATATCAATATCTGAATCGACTTCAAACGACAAAGACTGACCATTGGAAGTAATGTCGCAGGACTTTTGACTTGTAGACAAAATTAAATCTGATTGAGGAACTACGTCTTGCAAACAATCAAATAATCCCCATTCATCACAAGCATTCATTGATTCCGCTTGTGCATGTTTTTGTAACTCAACAGTAGCCAACTTTGAATCCGAGCTATTGTCTACAACAGAATCGAATAAACACGGTTCCAGCATAGAATCTGTATTACTATTACCCATTTCATATAACTTATTCATAGTTCTTTGATACATTGGAAAATTAAAATCTGCATCAGGACCTGACAGCAAAACGTCAGACGGTGCTGCTATTTCAGAACTTTGATTTATTTTCGAAAAAGAAAGGCCTATATCAATCGAGTTCGACGAATATATTGAAGACGAATCACAGGATATTTTTGTGTTGCTCGAAGATATATCACATCTTGTGTTTAAACAAGAAGTCTCATCAATACTTATTTTATTTGCTTCAATTAAGTTATAATTATTACTGGATATATTATTCTCAACATTTATTTTGCTTTTCTTGATGATTTCTGGAATATCCGTTTCCATTTCCTCAGTATTAGTATAATCTCTTTCTTTAAGAGAATTAATACTTTCTTCTGCAAGAGTCGTTCTTTTATTGATTATAACACTTTCAACTGGCACCGTGTTAATATAGTTTTGAATATTATTTTTATTTTCATTGAGCCAAATATCGTTAAATAAATATTTCTTTACAGTTTTAAATTTTATTAAAAATATATCTAAATATTGAATTATTTTCAATGCAACTAAGTTTTCTGCATTTTTCTTTAATATTTTATATTTATTTTCAATATCTAATAACTGCGCATCTTCAATATTTTCTGCTTGTAACTCTTTAGTTTTTGTGCATAAATACAGATAAATTCTGCCGGACGTCAGTTTTGAACAATCTGATAGAAATTCATATATAACAGTAATTATAATTTTGTTAAGAATAAAGTACGCTTCAATTGATGGCTTTTTGGGCAGATTTGATAAAGCTTGTAATAAAAGCTCCATATTTTTTTCTAATTTTTCTAAATTAAAGTTTTTTATAGTATTGTGTACAACCTGTTTTTCATAATTCCAATTTTTCTTTGAAATATATTTGGCCACTTGCATCATAGGGCCACTGGCTTTCTTAATATCTTTAGTTGTACCACCATCACGTTTCCTGGATTTTTTACAGTCTTGCATATTTAAGCGATCTAACGTGTTTTTAATTTTCACAAAACACGATTTTGTCACTATATCTGTGCATATTTCATATTGGGATATTGCTTCTTTACTTTTATCATCATCTGAAGATGTTGCTTTTCGATTTTGAAATATTTTTCCTTCATACTTTTGTATTTGCTTTTCTGAAATGTCCGAAGTTTTGAAAGGCTTGGAACTTTCTGCTGTGCTAATTTCAAATTCTGAAAGATGTGATTCCGATACAGTATCATCTTTATCTTGAATTTCTTTTTTCGCAAAAATTTTTTGAGGGACACTTTTTTCATATCCCGTTTGACAAGGATTATCTATGCAAACACTTTTGCCCACTTCAGTGAATAATTTTGAATCTAGATTGTTTGTTAATTTAATAGTTGCATATTTCTTTCCCTCTTTGCTCATCTGATCCTGTATTGATGCATTTGTTGTTTCCTGCTTCACTGAGTGTTTCGCCCTATCTAATGAAACCGTACAAACTGAACTTTTCAGACACTCGCAGGGGCGAGTTATATTTTTACTAATTACTTTCTTGATGGATTTTTCGGAATCTATTGGGAGTACTGATTTAGCATATAAAATTGTTGACTTTTTCACACCACAAGTAGTTTTGATTGATCGAGCATTCACATCAATTTTACTGTTATTTTTCGAACATTTTTGTAAAACTTTTCTTACTCGATTATTTCCAATGCTTTTAATTTGATTAATATTCTCAACTTGTTTATCAAAATCCAAAATATTTTCTGAATTCGTTAGTTTTATATTACTGGAAGTTTCTGTTGAGGTATAAATATTTTTCTCAGCATGTGTATTTCTTTCTTTCTTTAATTCAGCTTTATAATTTTTTTGAAAATCTTCAATTTTTATTAAAGGAATTTGCAAGGAATCACTTGCACCTTCTACATGGCTATTTTTAGATTGAATATAATGTGTTTTTATCTCCAATTTATCTCCAATTGTTAATGCATCAATTTCTTTTGTATTATTAAATTTATTGCGATTGTTTTGTTTAGTTTTTGCAACAGGCTTTAATGTATATTTTTGAATTGGATTTTGAAAATTCTTTCCGATTTTTACTTTGTTGGTATTGGCACATAAATGTTTAGTGCTGTTCTTTGGCACATACCACTTATTCCTTTGCTTACTTCCATTTTTTAATAAATTTCCTTTAGATATAGTAAATTTTTTTTTTGAGAGTCTGAATGGGTTTTCGCACGACGAACGAATATTTCGGAGAGCACATAGGGCAGAACTCAAACATTCATTGGCTTTTGTTGTACTCGTTAGATTTTTTTTATAAATCTTTTGAATATCTCTCTTATGTTCTTCAGGAAGACATATGTTATTTGCATATTGCTTATAGTCGTTTCGACATAACCCTAAATTACTCATCCACTTTTTTTGTTTTTCTCCATAATCCTGTATATCAAAACAGAGTTCAGTACTTATTTTTGAGCTAGTAGCATTTAATGAATTTTTGCCATGTTCAATTGAATCGTCACGTAATAAATTGTCTAATCTTTTTAATAGCATATTTTCATTACAGTTTTCTGCATATTTCCACGGAACATCATCAGAATTATCTATTTTAACTTCTTCATGTTCAACTGTGTTACTACCTAACGTATTGTCTAAATTTTTTAAAAATATATTTTCATTGATTTTTTTTGCATGTATCCTCGGGACATCTTCAATAAAATCGCCACCTAGTGAACCGTTCAATTTTCTTAAAAGCAAATCTTCATTAGAGTTATCTGCATATTTCCTAGTAACATTTTCCAGATTTATATTTTTATCTTCATGTTCAATTGAATCGACCCCTAATGAATTGTCTAATCTTAATATATCTTTAAATGCATATTTCCCAGTTACATATTCAGGATTATATATATTTTTCTCATCATGTTCAATTGAATCGCAGCTTATAACATCGTCTAATTTTTTTGAGAATATAACTGCATTAGATTTTTCTGCATATTTCCTACCTATATGGTCGATATTATGAACAATTTTTTCAAGTTTATTGATTAATTGATTATTATGTTCGGAAACTTCCGCAGATTTTGCTTTATCTATAGCAATCGAAGGTATTTCTATTAAAGTACTGTTCAATAAGTCAGTTTTATTGGCAATTATGTTTTCTTGTGAGCTATTCAAATTAGAAAATTCATTTAAATTATAACAGCCACTAAGCTTGCGCTTTAGGCGCCACTTGAAAGGAGTTTGTGCGTGATTCGCATCACTTCTTTGATTATTCGACTCCAGCTTACTATGTTGTCGAGAATTCTCGTATAATTCATATCCTACAGATGCTGAATTATGTGACGTTGCGCAACTTAAGTCACTTAAATATCCATAATTTTCACTGACTGTCATTTTAATTTTTCCAACAGAATGTGAGTTATTTATGGCGATGATATTTTTGTATTCTCCTTCGCTAGAATTCAAATTAGTATTACTTAATTTTTCAATGGCATTTTTTTGAACTGGGTTTGAATCAATTATTGCACACACCTCAAGTAAATTTGAATGCTTTTCGAAGGTGTCTATTTTTCTCTGATTAAGAATAATCTCGTTTCTTTCACATTGATCCTTTTTTTGTATATTATTACGAATATCAAGGCCGATTGAAATACTTTGGATTAATGGAACAGTTTGTCCAATATTCATAAAATCCTCACTAACTGCCATTTTTTGATCTACTATTTGCTGTTCGACTTCCTCGGAAGTGGTAATACAAATTATATCAGTGTTATTTTGAGAATTTTCTTCAGAACTATCTTTACATTCAACCTCCATTACATAAGGTAATTTTATGTCCGGTATGTAAATGTCTGCCCTGGTTTTATTATCAATTTTATTTTGATTGTTAATTTGGATAGTACTTGTTAATTCGTTATCATATTGACGTTTTTGCTCTTCATTGATGTATGTTGTAACACTTTCTGCATCTTTATTTATAGAATAACTTGTGCCTTTAACTTCCACGTAATCGTCATATTTTGGGTGTATTTGACTAATTGGCATACATTCCATATTTTTAGATTTGTTTTTCGTTTCAGATTGTAAATCTTCATTTACCATTTCCATCGGAGAAAATCTTCTAGTGCGTTTCAATTGGGTTACTTCTGAAAAAGTTAACTGACTTGTACATTGTTCTTTAACATTATTCAAATTGTCTATCTGGTTTACATTCAACTTTCGATTATTTTCAATTCTAGATTTGCAATCAATAGCGATTAAATTATTTTGATTTGCTTCAATTTCTTCGTAATTAATATTTTGTACAATTTCCAATTTATTTTCACCTTCTATATCCATTTGCGTGTACCGATGAATCTCATCAGCTAAAGTATTGTCAGTATATTCGCCATTTTCAATGGTTATTCGGTTAGATTCGCTGGTAATGTTAGCTTTACACGCTTGGTCGACTTCATTATTATTTTCCAATTTACATTTCATAATTAATTTTTTCCACTCCATATCTGTATTACTCCTAATTGATTGGCGACGTTTTGTTATTTCATTTTCGATATTCTCTAATTCTTCTTTACTTAAACATTCCCCGCTCGGTTTTATTTGAGTTTGCTTTTCATTCATTAAATCCAGCAACTTTGATTGAAGTGATTTCTGTTCGGCAGCACATTGTTGAATGTTGATGTTTAGTATATTTAAAAAATTCCGCTCACTCTGGTTATTGTCATTTGCTGAGCTTGAAACTTCTGTGCATGCAAGCGGACCTGAAGAAATATTTTTATGCAGGCTGAAATCTTTGAATTTGTCGCCATTTTGGCAATTCTTACAATTACATTGTCCTATCTCAAAGACTGAAGGAGTAAGTAAATATTGATTTTCACCTTCGTTTTTATACATCTCCTTCCCGCAGTTTTGATTCTGTTCAAATTTGGTTTTTGATTGCTCTGTATTATATTCTGAGCTAGTGCTTTCGACTAACTCGACCGTTCTACAACTGCTTAAACTTAACGGTTTTAAATCTGATGTTAGTAAATTTATTGTGCTACCATTTGAAAGGATTGAATCTTCTTCTTGCTTTTCTGTGGTATCGATGTCTGTCTGACGAGGATCAGGAGAAAGATGTTGATTATTTTCTGAACTCTGATTGTCCGAATAAGTCGTACTTGAAACTTCCCCTTGAATACAAAATGGTATTCTATCACTTATTTTTTCTTCAATAGATTGATTAACTGCTGTTTCGATCTCATTATCTTGAATTATTCTACGTTTCAAAGGAGTTTTTGATTTTAATTGTAGGTAATCACTACTACTGTAACTTTCGAAACCATGAAATCTCTGAGTAACTTCCCCACTAATATTAACTACATCACCGCTACTTATACTATCACAACAGCTGCCGTTATTTTTCTCTAGACATCCATCTTTAACTTCTTTTGTCGATTTATTTAATTTGTGTCTGGTTATAGCATCCTTAAGTCTACTTATAATATTATTAACTCTTTTTTTCTTATCATATAATTTATTACTAGCATCGATAGTATCACAAATGCCTTTTGAATGCTGAACTTCTATGTTTTCATCACGCCTTCGATTTGCAAACGTTGATTGATGAATACTCTATAAATATTAAATGAATTATAAACAAATTAATATAAGTTAATGCAATTATTTCTGAATTAACGATTATTAAAAATATTAAGAAAAAAGTATGAACGAAATGTATAAAAAAGTTTTGTTGATTGTGGAGAAGTTTAGACCATCTCGGAAAAAATGTTGATTGAAGAAATTATGTTGATTGCTGAGAAAAGTAAATGTTGATTGTTGTCTGACTAATGAACATTGAAGATTTTGTGAAATTGTCGGTTATTTGAATCACCTTATGGAATTATTATTTATTTCATTTACATACGTACTGTAAATTAATTAATTCCCGGATTCAGTATCATTAAAAAAAATTAAAATAAATATAAAACGTTCTGCTATCTATTAAAATATTATGATTTTTTCGCTGGAAGAAATATTAGTATTAAATAATAAGAAATAAAAAAAATACTTCAATACTTAATATTAAAAACTTAATAATCTGTAATTCCGAGTGATAGCCAAGACCAATATTCACAACAAGTCCTAAATCGGAAACGTCTAAATTGCCGAAAAGAAGACATGTTACTATAGATAATGCTGATTGGATAAAACAACCGTTACGCTTACTGAACCGAGACATATACTTATTTGTATTTAAAAAACATAACAGAATTATGATTGGGCTTAAAGCCCAATCATATGATACTCTAGATGAGATGGAAATGACTTTAATATACCGGAAAATATGGCATCTCAAATTCTTTCGAATAGTGAATAGAGACTTTTGCATGGGAGGTGGTAGAAGTAGAGGGGGAGGTTTGTATTTTTCGTATATGATACCGAACATGGCATGCAAAATGTTTTGTGCTGAATTTAAAGTGTAGTATAAAATAATACCACCTTTTTTGTAATAATTTGATTTGGGACTTCTCCAAATCTTTCTATCGACTTATCTGTTTTAATGTAATTTCTCCGGCAGGGCCCGTCTGACCTATTGTGTGGTCTGAATGCGAGTCCGAAAAGTTCATTCTCTCAAGTACACGTTACTTACCTTTCTTTTCCGTAAGTGCTTGGTATTCAAAATTTACCAATATCTAGGTTTGAATACCAAGGCCACTTAATCGTTCCATAAATCAATTCTGGGTCATTCGATGAATTTATGCCATGGGCTTGTTTTTATCGCATAAGCGTAATTTACTTAGGTCGCACGAAAAAATAACAATAATAATATTGCATTGCAAATCGGCGGCTCGGGCGTTCTACATAAGAAAGAACACTCGAGCACTTTTGACCTAGCGAAATTAATAAACAAACCATGACGCAATTCACCGAATGGCCTCTATAGATATTTGATCCATAGGAACGAGAAAGCGGGTAGTGAGTAATCACTACACTTACCCCCTACGGAAAAGAAAATAGCAGAGTGAAATGAAAGCTATTTTCTGTTACTCGAGAGAACGACATGAGAATGGAAATCGGATACAAATATATTTTTTTTTTTTTTACGATAGTCAGATTTGGAGCTGCCCTTGAAATTTTATTTATAAAAAAAATGATTACAGGACTTATACTTATATTACACCAAATTAACAAAACTAACGATATGATTACATTAGAAATTTTTTTTTTTTTCAGTATATTTTTATCATGTGACTCAATAAGTTATCTTAGTTCTTTCGTTTTATGTTTTTTTTTATGTTACATTATTATGATTCATGGATTTGATATTTGATTAAAGACAGATTTTTTTTATTTTACATTATTATAATTAATTCATGGATTTGATAAAAGACAAGTACATTTTTTATGTTACATTATTTATTATGGTTCATGGATTTGATATTTGATTAAAGACAGATTTTTTTACATTATTAATTCATGGATTTGATAAAAGAGAAGTACATTGTACCTTTTTTTTTTTTTTTAACGTATTGTAAGTTCATATTGATATTGCTCACATTCTTGAGCTGGATTATTCGATACAGGCTTATTGTTTATTATCCTAAATGTAAATAATTTTTTTTTATAAAAAATAAAATCAGTGTTATAATGACGAAAATGCAAATAGTATTTATGGTATAGTGAGTTATGTGGTGAGGAGAAATTCTAACGGGATCTTTGTTTTCAGCAATCTTTAGATCTTTTATCGAGGAGCTTATCCTTTCTAATTCTCTTTCGGCATTATCCTCATATTTTACAATGTGAGTTTCAGTATTATTGTTAGCGAAATTTGGGCGATTTAAAAGAAGATTCTTCAATCGATCCGGCAAATTTACAGAGGGAATAAAATAATTGGGTAATTCGCTTGAGATCTTTTTATGTGAATATAAAATATTGTGGTTTCATTCGGAAGTTGTTTTATGAAATTCTTGCTTTGGTTAAAAAATTTTATGATTGAGTTTAGAATAGGGGTTTTTATCTTTTATTAATTTTGCTAAATGTTCGTACTGTTGTTTTATGTTAATGATTGTAGACTGGATATCCGATAATTCCAGTAGGATTATTAAGATGAGAATAATCCTGAAAGGCAATAAACCTTAGATCAGTCATAAAATATTTTAAGGTTGTTATTGTGTACAATTTTATGTTTGTTGCCTACTTTGATTTTTGTATTTACATCGGAAATTAATTCTATTACTTCGTATGGTCCTGTCCAAAGTGGAGAGAACTTATTCTTTTTTGTGTGATTCTTTAATAAAACATTTTCACCTATATTGAAATTTCTTGGATTTTGGTTATTGTCATATTGTAATTTGGATTTTTCCTTTTTATTCAAAAGATTTTATCTTGCTATTTTGTGACTATGTTGGAGTCTTGCTTTTAATTCGTTTGCGTAGTTTTCGTAGTTATAGGAAATTTCGCTTTCTTTCTGTAAGTTAGTAGGTATTTTCGCTGTGTAACCATACACTAATTCGTGGGGAGAATAACCAGTGCTCGTATGCGGTGTTGTATTATAAACGAACATAGCGTACGGTATCCATGTGTCCCAAGTTAAATTATCTCTGTTGATGTAATGACGAAGATATTCGGATAAAGTTCTATGGCTTCTTTCTAATGCGCCATTAGTTTGCGGGTGATAAGAAGTTGTTTGTAACTTTCTTATTTTTAGCAATTTACATACTTCAGTAAACATTTCGCTGAGAAAATTTGTACCCTGGTCAGTCAATAATGACTCTGGTATGCCATGTTTGCATATAATATTAGTGACAAAACTTTCAGCTACAGTTCTAGCTTCGGCGTTGTTTATAGGAAGTGCCTCTGAGTACTTGGTGAGGTCATCCTGAAAAGTAAGCAAATACTTGTTTCCGTTGTAACTCACTGGTAGTGGTCCAACGATGTCTAAAAATATTTTTTCGAAGGGCTTACTACTCGTAGAGGTTATTACCATAGGCATTTTCGTGTGATGGCTTATTTTATTCAATTGACACGAAGTGCATTTTGAAATCAAATTTTTTATATCTTCTTTCATTTTTTGCCAATCGTATGATAATTTTATTCGGTTATACGTTCGCTCAACACCTTGATGTCCTCCGGGTATTCGTGGTAAGCTTTTATTACTTCCTCAATTTGTTTGTTTAGAGTGAGGGTTATTACTTCAGATTTATAGTATGAAATGGTTATTGCAAGATTTTGGAATACTTCTTCACTTATGGTCTTGATTATCTTTATTATGGAAGGCTCTAAATTTGGTATAGATAATTTGAAATCGGTGACTTTATTTTCGTTGCAATATACAACAATTTCTTTAAAAAAACATTTCAGTTTTTCCTTACACTCCTCTGCGTTTGATATGTTGCTTGCTCTGATTACGATATATCTGTTGTTTTTTACTTTGTGTTCACAGAGTTTCCATTTTATAGTGTTATTTTTAATGTCTGGAACTATCTGTTCAAGTTCCTGCTCGATTTTAGATTTGGGTTCAGTGAATAGGAAAAATTTGTATCTCGCTTTTGTTTTTAGTAGATTTTCGGAGTATTCTATTGTATTACTAGAGGAAATATTTAAATGGGGAGAAAAATCACTTGAAGAGTTTTGTATTCCTGCGTCTTCTTTAGTAAGCTCTTTAAGTTTGAGTCTTGTTTGTCCTCTCGTGACTACATTAATAACCTTGTGTTCAGGTTCTTCTGTATTATTTATACGGCTTAGCGCATCTGCATTAGCGTTCATACTTCCTGGTTTGTAAATGATTTTGTAATCATACTCCTCCAGTTTTATTCTCCATCTCATAAGCCGCGATGAGGGGTTTTTGATATTCATTATCCACGCTAAAGGTTTATGATCGGTAATAATGTTAAAGATGCGGCCATAAATATATGGTCGGAATTGTTCTACAGCATAGATAATTGCGAGTAGCTCCTTTTCTATGGTGGAGTATCGACTTTCGGCTGGATTAAGTGTTCGACTAGCATAACATATTGGTCGATCTTTTCCGATCTCACCCTGAGAGAGAACGGCTCCTACTGCTATGTCACTAGCATCAGTAGTTACATTGAATGGGGTATCATATTGAGGATAGGCTAACACAGGCTTAGTTATCAATTTTTTTCTCAGCATATTGAAAGATTCATCGCAAAATGGATTCCATTTGAAAATACAATCTTTTTTAAGAAGTTGGGTTAAAGGTTTTGCGATCTTTGCGAAATTTGGTATGAATCTTCTATAGTATCCTGCGAATCCAAGAAACGATTTTACATCTTTCTCCTTTTTGGGAACGGGATAATTGACTAATGCTTCCAATTTCTTTGGGTCTGGTTGTACTCCATCTTCACTAACTATGTGCCCAAGGTATGTGATTTGTTTTTTTAAAAAATGACATTTTCTGAAGTTTCAAATGATGGTTCGTAAGTTTCACTAGAACTTGTCGAAGTTTTTCGTTGTGATCTCGCAAATTATACCCATAGATGACTATATCATCCATGTACACAAAACAGTGTAAGCCTTGAAGTCCGGATAGAACAGTATTCATTACTCTCTGAAACGTAGCAGGTGCATTCTTAAGTCCGAAAGGCATCCTTTCGAAATGGTAGTGACCAAAAGGAGTGCTAAAGGCGGTTTTCTCCTTATCCTGGTCATCCATTTTAACTTGGTGAAAACCATTTGCTAGGTCCAAAGTCGTAAAATATTTTGATTTTCCAAGCTGGTCCAATATGTCTGTTATGTTGGGCAAAGGATAGGCATCTCCTACGGTTAAATCGGTCAGTTTCCTAAAATCGATTACCACTCTCCATCGTTTGTTTCCGTTTTCATCTGGTTTTTCGGAACTAACAGTAAGGGAGAGTTCCAGGGGCTAGTGCTGGGACTTATAATGCCATCTTCTAGCATCTCACCGATTTGTTTATTAATTTCGGTTTTCTGAAATTCTGGTAACCGATAAGGTCGAGTAAATATTGGCGGTTTCTCAGCCGGAGTACATATTCTGTGTTTTATGACATCAGTATAGGTTAAACTATCACCTTCTAGAAAGAATGTGTGATGAAATTCTCTAATGAGATTCGTGATAGACTCTTTCTCTTCTAGGTTGCAATGACCTATTTTAATGGAGTCTTGTAGTTTTTGGAGTCGTTCTTCAATGGGATCATTGCAGTTCAAATGTGCTATTTCGTAATCATTCGGATCTTCATAGCGTAACCCTAGGTCACGACCTTCAAAAGTTACCGCCTCATCGTTAGTGTTAATGATGGGAATCCTCAGCTTACCGTGTTGTGGTTTTACTAACGTATTTCCTATAAAAACACCAGGTTTCAGTTGTTTCTGCAATACCAACACGTGCCTAGATTCGGTGGTTAGGGCTGTAATAACTTGTTCGGATCGTCCCTGTATTTTCCATTGTTTATGGATTTCGGAATCTTTTAGTAGGATTTTGTCTCGGGCTGACTTCCCGGCATCAGTATCTTTGTGTACTGGATAATTATTAAAAATGTTTTTATCTCGGGTTGACTTCCCGGATTCAGTATCTTTGTGTACTGGATAATTTTTTGGAGGATTGTTTTTATCTCGGGTTGACTTCCCGGCTTCAGTATCTTTATGTACTGGATATAGAGCGTTTATCTGTGGTTCGTCGTTTTCTTGTTTCTTGACAGGCTTTGAGATGGGTACGGTGTTTTTAATACCAATCTCAAGCACCTTATCTGCGTAGTTAATCCTACAATCGTGTTCCAGGAGGAAATCATTTCCCAATAATCCATCATATTCCAAAATACTGTCATTTCTGATTAGCTGGAAAGGGTGCTGAATTTGAACTTTGCCCCATTCAAACTCTAAGGTGATGTCTCCATAGGATAAACCCGCTGAAGCAATGAGATTCCCTGAAAAGGTTGTGATTACACACTTTAAATCTTCATATACTAGGCTATCTCCGTTGGTTGCACCGAGTTTGTGGAAGCTTATCTCAGCTCCTGTGTCTAATAGAAATGTTGTTGTTTTGGATTTAGATAGAGAAAATGGAAAATCCACTAAAACAGAATTATTGGTATAACGCAGAGGTACTTTCACCGTTACTTTACACGATGAATATCGGCCCGAGCTGTTACGCGATGAGGATTGCCGATCTCGTCCTCCCGCGTTATCTCGTTTCCCGATGAGTCGATAAGCTGTACCCTTCTGGGTACGCTGTGTTTTATCATAAGCGTGATAATTGTGTAGGTCACCTTGAGGATTATTTTGTCTCATCTTTTTTCGACATTGCGAGACCTCGTGACCGTTTCGACCACAGAAAGAGCATCGCATAATTTTTATCTCCGACTTTATGGGAGTTGAGAAGGATGGAAGCTGTTTTTTCCGAAAACAAGTCTCCCGTGTATGACCAGCTCTGCTGCAAAAGTCGCAATAAGGTCTGGTGGTAGGCTTTTGCTCTGCTGTGTGATTTCGTCGAAAGTTGATACGTTGCTCAAGGCGGTCAGCATGCTCTATCACATAATTCACTAACTTTGTGAAATCATCCTCATTACGAGCCTTTGCGATAACTCGTAAATTCTCGTCTTTCAGTCCATCTTCCAAGGCACGGATGGCGTGTTTCTCATTCTCGCGACGGAGATAAGTTCTTACCTCCGTGGTCTCGTTGTTCGAAACACTGTTTAACTCTGACAACAATAGAGTGAGACGTTTAGTAAATTCTGTCACGTCTTCCCTTGATTGTTGCCGACTTCTATTTAATTCGGACAAAAGTGAAGAGTAGGACTTTGTTTCCTCGAACATTGCCAAATATCGGGCTTTCAGAGAATCCCACGAAGTGTTATCGTGGAAACGAATCACATCATATGCAGGGCCTGTGACTTTTGTTTTTATAAGACTTAAGAAAAGGTTTTTATCCGCGTTTGTTCGGGCGTTTTGAAACAATACGTCGCAGCAAGATATAAACCGATGCAGATCGCCTGGAGCACCGTCGAAATCGGGAATCAGATTTCGAGCGTCCCCGATCGTTAAAGACAACGACGAGGTGTTTGGTCCCAAAGGGGGATCGTTGGCGTTGGGCATTGCGATCTGATTTCTTGCTGTTAACCGCGTTAGTGGTATCTTGGCGAAGTGTAAAGAACACAATAAAATTTCAATTTATGATTGTTGTCCGGTCAACAATACTAAAAACACATTGACTAAGAATATATTTCAAACGGGAATTAGAATTTTATATTTTACAAAAAAAACTCACAGGTTTTTCTTGTTATTTTAAATTTGAAAAAATTTCGCGAACGAGACACTAGTTTTTTTTTTACACTTTTTTTCACTGATGCACAATTTTCTTAAAATTATCTTAATAAATATCTGCTATTTTATTTTTTTTTTTTAGAAAAATAGGAAAAATGACTTACATTTTGTTTCCAGTGTCTGTAGAACAAAGTAGCCGTTGTAACTGTTGATGTTGTCACTGCTGCTGTTGTAGTTGATGAAAAGATGTGAAACACTGCTGTTGTAGTTGATGAAATAATGTGAAGCTGCTGCTGGTGTAATTGATGTAAAGATGTGAAACACTGCTGTTGTAGTTGATGAAATGTTGTGAAGCTGCTGCTGGTGTAATTGATGTAAAGATGTGAAACACTGCTGTTGTAGTTGATGAAATGTTGTGAAGCTGCTGCAGGTGTAATTGATGAAAGGATTTTGATGTTGTTTCACTGCTTGTAGAAATTACTTCTGTCCCGCTGGTCCGGATTATGTTGTTCTGCCGGTGCCGCTGTTATCGTTTTACTGCGTCTTTGATTTACTTTACTCTGCCTCGCTGGTCCGGAGACAGGTATTGTTGATATTGACGTCGTTTCTCGCTGGTCGTAGGTTTTTTTTTTTTCGTATTGAGGGATGGCCGGTCTTACAAACCTGTGGCTAGGGATGGCAAAATCTGCTTTTTTCCAATCGCAGTGATCCACTGCGATTGCTCTTTTTCAATATCTGTGAAAAAGAGCAGCTCTTCCAATAGCAGTGATTTTTCCACCTCCCATGCTAGTGCGCAATTAAAAAAAAAAAAAATAGTAATTTTCTGCGAAATCCTGCATCTAACAATCAGGCAGACCCTCTCAGTACCACCAGCTCAGTGCGCATAGTGAACACTTCCCCCATTTCCCCCTGGGAATGAAAAGGTTTTCTTTTACTACTATCCAATGTACGAAAAAACGATCGAGCGTAATCGAGTCAGGATGGCAAAAATGTCAATCGCATTTCATATACACAAGTCAAATAAAAAAAACACCCGGTCATCGATCGCATCGCATATAACCAAATAAAAAAAACACCCAGTCATAGAAAACCAAACCAAAAGGGTCTACTACATATTTACTTTTTTCACACATTACCTCACACAAGCAACTTCATCATGAAAACGTAAAGCTCTTATCGACACGGTGGACTGCAACATAAATCGGCGAAACTTGCAATAACCGCAACATATCCTACCAACCGACCAGATCGAAACTCAGAACAAAATCCGCCAAAAAAATTCTAGCAAAGCGCATCATTGACCACTTCGGACGTTCCACACCTCACCTATCAGATCAGATCCCACCCACCGATCAAAATATCGCTAAGCAAATTCTTCATCAAATCGCAATCGTTTCATCTACATTCATTCATTCATTAGTCTAAAGCAACATCACTGAGAGCAGACACTGCTCGTTTAATATCACAGAGCTGATGTATCGCTGATCGCAAGCGATATAACAGCAACGAAAGAGCAATCGAGAGCAATCGGAATAACAACGTTCAAGCGATATAACAGCAACGAAAGAGCAATCGAGAGCAATAGAGCAATCGAGAGCAATCGGAATAATAACGTTCAAGCGATATAACAGCAACGAAAGAGCAATCGAGAGCAATCGGAATAATAACGTTCAAGCGATATAACAGCAACGAAAGAGCAATCGAGAGCAATCGAGAGCAATCGGAATAACAACGTTCAAGCGATATAACAGCAACGAAAGAGCAATCGAGAGCAATAGAGCAATCGAGAGCAATAGAGCAATCGAGAGCAATCGGAATAATAACGTTCAAGCAATATAACAGCAACGAAAGAGCAATCGAGAGCAATCGGAATAACGACGTTTGGGTAAAAATCGACTTCCATGGGTTTCGTTTCGGGATCTGATAAGAGCTTTACGTTGTTCATTGTTTGTGTGTGAGGTAATGTCGTGTAAAAAAAACCAAAACAAAAGGGTCTTTTGTTTTGGTTTTCTACGACCGGTTGTTTTTTTTTTTGTTATTTGGCTTGTATTTGTATATATGCGATGCGGTTGTATATATGCCATGCGATCGATGACTGGGTGGTGTTTTTTTTGTCTGGCTTGTGTATATGAAATGCGATTGACTTTTTTGTCGTGTGAAAAAAGAAAACCTTTTGTTTTGGTTTTCTATGACCGGTTGTTTTTTTTTTTTGTTCTTTGGCTTGTATTTGTATATATGCGATGCGGTTGTATATATGCCATGCGATCGATGACTGGGTGATGGTTTTTTTGTCTGGCTTGTGTATATGAAATGCTATTGACTTTTTTGCCTAACTCGATTGCGCTCGATCGTTTTTTCGTACATTGGATAGTAAAAGAAAATCTTTTCATTCCCAGTGGGAAATGGGGGAAGTGTTCACTATGCTGAGCTATGAGATTGAGTCTTGCCTGATTGATAGATGTAGGAAAATTACAATTTGCTTAGCGATCGATGTGGAATGCGTGAGTTGCGGGACTAATATGCGAGTGCGAACAAAAACTCTGGAATTTGTAGCGATGATCATTGCGGCAATTTTATTGGTGATAGAACGTAAGCAGTATGCATTTGCTCTGCTCTTCTAATCGCAGCTCTTTTAAATTTTGAATCGCAATATGCGATTGCTCTTTTCAAGTAGCAGTGAAAAAATCGCAGGTATGTGAAATAGCATACCATCTCTACCTGTGGCCATAAATCCCACCGCTGCCACCAGTGTAGTATAAAATAATACCACCTTTTTTGTAATAATTTGATTTGGGACTTCTCCAAATCTTTCTATCGACTTATCTGTTTTAATGTAATTTCTCCGGCAGGGCCCGTCTGACCTATTGTGTGGTCTGAATGCGAGTCCGAAAAGTTCATTCTCTCAAGTACACGTTACTTACCTTTCTTTTCCGTAAGTGCTTGGTATTCAAAATTTACCAATATCTAGGTTTGAATACCAAGGCCACTTAATCGTTCCATAAATCAATTCTGGGTCATTCGATGAATTTATGCCATGGGCTTGTTTTTATCGCATAAGCGTAATTTACTTAGGTCGCACGAAAAAATAACAATAATAATATTGCATTGCAAATCGGCGGCTCGGGCGTTCTACATAAGAAAGAACACTCGAGCACTTTTGACCTAGCGAAATTAATAAACAAACCATGATGCAATTCACCGAATGGCCTCTATAGATATTTGATCCATAGGAACGAGAAAGCGGGTAGTGAGTAATCACTACAAAAGTTTTTAGTTTTCATTATTTTTAAAGAAATTGGTCATAGTTTTCCTGAAATTGGGGCATTTGTATGGGAGGTGGCAGAGAAAGTGGAGCGTTTAAGATGATTTTGAAACTGCTTATCATCATCCTTATCATCATGCTTTGATTCAATTTCAAAGTCGATAGCTCTCATATACTTGAAGGAGAAATGCTTTTCTTGAATTTATAATATAGATATTTGTATGGGAGGTGGTAGAAGGAGTGAAGCGGAGCTGATAATTTTTTCTAACACTGATTTCAATTATTAAGAAACAAATTTTGGCAAACATTTAAGTTTGTTCTTTTTCTAGTTTGAATGGAAATCGATAAAATGCATTTAACAAAAACTGTGCATTTGTATGGGAGGGGTAGAAGGAGTGTATGGATCAAAACAAATTTTTTTTATATTATTAATATTTCTATTTGTATACTTCATACAAAATATCAAGTTGATAGCTTTACCAGTTTCGAAGAAAAATAATTTCATTTAAATTTCAAAATTTCGTAAAATTTTTATGGGAGGGGTAGAAGGAGTGAGGTTAAATTGATAATTATTTTTGAAATAAATTGCAATTACAGTAAAATTAATTCGGACAAAATTTTGTCTTTTGAGCTTTACTAGTTTCAATGAAAATCGAAAATATTCCATTTGTATGGGAGGTGGTAGGAGGAGTACAGGGATCGGGTCAATATTCTGTGATATTAATGACATCTATATCGTTATATTTTGACGTAAATTTCAAGTCGATAGCTTAAATAGTTTCAAAGAAAAATCAATTTCTTTTTATTTCGAAATTTCATGAAATTTGTATGGGAGGGGGTAGAAGGTGTGGGGAGATGTAGCCCATTCACGAACTTAAAGTTACTTTTTTGCTAAAAATGACACACAAAAATGTTTAGCACTATAGCTCAAAGCTTTCGAGAGTTATGCTGTAGACAGACGCACAGACGGACAGACAGCAACTCGGAATCGAGGTTTTTGAGCGACAACAAATATTTCTGACCCTTGGCGGCTCTGTGCGAGCGTTATTTCTTAGCGTTACAAACGGTAAGGCAAACACAATATACTCTCAGATTTCATCTAGAGTATAAACAACAACTAAATAGAAGTTTGATTTTTATATTTTTATTAAAAAAATTTCATTTCAATTATTTTTTTAAGTTTTCATGCAAAATTTGAAATGGATAGCTTTTAAGAGTTAGCTGATAACTGATTTCTTAAAAATGCTTGAAAAAATAATTTTGTATAGGAGGGGGTAGAAGAGGTGGGGGAATTGCAAAATTTGTGAAGCAATTTTCTTTTTCTTCTCTTGTAAGGTACTCGTAAAAAATTTCAAGTTCGTAGCTTTTAATTTGTTGGTTATTAGTTGATTTAATGAAATTGGTCGAAATCATACTTTTGTATGGGAGGGGGTAGAAGGGCAAGTGCGATTTTAAAACTTTTAAAGTAATTTCATTTCAAATATTTTTATAAGTTCCTGTGCAAAATTTCAAATTGATAGCTTTTAATAGTTAGGTGATAATTAATTTCTTAAAAATGGTCGAAAAAATAATTTTGTATGGGAGGGGGTAGAAGTTTTGAAAGGATTCGACCAGTTAATATTTCATACTTTTAGGGATTTTTTTTTAATGTATTTCCCAAATTTTCAAGTTTCTACCTTAAAATTACATCCAAAAATTTTCAGTTTTCGTGTTTTTTTCGCTGCACATGAAACACCTTGTGTCCATTAGACCGTGGTGGTCGGTTCGTAACAATTGTGGATCAAATTATTATTTTTTTTCTATGTATATTAAATAGATGTATCCACGTGCCAAATTTAAAGTTTCTAACTTTGACCAGAGTCCTAAAAAAATCACTCAAAATTTTCGACATTTTTGCTTACCACCTCCCTCCCTTTACACCCCCCTAGCTTATCAAAATTAACTATTGTGTAGTTCTACAATCTGACAATTTTTCGATTTGATATCTGTACTATTTTTTGAGATATAAGGATTTGTAATTTTGAAAAGTGCGCCGTTTTTGAAATGCTCCCCATTTTCCCCCACTACTATTATTTCAATATATTATATATTTTTTATATTTTTTTAGTATAGCTTAATATAAGTTTTAAGTTTCAATTACATAGCTTTAAAGATAGTTGAGATATTCATTTTTAAGTGTTTTTCTTTGCACCCCCCGTGACCCTCCCCCTTACAATAATTAGCCACTTACTAAGCTGATTCCGATGGAACTATATGCCACCTTGATGGTCCCAAAATATGAATTTTTTATGATAAGTAATTTCGAAGATATAATCATTTGAAAAAACAATTCGGCCGATAATTTGTTTTTAGCCCCCCCTTTTCGGACGCCAATGGATAAAAAAATTAAATTATTTTTGGAGTTTGTCTCACAGCCCTCTCTATTATTCTACTGATTTTCAACTTTCTATCTGCATTCGTGAGGGAGATATTAGCAAGTGTAGTTTTCGACTTTTTCTCTCCCCCCGCCTCCCCCCTCCACCTAACACCCCCAAAATTTAGAAAATAGAGCTCACTTACCCAACCAATAAACCATCCAAAAACAAACATTCCACCTTTAACGGTCTCGGAGATATGAGTCCATATGTACGGCGGGACGGATTTTTTTTTGCATTTTTAGGCTAATTTAGTCATGAAACGCGAAAAAAAAAATTTCAGGGTAGCAAACTTTTTTTTTTCTTGTGTCGATCACAATACTTTATTATTATAATAATAAAGTCAAATACAAATCAATCATTCAAAAATATTAATGAACCCCATATACAATTTCAAAATAATAAAAATTACTGTTTTAGATGTGGCAGCAACAACCACCTTGCAAATAAATGTAAATTCATAAGCACGAAGTGCAAGTACTGTAAACGGACGGGACACCTTCAGAGAGTTTATTTAAAAGCGAAAAGAGAAAGACAAACGAATAACATTGAGGAAATTCTACGAGTCGGCAATACAGCGAAGGTTTATACCAGAGATATGTTTCAGGCCATAGTGCAAATCAATGGCAAAGACGTCAAAATGGAAGTTAACAGTGGTGCAGCGGTATCTCTGATGAATCAGGTACAGTTCAATTCGTTATTTCCAACATCATTCTTACGGCCTACGGGACTAAACTTACAGTCATATTGTGGCAAGCCATTGAAGGTTACGGGTGTGAGTAAAGGTAATGTACCGAAATAAAAAGAAGAAGTTAGACCTTAACATAGTAGGCGGGGACAAACAACCATTGCTAGGAAGAGAATGGATCAGAAGTTTAGGGGTGAACTTTCTGGAAGAAAACGTAAATTTCGTGGATTGCCACACTCAACTGTTTTCTTTGATGGAAAAATATAAAGGGATTTTTGAGGAGGGAATAGGAAAAATACAAGGCACCCAAGCGGCAATTTCATTAAAACCAGGCTGTCGACCGGTTTTTCGAAAAGCCCGGCCGGTACCATTTTCCATGAAGAATAAAATAGAGCAAGAAATTCTTAGTTTGGTAGAACAAGGAATATGGGAACCAGTACACAGTTCGGATTGGGCTACACCTATAGTTCCAGTGATGAAAGCTAATGGTTCAATAAGGTTATGCGGAGATTTTAAAAGTACGGTAAATCCTTGCATCCAAGTGGATGAATATCCTCTACCTACGGTAGATGAACTATTTGCAAATTTAGCAGGAGGAAAAAAATTCTCAAAAATCAATGTAAGCAAAGCTTATTCACAATTGGAAGTGCGAAGAGAAATGCATCATATTTTGACATTAACTACACATAAAGGACTTTTCAGACCAACTCGACTTATGTTCGGTCTAGCAAGTGCGCCAGCAATTTGGCAACGCACGATGGAAACAATTTTACAGGGCATACTAGGAATTTCAGTATTTCTGGACGACATAAAAATTACTGGAAGAAATGATAAAGAGCATTTAGATAATCTACGGTTAGTTTTAGATCAGTTACAAAAGCATAATATTAGAATTAACAAAGAAAAAAGTACTTTCCTTAGAGAAGACATAGAATATTGTGATTATAAAATAAATAAGCTAGGGATACATAAAATAAAGAAAAAAGTGGAAGCAATACAGAATGCTCCAAGACCAACTGACAAGCAGCAGGTACGGGCTTTCGTGGGCCTAGTGAATTATTATGGACGATTTCTTAGGAACTTAAGTACGTTACTTTATCCTCTAAATAGATTACTTTGCAAAAAAACAGCGTTTCATTGGAACGATAAATGTGAGAATGCATTTATCACAGTAAAGCGCGAAATGCAAAAGGATTCATTTTTAGTTCACTTTAATCCCAGTCTACCCTTATGCCTAGTGGGCGCGGTTTTAAGTCATGTATACCAGATGATTCAGAGAAACCCATCCATTTCGCGTCCCAAACCTTGAATGAAACGCAAAGAAAATACGCACAAATAGACAAAGAAGCCTATGCTATTATTTTCGGAATAAAAAAATTCCACCAATACCTATTTGGCAGTAAGTTCGTTTTCTATGTAGATCATGCACCACTAGTGCAAATTTTTAATCCTCTTAAATCCTTGCCAACGTTGAGTGCTACAAGAATGCAGCATTACGCATTATTTTTGCAAAGTTTCGGCTACGAAATAAAATACAAGCGATCTAAATTACATGCAAATGCGGACGCAATGTCACGATTGCCAATAACGGTGCAGAGGTCAGAGCAATTGGAAGAATCGGATATATTTGAGATAAACCAAATTGAGTCCTTGCCGATTACGATAGAACTTTTAGCAAAGGAAACCTTGAGTGATAAAAGTTTAAATAGATTACTGGAAGGGCTGAAAACGGGAAAAGTAATACGCAAGGATTTTCGATTTAATATAAATCAACATGAATTTAGTTTACTAAAAGGATGTATCTTTAAAGGACATAGAGCCGTAATACCGAATTCACTGCGTAAAGATATTCTAAGGGAATTGCATACTTGCCCACTTTGGAATTGTAAAAATGAAAGGATTAGCGCGAAGCTATTGTTGGTGGAGAAACATAGACAAGGACATAGAAGAATTAGCAAAAAATTGTTTTGAATGCAACAAGGTAGCTAAAAATGCAACTAAAGTTGACCGTCACCATTGGGAACCGCCTAATAAACCATTATTATTTTTCTTCGAAACTGTTAAAGCTATCAACTTGATATGTTGTATAAAGTATACAAATAGAAATATTAATAATACAAGGCTTCCGTGGCGTAGTGGGCACCGTGCTTGCTTTTCAGTCAATAGGTATTGGGTTCGATTCCCACTCCAGACGGGACTTTTTTAAGCACGATTTTTTCAGTTGCTACTGGCGATGAAAAATTATTCGAAATAAAATGGTCAAACGGTGTAAAAGTGAAATAGTTCCACTTCAAGAAGGCCTAGATACTCAGTAAATGGATTCTGTTCGCTTTCTATCCTTCAGTTCCCCATAACATCTGCAAATATTTATCAGTAGCAGGCAGTACAACTGAAATATATAAATCAGCTTCTCCACTCGTTACGGTCGTTCTCACTACTCTTCCCCTACCTTTCTAATCCCATTTTTTCCCTCCATGACTATGTTTGTGCATTGCATATAAAGGCCGAAATTGCCTATAACACAGGTCATTCTGTAAAAAAAAAAAAATTTGTTTTGATCCGTACACTTCTTCTACCCCCTCCCATACAAATGCATAATTTTTTTAAAAGCATTTTATCGATTTCCATTCAAATTAGAAAAAGTACAAACTTCAAATTTTGCCAGAATTTGTTTCTTAATAATTGAAATAAGAGTTAGAAAAAATTATCAGCTCCGCTTCACTCCTTCTACCACCTCCCATACAAATATCTATATTATAAATTCAAGAAAAGCATTTTTCCTTCAATTATATGAGAGCTATCGACTTTGAAATTGAATCAAAGAATGATGATAAGGATAATGATAAGCAGTTTTAAAATCATCTTAAACGCTCCACTTCCTCTGCCACCTCCCATACAAATGCCCCAATTTCAGGAAAACTATGACCAATTTCTTTAAAAATAATGAAAACTAAAAACTTTAAATTCAGCAAAAACATTTTGCATGTTCGGTGTCATATACGAAAAATACAAACCTCCCCCTCTACTTCTACCACCTCCCATGCAAAAGTCTCTATTCACTATTCGAAAGAATTTGAGATGACATATGTTCCGGTATATTAAAGTCATTTCTATCTCATCTAGAGTATCATATGATTGACATATTTTCCGGTATATTAAAGTCATTTCCATCTCATCTAGAGTATCATTTGATTGGGCTTTAAGCCCAATCATAATTCTGTTATGTTTTTATTTATGTTTTTAGATAGTGTAATAGTTAAATCCCCATCTTACCATCAAATGAAGATTTTCACTACTATATCTGGGAGCTATGTGATAATATTGTATAATGCGTATTCAAAAATAGAAAGAAGCTTTGGGCTTTGAGCTCGTATTAATGAGATTTGACAGTTCATACAGTTATGGCCGGTCTACAATCGATGCAGAAGCTTCGGCTTCAACTTCGCGGAAAAAATTCTCCTTACGAGTCCAAACAGAGCTCTAAGTTGGTTCCGTTAACTGAAATGCAATTGAATTTTCGCAAAGCCGAAGCTGCAGCATCGATTGTATACTGGCCCCTTTTCAACGGTGACTAAATTTCTAATGAACGAGTCTCTCGGATTTTTTTTTGAATAAATGTATCGTCATATCGTAACTTTATATTCCGTTCTCAGGGCTTAAATGTGTAACGCATACATTTTATAATTCTTTAATGAATTTGTCAGATGGCAAATTTAATATAGAGTATCACAGTATTGTTGTCCTTAGCTTACGGGATTGGATAATCCTGAGTTGAGTGTTTTGTTGAAACGTCCCACCATCCCGTCAGATTGCGGATGCAACGGGGTCGTACTGGTTTTATTTATTCCAAGAACCTTGCCTTCGGTAACGATAGTGGCTTCCTGATTTGGAATGGTGTATATTTCACGTAATTCACTGAAATAATCAATGACCACTAGGATGTAGTGTGACTTTTCTCGGACTCCGGAAAAGGTTCAGTGATATCAATTGCAATTTTTCCGAATTGAGCTACAACGTTGTACTCTTATATTTCGCCATTTTATCTTCGCAGCGAGCCTTTACTTGATGCGTAGCATCTGTTCTAAATTCGACTGGATTCCTGCGAGATGATGTGGAACATCTCGCAGGAATCCAGTAGATTTTTTTCGCTGATCTTGGCCTATGTTTTATTCATACCCTGATGTCCTCCAGAGGTTCCTTCGTGATAATTTTGTAGAATGTCCTGAACCTTGGAGCGTGGGACAATGGTCTGCATAACGTGCGATGTTCCATTTGCAGATTTCCCTTTGATAAACTATCTCAAAATCACAGGACTCCAGTCTCTCTATCCATTTCACCACTTGTCCTTCCGGATTTTTGAATTGGAGTAACCACTTCGGCGATGGTCCGTTCGAAGGATGAACTTTTGCCCATGTAAGTATTTTTGGAACTGCTTTGTGGCTATAATTGCTAAAAGCTGTCTTCGCGTCACACAGTAATTTAGCATCGGTGTCGATAATGAAAACTTTTCCTGGTGTTGGATATGCAAAAACAGGAGACTGGCAAATTTGCTTCTTTAGTTTTTCGAAAGCATTTTGACACTGCTGGTTCCAAACGAATGATCTTCTTTTTTCCGTTAACTGGTAGAGTGGTCTTGCGATGTTCGCGAAATCCTTAACGAATCGGCGATAGTACGTCGCCAGTCTTAGAAAGCTGCACAGCTTGCGGTATTGGCCAATTCTTAACTGCAGGTCTTTCGGATAACAATCACATAATCGAGATAAATGAGCCAGGTTCTCCAACTAAGGCCACGCAATATTAACTCCACGTCTCTCGAACGTGGCTGAGACATTACAGAGCCCAAAAGGCATTACTACGAATTGCTGCAGATAGAGAAAGCTGTTTTCTGTGCCTTTTGTCTAACTCTACCCCTTACTCCTTAATTTTGCTTACTCTCAACAAGCGAGGGGATTAAATATTAGATTATCTCCGAATTTGATATTATAATTCTTATTCAAGGATTAATATTGTTGCGAGCTAGGGGTTCGCCGGGATTTCAAGTAAAAACACAATTCGTTTAAAAATAAGTGATATGGTAACAATTTGTTCTGCGACGGTTACTGCTTCTTGGTTTGAAATTGCGTAAGCTTCAAGGCACTTGCTGAAATAATTAATGACCACTAGAATGTAGCGATTACCATTTTCTGATTCCGGAGATGGTCCAGCAATATCCACAGCAATTCTCTCGAATGGAGCTCCCACGTTGTATTGTTGCATTTCTCCCTTTGATCTGCGTTGTGGGCCTTTACTCGGTGCAATTTTCGACATCATCTCGGAGATGGATCCAATAGAACCTCTCTCGTATCTTGGCCAAGGTTCTATTTACACCCAAATGCCCACCGGAGGTACCTCCATGATATTCCTTCAAAACCTCCTCGACTTTAGAATGCGGGACGATGATTTGCATGCGATACGATTCCTTCAGCGTTTTCCCATTTCCGTTTTAATAATCCGCCGTCTAGGTGAAGGGAGTTCCATTGTGCCCAATAACACTTTAGGGTTTCGCTGAATTGTGAGATGTCTTTCCGCTCAGGCCGTTTCATTTCGTCCTTCCATGCCATGATCGGTGAAATATCTGGATCTTTACGTTGGGCATCTTCCAGTTCTTGCTGATTCCATCCATCCTTTGGTTCAGTCGTTATCCTCTGAATGGTTTCTCCGGCTTCTTTTCCTTCTACACGGTGACAATGCTTGCAGTTCGGTGGACATGGACAACGTGAAAGCACATCGTCATTACCATGGATTCTTCCTCTTCGGTGAACAATTTCAAAATCGTAGGATTCGAGTCTTTCTATCCATCTGGCTACTTGGCCTTCGGGGTTCTTAAACTGAAGTAGCCATTTAAGCGATGCGTGATCCGTTCGAAGAAGGAACTTTTGACCATAGAGATATTTGTGAAAATGTTTTGTTGCTTCTACAATGGCTAATAGCTCTCGGCGAGTTACGCAATAGTTCCTTTCTGATTTTGAGAGTACTCGGCTGTAGTATGATAGCACTCTCTCCTGCTCGTCGAGCTCTTGTGATAGTACTGCTCCAATACCGACATTGCTGGCGTCAGTGTCTATGATGAAACCGTGACCTGGTTTTGGATACACCAGAACTGGGGAGTCGCAGAGTTGGTCTTTTATTCTCTCAAATCCTTCCTGGCACTGTTGACTCCATGTAAATGGCTTTCCTTTTTCTGTTAACTGATGCAGACATTTCGCCGTGTTGGCAAAGTCTTTTACGAATCGACGGTAATATGTCGCTAAGCCTAGGAAGCTGCGCAACTGGTGTTGTTATCACTCGGAGTAGGCCAATTTTTCACCGCCAGTATCTTTTCTGAATCCGTCTTTACACCATCAGCTGAAACGATGTGACCCAAGTACTTGACTTCTGCACTAAACAAAGTCCACTTTTTCGGACTCAGCTTTAATTTTGCCGCTCGCAGTCGCTGGAAGACTTCCTGTAGATTTTTTAGATGTTCCTTGAATGTTTTGCCGATAACGATCTCATCATCCAGGTAAACGAGACAAGTTTTCCCACTCAGGCCACGCAAAACGAATTCCATTAGTCTTTCAAACGTAGCTGGAGCATTGCACAGACCAAATGGCATTACGATGAACTGCCACAGTCCACTGCCGACCGAGAATGCTGTTTTCTCTCTATCTTTTTCATCTATCTCCACTTGCCAATAACCACTTTTCAGATCCAACGTTGAGAACCATTTAGCATCAGTCAGGGTGTCCATGATATCGTCGATTCTAGGTAGTGGATAGCTATCTTTTTCGGACCATCATTCAGTTGCCTGTAGTCCACACAAAAACGGGTAGTACCGCCCTTTTTCTTTACCAGCACCACAGGCGATAACCACGGGCTCTTTGATTCTTCGATGATTTCCTGATGCTCCATAGTTTTGACCATTGTATTGACTTCTGCTTGTTTCGCTAATGGTACTCTTCTAGGGGGTTGGCGAATCGGTGTAGCACTTCCGGTATCTATGCGATGTTTCACTAAGTTTGTTCTGCCATAGTCGTCATCACCGGTGGAAAAGACGTCGCTGAATTTTTCGACTAGATCTACTGCTTGCTTGTGTTGTTCTCCTCTAAGGTTGCTTGACTGAAGAAGTGTTGATGTTACATTGTCCTTCCTTCTTGGATTATTTTTAGAGGGTACGTCATGTGGTTCTGCCTTGTCGATACTCGTCACCGCCGATATTGGTTCACAGCTGCCAATTATATCTCCTTTCTTTACGCTGGTAATGCTGTCCGAAACGTTGAGGACTCTTATTGGTACCATCATCTTTTCATTCCTTTTTACGACCGTTTTTCCTAGTATTAAACTTCGTAATGCAGGTGTCGTTTCTGGTTCTATGAGGTAGAATCGGTGGTTCCCGGGATCACCATCGAGCTCTGCCCAAATAACATTCTCAGATGACTTTGGTATATCCACATCTTCACACAATATAACTCGCAGCTTTGTTGTGTTGGAGGATGTTATTTCCATCGGGATTTCAATATTCCGCCACTTCATTATTCGTTCTCCTAAGTCTAGCTGGATACCGTGTGGTTTCAGAAAATCCATTCCAAGGATACACTCATCGGTAATGTCAGCTACCACGAATACATACGAGAAGGTCAAATCCCCAAGCTGTATGTCACGAGCTATTTCTCCATGGACCATTGTAGTTTCTTCTGTAGCAGTGCGAAGTGCGTACTTCTTGGTGTTATGAAGCCAAGTACGGTCTACGAGGTCAGATCTTAGCACTCACCGTGTTGCGCCTGTGTCAACTATTATGATGCAGTTTAATTTCCCGACTCGACCATTCATGCATAAATCGTTTTCACAACGATATAGTCGAGAAACTGCGATGATGGTTCCGGGGGCGTCGATTCTACCAGCCAACTTCTGCCCCATGAAGTTGGCCTTTACTCGTTTCCCGGACTGTGATTAGGCGAAGCGCGCTCTCGTGACGGTTCGCCCCTTCCTCGCGTTTATTTAGCAGCGAAGCCGGAACAATAGTTGGTCGCTTTTCTGGGTTTACGGCAGTCGCGTCTTAAGTGTCCTGCCTGTCTACAATTCCAGCATCGGGGGGCACCAGATCCTTCGCTCCGCTTGGTGTACTCTGCTTCCTGACACTCACACTTTTCTACTATTTCTCGGACTCGATAGTTACTCCGCGAGCTTTGCTTGGCAGCTTCGAACATCAGCCCATATACTAAGGCTTCGCCAATCGTTTTCCTACCTGCCAATGTTAACGCCTGTTGCAGCTCTCTGTCCTGTACAGCATTGTTAAATGCGAAAACAGCTGTATCGTTTCGTCTTGAAGTATTTCACCATTCTTTTGGGTTCGGTTGTACAGTTGTGTTTTGTAGATCTCTCGCATGTGGTCACTGCCGTAATGAAGATCCAATGTCTGGACTAACGTTGAAAAATCTTGTTGTTGCTCCTGCGGAATCGTTTGAAGAACCTCTGCTGGTGGACCTCTTAGCGCCAATATAAGAGTCGTTCCTCGTTCCAGATCATTCCAATGATTGTTTCTTGCGGCAGTCTCAAATTGGGCCTTATAAATAGCCCACGGTGTTTGACCGTCGAAGATTGGAGCTTTGAGACCCTTGATGACTCCAGTCGCTTTCACGTTATCGAAGTCCCTTTTTAGGCGTTCGACTTCTTCTACAACCCCGGATGTCCTTTCCGTAATTTTCTTCGAAGATTCGAAGTTTCTTCTCTACGTTTTCTTCTATTGCCTTACCCATGGTGTCTATTTTATTATTTTGCAGCTCCAATTTTTGGTTGATGTTCTTTGAGGTCTGATCTAATTTTTCATTAAGGTCCGCTGACAGCTGACTTTGTTGGTCTAATTTCTGATTAATGTCCGCTGATTGTTGCTCTAATTTCTGATTAATGTCCGCAGATTGTTGTTTAATGTCCACTGAATGTTGTTTAATGTCCACTGATTGTTGATCTAATTTGTTCATCATTTGTTGCATTAACTGTGCCAGAGCATCCGATGTACCAGAACACTCCTCTTCACGAGCTTCTTCGGTTTGGAACTATCTGCATCCTTACCCTCAGCCTCAAGTATCTCGATCGTACGGCTGACAAGTTCAGACTTGTTTCCTGTCGTAGATAACTCGCGTCTACCGAGCTCTTCCTTCAACTCCGTTAATTTTAAATCCTTCAGATAACGCGGCATTTTCACTACCGATTATTTCAAAGTTTTTCCGCGATTCGGATTCACTTAAATTTTACTTCACTAATTAAATTCACTGCTCACTAGAGCACTCGAGAATATTCGATTTCACAAAATTCTCACTGTCCGTTCGAGAATTTTAGTTTCACTTTTTCGTTCTCACAAAATTCTCACTATTCACTTTTTGACTCGCGATTTTTAACCCGAATTTATCCTTGAAATCCCACTTCTGACACCAATTGTTGCGACCTAGGGGTTCGCCGGTAAAAATACAATTCGTTTAAAAATAAATGATAATTTATTTATTCACACTTTAATTCAATTTCCCTCTTAATTCGCACTATATGGCAATACCGCCGCGTACTTTTCTATCGCTTTCACTGGTTCGCGTTTCCGTAATAAAAATTACTGAATGAATGACTCTTCCCATACTCTTGAGTGTTCTCGAAGCTTTCTTCGGTGTGTATGTGTGAACTATACTGGAAAGCTCTAGATCTTTAATTGTGGAGTATACTGTTCTACATAATTCTTGTCTATTCGAGAGAGATTGAGTTCCGTGTTTGCCAGGTCTGCATGTAACAATATATATTAAGTCTCATCGTAAGACGAGAGTAAAACAAATTAATAAATACAATTGATTATAAATAGCTTACCAATCCTTTATTTTTGCTTATATTATTTCCAAGTAGAAATCCATTCGTACATCTATTTACGTCTATAAATATACGCTGAGTTGAATGATATCGATTTATATGATACTCATATTGTTTAAAGTATTTTTCAACAGCTACGGGAAAGTCCATTGTTTGGTTTGTTAGGAGAACCCTGTGTATGAAAGCAATTTTTGATATCAACTTAAACAACATTAATTAATATTTGTCTTACCTAGTTCCATCGACGCCACTTCTTATCGCAAAGCCTATCAAATCACTTATAGCAGTAAAATGACTGTTAGTATTGTCTACAGTTGGAACTTTCATCGGAATAACTCTCTTTTGAGCGAATGAGGTTACTCTTCTCTTTTCTAGAGAAACTGTTCCCTCCGTCTTCCCTTCTGCTATTGCATGTATATCTTCCTTATCTTCTATGTCTGATACCAACATTTTCCACTGCCGATAGCTCAAAATTAGTAGAATATAACGTATCATATCATTCGTGCTGTACAATCGTGTGTCAGAAAGGATTTTTCTATAAATTTTCTTATTTCAGTAAATCTTAATAAATTACAAATCATAAAATAAATTACTTGAATATTGGATATAATATGACCGCAAACTGCTTGTGAATTTCAATTTTGAGCAATGTCATTATTATAAATGTAGATTTCTCGTTGAATATTACGTGCAACGATGTCAATATTTCATTGATGACATATTCAATTTTTGCATAGCTATCCAATTTATAATTTACTTTACACTTGTAGTTAATATATAGCGCCATGAAATCGACTAATATAAAATTAAACTTTTCATCATGAACAAGCTAAAATTAACATTGATATAAGTATTACTTATTTAGACCATTAACGATAAATACTTACGTCGTCATAGTTTAATTTCATGGCTTGTAACCATTGCAAAACGTTATATAAAACAAAAGACTTAAGTGATTCCGAATATATTTCAGAAAGTTTTGTCTTTAATATTACGAACAGTTCTTTCAAAAACGCATATGGGAATTCACATTCTTCTTTTAGAAATATTTTTGAAAACATTATAGTTTTCGCCATTTGCCGTATTTTGCTGAATCTTCTGTCATTAACTGAAATAAAAAAATGATATTCATAACGTTATAATATTAAATACTTGAACAATTTGAAAAAAAAAAAATAATAATAATAATCATAATTTGAAGAGCACAATAACAACATGAATTAATTTAAAATTTTTAACTTGAGACAATAAAAATTGTAAAATATCCTAAACATTCTAATACCATTGACACATAGCGCAGCTAAATTATAATTAAGGCCTAATTCATCATTAAAGGGCTGTGTGTCATGCTGATAAATGATCACTATATTGGTAATTTAGCTAAATTAGCGTATGAAAAACGTTTAATGATAATTTTGTCTCTAATTATAATTTAGCTGCGCTATGTGTCAATGTATAAATTACGAATGAGCTAAATAATAATTAGGACCGCTATGTATCAATGGTATAAATCGTGGGTTTGGTACATTCTTGATCTAAAAGTTTACACAATTATTTATATTTCAAAGCTCAGTCATAATTTTTATTATCTTATAAGTATAGATAAAATCGTTCATGGTAAAAAGCCTGTACACTGCAGATATTTTAGTAAACAAGTATTGATAACGACTAGTTTAGTGTTGTGGAACTAGATGAGCCCAACTTTAGAATTTTATCCGTTTGTTTGTTTGTACATAACAGTATCAAAAGCTACTAAATAGATTTCGATGCGGTTCTCACTATTAACTCAGGTACGAGTAAATGTCATTTCAATTTTAATCCAAACAGGGTTTTCAACTTTCAAGTCAATCGGAACGAAAAATATTGTAAGGGCAAGTTGTAGAGCAGGAGGCAGGAGACTAAGTACTGATTTGGGTTGTAGCACGAAGTTAGTAAGTTGTACGGCACTAAAAATAATCAAAGTGTTACTATACAGTGTACCAATAATGTCTTCGTACATCAGCTATTTCAAACTCTAGTGATAAAAAACAATAAATTGTTGCAAGAAATTTGTAAAAGTTTTAATGCAGATTTATTCATTAAACATTTTTATTTAATTTAGAAACAAAAACTAATATATTTCAATTATTCATTACAAAGTTATTAACTAAAAATAAAAGAAAGTCGACAATTTGGCTCCAATAATGTCTTCGTACACTTACGAAACAGTTTATGAAAAATCTTAAAAACTATAGATATATTTTTTGTTAATATTTAGTTGGGTAGCCTTTATTTTTATACTCTAGATGAAATCTGAGAGTATTATAAGTTTGCTCTAAGGTTTGTAACGCTAAGAAATAAGGCTTGGAGAAAAAAATGAATGATACAGAAGTTAATGTTATCACTCAAAAATATCAAAAACGGATGTCCGTCTGTCCGTCCGTCTGTGCGCTCTCTAGCTTGGGAACGCGTTGAGCTAGATTGTTCAAATTTTTTACACGTCGTTTTTGACAAAAAAGTAAGGTCACGATCGTGAACGGGCCAAATCGCAAATCTACCCCCTCCCATACAAAATGACACAATTGCGCAATTTGACAATTAAAGGATTTGCTCAAAAAGTATAAAAGCTATTGGCCTGAAATTTGGAATATATTACTTTTATGATAATATTAATCTACCGTATAAAAATTATGCGTGTCCTCCCCCTCCTTCTACCACCTCCCATACAAACTGTAATTGTCATAAATTACTCTAAGCCAATTTACTCAGTGCGTATACAATTTAGCGCGCTGAAATTGTGCACCAAATATTTATTTAAAATTGTTAGTAAGGCGAAAAAAAATTAGACGATTAGCTTCACCCCTTCTACCCCCTCCCATACAAAATGACGCAAATTCGCAATTTAACAATAAATTAATTTACTCGAAAAGTGTAAAAGCTATTAGTCTGAGTTTTGTGATATATTACTTTCATAATGATTTAAATCTACAGTAGAAAACTTACTTGCGTCCTCCCTCTCCTTCCACCCCCTCCCATACAAACTACACTTTTTCATGAAATGCTCTAAGACGATTTTCTCAGAACATATAACATTTATAGAGCTCACATTTTGTAATAAATACTTAATTAGTATTATCACTAAGATCAGACAAAAATATTTGATTAGCTTCACTGCTTCTACCCCCTCCCATACAATATGACACAGTTTCACAACTTCACAAAAAATCGATTTTCTTGAAAAGTATGAATGGTACTAATTTAAAATTGGCGTAGTGGGCAGCGTGCTTGCTTCTCAGTCAATAGGTCGTGGGTTCGATTCCCACTCCAGACGGGATTTTTTAAGCGCAAATTTTTTAGTTGCTACTGGTGATAAAAAATTATTCGCAATAAAATGGGGAAACGGTGTAAAAGTGAAACAGTTCCACTTCAAGAAGGCCTAGATACTCAGTAGATGGTTTCTGTTCGCTTTCTATCATTCAGTCCCCCATAACATCTGCTAATATTAGTCAGCAAGCAGCCAGTACAACTATGCAATATACCAGCTTCTCCACTCGCTACGGTCGTTCTCACTCCACTTCCCCAACCTTCCCAATCCCATTCCTTCGCCCCATGACTGTGTTTGTGCACTGCACATAAAGGCCGAAATTGCCTATAACACAGGTCATTCTGGAAAAAAAAGAGTTGTCAATTTTATAATATTCCTAGTTATTTCTGAAAAAAATCACTAAAATCCCCCCACTCTCTCTACCAACTCCCATACAAACTGCACATTTTCACTAAATCTAACTCACTAATTTTCTCAGTCCCCATTCAATTTTTGGAGTAAGCATTTTGTATAAAACATTCTTATAGCTACTTTAGCATGATGGGGAAAAAATTATTTCAATGCTATCACCCCTTCTAATCCAAAATTTCTTGGGATGACATCTAGAGTATCGTAGGATTGCGCTTTATGCGCAATCGTAGCCCTGTTATGTTTATTTACGACTTTTTATGGCGGTGTGGCATAGATTCTACAAGTTTTTTTTCCATAGCTTGGCTCTATTTTCGCCCATTCCTTCAGAAGAGCCTGTTTTAACTGAGGTTTCGAGCTAATATGATAAGTCCTGATCCTTTTTTCCAGCATGTTCAACATGTGCTCAACGGGATTGAGGTCAGGACTTTGCGGTGGTGTCTTAAGCAAATGTGGAGTTTTGTACGCCAAGAACATCCTAGTATATGAACCATGTGCTTAGGATCATTATCTTGTTGAAAATAAAAAACCTTTGATAAACCCAATTTTCCAGCACTTGGCTCCAAATTTCTCTTGAGAATTTCAATATATGCCCGATGATCCATGATTCCTTCAATTATTTCTAAGTTTCCAACGCCGCTGGCAGCCATAAAGCCCCATACCATTACGCCGCCGCCGCCGTGTTTTACAGTTTTGATGGTGTTTTTGGGGTTGTAAGCTTCCCCTGGCTTTCTCGACACTCTAAGTCTCCCATCAGACCCAAAAATGTTGTATTTGGACTCATCACAAAATATAACATTGCGCCAGAACTCGAGAGATGCATTTTGGTATTGCCGAGCGAAGTCCAAACGTTTTTTGCGATTTACTTCACTTACCAGTGGTTTTCTGCGAGGTGTACGAGACTTAAATCTGGCATCAATCACGCATTTTCGTACTGTTTCTGGATGAACTTCTTTTTGATTGGATTGACGGAGCTCTGCACTAATTTTTGGTGCACTTATGAACGGATCCTCGGCAATCATACGCTTGATTTGCAGCCGATCTGCATCAGTGAGAATTGCAGAGCGTCCTGATTTAGGCTTATTCTCTACGCGGCCTTCATATTTAAAGCGCCCGATTACAGATTGGATAGTAGAACGGCTCCGGGACAGTAGTTTGGCTATTTCCGCGTATGATTTTTGCTCCTTTACGTGTAAATTCACTATAAGCTTACGCTCATCAAACGACAAGTATTTACCAGGCATTATTTCGATTTATACTGAGCGCAACTCATAAAATTTACATTTGAAGTAAACACACGTGTTTGTTTGCTTACTGTTATTACAAACCTTTATGAGTGGAAAATAATTATGATCGATAATTATCAGCCAAGAGATCGAAGGGTAAGCGAAATCTTAAATGTACGAAGACATTATTGGAGGCAAATTGTCGACTTTGTTTTATTTTTAGTTAATAGCTTTGTAATGAACAATTTAAATGGACTAGTTTTTGTTTCTAAATTAAATAAAAATGTTTAATGAATAAATTTGCATTAAAACTTTTTCAAATTTCTCGCAACAATTTATTGTTTTTTATCACTAGAGTTTCAAATATCTGATGTACGAAGACATTATTGGTACACTGTATATTGTTGCATGTTAGCCCGTGTAAAGTGCCTGCTGTGCTCGAAGGTGACGTGAAGTGTCAGCTCTATTTCCTTATCGTCAGGTTGATGCGTGCGTCCGAGCACTGCAAGAATTGGAACGTTAAGGCTTGTTTACGTTTTCGCCGCGATAACTTTCACTGACAGCTGACAGATGAGTAATGAGTACAGGGTCGGTTTATAAAGGAAAACGAAGCCACGAAAATTCACACTAACACCGACAGGAATATTATAAATTAACACATCATAGTTACAGCTGATCGCCTACACCTCTACACATTGTAATAGACTTAAGATATAGCAAATGGAGAGGAAACGAAAGGCTGACGAAACACATACGAAACTCAGATGACAGGAACGATATAAAAAGTCGAGCCCTTTGGACGTGTAAGGAAGTCTAAAATTGGAAACGAAAGAATTAAGATCGGGTGATCGCGTGGAAAGTCGCGATCGGAGATAGAAAAGCGACAGTTGATAAACGAAATCTTTCTAGTGTGTGTGATGCCGCAATTCGCCATTCAAAAATTTATTCTTAAGGGGCTGTATATACTGAAAAGGCATTTTCGTTGAAGATGAGGTATTTTCGAATCGAAAAATTATATGAATAGATCAAAATTGTTGTAGTAGTGATAAATTGCCTGAAAAAGAGCCATCCGATTTGCTAGATGGCCAGGAGCTGACTGGAAAAAAATCTACTATGAAAATTTGCTGTACCTTTAAATGGTGATTAAGATCTAATTGGTTGCTTAATTTCTTTAATTGTTTTTTTTTCGGCTCACAACAAATCAATCTTTATACTAATAAAGAAACAGGGTCGAATAAATATCATTTACAACATACATACAAAGAATTGAAAATCCAAATCAAGCTTTTTAGTAAAAAATAACTATTTCAGAATGGAATATTATTAATAAAAACCTTGAAATTTGGAAAATTTTAACTAGTTCCCTCCGTGGAAAGGTTTATTTTTCGGTTAGTGCAAAAAAATTAACACTTCCTCTGAAGATATAATAAAATGTTTTTTTTTGCCTTTTTATATTTTTTTAGAAACTTCCTGCACGAATATTTTAATAACTTCAAAAGGAATAAATTAATCATATTGCCACTAAACCAGTTCCCCCACCAAGGTTTTGATTTAAGAATATTCGAATAAAGTAGTTTATACGACAAAACTTTTGACTTAAATACGCGATTTAATGTTGTTTTTTTTTTCAATATATTTTAGTTTTAGATTAACTATATCCCGAAATAATATTGTTCATTTTTGAATTACATTATCTGAATTTTCTTGTTTTGACGTACATGTTAATGTACCAATGGTGGATCCTTTCATGTATAAAAATCGGGGGGCAGAGTGGAAATCTGTTAAATAAATAAGAATTCTTTCGGTTTGAATTGAATAAAACTATTCGAAGCACATTTGATGATCCCGAGCAAAATATTGTATGAGAGATCTCAGGTTTGCACGTACAATATCTAAAAGCTTTGCAATACCAATTTAGAGAATAAAGTTAGTAAATTTTCAATGGACGGTTTTTTTTGTAAACTCTTAAGAAATTTTGCTACGCTAATAGTAAGAGCCATTCCGAATCCTTAACACTAGGCACCTGGATGCCCCATTTCCCATGAATATTGAAAATTTTAGTGGATAATTTAATAATTAGAATAAAATAACCGCGGTGACGTAAAATTTAAAAACCTTGTATGAACTGCACCAAATCAATGAGGAACTTGAGGAAATTCTAAATAACTCATCTAACCCTAAGTTAAAAATTACAATGAACCTACTAACACTATTAACGATACCGATCTTACAAGAAAAAATCTGGTGCGATATTAGCACAGGAAAGAATTTGAGCATTTGTTCCTAAAGATTAAGGAAAACAATTATTCGATACCATTCAGGTAGGCAAATTACCTCGAAATATTTCTAGTAAATTTCGATGCAAAATGTTGGGCAGAATCTTGTATCGGATGTCAGAAAAGCAAGGTACATCACCATACTCGAACCAAATTCGAACGATGCAATTTACCTTTTAAACGCTTCGAATAAATATTTAAACACATGAATTTTGTTAGACCTCTTCCACCTTATGGCAGATTTAACTATATGCTAATTACTGTAGATATATGGTATATACGAGATGCCCAGAGCCTATCCCATACTTTAACAAAAACTGAAATTGTTGTCCAAGAGAGTATAAATCGTTTCGGCACGGACCAAGGCATCCAATTTGAAGCGAAGCTTTTCTCTCAGTGTGTGAAAGTGATAAAATCAAAAACAATGTGAAAAATCAACAGAAAAATTTTTCCAATATGTTCGCATTGAAAAAGCTAAAACTGTGTTAAATACTCCATACAACGAACCTTGTAGAGCAATTAGTACATTTCGGACAGTCTATGTACATTATTTATTATTTTTTATTACATACTAGCAAACGCCCGCGACTTCGTCCGCATAAAAATCGCATTAATAAGCAATTGTTGAGAATGTAATTAGTAATACACTATGTGGAATATATAATCCGCTTACTTTAATGGCTCTTTGAACACAATGTTTTGTATTTTGTTGGAGTCAGAACCATAAATTATTAAGAATGATAGCATGATACTCGCATTTGAATGGGAGAGGCTCGTGATCAAATCAAACCAGTGATTCGAGATCATATGTATACGTGTTAAGGACATGTGAATAGTTGTAGCTTGTGTTAATTGAAAAAAGCCCAAATAAAATGACATTAAGCTTAAAAACATAACAGGACTTCGATTGTGCGTAAAGCCCCATTATATGTATGATACTACCGATGAAATCGAAATTTTTGTAATCTTAAGAATTTTTGTGTGGGGAGTGATAGAAGGGATGACAGTACTAAATTAATTTTTTTCACACCATGCTAGAGTAGCTATAAAAATATTTTGCACCAAATTTAAACTTGAAAAACTGAATAGGTAACTTGAGAAACTTAGTGCATTGGATTTAGTGAAATTGTGCAATTTGTATGGGAGGTGGTAGAAGGAGTGGGGGGTTTTTGGTAATTTTTCTATATACAACTATCATCACCATGCAATTGATATCTTTTAAATTTCAGATCAGTTAGATTCACACTTTTAAAGAAAATCGAGTTTTTGCAATGTCGTGAAATTGTGCCACATTGTATGGGAGGGGGTAGAAGGAGTAAACCTAATTGGTTAGTTTTTTCCTGAAATTAATAACAATGCTAATTAAGGATTTAATACAAAATCTTAGCTCGATCAAAGTTATACGTACTGAGAAAATTGGAGTATAGTATTTCATGAAAAAGTTTAGTTTGTATGGGAGGTGGTGGAAGGAGTTGGGGGATTCAAACTATTTATATACTTGAAAATTGCATTTATAATAGAAATAATATATTTTAAATTTCAAATTAATAGCTTTCAGAAAATTTGATTATATATTTTTGAAAATGAGTCACTTTGTATGGGAGGGGGTAGAAGGCGTGAGGGGAGAAAAATAAAACCTAAAGCAGATTACTCCCCGAGGCAGAGCTAATAATCCGTGAAAGTTTCATTGCAATCGGTGCAGCTGTTTTTGCGTGAAAGCCGGAAAGACAGACAGACAGAGAAATTTTTTAAAAACGTTTGATTCTGCTTAGTTATTGCTAAAATGAAGCAAAAAACTTATTTATAGCCATTTATAAACAAATAACAGACAGACACTATAATTATATTTATATAGATTTATTATTTATATCAAAATAAAAAGAATTCTTCGATGATCCTTAATAGAGTGAAATCAGTCCAAGTTCTCACCGAATGAACCTTATATGACATTTTTTTATGTACTTTTTCTATTCTTTAATTTTTAGTGCGCTGTTCAAGTGAAATATAATTTTCGTATGCAGCTACATATGATTTTAGAGATATTTGTGAAAATGTTTTGTTGCTTCTACAATGGCTAATAGCTCTCGGCGAGTTACGCAATAGTTTCTTTCTGATTTAGAGAGTACTCGGCTGTAGTATGATAGCACTCTCTCCTGCTCGTCGATCTCTTGTGATAGTACTGCTCCGATACCGACATTGCTGGCGTCTTTGTTTATGATGAAACCGTGACCTGGTTTTGGATACACCAGAACTGGGGAGTCGCAGAGTTGGTCTTTTATTCTCTCAAATCCTTCCTGGCACTGTTGACTCCATGTAAATGGCTTTCCTTTTTCTGATAACTGATGCAGACATTTTGCCGTGTTGGCAAAGTCTTTTACGAATCGACGGTAATATGTATGTCGCTAAGCCTAGGAAGCTGCGCAACTGGTGTTGTTATCACTCGGAGTAGGCCAATTTTTCACCGCCAGTATCTTTTCCGGATCCGTCTTTACACCATCAGCTGAAACGATGTGACCCAAGTACTTGACTTCTGCACTAAACAAAGTCCACTTTTTGGGACTCAGCTTTAATTTTGCGGCTCGCAGTCGCTGGAAGACTTCCTGTAGATTTTTTAGATGTTCCTTGAATGTTTTGCCGATAACGATCACATCATCCAGGTAAACGAGACAAGTTTTCCAACTCATGCCACGCAAAACGAATTCCATTAGTCTTTCAAACGTGGCTGGAGCATTGCACAGGCCAAATGGCATTACGATGAACTGCCACAGTCCACTGCCGACAGAGAATGCTGTTTTCTCTCTATCTTTTTATACTCTAGATGAAATCTGAGATTATTATAAGTTTGCTCTAAGGTTTGTAACGCTAAGAAATAAGGCTTGGAGAAAAAAATTAATGATACAGAAGTTAATGTTATCACTCATAAATCTCAAAACCGGATGTCCGTCTGTCCGTCTGTCCGTCCGTCTGTTCGCTCTCTAGCTTGAGAACGCGTTGAGCTAGATAGTTCAAATTTTGTACACGTCGTTTTTGACAAAAAAGTAAGGTCAAGTTCGTGAACGGGCCAAATCGCTCCCCCCCTTCTACCCCCTCCCATACAAAATGACACAACTGCGAAATTTGACAATTAACGGATTTGCTCGAAAAGTATAAAAGTTATAGACCTGAAATTTGAAATATGTTACTTTTATGATAATATCAATCTACTGTATAAAAATTATGCGTGTCCTCCCCATCCTTCTACCACCTCCCATACAAAATGCACTTTTTCATGAATTTAAAAATTATTCAGTGCTTATAAAATTTAGCGGGCTGAAATTGTGCACCAAATATTTATTTAAAATTGTTAGTAAGGCCAAAAAAAATTAGACGATTAGCTTCACCCCTTCTACCCCCTCCCATACAAAATGACACGATTTCGTAATTTGACAATAAATGGATTTACTCGAAAAGTATAAAAGCTATTAGTTTGAATTTTGGGATATATTACTTCTATAATGATTTCAATCTACAGTATAAAAATTATGCATCTCCCCTTCCACCCCCTCCCATACAAACTACACTTTTTCATGAAATGCTCTAAAACGATTTTCTCAGAATATATAACATTTATCGAGCTCACATTTTGTAATAAATACTTAATTAGTGTTATCACAGAGATCAGAAAAAAATATTTGATTGGTTTCACTGCTTCTACCCCGTCCCATACAATATGACGCAGTTTCACAACTTCGATTTTCTTGAAAAGTACGAAAGGCACTAGTCTGAAATTTAAGGGATGTCAATTTCATAATATTTTTAGTTATTTATAAAAAAATCATTAAAATCCTCCCACTCTTTCTACCACCTCCCATACAAACTGCACATTTTCACTAAATTTAACTCACTAATTTTCTCAGTTCCCATTAAATTTTTGGAGTAAGCATTTTGTATAAAACATTCTTATAGCTACTTTAGCATGATGGGGAAAAAATTAGTTCAATGCTACCATCCCTTCTAACACTCCCCATACAAAATTTCTTGGGATCACAAAAAGTTCTATTTCATCTAGAGTATCGTAGCCCTGTTATGTTTTTCATCTATCTCCACTTCCCAGTAACCACTTTTCAGATCCAACGTTGAGAACCATTTAGCATCAGTCAGGGTGTCCATGATATAGTCGTTTCTAGGTAGTGGATAGCTATCCTTTTTCGTAACATCATTCAGTTGCCTTTAGTCTACACAAAAACGGGTACTACCGTCCTTTTCCTTTACCAGCACCACTGGCGATATCCACGGGCTCTTTGATTCTTCGATGATTCCCTGATACTCCATAGTTTTGACCATTGAATTGATTTCTCCTTGTTTCGCTAATGGTACTCTTCTAGGGGGTTGGCGAATCGGTGTAGCACTTCCGGTATCTATGCGATGTTTCACTAAGTTTGTTCTGCCATAGTCGTCATCACCGGTGGAAAAAACGTCGCTGAATCTTTCGACTAGATCTACTGCTTGCTTGTGTTATTCTCCTCTAAGGTTGCTTGACTGAAGAAGTGTTGATGTTACATTGTCCTTCCTTCTTGGATTATTTTTAGAGGGTACGTCATGTGGTTCTGCATTGTCGATACTCGTCACCGCCGATATTGGTTCACAGCTGCCAATTATATCTCCTTTCTTTACGCTGGTAATGCTGCCCGAAACGTTGAGGACTCTTATTGGTACCATCATCTTCTCATTCCTTTTTACGCGCGGTTTTCCTAGTATTAGACTTCGTAATGCAGGTGTCGTTTCTGGTTCTATGAGGTAGAATCGGTGGTTCCCGGGATCACCATCGAGCTCTGCCCAAATAACCTTCTCAGATGACTTTGGTATATCCACATCTTCGCACAATATAAGGATACACTCATCGGTAATGTCAGATACCACGAATACATGCGAGAAGGTCAAATCCCCAAGATGTATGTCACGAGCTATTTCTCCATGGACCGTTGTAGTTTCTCCTGTAGCAGTGCGAAGTGCGTACTTGGTGTTGTGAAGTCAAGTACGGTCTACGAGATCAAATCTTAGCACTGACCGTGTTGCGCCTGTGTCGACTGTTATGATGCAGTTTAATTTGCCAACTCGACCATTCGTGCATAAGTCGTTTTCGCAACGATGTAGTCGAGAAACTGCGATGATGGTTCCGGGGGCGTCGATTCTACCAGCCAACTTCTGCCCCATGAAGTTGGCCTTTACTCGTTTCCCGGACTGTCATTGGGCGAAGCGTGCTCTCGTGACGGTTCGCCCCTTCCTCCCCTTTGTTTAGCAGCGAAGCCGGAACAATAGTTGGTCGCTTTTCTGGGTTTACGGCAGTCGCGTCTTAAGTGTCCTGCCTGTCCACAATTCCAGCATCGGGGGGCACCAGATCCTTCGCTCGGCTTGGTGTACTCTGCTCTCTGACACACACACTCTTCTGTTATTGCTCGGACTCGATAATTACTCCGCGAGCTTTGCTTGGCAGCTTCGAACGGCAGCCCATATACTAAGGCTTCGCCAATCGTTTTCTTACCTGCCAATTTCAACGCCTGTTGCAGCTCTCTATCCTGTACAGCATTGTTAAATGCGAAAACAGCTGTATCGTTGCGTTGCTCTGTTTGCTCATTGGGCAGCGATAATAGTGTGAGTCGTTCAATATCGCGTGACAGCTCTTGAAGTGTTTCACCATTCTTTTGAGTTCGGTTGTACAGTTGTGTTTTGTAGATCTCTCGCATGTGGTCACTGCCGTAATGAAGATCAAATGTCTGGACTTACGTTGAAAAATCTTGTTGTTGCTCCTGCGGAATCGTTTGAAGAACCTCTGCTGGTGGACCTCTTAGCGCCAACATAAGAGCTGTTCCCCGTTCCAGATCATTCCAATGATTGTTTCTTGCGGCAGCCTCAAATTGGGTCTTATAAATAGCCCACGGTGTTTGTCCATCGAAGATTGGAGCTTTGAGACCCTTGTGCGTAACGTGTTCTGTCTTGATGACTCCAGTCGCTTTCACGTTATCGAAGTCCCTTTTTAGGCGTTCGACTTCTTCTTCGAAGATTCGAAGTTTCTTCTCTACGTTTTCTTCTATTGCCTTACCCATGGTGTCTATTTTATTATTTTGCAACTTCCCTGTCGTAGATAACGCGCGTCTACCGAGCTCTTCCTTCAGCTCCGTTAATTTTAAGTCCTTTAGATAACGCGGCATTTTCACTACCGATTATTTCAAGTTTTTCCGCGATCCGAATTCACTTAAATTTTCTTCACTAATTAAAGTCACTGCTCACTAAAGCACACGAGAATATTCGATTTCACAAAATTCTCACTCTCCGCGCGAGAATTTTAGTTTCACTTTTTCGCTCTCACAAAATTATCCGTTCGAGAATTTTAATTTCACTCGCGATTTTTAACCCGAATTTATCCTTGAAATCACACTTCTGACACCAATTGTTGCGAGCTAGGGGTTCGCCGGGATTTCAAATAAAACACAATTCGTTTGAAAATAAGTGATAATTTATTTATTCGCACTGTAACTTAATTCGCACTATATGGCACTACTACCGATATTGTTCTATCGCGTTCTTGCACCGGTTCGCTTCTTCCATAGATGTCGCTGAATGACAGCCTATCGTCTGAAAGCTTCGTACTTTTATACCATTTTCCCAATTCTCGAACCTTCCATGGTGTATTCGCTTTTTACATATTGGGGGACTGTTCTATAAAGTTCTGGCATATTTGGGAAAGATCAATATTGCGTGGTTGCTAGATCTATAACAATATGTACAAAGTTATTTAATAATAAACATGAATCTTAAATATAACTTGAAAGATTGTAGACTGAAGAAGGCAAGATTGATTGAACATTCGAGGCAGCCTAAGTAAGGGAGAGTGAAAATATACGTTCAGCCGCGCATGTGGTACAACGAATAGAGTATGTGATCTAGTATTACTTATATTACTACGCAATTGAAGTTCACCTTGAAGATTAGTGTTAAAAACGAAATTTACTTTAAATAAAAATACCATGTCCAAATATAGTCTCCTGTCCTTTAAACGTGTTAGGCCATGTAATTCTAATCGACTCTCGTAGCAAGTGTCAGATAACTTCAGCTTTCAGAAAACAGATTTGGTAAAACATCGTTGTACTGATTCCAATGCAGTCACAAGATATTGCTAGTGAGGGTTCCACACAACAGAACAATACTCTAGACGAGACCGAACCAGACTATTAAACAAATTTGTATAAACATGTATGTTATGGAATGGATGAGCAGTGCTTAATATAAAACCACATAATCTAAATGCGTGTTTGCAGAATTCGACTATGTGCTGGTCAAACTTTAATCTGTTGTCAAACATTACTCCTAAATCCTTTATGCGTGAGACTTCAACGAGGAGAGCATTATCAACATGGTAGTCAAAGTTAAGGCTACAATCCTTATTTGTATATATCATTTTAAAACATTTCTGTGTGTTCAAACGAAGGTTATTCAGCTTACACCAATCGTTTAATTTATTAATGTCATCTTGTAGGATTTTACAGTCACGAATAGACTTCACGACTCTGAATAGTTTGAGTTCATCGGCATACATTAAATGATCAGATTGAAAACCCGTAAGAAGGTCATTCACAAACAAAACGAGAAGTAGGGGACCCAAGGTGGAACCTTGGAGAACACCAGATGATGCAAAGTAAGGATAGGATTGATCTCCATTAAATATGACGTATTGTTTACGATCACTTAGGTACGAAGAGAACCATTGCAACAAAGTAGAATCTATTCCAAACGATTGTAGTTTATTAAGCAGTATAGAATGGTCAATACTGTCAAAGGCTTTAGAAAATTCAGTATAAATCGTGTGGACAGAGAAACGATTTTCGAGCGCACATGAGACTGAGTTTGGGAAGGAAACCTAATTCGTCTCCGTAGAGCGTCCTTTAAAAAATCCATGCTGCTTGATAGATTTTAGGGAGCTGACTCCTAAAAAATGCGTATATGTAGTAACTTTTCAAATATTTTTGAAAAGCAAAAAAGTAGACTGATTGGACGATAATTTTCAACCTTATGCTTTTCACCATTCTTAAAGATAGGTATAACGTAAGATTCCTTCCATTGAATGGGGAAAATTCCTTCAGTGAGGGACATAGTGAAAATTTTCGCCAAAGGTTCAGCTAGGATGTGTCCAAGATTTATTACGAAAATGTTTGGAATTTCGTCTGGTCCAGCAGTGCCATTACCATCTAAAGAGTTTATAACAGCAAGAACGTCGTGACTATCGAACTCTGGAAAGAGATTGACGTGATTATCGATGAAAAAAGGCGTAGATGATGGTGATCTGGTGGAGTATAGTAGACATACTGGAAATATTGCGAGAAAAGTTCAGCAATACCACATGGAGAAGAAGCAGTAACATCCAAGTGTGTAATGGTGGAAGGGTTAGAAGAAGTAGTTCGAGATGAATTAGCATAGTTCCAAAACGGCTTAGTATTCCCAGTAGAAAGACAGAAATTTAGGTTGTTCACATATGAACGAAAACTTTTCTTTATTTCCCCCTTTAGCTGCCTTCTTAGATCAGCAAAATGGGACGCGTTTGCAGGAATACGGTTCTTGAGAAAAATTCTCCGTGCCTTGTTTTTTATGTGTACTAGTTTAATAATGGTATTGTTGAACCATTGTGGAAAGGAACTGCGTTTCATGGAGTAGAACGGAACACGCTCAGAAATGATTTAGTTTAAAGAACTGTAAAAATAGTCAACAAAAGAGACAACGGACTCAGATTCCAGGGTTTCAAGCAAATTAAGCTTATGTAAGTCAAAAGAGATTACATCATAGTTACACTTAAAGAAATTGCGCTTTGAACGACTTGTTAACGATGAACGGTTACATGTATTTATTTTAACCATAAGCTTTTAGTGACTAGAATCTCGTCAAATATTTAAAAAATCACTAAATTTATTTTTAATTTAATATAAACAAATTATATTTTTTAGTATTTAATAACACTTATATAATTATTTATTATTATCGACACTTATAATTATTTTTTATTTTATTTTTTTACATTTTTCAACGATATTTACTTTTCGACTAATATTATTTTTTATATGTCATAAAAAACTAAGTGAAATATTTTATCTTTTACTACGATTTATTAATTTATAAAAAGTAAAGTAGTTGAATAAAGTAAGCACTACATACCCCCTTCCTAGAGAAGATCTTTGATCTTTTCGATACTATATAAATTTAAGAATAAACAAAAAGGAATGTCTATGGTACGTATTTCTGTATTTAGTTGACAAAAGAAACTTTTTTTTTAATTCTTGGCGGGTTTGATGCTTCGGAAGAACTAACAAAACAAGGTTTAAGACGATCAATCGACACTGAAGTTGATTTGTCTTTAATCTTAACGGCGAAAAACTTGTTGTTTCTTTGAATGACTTCGAAAGGGCCTTCATATGGAGTTTGAAGAGAGGTGCGAACTGAATCTGTTCTCACGAAAACATGGGTACATGTTTTGAGATCTTCAAAAATGAAAGGAGTTTCATTACCATGTCTTGACGGGGGCGTGGACTCGATTTGCTGATCCGATCACGAAGAATTTCTACATAATCACTTCCGGACACTGTGCTCGATTTGTTCTCGTTTTGAACAAAATCATAAGGAAGTATAATGTTCTGACCGTAAAGTAATTCGGCGGGTGTCGCGTTGGCATCATCTCGTTCGTAAGCCGAGAAGTGTAAAAGGGAGTGCATCCGACCAACTTTCGTTTGGCTTGCATTTTAAAGTTTCTTTAAAAACTCTGTGCCATCTTTCCAACATGCCGTTAGCTTTGGGATTGTATGCAGTAGTTCTGCAGCGTTTAAATCCTATCATTTTTCCTAATTCGTGAAATAATCGCGATTCGAATTGAGGACCTTGATCCGTAATAATAGAAACTGGCGTTCCATAACGTGGAATATATTCTTTGAATAGAGTAGAGGCAACAGTTTCTGCGCGAATATCTATAAGGGGATAAGCCTCGGGCCATCTGGTGAAACGATCCAAAACTGTAAGGCAGTATCTGAAACCGTTCGAAGTTGGTAAAGGACCAACCAGATCAATATGAAATGTTTCAAATTTGTTTGATACTGGTTTGAAATCTTCTAAAGGACTTGCGACGTGTCGAGAAATTTTTGCTTTTTGACAGGCAATACATTCCTTAGTCCATTTATGACAATCTTTATTGATTGAAGGCCAAATGAATCTTTGTCGCATAAGTTTAACTGTAGCCTTAATTCCTGGATGCGACAAATCATGAACAGTACGAAAAACATGAGTTCGTAATTTTAAAGGAATGTAAGGTCTAAGTTTATGCAAGGAATTGTCGCACCAAAGAGGATTCATGGTGCCTTCAATAACAACCGGAATGATTTTTAAGCTAGGTAAATTTTTAGCTTTATTTAATTCAGAGTCAATTAGTTGAGCGTCGGAATAGTCAATAGTTGTTGGAAGGTTTAATGCTTCAATTCTCGACAAAGCATCAGCAACAACATTGTTTTGACCGGAAACATGACGAATATCTGAAGTAAATTGACTAATGAAATCCAAATGTCTGAGCTGACGTGGCGAAGCTTTTTCAGGATTTTGTTTTAGAGCAAAAATTAACGGCTTATGATCCGTAAACAAAATAAAGTCTCTGCCTTCAAGCATAAATTTAAAATATTTAATGGCAACATAAGCTGCTAAAAGTTATCTGTCATATGCACTTTTGTGCTGAAGAAAGTTTCTTCGAGAAAAAGGCTAGCGGTTTCCAGTCGTTTCTAAATCGTTGCTGAAGAACAGCTCCCAAAGCTGTGTCTGAAGCGTCCACTGCTAATGAAAGAGATGAAGAAGTGGAGGGAAAAGCCAAAGTGGTAGCTTGAGCGAGTTGATTTTTGCAACGCTCAAACGCTTCGATTGAAGTAACCGTCCAAATCAATTCTGTTTTATCATTCTTTTTTTTACTACCAGTAGTGAAGCTGTCAAGAATTGATTGTGCTTCGGCAGCGTGAGGGATAAATCGGCGATAAAAATTTATCATTCCTAAAAATCGTCGCGTATCTTTTACAGTAGATGGACGTGGATATGCTAATATAGCTTCGATTCGTAAAGCGATTGGTTTGATTCCGTTTTTGTCAATCGAATGACCTAAGAAATCGACCGAAGATTTAAAGAACGAGCATTTAGCTTGGTTAATTACCAAATTATGAGAGTTACGTCGTTCGAACAATTTCTCTAAATGATTTAAATGATCACTTTCTGATTTGAAGCAACTAAAATGTCATCGATATAGACAAAACAAAAATCAAAATCATTTAAAATTGAGAAAATGAATCTTTGAAAAGTTTGTGCTGCATTTCGAAGACCAAAGGTCATCCGCACAAACTCGTAAAGTCCGAAAGGCGTAGTAATGGCTGTTTTCGGAATATCATCTTCATTAATGGGAATTTGATGATAAGCTCTTTCTAAATCAACGGTTGAAAAAAATGTACATCCTTCCAACTGTTGACAGAAGTCTTGAATATGAGGGATAGGATAAGTATTAGGGGTAGTTATAGCGTTTAAAGCCCTATAATCACCACAAGGCCTCCAACTACCATCCTTCTTCTTAACCATGTGAAGCGGTGATGCCCATGGACTGTCGGAGGGTCTACAGATACCACGTTCAATCATAAGATTGAATTCGGCCTTAGCTGCTCTGAGCTTTCCAGGATCTAAACGACGAGGTCTAGCAAAGATTGGACGACCTTTAGTAACGATAAAGTGTCGCACTGTGCTCGACTCTATGAAACTATAATTTAATGTGCGTCGTAATCCTTCGAATTTAGATAATAACAACACAACTTTTGGATTTGTAGGAGTAGTTGACAAAACAGCGAGATTCGAAGATGGTCCATTAACCAAAGAACCAGTTGCTGAACTAATTCCTGATAGTGGATCGATAATACATTTTCGTCGGATATCCACGATTAAACCGAAATGTTTAAGGAAATCTGCACCAAGAATGGGTTTTTCAACATCAGCTACGATAAATTTCCAATTGAATACTCTTCGTAAGTGGAGAGAAATATCTAAAAATTTAAATCCAAAAGTTTTGATATTTGAAGAATTGGCGGCTGTGAGTATAATAGATTTATCACAAACCCTGTTTTCCTTGGGATTAACTGGAAGAACAGTGATATCAGCTCCAGTATCAATTAAAAAACTAAATTTAGATAAATTATCTAAAATGAATAGGCGACTTGAAGAATTGTTGTCGAACATCGCCACTTCCGACAACTTTTTTAGTTTTTTAAATTGTTGAAGGAACAAAGTTTACGACATTTAGTTGCATTAGTTTAAAATTTTCTGTGATAGTAACAGAAATTTGAATTTGATGTTGAATTATCGCGATTGTTACGAGGGTTGCCTTTTATGTTTCATGTTTCGGGATTAGAGAACAAAAACAAATATTAATCATCGAAAATCACTTTATTGTTTTTCAAAATATTCCCCATGAAGATCTATACACTTTTGCATGCGTTTGAACCAATTGTCGAAGCACTTTTGCCACTCTGATTGAGGTATTTCCAAAACATGCATTCCGAATGCAGCAACCGCTTCTTCAGGTGTCGAAAAACGTTGACCTCTCAGTTTGTTTTTTACGTACGGGAATAAAAAGAAGTCATTCGGTGCCAAGTCAGGACTATACGGCGGATGACTTATCAAATCGATGTTTTGGGTGCTCAAAAATGCAGTTGTTTGAGCCGATGTGTGAGAGCTCGCATTGTCGTGGTGAAGAGTGATCCGTGTTCGGCGGTTGGTTTTCCTGATTTCTTGGAAGACAACTGGCAAACAAATGGTTGTGTACCACTCAGAATTGACTGTTCTGCGTTGTTCTAGTGGTACGGTTGCGACATGTCCAGTTTTTCCGAAAAAAACAGGCGACCATTTGCTTGGAAGTGTTTCGTGCGCGAACAACTTTTGTTGGATTTTGATCATCTTGAAACACCCATACAGTCGACTGCTGTTTTCTTTCGGGCTCATACGCGTAAATCCACGATTCATCACCTGTCACGATATCATAGACGTGTTTCGAAGCACCACGATCGTATTTTTTGAGCATTTCTTTCGACCAATCGACACGACCCTTTTTTTGAGCGATTGACAAATTGTGTGGGATCCAACGCGAACAAATTTTTCTGACAGTCAAATGTTTATGCAATATTGAATGTATGCTGGTCCCACTAATGCCTAAGGTTGTCTCAATCTCACGATAGGTCACATGACGATCTTGCAATATCAGTTCGCGCACAGCATCAATGGTTTCCGGAACAACAACTGATTTTGGACGACCTTCACGAAATTCGTCTTGGAGTGAACTACGGCCACGATTGAATTCACCATACCATCGATAAACACTGGTCCTTGATGGAGCTTCATCGCCAAAAATTGAATTAAGTTCATCCATGCACTGTTGCTGAGTTAATCCACGTCGAAAGTTGTAAAAAATAATCGCACGAAAATGTTCACGATTTAATTCCATTTTTGGGCCGAGATGAATCTTTTAAGTTACTGTAAACAACACAAATAGCGCTCGTATGTCAAAACGTTCTGAGTACGTATAACCTCAAAAATGTCAAACTTTACGATAGAGCTGTCAGTTGCCAGATTGCAACACTAGGGTTGCCCAATCCCGAAATATAAAAGGCCACCCTCGTACTAAAAGAACGTGAACTATTTCTCGAACGTGATCGATTCCTTCTAAAGAATTGGTTTTGTTTCAAAGTCAATAGCTCAATCTGTTTAGTTAACAAGGACATCTGATTAATAATTGAACTTTCAAAACTAAATCGATCAGTTTTAATTTCACTAGCTTTTGGTTGAGAGATACTTGAAACGTTCCAATTGAAATTAGGATTAGTTTCAATAACTCGATCTGCTAGAATGCTTAATTCGTTGAGTGAAACATTCGCTACAGCTAAAATCGATTGAGCATTAGGTGGCAATTTTTGAAGCCAAAGCTTCTTTAAAAGAGGTTCTCCAGCAGAAGACCCAGCTAAAGCTTTCATCTTACTTAAAAGATGAGATGGCTTATCGTCTCCAAGATCAAGACCATTAATTAATTTTTGTAGTTTGTGATCTTCCGATTCACCAAATCTAGTAATAATAGCCAATCTCAGATCTGAATAAGGCGTGGTAGAGAATAAATTTTCAATAATATCCAACACCTTATCACATTCTTCCTGAGTCAACATACTTAATGTGTAACTAAATTTCGTTGTTTCTGACGAAATATTAGCTGACCGGAATTGAGCCTCGAGAGCTTGAAACCAAGCAGTCGGATTTCGTCTCCATAAACAGACCTTTTGAATTGCAATAGTCGCAATGTTGTTTGAATCAATTGATCAATTTTTGTATTTTCTTTCGTCAAAAAAATAATTTGAGAAATTTCTTATGCCGCTGGTAGTTTTCAAAGTTGGATGAGAATTGATGTTATGTTGTTTTAATTTTCTATTTACAATTTTTCTGTTGTTGCTATTGTTGTGCTTGCTGTTGTTATTATTGCTGATGTTTCCATTTTCGCTGTTACCGTTGATGTTGTTGTCGTTGCTGCTGTTGTTGTGCTTGTTGTTAAACCAAAAAAAAAAAATCGTTCGTTGGAGATTAAATTCGCTGAAATATCGGGATCACCAATATTTATGGTGAATTATTATTTGTCTGGTTTGCATGTTCACCAATATTTATAATTGGTTGTTGGGGTCACCATTATTAAGTGACTAGAATCTCGTCAAATATTTAAAAAATGTCAGACTCAAAATCACTAAATTTATTTTTAACTAGCAAACGCCCGCGACTTCGTCCGCGTAAAAATAGCAATAATAAGCAATTTTTGAGAGTGCAGTTAGTAATGCATTATGTGGGATATAAAATCTGCTTACTTTAATGGCTCTTTGAAGAGAATGGTTTGTATATTGTTGGAATCAGAACCATAAATTATTAAGAATGAAAGCATGTTACTCCCATTTTTATGGGACAGGCTCGTGATCAAATCAAACCCGTGATTCGAGATCATATACGTGTTGAAGAGCGTTAAGAACATGTGAATAATTGTAGCTGGTGTTAATTAAAAAAAAATAAAGTAAATAAAATAACATTAAGCATAACAGGACTACGATTGTGCGTAAAGCCAAATCATACGATATTATTAATAGATGAAATCGAAATTTTTGCGGTGTTAAGAAATTTTGTATGGGGAGTGGTAGAAGGGGTGACAGCACTGAACAAATTTGTTTCACATCATGCTAGAGTAGCTATAAAAATGTTTTGTACTAAATTTAAGCTTCAAAAATTGAGTAGGTACTGAGAAACTTAGTGCACTGAATTTAATGAAATTGTGCAATTTGTATGGGAGGTGGTAGAAGGAGTGGGGGGTTTTTGGTGATTTTTCGAAAAACAACTATAACTATCATGCAATTGATACACTTTAAATTTCAGATCTGCATCATTCACACTTTTCAAGAAAATTGAATTGTTACATAGTCGTGTAATGTGCCTCATTGTATGGGAGGGGGTAGGAGTGAAGGTACTCGGTTAATTTTCTTCCCGCTGTTAATAATAATGCTAATTAAAGATTAAGTTTAAATTTTTACCTCGATGAAATTTAAATGTACTGAGAAAATTCGTTTAGAGTATTTTATGAAAAAGTGCGGTTTATATGGGAGGTGGTGGAAGGAGAAGGGGGTTTTTAGTGATTTTTTGAGAAACAAATATAATCGTCATGCAATTGATATATTTTAAATTTCAGATCAGTAACATTCAGACTTTTCAAGAAAATCGAATTCTTGTGAAGGCGTGGAACTGTGTCACTTTGTATGGGAGGGGGTAGAAGGAGTGAAGCTAATCGGTTAATTTTACCTCGATATTAATAATAATGTTAATTAAGGATTTAATAGAACATTTTAGCTCGATGAAAGTTACACGAACTGAGAAAATTGGTGTAAAGTGGTTCATGAAAAAGTGTAGTTTGTATGGGAGGTGATAGAAGGAGTGACAGACCTTAAATAATTTGTATACCAAAAGACTGCATTTATAATAGAAATAATATAGTCCAAATTAAATTAATAGCTTTTATAGTTTTCAAGAAAATTTGATTAATATATATTTTTGAAAATGAGTCACTTTGTATGGGAGGGGGTAGAAGGCGTGAGGAGAGTGAAATAAAACCAAAAGCAGATTTCATTCCGATGGACACCTAACAAACTGTGCAACTTTCATTACAATCGGTTCAGCCGTTTGTGCGTGAAAAGCGGTCGTACAGACAGACAAAAATTTCAAAAATGTGTTTTTATGCTTAGAGCACTAACTCAAAAAAACTAACTTATAGCCATTTATAAGCAAATAACAGACAGACACTACAATTATATTTATATGTATAGGCATATTAAAATCACTACATAGGATGAATTTGGAGCGAGGGTCACACTGATTTATACAACTGGTATACAGGTGGCTCGCGCACCTCTGAGGAGACTGTAGCCGGAGTTAAAGGTCATAACCACTCCGCAAAGAAGCCACAATCTTCCAGGCTGAGCTAATTGCACTGGAGGTATGCGTCCAAGAGAATATAATGAGAGCTCATCGCACAAAATCTATTTACATGTATCCTATCGGATAGTCCGGCGGTTTTCAAAGCCCTTGCATCCAATAAACACGGATCGAGGATAGTTTGGGGCTGCCTTCAAAACCTAATCATTCTGAAAAAAAAGGAACGACGTAACCTTAATATGCGTGTAAGGACATATGGGAATTGAGGGAAATGAAGAGGCTGATCGCATTGCAAAAAACGGCGTAAAAACAAGCTTTATTGAACCAGAGCCATTCTGCGAAAAACTAAAAGAGTACTTCAACCCCATACTTAGAAAGTGGGTTGAACAAGAGCATAAAATCTACTGAAATAGACTTCCAGGTTTATCAATCTCAAAAAAATTAACCCTACCACAAAAAAAAACAATGTGAATATTCTATTAGTACTCTAATCGACCTCAAAAAATATGAATTTAACTGAAACTGACATCTGCCGCCTCTGTCTCGATGACTTAGAAACGACAGAGCACATCTTATGTCGCACTGAAGCAGTAGCAAGGAAAACACATAATCTTCTAGGAAAAGGTTTCTTTACTACCGAGGAGATTACCGAGATTATACCTATGACACACTGCTGGTATACAATACGTGGTATTGACAGTACCATCAGCGTATCAGCCAATACCACGTATATACGTGGTTTGCAACCTGATATAAACGTGGTATTGAGACCTTTCGTGGTTTACGAAATTCGCAAATTTTTCATAGTATACCATGAAAGTAATGGTTAAGTACATAATATAGCAGGTACTTAAACCTTTTCGCGTCGCTGTGATTATATTTGGTGAATGTCAAAGCTAAATTTCCCTGTGCATTCGTGATAAAGGCTATCAAATGTCAGAATTTCTAATTTGAATTTATGAAAATCGTTGCCATCATCAACAAAATAGTGATTTAATTAAAGAGGCGAATATTTTAATGGAGCGATTGCGTACAATTTGCACATTTTTTATGAAATAAGGGCGACGTTTGAGTTTCATGAACCATACCACGTATGGGCAGTGTATTAGCCTTTCTAGTATACTATACCACGTTTGCAATACCAGGTATTGTGTACCATAGGTATTAGCCAAAGCTATCGAGCTATGGTAGGGTAAAAGGGCAATAAACGCACAATAGGCCGGGAAGGTCGCAGTGCTCCCAAATAATAATAACAAAAATATATAAATTCTAAATGATTGTTCATGGTGTGTCTATCTTCGTCGTCCATTGTTCCCGTTATCCATTTGTTTATTGTTCTTACAAAATTAAATAATCCTCGTTTTTGTATAGTCTGGTGTCCATTACCTAAAGTTGAAAGTTTGTCCTGTAGTTTGTCAATGTCTTGTACTAATGGGTCTCTAATGTTTTGAGGGAATAACGTCGTGGTAGTTATCAGCTCTTGTATTATTCCTTCGATTTGAAATAAGTTAGTAATGTATATATAAGGAATAATTGTAACTCTTCGGTATTAAAATTTCTTTTTCTTGTACTATCGTATATCCGGGCGTTAGATTCAATTTTGCCGATTTGGAGTTGGCTTACTGTCAGTTGTAGCGTTGCCAGTATTAGCATGACAATCAACATTACCTAGAAATTTAAGAGGTCGTTTAATACTATAGTGATGTACGATAGATAAATTATATTTTTTAAATTTGGGTTGATCTTTGTGTCTTAAAGATTTGTAATTTTTTATATAACCTTGTTTTCTTGTTTCTTCATAATCTTCCCTACCTTTGTTGTGCTTTTATAACCTTTTCACCTGTGATTTAACAAGATTATTATATATTTTTTCATTCGGGATTTTTCCTTCCTCGGCATTGAATGGGGTGGTTTTAATTGTACTGTTGTATTGGGTGTTATAATATTTTATAGCGACTAACATTTGTGTTCTTACAGGGTTCGTTTGATCTAAGTCCAATTTTTCTGTGATAGTGTTAAGTCTTTCTACAGTATCTTGTCAAATTATTAGACCCATTGTCAACAAATCATTCGTTTTACTTTCGATAAGATATCTTACAACTAGTTTTATGGATTGGTTGGTTTTCTTATTCTTTATTGTGTTGGCAACGCTTTAATGTTAACATTGTTATCTAGCAACTCGAATAACGACAAAAAATTTCCTATTATACCCGGTCATTTTTTTTTAAATAATCACTTGTTATAACTAAGGGCACAATATTTGTGAATTACGGTAGTAATATTTTTTTTTTTTTTTTAGAAATTGGATAACAGGTAAGTTGATTAGTTCCTATATTTTATTACCGAGATTTTGGGTATATAGCGATGGGAAAGCGAAGTGACTTGTCGCAATTGAAGGATGGGGAAATTTCCGGATTATTAAGGGCGGGAAACTTGTCCCAATACAGGATTGCAGAAATGTTGGGCATACCAAGAAGTTTTGTGAAGAATATTGAGAAAAGAATGGATGCAGGTGATGATTTGACGCCAAAACGGAAGGGCGCATGCGGTCGACGCCGAATAACGACTGAGCGAACTGACTGAAAAATACGTGATTACTGCACGCAAAACAGAAAATTACCTGCTAATGTCATCATTAAAAAAAATCCAAGAAGCAGGCATTAAGGTTTCGCAGCGAACTATCCAGCGTAGATGGGCTGAAGAGCACCTCATAGCCAGAAGACCTGCGAAGAAACCAAGACTGACACCCGCCATGATAAAAAAAAAACGTTTTGAATGGGCTAAAAAGTACAAGCATTTCACCATTGATGATTGGCAACGGGTAAATTATAGTTCAGTGGTTTTATTTTGCTAAACTTTCACCGGGAAATTTTAAATATTTGTGTTCTTCCTTCTGTTTTCCAGGTATGTTTTTCGGGTTATGGCTGAAAAAACGAAATTTGTGAGACGACAGCCGGAAAAAAAATTTCTTTCGGAGTGCATTGTACCCACAATTAAACATCCCCTGTCAGTCATGGTCATGGTCATGGTGATCAGCGCCAAGGGGCTGGGACCTCTGTATATTGTAGAAGGCACCCTTAAAGCCGATCAGTACCAACGAGTGTTGAGCGAGCAACTGCTACCACAGATGAGAAACTGGTTTAAGGAAGATGAAAACCCTATTGTTATGCACGATAGAGCGCCGTGCCATAAAGCCAAGGTTATAACACAGTTTTTGGCTGAAAATAATGTTACGGTCCTTGATTGACGGGGAAATTCGCCGGACATAAGCCCTATCGAAAATGTTTGGTAGCTTATCAAAAATGAATACCGAACCTTACAAAGATTTGGAACCATAACCCAAACATTAAAACCACCATTGAAAACTGTATTAACAATATGCCTCGTCGTATAGACGCATTACTGGAGGTTAAGGGCAGGCATACGAAATATTAAGTACACTCATGTTTGTGTTTTTAGTTTAATAAATACTTATTAAATAAGTTTTGTGTTGTATTTCATTTCCTAAGGGAAAGGAAAAGTGATTAATTAAAAATAACGGCCAATTATTGCAAACATTTTAAGTTATCATAACTTAAAACAAAAAAAAAAGGTATTTTGCTAATGGGTCTAATAATTTGGCAAGGTACTGTATATGTGAGTTTCCAGTATGGCTGTTAGGTTTAGATAAATATTTAGATAACTATAATTTAACGTTTTCTGTTCTTAGAACACTTTCACGTTGATATATTTATAATCATTGTCACCTTCTAACCTTTTAGGTTTTTTATGGTTAAAATACATTCGGAGTTTTTCTATAATTTCTATATGGTTCTTATGTTCCATAAGATAAATAGTAGCGAATTTTGTGAATTTACCGATGAATATCATGAAAGATTGTTTCTTGTTCACATAAGTATCGACATGTACTATTTGGTTTTTTCTGTAGGCATATCTGTTTTTTTAAATTTGGGTTTAATGGGGTGTCTATTATATTTTTCTTGATTGTATGTATCGCAATTGTTGGTGACTTTGTTGATAGTAAATTTGAGTTGTATATGATAAACTTTAGTGATTAAATCTTCAGAAAGTGTAACTATACCAGAATGTTTTAGTTGATTATGTTGCATGGATAACGCTTTTACTAGTTGGTCTTGAGTTTCGATATCTTGGGCAAAATAAGAGCATTTTACAAATTTAATATTTGTTGAATGAGATTACATTCATGATCGGTTATTTCGGTGTAAATAGCTGTTTCATTGCCTGTTAAGTAGTTTTTTTTTATTGTATTGATTAAGTCTTCTGAGGTTGAATTAGGATTTATGTATATTTTTCTGTTTCCTGATATTAGTTCAAATTCTTGTGTAATATTTGGAGTGATTATGATTTGTGATCGATTTATATTTTTTTTACAGAATGATATAGGCAATTTCGGTCTTTATGTGCAATGCACAAACACAGTCTTGGAGATAAGGAATGGGATTAGGAAGGTAGAGGAAGAGGAGTGAGAACGCCCGTAACGAGTCGAGAAGCTGGTATATTTTTCAGTTGTATTGGCGCTATTGACTACTATGGTGTTGAAAATTGGAATGTGATCGTTAAGTTCTTCTTTTTTCCTTTTAAATGTTCAATTTTACTTTATTATTTTAATAATAGAGTATTGTGATCGACTTGGAAAAATAAATTTGCTACCCTGAAATATTGTTTTTCGCGTTTCATGACTAAAATAGCCAAAGAATGAAAAAAAATAAAATGGGACTGCCCGTACGACGTACGTGTACGCGCACATCAACTTCCAAACCCTTCAAGAAGAAAGTTCATTTTTGGGTGGATTGTAAATGATTGCGGATCTCAGGCGGATACCCATTTTGAAGGGTGTGAGGGTTAAGTGGGAGGCGGTGGAGCGCACAAACCAAAAACTAAGAATTCGAATATCTCAACCATGGTTCTAGCTAGGAACCTGAAAATCAATATATATATATAGAGGGGTTTGTGGGACAAACTTCAAAAATAATTTAATGTTTTTATCCATTGGGGACCGAAAAGGGAGAGCTAAAAACAAATTGAAACCATTATATCTTCGAAATTATTATTATTAATTAATTAATTATTTGTGGATTTTGTAGTACTCGGCAAATGGTCATCGGAGGGACCTTTTTTCCACACAAGAGTCATCATAAAACATCTTGGGTTTCCCCTGATGGTGTTACTCAGAACCAGATCGACCATTTGGCTATAAGTCGCCGATGGAGAAGATGTCTCCTCGATGTGCGAGCGAAACGTGGAGCTGACGTGGGGAGCGATACAGCAGCTATCCGACGACCACAAATTCTTCAAATGAAGCGCAAGCTTAATGTGGATAAACTCAGAGATCCCAACAAAAAACTCGAATACATCACCATTCTACGCGAAAAGTCATCCACATTGGGTGAACATGAAATGCGCACACTGGACGCCAATTGGGAGGCAACCAGAAACACTTTTCTAACTAGTGCTGAAGAATCTGTGGGATATGCGCAAAGCGGTGAGAAACCCTGGATGTCGCAAGACACATGGGACAAGGTTGGCAATCGGAAAAAAGCCAAATTGGCAATCATCTCTCAACCCGATGTCAACCAACGAACGCCCGACTTGAGGCAGAACTACCGCGATGCTCATATACAGCTTAAAAAGGCTGTTAGACGCGACAAGAGAAAGGCCATTGAAGATCTGGCAAACAAGGCAGAATCTGCGGCTTACCTTGGGGATATGGGTTCACTATTTAAAATCATGAAACAGTTGACGAACAGGAATTTCACCGCCAACCACCTGGTGAGAGATGTCAACGGAACTCTCCTTAATATGAGTGAACACCAGTTGCGACGATGGAAGGAATACTTCTCTGATATTTTAAACATCTTGTCAGATGAAGATATCCCGGAAACAGAACAACTTCCAAACATCCAACCGCAACAATCCTCTATTAGGGACGATCCCCCAGATAAAGAAGAGATAGTTTCCGCCATTCGGTCAATGGCGGGAAGGAAAGCTCCAGGTATAGACGGACTACCAACCGAACTCCTCAAAGCGGACCCGGAAATAACAGCCGATATACTCCTCCCACTCTTCACTAAGGTGTGGAATGATGGAAGATATCCGACTGAATGGAAGGAGGGCGTCATTGTGAAAATTCCGAAGAAGGGCGACCTTCGGGATTGTGGCAATTGGCGTGGTATATGTCTACTTACTGCCGTATCAAAAATTATGGCTAAGGTAATTCTCAATAGGATTAGTGATGTCGTCGAGAGCACTCTCGAAGTTTATCAGGCTGGATTCCGTAAAGGGTCGTCTTGTACCGACCACACAAATACCCTACGGATAATATTAGAGCAGTCAGCTGAAATGGGTTCGCCACTACATCTCATGTTTGTGGACTTCGAGAAGGCTTTCGACAGCGTTAAGCGAGATTACATATGGAATGCTTTGCGTAGGAGAGGTATTCCAGATAAGGTCATAGCTATGATTAAAGAATCCTACGAAGATGCAAGGTGTCGCGTCTTGCATAGAGGAGAGCTGTCCGAGAGCTTTCCTGTGCGAACGGGTGTCAGACAAGGCTGCATATTATCACCAGCCCTGTTTCTGGTGGTAATAAATGACATCTTGAAAGCTGCACTGGAAGGTGGGGAAGGTAAAGGTCTTCAATGGAGACTATTTAACATCTTAAGTCACCTTGATTATGCTGATGACGTGTGTTTGCTTGCACATACCCGTTCGGACTTAGAGTCAAATGTTCGCTCGTTGCATTCTAAATGCAAAGAGGCGGGACTGAAAATAAATGTGCGTAAAACCAAGTACATGCACATGGGTTCGAACGCAAACACACCGATTGTTCTTGATGGACAGGATGTGGAAGAGGTGCAAGATTTTTGCTATCTCGGAAGCATTGTCAGCATGGACGGCGGAGCCGAAAAGGATGTTGAGGCACGGCTAAATAAAGCTCGTCAGGCCTTCGGTATCCTTTCCCCTTTCTGGAGGTTAAGAGAGATCTCCCTTCGCACGAAGCTGCGAGTTTTTGACGCATGCGTCAAATCCGTGTTGTTATATGGTTGTACTACGTGGAAAGTGACCGTTCGACTTACCAAGAAACTACAGACTTTCGTAAACCAATGCCTCCGGCGCATTTTAGGAATATTCTGGCCAGAAGTAATCTCCAACGACGAACTTTGGAGTACAACTCGCCAGACTAAAATAGGTATTGAGATTCAACGGCGAAAGTGGCAGTGGATCGGTCATACTTTGAGGAAACCAGAGCAAAACATCGCAAAACAGGCTCTGGATTATAACCCTCAAGGAAGACGTCGGGTTGGTCGACCATGTAACACATGGAAGCGAGCAGTTGAGCAGGAGGCCAGAGGAATAAACAAGTCCTGGCAACAGCTTTAATCCGATGCTCAGGATCGCGCCTTGTGGAAGAGAGTTGTTTCTGTCCTATGCCCCTATAGGGGGTCTTAACAGGAATTTGATTGATTGATTGATATCTTCGAAATTACTTACCATAAAAAATGCATATTTTGGGACCATTAAGACGTCATATGGATCCATCAGAATAAGCTTAGAGGGAGGCTAATTATTGTAAGGGGGAGGGTCAGGAGGGTAGGAGGGGGTGCAAAGAAAAACACTTCAAAATTAATATCTCGACTATCTCTTAAGCTATGTAATTGAAACTTAAAATATATATTAAGCTATAATTGCGAAATACAAGAAAAATATAACATTTGGGCATAATAGTAGTGGGGGGAAATGCGGAGCATTTAAAAAATGGTGCACTTTCCAAAATTTCAACCTTAAAATTGAGTACAGATATCAAATTGAATTTTTGTCAGATTGAAGAACTACATAGTTTTTGATTTTGGTAAACATTTTAAAATGGGTGGTGTAAGGGGAGGGAGGAGGTAAGCAAAAATGTCGAAAATTTTGAGTAACCTTTTTAAGGCTCTGGTGAAAGATACAAGGTTTCAATTTGTGGATACATCTATTTGATATACATAGAGAAAAAAATAATAATTTGATCCATAATTGTTATGCACCGAAGAGGAGGTCTAACGTGCACAAGGTGTTTCATGTGGAATGAAAAAAACACAAAAACTGAAAATTTTTGAATCAAATTTTAAGGTAGAAACTTGAAAATTTGCGAAGTCCATTTAAAAAAAATCCCTAAGAGTATGAAATTTTAAGTGGTCGAATACCTTCAAGGCTTCTACCCGCTATCATATAACATTATTTTTTTTACCATTTTTAAGAAATCAACTATCACCTAACTATTAAAAGCTATCAATATTAAGTTTTGCACAAAAACTTTTAAAAATAGTTAAAACGAAATTGCGTCAAAAGTTTTGATATCGCGCCTGCCCTTCTACCTCCTCCTATGCAAAAGCATGATTTTGACCAATTTTAATAAATCAAATGCTAACCAACAAATTAAAAGCTACGAACTTGAAATTTTGTACGAGCACCTTACAAGAGAAATTAAATATAACTGAGTCACAAATTTTACTATTCCCTTACCTCCTCCCATAGAAATGTTAGGTTTCGTGAATGTAAAATACTCCGAATTTTATGAAAATTCTGTGCAACTTCGTCTATGAAACTGACATTCTATACAGAAAATATTAAACGTGATTCAAGTAATCAGTTAAAAAATTATTAACATCTTCCCACCCTTACTATCTCCCCGCCCCCTCCCCTCATAAGAACCCAAACATGCATAAAAAAACGAATGAAATATTGATTATTTGTACTGGAGCTATTGATCGTATTCGCAATTAAGTGTTAAATTGACAACAGCCCTGCCCTAAAACCCCCTTTCACTTTTTTATAATTTGGGGAACACGTGAGAGCACTACGACCTTCTCGGCCTATTGTGCGTTTATTGCACGTTTACCCTACCATAACTTTACAGCTTTAAGAAAGCTATGTTGGCTAGTTCCTCGGTAGAAAGGAAACCTTTTCCGAAAAAATTTTGTCTTTTCCTTGCTACTGCTCCAAAGTGACATAGGATGTGTTCTTTCGTTTCTGAGTCTTCGAAACAAAGGCGACAGATGTCGGTTTCAGCTAAGCCCATATTTTTGAGGTGGTGGTTTACTCCACTGTTTCTGTCATTAGGCCGATTAGAGTACTAATATCACTCTTGATGAATTTTAGAATATCCTCACTTTGTTTTTTTTTTTTTTGTAGTAGGATTAGTTATTTTGAGATTGATAAATCTTTCCAGTAGATGTTATGCTCTTGTTCAACCCACTTTCTAAGTATACGATTAGAGTGCCCTTTTGGTTTTCCGCAGAATTGCTCTAATCCAATACAGATTGTTTCTGCGCCGTTTTTTGCAAGGCGATCAACCATTTCAATTTCCTCAATTTCCATATGCCCTGGTAGCCACACTAAGGTTACGTCGTTTCTTTTTTTTCCACGGATGATTAGGTAGTCCCAAACTATCCTCGATCCGTGTTTATTGGATGCAAGGGATGTGAGAACGGTCTGACTATCTGAAAGGATATAAATAGATTTGTTGCGATGAGCTCTCCTTATATTCTCTTGGGTGCATAGCTCCATTGCAATTATATTCTAGCCTGGAAGATTGTGGCTTCTTTGCCGAGTGGTTTTGATACCGAGAAGTTAGGACCTTTAACTCCGACTTCAGTCACCTCAGGAGTGCGCGAGCCATCTGTATACCAGATGGTTGATTCCTCTTCCATTTCAGATAGCATGGATTACCAGTTCTGATTACTTTGAAGGGGTTTCAAAGTTGAATTTTGTTGGCATAGCGTCCGATAGTGTGGAGGTTAGAATCTCTATTTTTGGGTCTTTTAGGATTTTGAGGTGACCTTTAAAATCCCCTGATTTGTATTTGTTTTCCCTCTGTATGCGTAACACCGCTTTGATAGCCTCCTTTTTTATTTGAAGATGTATTGGAGGGATGTTCAGGAACATTTCCATTACCGCAGTAGGACAGGTTTTCATTGCTCCTGTGATACCAAGACAAACTAGTTTTTGAATTTTTTATAGCGTAAGCTATGACTTTTGATGTAAAATTTTAGTCCACCATATCTTTGATCCGTATGTGAATATTGGGAGGATTAGTGTTCTGTAGCACCAGTAGATCATCTTGGGCTATAATTCCCATTTTCTGCCATATAAGCTTTTGCAGGCCCAAAATGTCTTTAGTGCTTTGGCATGATATATGTTTGTTCCACTTGAGTTTGCTATCCAGTATAACACCTAGATATTTGATTGTGATTATTTCTAACCGTTTGCTCATCATGGCAAACGATCAGCATCCATCACGTCTTAAGGCTGAGTCCTTTGCATTGGCTGGCAAGCAAGACCGTACGCTTCGTTAGCTGTTTTACCTTGGTTACGGTGGTACGAATACCGTCTCCTGGCAGCCCAGCTTAGTCTCTTTTTATTCTCAGCTCTGCTGATAAAAGTTAATCATCCACTAGAGGCTTACTGGGGGTTTTTTATTCGCTTTGAGCGGCGGTCTTTTGTACTTTGTCATGACCGAAGGAGTGGCCTCTGCAGTGAACTTCACGTACTTTTTGTAGAGGGTTTGTTATTTTCTTTCTCTCTTCGTTTACGGCATTAGTCGCTGTTAGTGATGCTTTAGGGGTCCCATCTGCCCTTTTCATTACACTTGCATTTTCTATTCGATTCCCACGAGTAGCGCGAGAAAGTAAAGTCATCCCTTGCAGAGCTGCGCATTACCAAAGGAAGGATAATTGAAACTGGAGGATGCCTGGTATCCAGAGTTCACATAAGTATTAGCGGTTAGTTGCCCACTAACCATGCATCCTTGGCATATGCTATTTTACCGTAAATTTGGGGACTTTTATTTCCAAGGTTTACTCCTCTAGCGTCGTACTTTATAATGGTCACCAGAAAGGTAGTACGTACACTTGCGAATCGTTTTAAGGATAAATCCCCTTGCAACCATCAATATCTTGAAATCTGCGTAAAACGTGAGCAGTCCAGATTACAATACCAATTTTGTGATAGGATACGGAACCGATAGCTAGCTGAACGATTTAAGCCCTCGTACCACATCCGCCAAAGACCATAGATAGGATACGGAGCCGACAGCAAGCTATTCGAATTTTTCCCCCCCAACTAGATAGGATACAGAACCGACAGAGCTGTTCAACTTATTCCCCTCTATCTGTAGATCTTTTAGCAATACCCAGTCTGCACCACGAGGAGGAGATCTACATAACAGACCTCCCCTTTCATTTAGTCTTCCTTAACCACCCCAACCTGCGTACTGACTTACCACGCAACCTCAACTCGTCCCAAAAATAATTAAGTTGTTCCCGACTTGTTGGCAGTTTATTTATATTATATCCACCTAAGGATAAAATCCATCTTTGTAACTTTGGATTTAAATCTTTTCCTATATACATATTTAGTGTATAGCCATTTGAAAGGTCGGTGATCCGTTAGGAGTTCAAACTGTTTATCATAGAGGTAAGGTCGAAAATATTTAATTGCCCATATTATGGACAATAGTTCTTTTTCAGTAGTACTATATCTGGTTTTATGGGTATTTAAGGTTCTGCTGGCATACGCAGCTAGATGATCAAAATCGGGATACACTAGTAGGGGATGTGAAGTTATTGGGGTTTTCAACTGTTTAAAAGCATTAATATCCATTTTATTTATTTTAGTATCTTTCTTTAAGTATTTTCTACTTGGTTGCGATATTTTGGCATAATTTTGTATGAATTTCCTATAGTAGCCGGTAATTCCTAAAAACGATTTGATTTGTTTCGGCGTTATGTGAAGTTTTAGTTCAATTATATCTTTAATTTTGTTGGGGTTAGGTTTTATTCCATTAGGGTTCAATACATTTCCGATATATTCCGTTTCTTTGCGAAAAAATTGGCATTTGTCGATTTGATTTTCCAAGTTTGCTTGCCAGAGCTTATTAAAAACTCTTTGTACATTTGTTATGTGTTCTTGAAGTGATGTTCCGAAAATCAAAATATCGTCGAGATATACTATACAAATTTTGTTAATAAGTTCCCGAAGGACTGAGTTCATCAACCTTTGGAACATTGACGGTGCGTTTTTTAGACCAAAGGGCATTCGAATAAATTCATAAAGTCCAACTGGTGTAAAAAACGCAGTTTTCTTTTGATCTCCTTCCTTCACCAAGATTTGATGAAAGCCTTTTGCAAGGTCGAGAGTTGTAAAATATTGTGCCTTACACAATTTGTCTGAATTGCTATCAATATTCAAGATAGGAAACTCATCATCCTCCTTCTACCCCCTCCCATACAAATTTCATTAAATTTGGAAATTTGGAAATTTAAAGAAATTGATTTTTCTCCGAAACCGTTTCAGCTAATGACTTGAAAATTAGGTAATAGTATTATAATGAGAATACCATTACTGCAAATATTGGTCTGATCTCCTTACTCCTTCTACCCCCTCCGATACAAATGTCATCATCAATGGCGCGACAGCCCAAATCGGGCCCTGGCCTCCTCAAGTCGTCGCCTCCAATCGTCTCGATCCAAAGACCGCGTCCTCCAGCTGCTAATTTTTAGAATGGCTTTGCTGTCTTCATCAACCGAGTCTTCCCATCGCTTGCGTGGTTTGCCTACTGGCCGGTTACCACTCGCTTTGCCTTTAAGAGCACGTTTGGGGATTCTTCTGTCTTCCATTCGCTCTACATGGCCAGCCCACTGCAGTTTACGTAACTTGATGAACGTTGAAGCTTCTGGCTCGTCGTAGAGTTGATACAACTCATGGTTGTATCTTATTCGCCATTCCGTTCCTTCCTTCACAGGTCCCAAAATTCTTCGGAGGACCTTTCTTTCGAATGCGTTAACTGCTTTTTCGGAAGTTCGCGTTAATGTCCATGTCTCGCTGCCATAACAGAGCACAGGTCGTATAATAGTTTTATAAATCCGCAGCTTATTGTTCCTGTGCACTTTCTTGGATCTCATTATTGGAAGTACCGAATAATACGTCTTATTTGCTAGTATTATCCGTCGTTTGATTTCGTCTGTTTCATTACCGCCCTTTGCTAGATTAGCCCCAAGATATATGAAGTTGTCCACACTCTCCAAATTATATTCCGCAATTGTTATGTTTTATCTGATTGGCGTTCTCCTTCTTGTTTGCGTCATTACTTTTGTTTTGCTTTCATTAATGCGCAACCCGACTTCTTTTGCGGCGGAGTCAAGATTGACAAATACTTCCTTAGCACTAGGGAAGGATCTTGCTAGAATGTTAATGTCGTCAGCGTATGCTACTAGTTGGGTGGACTTGAATAGTAGTGTCCCGTTGGTGTCGACTGGGATTTTTCGGACGACATACTCTAGTGCCAAGTTGAAAAGCATAGGAGCTAGACCATCTCCCTGCTTTAAACCACATTCCGTTCGAAAGCTGGTTGTGGAATCGGTTTGTATTCTCACTTGGGATTCAGTGTTCGTCATTGTGAGTCTTGTTAGTCGGACTAGTTTTGGAGGAATTCCAAAGTCAAGCATGATTTGGTACAGTACGCTCCTGTCGATACTGTCGTATGCTTGTTTAAAATCTACGAATATTTGATGCACGTCTGTGTTATATTCCCAGCATTTCTCAAGCACCTGTTTCACCGAGAATATCTGGTCTGTTGTAGATCGTCCGGTTCTGAATCCGCCTTGATATTCGCCAATTATTTGATTAGTATAGGGCTTAAGACGACGTTCAATTATTTTTGTCAGTATTTTATAGGACGTACACAACAATGATATACCTCTGTAGTTCTCACAGCAGAGTTTGTCTCCTTTCTTGTAAATTGGACATATAATGCTTTTTCGCCAGTCGTCGGGTATGATTTCCTCTGTCCAAATTTTGCATATCATGTTGTGCAGTATTTCAGCGACACAGTTTCCACCGTTTTTCAGAAGTTCAACTGGTATTTCGTCAATTCCCGGCGCTTTGTTTCGTTTTTGGTCACATAGGGCTGCTTTGATTTCAGGAAGCGTGGGTGGTGTCGATGATGGTTCATCTTCGTCAGTTGAGGCTTGAATTGAAATGTTGTCTGTCGTTATCGGTGCTCCTGGGATGGGATTCAAAAGATGTTCGAAGTATGAAGCCCATCTCCTTTTGATTTCTTCTGTGTCGCTGATGATATTGCCCTCTGCGTCTTTGCAGAGACTGGTTTTTGGTTTATATCCCTTTTTCAAGTCTTTTACTATGGCGTATGCGTCCCGCGTATTATTTTTTCTCATGTCGTCGTCCATTTTTTGTATCTTGTCATTATGGTACTTCCTTTGTTTTCGTCTGCAGGTCTTTTTCGCATATCGCCTAAGCTCGTCATATCTTTCTTTTTTGGCTCGTGTTGGTCGTTCAGTAAAAATTTTGTAAGCTTCGTTCTTTCTATCTATTGCGTCGCGACATTCTTGGTCGAACCAATCATCACTTTTTCGCCGTGCTTGATATCCTAATACGTCTTCCGCGGAGGATTTGATGCCGTCTCGTATTTTCATCCACGCATTATCCACTGGCATATTTTGGATATTTTCATATATTGGTGTCAGGTGTTTATTACATGCTAGCATGTAAGCCTGCGCCACCGTTTCGTCGTTAAGCTTGTCGACATTGAATTTGCGAGCTCTACTCGTTTTCGAATACCCACGACAAGCTATTTTGCATCGATACTTAGCTCTGACTAGATAGTGATCAGAGTCACAATTCGCACCACGGAGAGTTCGTACATCAAGTATGCTGGAGGCAGCCCTTTTCTCAATAAGAACGTGGTCTATTTGGTTGAAGGTGTGACAATCTGGTGATGCCCACGTTCGTTTGTGAATATCGCGATGTGGGAAGCATGTAGAGCTTACTATGATATTTTTGCTGCTTGCGAAATCAATAATATACAAATGTACAATTTTCAAAAATGCATTTACTCGGTTTGCATCGCAACTAGCAAAGCTAAAAGAACCAATTTCAGTCAAAATTCATATTATCACAACTGCAACCAATTTTGTAAAAATTGTCAACTTCACCTCATCCTTTCTACACCCTCCCATACAAATTTAACGAAATTTCGGAATTTGAGCAAAATTATTTTTCTCCAAAATCGTCAATGCTATCAACTTTAAATTTTGAAGAAAGTATACTATAGGGTTTTCCAATAAGGACTTGACAACTTTTTTTCAAAATAAAATGCAAACCATTTGAGATATTTCAAAAACTTTATTATCGGGTTGAAGTACAATCAAAACATTTATGAATGGAACTCGACTTCGTTCATATGGCCACCGCGGGCACGTTTGCAGCGGTCGATTCGTTGGACCCAATTTTCGATGACTCGGCCACACATTTCGGCCGAAACGGCTGCTATTTCGTGTTCAATGTTGGCTCTGAGCTCTTCCAACGTCGTCAGCTTGTTGGCATAGACCAACGACTTGACGTGGCCCCAAAGAAAAAAGTCCAGAGGCGTTAAATCGCACGAACGAGGCGGCCAATCGACTGGTCCATTTCTTGAGATAACACGCTCATCAAACTTACTCTTCAATAAATCGATTGTAACGTGTGCTGTGTGGCTTGTGGCACCGTCCTGTTGAAACCACATGTTGTCCAAGTCCATATCTTCCAATTCGGGCCAAAAATAATGGGTAATCATGGCGCGATAACGATTACCATTCACAGTAACGTGACGATCATTATCGTCGACGAAAAAATATGGCCCTATGACGCCGCCGGCATGCAAACCGCACCAAATAGTTATTTTTTGTGGATGAAGTGGTCTTTCATGAAGCACATGTGGATTTTCACCAGACCAATAACGCATATTTTGCTTATTGACGAACCCACTGAGCCAAAAATGAGCTTCGTCACTGAAGATGATTTTGCGATGAAATTGATCATCTTGGCGCATCTTTTCCAGAGCCCAATCGGAGAACGTACGTCGCTTCAAATGGTCCATCGGCTTCAATTCTTGAGTCAGCTTGATCTTGTATGGGTGTAAACCAAGATCCTTACGCAAAATTCGCCATAACGTGGTCTGGGCGATGCCCAACTCTTGAGAACGCCGTGGAATTGACTGATTTGGATCATTTGCTACGGACGTTTCAACGGCAGCGATATTTTCGACACTTCGACCAACCCGTTGTCTCACTGGCACGGCAACATCACACAACGAATATGTAGACTCAAATTTTTGCACTAAACTTGTTACTGCCTGTCTACTAGGGCGAGAATTACGACCGAAAATCGGAGTTAACGCTCTTAAAGTAGCGGTCACCGACTCCGAATTTCTGTAGTAAATTTTTATAATTTGCAGACGTTGTTCCTTCGTGTACTTTACCATGATAAAAATGTTAAGTTTACTGAATAAATTGACAGTGACAGTTCGATGATTAGTGAAAGGGTGCGTTCACAAATTGAATTCAAAGTTGTCAAGTCCCTATCGGAAAACCCGATATTACAAGTATCATTGATGCCAAAAAATTCAGGCAAAAATTGTTCGATTTCCTCGAAAATTATGAAAGCTATAAACTTTTAATTCAGCGTGAAACAATTTGCATACTACGTTCGGTGTTATATACAAAAATTACAAACCTTCTCCCTCTGCTTTTACCACCTCCCGTACAAAAGTCACAATTCACTATTAGAAAGAATTTAAGATGACATATTTTCTGGTACAATAAACTATTTCCTATTTCATCTAGAGTATCATATGATTGGGCGTTACGCCCAATCATAATTCTGTTATGTTTTTATGTTAGAGTTGTCCATTTTTTTGGGGACAATCCATAGTGGAGAAGTGGAAATTCTCTAATAATTCCTTGTCTTAATAAAGGGTTTTCCAATAAGGACTTGACAACTTTTTTTCAAAGTAAATTTTTAATAATTTGCAGACGTTGTTCCTTCGTGTACTTTACCATGATAAAAATGTTAAGTTTACTGAATAAATTGACAGTGACAGTTCGATGATTAGTGAAAGGGTGCGTTCACAAATTGAATTCAAAGTTGTCAAGTCCCTATTGGAAAACCCCTGTTTTCCAATAAGGACTTTACAATTTTTTTTCAAAGTAAATTTTTAATAATTTGCAGACGTTGTTCCTTCGTGTTCTTTACCATGATAAAAATGTTAAGTTTACTGAATAGATTGACAGTGACAGTTCGATGATTAGTGAAAGGGTGCGTTCACAAATTGAGTTCAAAGTTGTCAAGTCCCTTTTCAAATAAGGACTTGACAACTTTTTTTCAAAGTAAATTTTTAATAACTTGCAGACGTTGTTCCTTCGTGTTCTTTACCATGATAAAAATGTTAAGTTTACTGAATAGATTGACAGTGACAGTTCGATGATTAGTGAAAGGGTGTTTTCAAAGTAAATTTTTAATAATTTGCAGACGTTGTTCCTTCGTGTACTTTACCATGATAAAAATGTTAAGTTTACTGAATAGATTGACAGTGACAGTTCGATGATTAGTGAAAGGGTGCGTTCACAAATTGAATTCAAAGTTGTCAAGTCCCTTTTCAAATAAGGACTTGACAACTTTTTTTCAAAGTAAATTTTTAATAATTTGCAGACGTTGTTCCTTCGTGTTCTTTACCATGATAAAAATGTTAAGTTTACTGAATAGATTGACAGTGACAGTTCGATGATTAGTGAAAGGGTGCGTTCACAAATTGAATTCAAAGTTGTCAAGTCCCTATTGGAAAACCCCTGTTTTCCAATAAGGACTTTACAATTTTTTTTCAAAGTAAATTTTTAATAATTTGCAGACGTTGTTCCTTCGTGTTCTTTACCATGATAAAAATGTTAAGTTTACTGAATAGATTGACAGTGACAGTTCGATGATTAGTGAAAGGGTGCGTTCACAAATTGAGTTCAAAGTTGTCAAGTCCCTTTTCAAATAAGGACTTGACAACTTTTTTTCAAAGTAAATTTTTAATAACTTGCAGACGTTGTTCCTTCGTGTTCTTTACCATGATAAAAATGTTAAGTTTACTGAATAGATTGACAGTGACAGTTCGATGATTAGTGAAAGGGTGTTTTCAAAGTAAATTTTTAATAATTTGCAGACGTTGTTCCTTCGTGTACTTTACCATGATAAAAATGTTAAGTTTACTGAATAGATTGACAGTGACAGTTCGATGATTAGTGAAAGGGTGCGTTCACAAATTGAATTCAAAGTTGTCAAGTCCCTTTTCAAATAAGGACTTGACAACTTTTTTTCAAAGTAAATTTTTAATAATTTGCAGACGTTGTTCCTTCGTGTTCTTTACCATGATAAAAATGTTAAGTTTACTGAATAGATTGACAGTGACAGTTCGATGATTAGTGAAAGGGTGCGTTCACAAATTGAATTCAAAGTTGTCAAGTCCTTATTGGAAAACCCCTGTTTCCAATAAGGACTTGACAACTTTTTTTCAAAGTAAATTTTTAATAATTTGCAGACGTTGTTCCTTCGTGTACTTTACCATGATAAAAATGTTAAGTTTACTGAATAGATTGACAGTGACAGTTCGATGATTAGTGAAAGGGTGCGTTCACAAATTGAATTCAAAGTTGTCAAGTCCCTATTGGAAAACCCCTGTTTTCCAATAAGGACTTGACAACTTTTTTTCAAAGTAAATTTTTAATAATTTGCAGACGTTGTTCCTTCGTGTACTTTACCATGATAAAAATGTTAAGTTTACTGAATAGATTGACAGTGGCAGTTCGATGATTAGTGAAAGGGTGCGTTCACAAATTGAATTCAAAGTTGTCAAGTCCCTATTGGAAAACCCGATACAATATATCATTTATTTGTTTCTCTATCTCTTTTTTATGGATTTGAGGATAGCGGTATAGTTTGCAGTAAATGGGATTTTCATTTCTTAATGAAATTTCATATCAAATATCATGTGTTGCGGTCCAATCATCACCTTCATTGTAAGTCCTTATTTTGCACTAATAGTTCTTTTAAATAAGATTTTTCTTCGGAATTTAGATGGATTTGATTTATTTTTTTCAAAATCTCTTCTTTTGAATCGTTTATTGGTTCTAGATGATTTACTTGAACAACCTCACTAGGGTAATTGATGTTTTCGAAGGAAATTTGGTGTTTGGAGAAAACTCCTGAATATGAATCCTAGCTTGGAAGGGAATCAAGAAATTCATGGCTATCTATTACTGCATTTCAATCTACCTTCTCTCTTTTGTTCTTTTGGGATTGGGGTGCTCATTTTAAAATTTACATAATTTACATAAAGAATTGTAAGCAAGAGGTTTTGATTATTTTATAGTATTGAAAGGTAAAACATCAGGTTTCATGAGGCTCGTGTCTGATCCTGTATCGATCAGATAATTTATTGCCATTTTGTTGAATGTGAGTTGTAAGATTAGTAATTTATTCCGAGGCTAGTTTGTAAAATTTACTTCTTGGTTAAGGTCTGTGTTTATATTGATCTTGTCAACTGCCATCGGTTTTTATTGGTTGTTATAGTTTCGGTACTGTCCTGGGTTGTTTTGTCTGAAATTCGTTCTTTTATACTGTCCCGAGTTTCGGTTATTGTTACTGTTTCGAATGAGGTGAGGTCTTGCAGGATTATAAAAATTGGAAGAATTTCAAAAATTTTGTGAATTAGATTGGTTATTACCAGAATTATGATGAACCTTGTTTTTGTCATTCACTCTATTATCGAACTTTTGATTTTTGTGAATTTTGAGCTCATTTTCAATCACATTTTCGCTTAAATAGATTTCCGATTGATGATGATGCAATGGCGCTACAGCCCATATCGAACCTTGGCCTCCCGGATGCACCTCCTCCAGTTGTCTCGGTCCAACGACCCCGTCCTCCAGTTTGAAAAATCGAGAAGCGATCTTCAATCTGCATCGCTTTCTTGGCTTCCCCTGCGGTCAGTTGCCTTGAGCTTTGCCCTTGAGCACTCGTTTGGGGACTCATTCCTCGTGCATTCGCTCCACGTGGCCAGCCCATTTTAGCTTGCGCAGTTTGATCACGATATATGCTGATGGGTCATCAAATAGTTGGTTCAGCTCATGGTTGTACCGAATTCCTTAATAGCTCCGTACACCTTCCGAAGAATTTTTCGATCGAAAGTGTCGATTAACTTCTCCGAAACCCGCGTCAAGGTCCACGTTTCGAATCCATATAGCAGCACAGGACGAATTAATATCTTTTAGATGCGTAGTTTATTGTTTCGATGGACCTTCCATGATTTCATTATGGGGGGAGCACCGAATAAAATGCTTTGTTAGCTGTCATGATTCTTCTTTGAATTTCATGTCGCTCATTGCCGTCCTTTGTGAAAAGGGCTCCCAGGTATACAAATCCATCCACCTGCTCCAAATTGTATTCGCCCATAGTAGTGTTCTGCCTCTCTGAGATAATCCTTCGTATCTGGGTCATGTATTTAGTTTTCGCTTCATTGACCCTGAGCCCTACTTCACCCGCTGCCGACTCCAGCTCCTGGAATACCTCCTTGACTCAAAGTATTGATCGGGCCAGAATATCCACGTCGTCTGTGTACGCCACCAACTGTGCGGATTTTACGAGTAGCGTACATCGGGTGTCCACTGAAATTTCCGATTGACAAAAGCAATTATCCAATTCGGATAAGGATGATCAATTTGTATTTGTAGAATTGGGATTAATTTTGATTTTAAACTTTGTACTAGTTCTTTATCAATGGCATCATAAGTGAAATTTTTTTTTATTATCGAAGTCACAGATTTCACCAGTTTCTGATTTAATACTAGAAAGTTTATTGAATATATTTTTTAAATTATTTACCTTTGCCTAGAATAATAGTTGATGAATCGTCTTTTTGGGTCTAAATTTAAGAGTGAGTGTTTCCGTTACGGTTTGCCAGTTCCTTCGATGATGATTTAATTTTGATGATTTTAATTTTGCTTTTGACCAACTTCCTCACAGTATTCCTTCAAAGCTATGTTGGAATCGCCACAGAGTGCTTCGACATCTTATACAGTTTTCAGGAACGATTTTAGTTTATATGAATCTTCTCCGGGAAATGGAGGAATATCGTTGAAGTTTCGAATGACTGATCCGCCGTTAGCTCGAATCTCGTCGCTCTAAGTTGGTAAAGCCTTTTGGTTTGCTCATTTAAACTCTGGGTGAGCAAATTCACTTGAGCTGTTAATTGCTCGATCGTTGCCATGTTTAAGTTTCGATTTCGACCGAAATTTTCGTTGTTTTACACTTATTGTGATCACTGTGTCTACACAAAACTAAAGTTTAATTTAGCTTTGTTTCACCTTTGAAATTCACCTTTTGAATTTTAATCGATAAATTTATCACAATTAACTTTTGATTAAACTTCACTATAGGTTTCGTTTAACCGGGTAGTGGTCTTTTAATCACTTACGTTTTAAAAAATTTAAATAATTTAAAAATAATAGGTTAAATTAAGTATAATTGTTAAAAAAAACATAACAGGGCTACGATTGCGCGTAAAGCGCAATCTTACGATACTCTAGATGAAATAGAATTTTTTGTGATCCCAAGAAATTTAGTATGGGAAGTGTTAGAAGGGATGATAACATTGAACTAATTTTTTCCCCATCATGCTAAAGTAGCTACAAAAATGTTTAATACAAAATGCTTACTCCAAAAATTGAATGCGAACTGAGAAATTAGTGAGTTAGATTTAGTGAAAATGTGCAGTTTGTATGGGAGGTGGTAGAAAGAGTGGGGGAATTATAGCGATTTTTTCAAAAATAAATAGGAATATTATAAAATTGACATCTCTTAAATTTCAGACTAGTGCCATTCATACTTTTCAAGAAAATCGATTTTTTGTTAAGTTGTGAAACTGTGTCATATTGTATGGGAGGGGGTAGAAGCAGTGAAGCTAATCTGATCTTAGTGATAATGCTAAATAAGTATTTATTACAAAATATGAGCTCAATAAATGTTATATGTTCTGAGAAAATCGTCTTAGAGCATTTCATGAAAAAGTGTAGTTTGTATGGGAGGGAGTGGAAGGAGAGGGAGGACGCAAATAATTTTTCTACTGTAGATTTAAATTATTATAATAGTAATATATCCCAAAATTCAGATTAATAGCTTTTATACTTTTCGAGTAAATCCATTTAATATCAAATTGCGAAATTGTGTCATTTTGTATGGGAGGGGGTAGAAGGGGTGAAGCTTATCGTTCAATTATACTCTAGATGAAATCTGAGAGTATTATAAGTTTGCTCTAAGGTTTGTAACGCTAAGAAATAAGGCTTGGAGAAGAAAATGAATGATACAGAAGTTAATGTTACCACTCAAAAATCTCAAAACCGGATGTCCGTCCGTCTGTCCGTCTGTTCGCTCTCTAGCTTGAGAACGCGTTGAGCTAGATTGTTCAAATTTTTTACACGTCGTTTTTGACAAAAAAGTAAGGACAATTTCGTGAACGAGCCAAATCGCTCCACCCCTTCTACCCCCTCCCATACAAAATTGCGCAATTGTGTAATTTTGTATGGGAGGGGGTAGAATGGGTGGAGCGATTTGGCTCGTTCACGAACTTGTCCTTACTTTTTTGTCAAAAACGACGTGTAAAAAATTTGAACAATCTAGCTCAACACGTTCTCAAGCTAGAGAGCGAACAGACGGACAGACGGACGGACATCCGGTTTTGAGATTTTTGAGTGGTAACATTAACTTCTGTATCATTCATTTTCTTCTCCAAGCCTTATTTCTTAGCGTTACAAACCTTAGAGCAAACTTATAATACTCTCAGATTTCATCTAGAGTATAATTGAACGATAAGCTTCACCCCTTCTACCCCCTCCCATACAAAATGACACAATTTCGCAATTTGATATTAAATGGATTTACTCGAAAAGTATAAAAGCTATTAATCTGAATTTTGGGATATATTACTATTATAATAATTTAAATCTACAGTAGAAAAATTATTTGCGTCCTCCCTCTCCTTCCACTCCCTCCCATACAAACTACACTTTTTCATGAAATGCTCTAAGACGATTTTCTCAGAACATATAACATTTATTGAGCTCATATTTTGTAATAAATACTTATTTAGCATTATCACTAAGATCAGATTAGCTTCACTGCTTCTACCCCCTCCCATACAATATGACACAGTTTCACAACTTAACAAAAAATCGATTTTCTTGAAAAGTATGAATGGCACTAGTCTGAAATTTAAGAGATGTCAATTTTATAATATTCCTATTTATTTTTGAAAAAATCGCTATAATTCCCCCACTCTTTCTACCACCTCCCATACAAACTGCACATTTTCACTAAATCTAACTCACTAATTTCTCAGTTCGCATTCAATTTTTGGAGTAAGCATTTTGTATTAAACATTTTTGTAGCTACTTTAGCATGATGGGGAAAAAATTAGTTCAATGTTATCATCCCTTCTAACACTTCCCATACTAAATTTCTTGGGATCACAAAAAATTCTATTTCATCTAGAGTATCGTAAGATTGCGCTTTACGCGCAATCGTAGCCCTGTTATGTTTTTTTTTAACAATTATACTTAATTTAACCTATTATTTTTAAATTATTTAAATTTTTTAAAACGTAAGTGATTAAAAGACCACTACCCGGTTAAACGAAACCTATAGTGAAGTTTAATCAAAAGTTAATTGTGATAAATTTATCGATTAAAATTCAAAAGGTGAATTTCAAAGGTGAAACAAAGCTAAATTAAACTTTAGTTTTGTGTAGACACAGTGATCACAATAAGTGTAAAACAACGAAAATTTCGGTCGAAATCGAAACTTAAACATGGCAACGATCGAGCAATTAACAGCTCAAGTGAATTTGCTCACCCAGAGTTTAAATGAGCAAACCAAAAGGCTTTACCAACTTAGAGCGACGAGATTCGAGCTAACGGCGGATCAGTCATTCGAAACTTCAACGATATTCCTCCATTTCCCGGAGAAGATTCATATAAACTAAAATCGTTCCTGAAAACTGTATAAGATGTCGAAGCACTCTGTGGCGATTCCAACATAGCTTTGAAGGAATACTGTGAGGAAGTTGGTCAAAAGCAAAATTAAAATCATCAAAATTAAATCATCATCGAAGGAACTGGCAAACCGTAACGGAAACACTCACTCTTAAATTTAGACCCAAAAAGACGATTCATCAACTATTATTCTAGGCAAAGGTAAATAATTTAAAAAATATATTCAATAAACTTTCTAGTATTAAATCAGAAACTGGTGAAATCTGTGACTTCGATAATAAAAAAAAATTTCACTTATGATGCCATTGATAAAGAACTAGTACAAAGTTTAAAATCAAAATTAATCCCAATTCTACAAATACAAATTGATCATCCTTATCCGAATTGGATAATTGCTTTTGTCAATCGGAAATTTCAGTGGACACCCGATGTACGCTACTCGTAAAATCCGCACAGTTGGTGGCGTACACAGACGACGTGGATATTCTGGCCCGATCAATACTTTGAGTCAAGGAGGTATTCCAGGAGCTGGAGTCGGCAGCGGGTGAAGTAGGGCTCAGGGTCAATGAAGCGAAAACTAAATACATGACCCAGATACGAAGGATTATCTCAGAGAGGCAGAACACTACTATGGGCGAATACAATTTGGAGCAGGTGGATGGATTTGTATACCTGGGAGCCCTTTTCACAAAGGACGGCAATGAGCGACATGAAATTCAAAGAAGAATCATGACAGCTAACAAAGCATTTTATTCGGTGCTCCCCCCATAATGAAATCATGGAAGGTCCATCGAAACAATAAACTACGCATCTAAAAGATATTAATTCGTCCTGTGCTGCTATATGGATTCGAAACGTGGACCTTGACGCGGGTTTCGGAGAAGTTAATCGACACTTTCGATCGAAAAATTCTTCGGAAGGTGTACGGAGCTATTAAGAAATTCGGTACAACCATGAGCTGAACCAACTATTTGATGACCCATCAGCATATATCGTGATCAAACTGCGCAAGCTAAAATGGGCTGGCCACGTGGAGCGAATGCACGAGGAATGAGTCCCCAAACGAGTGCTCAAGGGCAAAGCTCAAGGCAACTGACCGCAGGGGAAGCCAAGAAAGCGATGCAGATTGAAGATCGCTTCTCGATTTTTCAAACTGGAGGACGGGGTCGTTGGACCGAGACAACTGGAGGAGATGCATCCGGGAGGCCAAGGTTCGATATGGGCTGTAGCGCCATTGCATCATCATCAATCGGAAATCTATTTAAGCGAAAATGTGATTGAAAATGAGCTCAAAATTCACAAAAATCAAAAGTTCGATAATAGAGTGAATGACAAAAACAAGGTTCATCATAATTCTGGTAATAACCAATCTAATTCACAAAATTTTTGAAATTCTTCCAATTTTTATAATCCTGCAAGACCTCACCTCATTCGAAACAGTAACAATAACCGAAACTCGGGACAGTATAAAAGAACGAATTTCAGACAAAACAACCCAGGACAGTACCGAAACTATAACAACCAATAAAAACCGATGGCAGTTGACAAGATCAATATAAACACAGACCTTAACCAAGAAGTAAATTTTACAAACTAGCCTCGGAATAAATTACTAATCTTACAACTCACATTCAACAAAATGGCAATAAATTATCTGATCGATACAGGATCAGACACGAGCCTCATGAAACCTGATGTTTTACCTTTCAATACTATAAAATAATCAAAACCTCTTGCTTACAATTCTTTATGTAAATTATGTAAATTTTAAAATGAGCACCCCAATCCCAAAAGAACAAAAGAGAGAAGGTAGATTGAAATGCAGTAATAGATAGCCATGAATTTCTTGATTCCCTTCCAAGCTAGGATTCATATTCAGGAGTTTTCTCCAAACACCAAACTTCCTTCGAAAACATCAATTACCCTAGTGAGGTTGTTCAAGTAAATCATCTAGAACCAATAAACGATTCAAAAGAAGAGATTTTGAAAAAAATAAATCAAATCCATCTAAATTCCGAAGAAAAATCTTATTTAAAAGAACTATTAGTGCAAAATAAGGACTTACAATGAAGGTGATGATTGGACCGCAACACATGATATTTGATATGAAATTTCATTAAGAAATGAAAATCCCATTTACTGCAAACTATACCGCTATCCTCAAATCCATAAAAAAGAGATAGAGAAACAAATAAATGATATATTGTATCGGGTTTTCCAATAGGGACTTGACAACTTTGAATTCAATTTGTGAACGCACCCTTTCACTAATCATCGAACTGTCACTGTCAATCTATTCAGTAAACTTAACATTTTTATCATGGTAAAGTACACGAAGGAACAACGTCTGCAAATTATTAAAAATTTACTTTGAAAAAAAGTTGTCAAGTCCTTATCTGTAGATTTAAATTATTATAATAGTAATATATCCCAAAATTCAGATTAATAGCTTTTATACTTTTCGAGTAAATCCATTTAATATCAAATTGCGAAATTGTGTCATTTTGTATGGGAGGGGGTAGAAGGGGTGAAGCTTATCGTTCAATTATACTCTAGATGAAATCTGAGAGTATTATAAGTTTGCTCTAAGGTTTGTAACGCTAAGAAATAAGGCTTGGAGAAGAAAATGAATGATACAGAAGTTAATGTTACCACTCAAAAATCTCAAAACCGGATGTCCGTCCGTCTGTCCGTCTGTTCGCTCTCTAGCTTGAGAACGCGTTGAGCTAGATTGTTCAAATTTTTTACACGTCGTTTTTGACAAAAAAGTAAGGACAAGTTCGTGAACGAGCCAAATCGCTCCACCCCTTCTACCCCCTCCCATACAAAATTACACAATTGCGCAATTTGACAATTAAAGGATTTGCTCAAAAAGTATACAAGCTATTGGCCTGAAATTTGGAATATATTACTTTTATGATAATATCAATGTACCGCATAAAAATTATTTTATACGCACTGAGTAAATCAAATCAATCAATCAAATTCCTGTTAAGACCCCCTATAGGGGCATAGGACAGAAACAACTCTCTTCCACAAGGCGCGATCCTGAGCATCGGCTTTAAGCTGTTGCCAGGACTTGTTTATTATTATATTGAGTAAATCGGCTTAGAGTAATTCATGACAAGTACAGTTTGTATGGGAGGTGGTAGAAGGAGGGGGAGGACACGCATAATTTTTTTACGGTAGATTGATATTATCATAAAAGTAATATATTCAAAATTTCATGCCAATAGTTTGTATACTTTTTGAGCAAATCCGTTTATTATCAAATTGCGCAATTGTGTCATTTTGTATGGGAGGGGGTAGAAGGGGTGGAGCGATTTGGCCCGTTCACAAACTTGACCTTACTTTTTTGTCAAAAACGACGTGTACAAAATTTTAGCTTTCTAGCTCAACGCGTTCTCAAGCTAGAGAGCGAACGGACGGACGGACGGACATCCGGTTTTGAGATTTTTGAGTGATAATATTGTCTTCGGTATCATTCATTTTTTGCTCCGAGCCTTATTTCTTGGCGTTACAAACTTTAGAGCAAACTTATAATACTCTCAGATTTCATCTAGAGTATGTATAAACATAACAGGGCTATGAATTCGCGTAAAGCGCAATCTTACGATGCTCTAGATGAAATAGAATTTTTTGTAATCCCAAGAAATTTTGAATGGGGAGTGTTAGAAGGGGTGATAGCATTGAACTAATTTTTTCCCCATCATGCTAAAGTAGCTATAAAAATGTTTGCTTACTCCAAAAATTGAATAGGAGCTGAGAAAATGAGTGTGTTAGATTTAGTGAAAATGTGCAGTTTGTATGGGAGGTGGTAGAAAGAGTGAGGGGTTTTTAGTGATTTTTTCAGATATAACTAAGAATATCAAAAAATTGACATCTCTTAAATTTTAGACTGGTAACATTCATACTTTTCAAGAAAATAGATTTTTTGTGAAGTTGTGAAACTGTGTCATATTGTATGGGAGGGGGTAGAAGCAGTAAAGCTAATCAAATATTTTTTTCTGATCTTAGTGATAATGCTAAATAATTATTTATTACAAAATATGAGCTCGATAAATGTTATATGTTCTGAGAAAATCGGCTTAGAGCATTTCATGAAAAAGTGTAGTTTGTATGGGAGGGGTGAGAAGGAGAGGGAGGACGCAAATAATTTTTATACCATATATTGACATCATTATGAAAGTAATATATCCCGAAATTCAGACTAATAGCTTTTATACTTTTCGAGCAAATCCATTTATAGTCGAATTGCAAAATTGTGTCCTTTTGTATGGGAGGGGGTAGAAGGGGTGAAGCTAATCGTCTAATTTTTTTTTTAGCCTTACTAACAATTTTAAATAAATATTTAGTAGACAATTTCAGGCCACTAAATTTTATACGCATTGAGTAAATTGGCTTAGAGTAATTCATGACAAGCACAGTTTGTATGGGAGGTGGTAGAAGGAGGGGGAGGACACGCATAATTTTTATATGGTAGATTGATATTGTCAAAAAAGTAATATATTCCAAATTTCAGGCCAATAGCTTTTATACTTTTCGAGCAAATCCGTTTATTGTCAAATTGCGCATTGGTGTCATTTTGTATGGGAGGGAGTAGAAGGGGTGGAGCGATTTGGCCCATTCACGAACTTGACCTTACTTTTTTGTCGAAAACGACGTGTACGAAATTTGAGCTTTCTAGCTCAATGCGTTCTCAAGCTAGAGGGCGAACGGACGGACGGACGGACGGACAGACAGACGGACGGACGGACAGACGGACAGACGGACAGACGGACAGACGGACAGACGGACAGACGGACAGACGGACGGACAGACGGACAGACGGACGGACAGACGGACAGACGGACAGACGGACAGACGGACAGACGGACGGACGGACGGACATCCGGTTTTGAGATTTTTGAGTGATAATATTAACTTCTGTATCATTCATTTTTTTCTCCGAGCCTTATTTCTTGTCGTTACAAACTTTAGAGCAAACTTATAATACTCTCAGATTTCATCTAGAGTATAAAAATATGTTACCTCTGCAAATCAATAAACACAAAAAGATATGAGCAATTTTCTTGTACGAGTTCGACTGTGCGCCATGATCACATGATGTGCTCTCAGTTACGCTGAGACAAAAATAAACTGCCTTACGCAACATTCCAGGGTTTATTCGGATGAAATGATGTTACACAACTTTTACTTTTTGTCCACTCAGACTCAGTAATCGGACTGTTCGGTGGACGGCGTACAAACAGACGGATTTTGTTTTTGCATTTTTAGGCTACTTTAGTCATGAAACGCAAAAAAAACATAACAGGGCTACGATTGCGCGTAAAACGCAATCTTACGGTACTCTAGATGAAATAGAATTTTTTGTGATTCCAAGAAATTTTGTATGAGGAGTGTTAGAAGAGGTGATAGCATTGAACTATTTTTTTCCCCATCATGCTAAAGTAGCTATAAAAATGTTTTATACAAAATGCTTACACTAAAAATTGAATAGGAGCTGAGAAAATTAGTGTGTTAGATTTAGTGAAAATGTGCAGTTTGTATGGGAGGTGGTAGAAAGAGTGAGGGGATTTTAGTGATTTTTTCAGAAATAACTAAGAATATCATAAAATTGACATTTCTTAAATTTGAGACTGGTAGCATTCATACTTTTCAAGAAAATAGATTTTTTTGGGAAGTTGTGAAACTGCGTCATATTGTATGGGAGGGGGTAGAAGCAGTAAAGCTAATCAAAAATTTTTTTTCTGATCTTAGTGATAATGATAAATAAGTATTTATTACGAAATATGAGCTCGATAAATGTTATATGTTCTGAGAAAATCGGCTTAGAGCATTTCATGAAAAAGTGCAGTTTGTATGGGAGGGGTTGGAAGGAGAGGGAGGACGCAAATAATTTTTACACAGTATATTGAAATTATTATAAAAGTAATATATCCCGAAATTCAGACTAAAACCTTTTATACTTTTCGAGCAAATCTATTTATAGTCGAATTGCGAAATTGTGTCATTTTGTATGGGAGGGGGTAGAAGGGGTGAAGCTAATCGTTTAATTTTTTTTAGCCTTACTAACAATTTTAAATAAATATTTAGTGCACAATTTCAGCTCGCTAAATTTTATACGCACTGAGTAAATTGGCTTAGAGTAATTCCTGATAAGTACAGTTTGTATGGGAGGTGGTAGAAGGAGGGGGCGGACACGCATAATTTTCATACGGTAGATTGATATTATCATAAAAGTGATATATTCCAAATTTCAGGCCAATAGCTTTTATACTTTTCGAGCAGATCCGTTTATTGTCAAATTGCGCATTTGTGTCATTTTGTATGGGAGGGGGTAGAAGGGGTGGAGCGATTTGGCCCATTGACGAACTTGACCTTACTTTTTTGTCAAAAACGACGTGTACGAAATTTGAGCTTTCTAGCTCAACGCGTTCTCAAGCTAGAGCGCGCACAGACGGACGGACGGACGGACGGACATCCGGTTTTGAGATTTTTGAGTGATAATATTAATTTCTGTATTCATCATTTTTTTCTCCGAGCCTTATTTCTTGGCGTTACAAACTTTAGAGCAAACTTATAATACTCTCAGATTTCATCTAGAGTATAAAAAAATTTCAGGTTAGCTAATTTTCTCCCAAGTCACAATATTCTTTTATCTATTAGAATAATAAAGTAAAAGTAACTGCAAACAAGTTGAGGATTCGAGAATTTGTATTGGAGAGGGGGCGGAATTGGGTTGAGAATAATAATTGTTTGATTGATTGCTTGAATTACGTTCTCTATTTAGAATGTTAGTTTCACAATCGAAGTAAATTGTAAGAAATTCGGTGCAAACCATACATTTTTATGGAAGCGGTTAGAAGAATTGGGGGCATCATAAAAATTGTAATGCACTTTTATTTCGTTTCTCTTGAAAGGTGTTCGTACAAAATTTCAAGGTCGTAGCTTTTGATTTGTTGGTTGTTAGTGGATTTTTTGAAATTGGACTTTGTATCTATTACCAGAGAAAAGTTTTCGACATTTTAGCTTACCACCTCTTACCTCCTCCTTACACTCCTCAACTTAAAAATTTTACCAAAATTAAAAATTATATCGCTCTACAATCTGACATTTCAACTAAATATCTCTTTTGAATTTTGAGATATAACGGTTTAAAACTTTGAAAAGTGCGCCATACTTGAAATGCGTCCCATTTCTCCCACTACTATTATGTTATATTTTTGTCACATCTTCCAAATTTTAATAAAATAGCTTAAGAGATATAGAGTGGAGATATCAATTTAGCAGTGTTTTTCTTTGCACCCCTCCTGACTTTTACAAGTATTGGCCTCTTTCAAAATTTATAAAAGTTGAGCTCTACACATCCTAAGCGGACCTAAAATACGATCATTTGAAAAAAAACTCGACCAACAATTTGTTTTAACCCTTTATCCCACTGGATAGAAAAATTTATTTGTGTTTTTTGCCCCATAAACCAATATATCTGAATGCCGAGTTTCAGCTTTCTGTCTGCATTCATAGTGGAGTCTTTGTATTAGTTTTCGACTATACCCTTCCCCGCATATCACTTTAAACTGACACTCTCCAAAATTTAGGTAATGGAACTCACTCAGAAACATTAATTTCACGAAATGGACCTGTTAACTGCCCACCCCGTTCTTGCAATTTGATGCCATTAAGATTTGTTTCTCAAAAAAGTCCGATATAATAACGCCGATAAACCAGAAACTATTGAGCACTTGAAAGCCAAAATTCGACGCGTTATTGCCGAAATAAAGCCTGATTTGCTGAGAAGAATATGTGAAAATTGGACTTCCAGATGCGTGCCAGCCACGGCGGCCACATGCCCGAAATAATATTCAAACATTAATGCCATAAAATTATCTTTCAAATAAAGCCAATTTCATGGATATTAAAAACATTTTTCTGAGTTTTATTTCAATTTAAAGTTGTCCGCCTCTAAAAAATACACTATACAAAATTTGAGATCGATAAATGTTATAAGTACTGAGAAAATTCGTTTATAGTATTTCATGAAAAAGGGCAGTTTGCAGAGGTGGTGGAGATTCAAATAATTTGTATACCATATATAGGGTGGTCCAACCATAATGCACGATGTTAATTGTGAGTCACACCTTAACGTCAAGTTTTTCGCCCAACTTAATTTGACATTTCTTTGTTTCAGTGTTTGACAAATTCAACCATGGAGAGGTACGCAATTAAGCAGCGCGTTAAGGTTGTTGAAGCCTTTTACGAAAATGGGCGTTCAAATCAAAATGCATTTCGTGCACTTCGTGAGGCACACTTTCACCACAGTGGATTCGTTAACAAGCAGAATTGCCGCATTTGGGCAAATGAGAATCCACGAGTGATTATTGAAAAACCGATGCATCTACAAAGAGTGACTGTTTGGTGCGGTTTATGGGCTGGTGGCGTCATCGGGACTTCTTCGAAAGTGAGGACGGCCAAGCAGTTACCGTGAATAGTGTTCGCTATCGCGAGATGATAACGGACTTCTTGTGGCCAGAAATTAACGATATGTGGTTCCAACAGGATGGTGCCACTTGCCACACAGCCAACGAAACAATGGCTCTTTTGCGCGAGAAATTAACATCGTGCGTTTTGGTTGGACCACTCTATATCATATTTCTGATGGAAGTAATATATTCTAAATTTAAAACTATTAGCTCTTATAGTTTCCAAGAAAATTTGATTATATATTTTTGAAAATGAGCCATTTTGTATGGGAGGGTGTAGAAGGCGTGAGGGGATTGAAATAAAACCAGAAGCAGACTACATCTTCAAGCGTACTTAGCAAACTGTGTGTTTTATTACAATCGGTTCAGCCATTTTTAAGTTAAACCCGTACAGACAGACCGACAGTGAAGAATTTCAAAAACGTGTTTGTTTAGTTATTATTAATTAAAGCAAAACACTAACTTATAGCCATTTATAAACAAATAACAGACAGACACTACATTTGTATATGTGTGGATATGTGCATTTTGAATTAAAACAAAAGATTTCCGGATTTTACCGTTTGATCTATAATGTGTGACGTTCCGGATTCTGCTGAGACCTTTATTAAACTGAGCCTAGCCTGATCAGTTTGATACGTGCGATCGTGTAGTGCGCATTTCCTTTTCTATTTATCCGGGCAATAAATATTCGCTCACGAACCGATCTCGCCAATCGAAGATGATGTACAATTAATAATTTTTTACGCATATATATACAGTGGCGGACAAAAGCGGATATATAAATTAAAATTCTTGGTGAATTTGTAGTGATCGCACAGTAAGGACAGCCTTGCATAGAATTGGATTGGTGTTTGCAGTTAAACAAAGAAAATCAGTACTATCCGCCAAAAATATAAAGGCAAGGTTTAAATTTTGCATGGATCATAGGAAGTGGACTACTGACTACTGGAAACGAGTTATTTGGTCAGATGAGACCAAAATTAATCGATTCCAATCAGATGGTAAGGAATATTATTGGCATCGATCCCTTGAAAGCATTCAAAGGCACCAAGTTAAGCGAACAGTGAAGCACGGCGGTGGACATATAATGTCGTGGGGCTGCTTTACATGGTGGAACCTTGGTCCCTTGGTTAAGATCAACGGTAATGAAAAAATTAAGACTAACTTAACCTTTTACGTAGTAATTTACCCAACGTCATTGATGAATGCGCTTATCTAGTAGATGAGATAGTGTTTCAACAGGATGGAGATCCCAAGCACACTACGATTATCGTGAAAAAATGGCTTGCTGAGCAACACTTTCAAACTATGCAGTAGCCTGCACAATGTCCGGATTTGAATCCAATCGAAAATTGATGGGCGATTGTAAAAAGAATGCTTCCGCTTCACGAACGAACTCCAACTAACATGGCAGAACTCTGGGAAGGAGTAAACAGTTAATGGACAAAAATTCCAAACCAAACAATACAAAATTTGTTAAAAAGTATGCCAAAACGAATTGAAAGGGTCTTACCCAACAAAGGACTTTGGACGAAGTACTGATTTGTCAAACAATTAAAATGGACAAAACTAGATAAATGATCTTACGACGAATTTTAAATTTTTCTTAAGTTTTAATATGAATTGTTTTTGTTTTTTCTTTATTAATTTAAGAGAAGTGTTTTAAGTAATTGGTGCAAAAAGAATTTTTTAATTATCTGTGATAAAAAAAAAATTACATCAAATTTACCAAGAATTTTATTTATTTATTTATTTAATCATAACAAGATAGTTTACAAATAGATTGCTTAATTTAATTTATTTTAATATATCCTAATATATTTAAATTTACCTTAATTAATGGATCATGGGCTTATCACCCGTGATCTTAAGACCTAAATGATACGAGAAACAGATACATCGCCTCGGATACGGACTGATTCTACGGTAACGACTTTTGGCATTCGAAAACGGACTATGATTGGCTTCTGGAACGTTCGAACATTGAATGACGGGGGAAGAGCTGGGGTTACTCGGTCCTTGCACCGCCAATCGGTGATCGACCGTGAAATGGAGTACTATAACATCCAAATCTTGGGCTTGAGCGAGGTCAGGTGGACAGGATCAGGAGAAGAACGAACCCCTAGCGGAAACACTATTCTGTACATTGGCCCTGAAAGTGAAGCCAGAAATGGCGTGGCGTTCGTCCTTACGCCGAGAGCGAGAAACAGTCTCATTAGCTGGGAACCAATCTCGGATAGGATTATCGTCGTCAGGCTCAGGACCAGTGTCAGAAACGTCACAATTCTGCAGTGCTACGCACCAACTAATACCGCAACATCTGGTGACAAAGAGGAGTTTTATAGCCAACTGAGTGCCACCTTCGAACGTGTTCCAAGAGGTGATATTATTATCATCTCGGGAGATATGAACGCCCAGGTTGGATCAGACAACACTGGACTAGAACACGTCATGGGGAGGCATGGTGACCCTTGGTTCGACCCTTCACGACCTTGGATTAAGAGACCCGAAAACGGTGAATTATTTGTGGAGTTCTGTAGTACTCGGCAAATGGTCATCGGAGGGACCCTTTTTCCACACAAGAGTCATCATAAAACATCTTGGGTTTCCCCTGACGGTGTTACTCAGAACCAGATCGACCATTTGGCTATAAGTCGCCGATGGAGAAGATGTCTCCTCGATGTGCGAGCGAAACGTGGAGCTGACGTGGGGAGCGATCACCACTTGATGGTTGCCTGCTTGAGATTGTGTACAGCAGCTATCCGACGACCACAAATTCTTCAAATGAAGCGCAAGCTTAATGTGGATAAACTCAGAGATCCCAACAAAAAACTCGAATACACCACCATTCTACGCGAAAAGTCATCCACATTGGGTGAACATGAAATGCGCACACTGGACGCCAATTGGGAGGCAACCAGAAACACTTTTCTAACTAGTGCTGAAGAATCTGTGGGATATGCGCAAAGCGGTGAGAAACCCTGGATGTCGCAAGACACATGGGACAAGGTTGACAATCGGAAAAAAGCCAAATTGGCAATCATCTCTCAACCCGATGTCAACCAACGAACGCCCGACTTGAGGCAGAACTACCGCGATGCTCATATACAGCTTAAAAAGGCTGTTAGACGCGACAAGAGAAAGGCCATTGAAGATCTGGCAAACAAGGCAGAATCTGCGGCTTACCTTGGGGATATGGGTTCACTATTTAAAATCATGAAACAGTTGACGAAAAGGAATTTCACCGCCAACCACCTGGTGAGAGATGTCAACGGAACTCTCCTTAATATGAGTGAACACCAGTTGCGACGATGGAAGGAATACTTCTCTGATATTTTAAACATCTTGTCAGATGAAGATATTCCGGAAACAGAACAACTTCCAAACATCCAACCGCAACAATCCTCTATTAGGGACGATCCCCCAGATAAGGAAGAGATAGTTTCCGCCATTCGGTCAATGGCGGGAAGGAAAGCTCCAGGTATAGACGGACTACCAACCGAACTCCTCAAAGCGGACCGGGAAATAACAGCCGATATACTCCTCCCACTCTTCACTAAGGTGTGGAATGATGGAAGATATCCGACTGAATGGAAGGAGGGCGTCATTGTGAAAATTCCGAAGAAGGGCGACCTTCGGGATTGTGGCAATTGGCATGGTATATGTCTACTTACTGCCGTATCAAAAATTATGGCTAAGGTAATTCTTAATAGGATTAGTGATGTCGTCGAAGTTTATCAGGCTGGATTCCGTAAAGGGCCGTCTTGTACCGACCACACAAATACCCTACGGATAATATTAGAGCAGTCAGCCGAAATGGGTTCGCCACTACATCTCAAGTTTGTGGACTTCGAGAAGGCTTTCGACAGCGTTAAGCGAGATTACATATGGAATGCTTTGCGTAGGAGAGGTATTCCAAATAAGGTCATAGCTATGATTAAAGAATCCTACGAAGATGCAAGGTGTCGCGTCTTGCATAGAGGAGAGCTGTCCGAGAGCTTTCCTGTGCGAACGGGTGTCAGACAAGGCTACATATTATCACCAGCCCTGTTTCTGGTGGTAATAAATGACATCTTGAAAGCTGCACTGAAGGTGGGGAAGGTAAAGGTCTTCAATGGAGACTATTTAACATCTTAAGTCACCTTGATTATGCTGATGACGTGTGTTTGCTTGCACATACCCGTTCGGACTTAGAGTCAAATGTTCGCTCGTTGCATTCTAAATGCAAAGAGGCGGGACTGAAAATAAATGTGCGTAAAACCAAGTACATGCACATGGGTTCGAACGCAAGCACACCGATTGTTCTTAATGGAAAGGATGTGGAAGAGGTGCAAGATTTTTGCTATCTCGGAAGCATTGTCAGCATGGACGGCGGAGTTGAAAAGGATGTTGAGGCTCGGCTAAATAAAGCTCGTCAGGCCTTCGGTATCCTTTCCCCTTTCTGGAGGTTAAGAGAGATCTCCCTTCGCACGAAGCTGCGAGTTTTTGACGCATGCGTCAAATCCGTGTTGTTATATGGTTGTACTACGTGGAAAGTGACCGTTCGACTTACCAAGAAACTACAGACTTTCGTCAACCAATGCCTCCGACGCATTTTAGGAATATTCTGGCCAGAAGTGATCCCCAACGACGAACTTTGGAGTACAACTCGCCAGACTAAAATAGGTATTGAGATTCAACGGCGAAAGTGGCAGTGGATCGGTCATACTTTGAGGAAACCAGAGCAAAACATCGCAAAACAGGCTCTGGATTACAACCCTCAAGGAAGACGTCGGGTTGGTCGACCATGTAACACATGGAAGCGAGCAGTTGAGCAGGAGGCCAGAGGAATAAACAAGTCCTGGCAACAGCTTAAAGCCGATGCGCAGGATCGCGCCTTGTGGAAGAGAGTTGTTTCTGTCCTATGCCCCTATAGGGGGTCTTAACAGGAATTTGATGATGACCTTAATTAATTAAACATATTTTGATATACCTAGTCCTGCCATAAGTTCTGTCACATAATTTCTCACATTGGCAACAACTTTATTTTATGAGTGACATTTCAATATCGGCCAGTTTTATAAACGTCATAATGTTGTTGACAGTTGATGGTCATTTAAAGTGTGTTCGTTAACGTGTGAAGATGGAATGGGGTGTAATAGAAAACCGAACTGCAGTGATTGCACTACATAAGTGTGGAAAATCCGCGAGTGAAATTTTCAAGTTGTTGTGCCCGTTAAAAATAACGCAAAGATTTGTGTATCGTGCGATCCAGAGATATAACGCGATCCAGACTATTGAAGATCGACCTCGTTCAGGACGTCCGCGTGATGTACGTTCTTCTGCTGCCATCAAAGCGGTCGAGAGTCGAATTCGTCGAAATCCGCTTCGTAAACAACGAATCATGGCTCGAGAGATGAACATCTCCACCCGAAGTATGTCTCGCATCATAAAATCTGATCTCGGGATGAGTGCCTTTCGACGATCAACGGGACATTTGCTGACTGAGCAGTTGAAGCAAATTAGGAGCACCAGATCGAAAGAGCTCCTTCGGCGGTACGGCAACAACAAACATCGAGAAATTTTATTTACCGATGAAAAAATTTTTACGGTGGAGGAACATTTCAACCGCCAAAATGATAAGGTGTATGCCCACAGCTCCATAGAAGCCCGAGAAGTTGCCACTAGGGTACAGCGAGGACATCATCCAGCATCAGTCATGGTATGGTGGGGTGTCAGCTACGAAGGGGTCACCGAGCTTCATTTTTGCGAAAAAGGCGTAAAAACTGCAGCGAAAAATTATCAAACGGACATCCTGGAGGGATGTGTGAAGCCGCTGAACTCTACGCTATTCAACAATCGACATTGGGTTTTCCAGCAAGATTCTGCGCCAGCCCACAAAGCTCGAACCACACAAGCGTGGTTGGAAACCAATATTCCACAGTTTATAAGGGCGACGGAATGGCCTTCTGGGAGCCCAGATTTGAATCCCCTGGACTACAAACTGTGGGCGGAGTTAGAGTCCATGGTGTGCACGAGACGACACCCAAATATCGAGAGCCTTAAGCGATCTTTGACAGAAGCAGTAGCTAATTTTCCGCTAGAAACAGTGCGTACTGCTATCGATGACTGGCCCAACAGATTAAAGAGCTGTGTTAAGGCTAAAGGCGGCCACTTTGAATAATTTGTTGCTTATTTTACTTCCATTAGTATGCCAAAATAAAATATATTTTCCTTTGTCAAAAACTCTTTTTCATTTATACAAAAATTGCCCATATACGTGTGACAGAACTTATGGCACGACTAGGTACATACATGATATATGATAGACACTGGTGGAAGGGTTAAGCGGGATGTGGGGACCTTATAAAACGGAGCGTAGTCTCAGTTTATATGTCAGCTTATTTATTGGAGGTGTATAATGGGCGCTGAATTTGTTAAATACTCTACAGCATCTGTTAATAGGTTCATTTTGTCCGTAATCAGTACGATGTGCATATTCCTTAAGTGGTTTTGAATGTCTTGTCAGCCTGACATTGTCATTGAGTCTGAATTTATTTGAGATATGGTCAACCTTAATATCGCCATTCAAAACATCTAAGGTAAAACAGGATGTGAGCATAGTTCTTCTAGAACCAAGTGGTAAAAGATTTAATAATTGCAGCCTAACTGTGTAGGGTGGAAGGTTTTCAAAGTCTCTAGGATCATACAAGTCCCTGAGAGCAAAAAGAAGGAATTGCTTCTGAATTGACTCTATTCTGTTGCTGTATAACTGGAAAAAAGGGTCCCAAATGGGACATACATATTCCAGAATAGGGCGGACAAGAGAACAGAATAAAGATTTTGTAACCCATACATTCTTAAACTCTTTGGCTCTTCTCTTAATGAACCCAAGAAGTCTATTGGCTTTCGAAATTATTCGATTATAGTGAGATTTGAAGCAGTTTGTTGTCCAGTAGTAAGCCGAGGTTCTCAATTTGATCAACACGGTGTAGTTTAGTTCCACTTAAGACATAGTCATGGTGATATGAGGATGATTTACGTGAGAAACTTATAACGTGGCATTTACTGACATTAAGCTCTAATTTGTTTTGAGTGCACCAATGATCTAGCGCAATAATCTTGGATTGCAGGAATGCGGCATCTGCGGGCGAGGTTATGGCATGATATATTTTTAGACCATCAGCGTACATCAGATGTGAAACATTTTCCAATACTTCTGATAGATCTGAGATGAACACATTAAATAAGAGAGGTCCCAAGTGACTTCCTTGGGGTACCCCAGAGGACACTAATATTTCCTTGGAAATAAGACCTTGAAACTTAACAAATTGAGTTCTATTATTAAAATAGGATTTAAGCCAGTCAAGTAAGGATCCTGTCACACCAATTTTTTTTAACTTTAAAATCAGGACATTGTGATCAACTCGGTCGAACGCTTTGCTAAAGTCGGTGTATATTGTATCGACTTGATGCCCATTTTCAAGTTCGCAGAGCGTATCAGATACAAGAATCATGAGGTTCGTTGTAGTCGAGCGACCTTTTCTAAAGCCCTGTTGCTGTTGGTCATTAAGAACAGGGTTGATCATATTGGTTAATTTATCGCAGACAATTTTTTCGAATAATTTCGGTATTGCTGATAGAATTGCTATACCTCTGTAGTTCTCAACTTTTCGTTTGTCTCCATTTTTGTGCATAGGTGTGAGGTGCGATGATTTCCAAGCCGAGGGGAAAGTTCCCAATGACAGTGACTTGTTGAAGAGAAAATGTAAAGGTCTTAAAAGTTGATGGGCACACTTTGATAAAAATAGGGGAGGAATAATATCAGGACCTGGACCTTTTTTGGTATCAATAATTTTGAAAGCATCGAGCACCTCCTCAATAGAAAATGAGATATTATCAATAAGTGTAGGAACCGAAATGTTGGGTTCACTGTGGGTTGAATCTGACTGGGCACTAAAAACCTCTTGAAAACGGTCAGCAAACATATCGCAGATATTACGCCGTCAGGAAGATTGCGTGATCCCATTAGACATGGTCATGGGATAACCCGAACTTTTTCGTTTTGTATTAACAAATTCGAAAAATCTTTTTGGTTCTGTTATGATATCTTCACCAATTTTTTTTACATAACACTCATACGCAACCCGGGACTTAGAAGAGAACTCTGAGGCCAGCGTGTCATAACTTTTCTGAAGATTAGGAGTAATCGCGCCTGTTTTCTTAAGTTTTTTAAATAGCTTATTTCTTCTATTCCGCAGTGATCTGAGGTTTTTATCTAACCAGGGCTCTGAAACTTTGTCTTTTTGTCTTATTACAGGTACATATTTTAATTTATGTATCCGCTTTTGTCAGACACTGTATATATGTATATATATTTATACTCTAGATGAAATCTGAGAGTAATTGTGTTTGCCTTACCGTTAACGCTAAGAAATAATGCTCGCGCAGAGCCGCCAAGGGTACAGATATATTTGTTGTCGCTCAAAAACTTCGATTCCGAGTTGCTGTCTGTCCGTCTGTCTACAGCATAACTCTCGAACGCTTTGAGCTATCGTGCTGAAATTTGTTGTGTCATTTTTAGCAAAAAAGAAACTTTAAGTTCGTGAATGGGCCACATCCCCCCACTCCTTCTACCCCCTCCCATACAAATTTCACGAAATTCCGAAATTTTCAGAAATTGATTTTTCTTTGAAACTATTTAAGCTATCGACTTGAAATTTGGGTCAAAGTATTATGATATAGATGTCATTAATATGACGGAATATTGATCCGATCCCGTCACTCCTTCTACCCCCTCCCATACAAATGCATAATTTTGAAAAATGCAGTTTTTCGATTTTCATTGAAACTAGCAAAGTTATAAAAACGAATTTTTGCCAGAATTAATTTTATTATAGTTTCAATCAAAATTGAAAAAATTATCAACGTCACCTCACTTCTTCTACCCCTCCCATACAAATTTCACGAAATTTTGAAATTTAAATTAAATTATTTACCTTCGAAACTGTTAAAGCTATCAGCTTGATATTTTGCATAAAGTTTAAAAATAGAAATATCAATAACGAGAAAAAAATGTATTTTGATCCGTACACTCCTTCTACTCCCTCCCATACAAATGTATAATTTTTGTTAAGTGCATTATATCGATTTCCGTTAAAAGTACAAAAAGTATAAACTTAAAATTTTGCCAGAATTTGTTTTTTAATAATTGCAATAAATGCTAAAAAAATTATCAGCTCCTCTTCACTCCTGTATTATAAATTCAAGAAAAGCATTTCTCCTTCGAATATATTAGAACTATCGAATTTGAAATTGAATAAAAGCGTGGTGTTAAGGATGATGATAAGCAGTTTCAGAATCATCTTAAACGCTCCACTTCCTCTGCCACCTCCCATACAAATGCCTCAATTTCAAGAAATGTCCAATTGAAAATAATGAAAGCTACAAACCTTAAATTCAGCACGAAATATTTTGCATACCACATTAGGTGTCATATCCAAAAATTACAAACCTTCCTTCTACCACCTCCCATACAAAAATCACTATTAATGATTTAAAAGAATTGGAGGTGACATATTTTCCGGTACATTGAACTCTTTCTCATTTCATCTAGAGTATCATATGATTGGGCTTTATGTCCAATCATAATTCTTTTATGATTTTTTTTGTTTTTTGATGTTCACATGTACTCTTTAGTGTTTATGTTAGCGCTTTTCTTTTTTTCTCATTTCCCATTAAAGTTTTCTAAATTTTTTTTTCTTATCAAAATGTCGGATTTAACTATCTAGGTATTTAGAATAACACAAAACAAAAGAGAAAAAATTTTAAACAAATGAAAAAAGAAATTGTTAATGGGTTAATGGAGAGCTCTTCAATAGGCAAAGTTTGCATCTTTTATTTTTGAATTATTAAGTTTTTATGGTATATACACTGTAATGTGTCCAAAATAATGTAATAGAGTTATAATTTAAAGAGCCCATCGTTAGATGAAGAGGAAGCTACTCCACACTTCCTCCTCCTCTCTTCATGGAGCCACACAATAAAGTTGTATAAAGAACAAGCGTGGCTTAGGCCAACATTTCATCAGCCGCCATCGTCGAGGCATCTCATCGGGCCAACACCGCGATCAGAAAAAGTCCCTTTTCACTTAATTATCTTAATAATAAAGTATTGTGATCGTCTTGGAAAAAAAATTGCTGCCCTGAAATTTTGTTTTTTCGCGTTTAATGAATAAAATAGCCTAAAAATGCAAAAAAAAATCCATGTGTCTATACGCCGTACGTCTACGCTTCAAGATAGATGCGGATCTCAGGCGGAAATCCATTTTGGGGAGCGCTAAAATCGAAAACTAATAATTCGAATATCTTAACCATGGTTCTAGCTAAGAAGCTGAAAGTCAAATACGTGGAGGGGTTTGTAACACAAACTTTAAAAATAATTTAAGTTTGCAATCTATTGGGGAGAGGGGAGGTAAAAACACAAAGAAAAACACTTAAAAATGAATATCTGGACTATCTTTCAAGCTATGTAATTGAAACTTAGAACACACATTAAGCTATACTACAGAAATATGAAAAAATATAACATTTGGATATAATAGTAGTGGCCGAAAATGGGGAGCATTTCAAAAATGGTACGCTTCCCAAAATTTCAAACCGTGATATCTCAAAACTGAGCACAGATATCAAATTGAAATTTTGTCAAATTGGTCAACTCTATAGTTTTAATTTTGGTAAAAATTTTAAGTTGGGAAGTGTAAGGGGAGGGAGGTGGCAAGAAAAAATGCCGAAAAATTTGAGTGATTTCTTAGGGATCTGGTGAGAGATACAAAGTTTAAATTTTCCCTAAGGATCTATTTAATATACATAAAGAAAAAAAATTAATTTGTTCCGAAATTGTTATGCACAGACCTCCTGGTGTTACGTGCACAAAGTGTTTCATGTGCAATAAAAAAACCATAAACTGAACATTTTTAAATAATATTTTAAGGTAGAAACTTGAAAATTTGCGAAATGCATTTTTAAAAAAATCCCTAAAATATGAAAACTTAACTGGTCGAATATCATTAATACTTCTACCCTTCCCATACAAAATTATTTTTTCGATGATTAAAAGCTATCAATTTGAACTTTTGCACAACAACTTTTGAAAATGATTGAAACGAAACCGTGTCAAAAGTTTTGAGATCGCACTTACGCTTCTACCCCTCCCATACAAAAGTATTATTTCAAACAATTTCTATAAATCAACTAATAAACAGCAAATTAAAAGCAACGAACTTGAAATTTTGTACGAGCACCGGAAATAGAAACGAAATAAAACTGCATACCAGACTTTACAATTGCCTTACCTCCTCTTCCCCATACCCCATACAAATGTTTGGTTTCGTGAATGTAAAATTCACCGAATTTTATGAAAATTCTATATAACTTCGTCTATGAAACTGACATTCTATATTGGAAGTGTTTCAAGCAATCAATTAAAAAATTATTAACGTCCACCTACCCTTACTGTCCCCCCCCCCCTCCTCCCCTCATAAAAACCCAAACTTGCATAAACGATTGAAACATCGATTATATGTACTGGAGCTATTAATCGTATCCGCAATGATGTGTTAAATTGACTGCAAGCCTTGCCCTACTTATTCTTCCCTAACCACTCTAACCTGCATATTGGTTTTCCATTCAGGAAAAAATAGCGAACCACGGTATTTTTTAAAATGCACAAATTTTTTTTTTTACTAATCTATTATTTGTAAAACCTATAGATTAAGCAATTTTAGAGCGCGGATGATACTATTATTAACGATATTCAACCTGGAACATAAGGAAAATTGCGTTTTACAATCTCATTTTTGAGGTTCTAAAACGGTCATTTCATTGTTTTCCTAAGCGGAATTTTCGTAAAAAATACAATTACTCGAACCACAAGATTATAAATATTAGAAAAATACAACCAGTCGATAAATCCGAGCCTTCCGGAAAGCAAAAAATTAAAATTATTTATCGCGTTTAAGTAAGCCGGGACGAATTAAAGTTTCCATATTCTTCGACTGACATTTATATTATTTAGTAATGCCCTACACAAAAAATCAATTGAGATTATATAATTTGCCGCAGAGGGAAAATGTTTCTTTGGGAAATTATGGTTTATATTAATATTATAATTTTTTAATAATTTCTTGGAAAATTTAAATCTAAATCTAATAATATTGTTTGCAAAAAAATTCTACGCATAGAACTACGTTTTGGGTAGCCCTGCGGAGCTTTTTATCATTAAGCCCTCGTTTTCGTATCCAACTACGGCTACGCATAGAACTACTTTTTGGGAAGCCCTGCGAGGATTTTTATCATTAAACCCTCTTTTTCGTGTCCAGTTACGGCTACGCATAAAACTACGTTTGGAATAGCCCTGCGGGGCTTTTTATCATTAAACCCTCTTTTTCGTATCCAACTACCGCTACGCATAGAACTACGATTTGGGTAGCCCTGCGGGGTTTTTTTATCATTAAACTCTCTTTTTCGTATCCAGTTACAGCTACGCATAAAACTACGTTTGGAATAGCCCTGCGGAGCTTTTTATCATTAAACCCTCTTTTTCGTATCCAACTACCGCTACGCATAGAACTACGATTTGGGTAGCCCTGCGGAGTTTTTTATCATTAAGCCCTCTTTTTCGTATACAACTACGGCTACGCATAGAACTACGTTTTGAATAGCCCTGCGGGGCTTTATCATTAAACCCTTTTTTCGTATCCAACTACGGCTACGCATAGAACTACGTTTTGGGAAGCCCTGCGAGGATTTTTATCATTAAACCCTCTTTTTCGTATCCAGTTACGGCTACGCATAAAACTACGTTTGGAATAGCCCTGCGGGGCTTTTTATCATTAAACCCTCTTTTTCGTATCAAACTACCGCTACGCATAGAACTACGATTTGGGTAGACCTGCGGGGTTTTTTATCATTAAACCCTCTTTTTCGTATCCAGTTACAGCTACGCATAAAACTACGTTTGGAATAGCCCTGCGGAGCTTTTTATCATTAAACCCTCTTTTTCGTATCCAACTACCGCTACGCATAGAACTACGATTTGGGTAGCCCTGCGGAGTTTTTTATCATTAAGCCCTCTTTTTCGTATCCAACTACGGCTACGCATCTTTGAATTTTAGTTTTGTAAAAGGCACTTATTATGCCATAGGTAGAGAATTTTTTTTTTCAAATAATATTATTAATATTGTATGGATTTCCAGAAAATTATTAAAAAATTATTATATTAAGTTAAATCATAATTTCTCAAAGAAACATTTTCCCTCGGCGGCAAATTATGTAAGCCCAATTGATTTTTGTCTAGGGCATTACTAAATATCGAAACTGTCAGTCGAAGTACGTGGAAACTTTAATTCCTCCGGGCTTACTTAAACGCGATAAATAATTTTAATTTGTTGTCTTCCGGAAGGCTCGGATTAATAAACTGGTTGTGTTTATACTCTAGATGAAGTCTGAGAGTATTATAAGTTTGCTCTAAAGTTTGTAACGCCAAGAAATAAGGCGCGGAGAAAAATATGAATGATACAGAAGTTAATATTATCACTCAAAAATCTCAAAACCGGATGTCCGTCCGTCCATCCGTCCGTCCGTCTGTGCGCTCTCTAGCTTGAGAACGCGTTGAGCTAGAAAGCTCAAATTTCGTACGCGTCGTTTTTAATAAAAAAGTAAGGTCAAGTTCGTGAACGGGCCAAATCGCTCCATCCCTTCTACCCCCTCCCAAACAAAATGACACAATTGCGCAATTCGACAATAAACGGATTTGCTCGAAAAGTATTAAAGTTATTGGTCTGAAATTTGGTATACAGGGTATTTGGTACTCCGTGCATAACCTTGTAAGGGGTTATTCCTGGATATATTTTGAGCAAAAAATTGTTCTACGGAGATGGTCGATTTTCAATATCCACGGAGATACAGGGTGATCAAGAAAAGTCCTTCGGACCTGTACCCTGACTCACTCAAAACGCTATATCTTGAAAACTAATAATCACAATTCAAAGTGTTATAGCTTGTTTTTTAGGGAATCAAATTACCTTTCATTTGCTGTAATAGTCCGCATTGTAACTGTATTCAATTCTGAGATATTTGCTTCAGAACACAAATTTTTGACACTTTGACCCTCAAAATTCTAGGATCAATGTAGTTTTCCTCTAAAAAACCCATTATAAAAATGTCATTTTAATGTTGTTTTCTTATGTGCCATATTATTGCCTACAAAAGATGCATACACTTGCATTGCATAAGTTTTATAGTTTAGAAGAAATTATCATTCCAATAATGTAGCACTTTTGTCAAAAAAGCAAGAATAGGTTGATCAACACTCTCTCACTCTGAACTTAAGAATGGTTTTTATAGTTTATTTCAAATTTCCTTAATTACAACAAATGTTCAAAATGGCCACCTTCATTTTGAATGCACGCTAAAGCTCGTTTTGCCAGTGTTCTCTTTGTGTTCATACTCCTCAACTGCTGCCTTACTTCTGTTGCTGCCGCATCGATTCTGGTGTTTAGATCCTGCAACGTTACTACTTCCGTTGCGTAGACAAGGTCCTTCATCCGTCCCCATACAAAGAAATCCATAATAGTTAAATCAGGAGATCTTGCAGGCCAGTGTATCGGTTCATTTCTACCGATCCAGCGATTGCTATAATTGGAATTTAACCAATCTGTGATTTGTCGGCCGTAATGAGCTGGAGCACCATCGTGTTGGTAAAACATGGAAGCCAATCGTTGCAGTGGCACATCATCCAATAACTCTTGTAGATCATTTGTCAAAAACTGCAAGTAATTGGAGCTATTTAGGGTAGGCGGAAGCCTAATAGGACCAATAAAATCGTTGCCAATCACATCTGCCCATAAATTGACACTGAATCTGTGCTGAAATGATGCCTCTCTTCTTGTATGTGGATTGCTCTCAGCCCATGTGTGCAAGTTGTGGAAGTTTGTGATACCGTCCCTGGTGAATTGGGACTCATCAGTCCAAAGAATGTTGTTCATAAAATTCTCGTCACCTAGTTGTCGTTCAAGGAGCCAATTGCAAAACTCCATCCTTTTGGGCAAATCAATGGGTACCATCTCCTGCACTGGTGTGTGGTGGTAGGAATGCAACCGCTCTGCTTTGAGGACACTCCAAACTTTCCACGTAGAGACGTTTAACTGCAATGCCAAGCGTCGGACAGCGTCGTTGTGTTGAAACTCATTTTAATTTAATTCATTTCCTCGATAATTTAAATACTACTTAAAGGACATTCATCGATAATTTAAATAGTAATTAAAGGACACAAAGAATATTTCAGTTTAACAACATTTCAGGTAGTTTTTTTAGAACGAGGGTTGGTTTATGGCATATTTTATTTTTAAGCCATATGTATTTTCGCTTATTACCTGGAAAACGGGAAAACCTAAGTCATAAGTATGTACGCATCTTTTGTAGGCAATAATATGGCACATAAAACAACAACATTAAAATGACATTTTTATAGTGCGTTTTTTGAGAAAAACTACATTGATCACAGAATTTTGAGGGTCAAAGTATCAAAAATTTGTGTCTGAAGCAAATACCTCAGGATTGGGTACAGGTACTATACGGACTATTACACCAAATGAAAGGTAATTTGATTCCCTAAAAAACAAGCTATAACACTTTGAAATGCGATTATTAGTTTTCAAGATATATCGTTTTGAGTGAGTGAGGGTACAGGTCCGAAACACTTTTCTTGGTCACCCTGTATCTCCGCGGATATTGAAAATGGACCATCTCCGTAGAACAATTTTTTGCTCAAAATATATCCAGGAATAACCCCTTACAAGGTTATGCACGGAGTACCAAACACCCCGTATATAATTTTTATGATATCAATCTACCGTATAAAAATTATGCGTGTCCTCCCCCTCCTTCCATCACCTCCCATACAAACTGCACTTTTTAAAGAACTACTTTAAACCAATTTACTCAGTGCGTATAAAGTTTAGCGAACTGAAATTGTGCACATTTATTTAGAATTATTAGTCAGACCAAAAAAAAATAGATGATTAGCTTCACCCCTTTAACCCCCTCCCATACAAAAACGATGCAATTTCGCAATTCGACAATAAATGGATTTACTCAAAAAGTATAAAAATACCGTATAAAAATTATGCGTGCCCTACTCCTCCTTCTACCACCTTCCATATAAACTGTACTTGTCATGAATTACTAGAAGCCAATTTACTCAGTGCGTATACAATTTAGCGGGCTGAAATTGTGCACTAAATATTTATTTAAAATATTTAGTACGAATTTTTATACTGTAGATTTAAATCATTATGGAAGTAATATATCCCGAAATTCAGACTAATAGCTTTTATACTTTTCGAGCAAATCCATTTATGGTCGAATTGCGCAATTGTGTCATTTTGAATGGGAGGGGGTAGAAGGGGTGAAGCGATTGTCTAATTATACTCTAGATGGAATCTGAGAGTATTATAAGTTTGCTCTAAAGTTTGTAACGCCAAGAAATAAGGCTCGGATAAAAAAGTGAATGATACAAAAGTTAATATTATCCCTCAAAAATCTCAAAACCAAATGTCCTTCCGTCCGTGCGCTCTCTAGCTTGAGAACACGTTGAGCTAGAAAGCTCAAATTTCGTACACGTCGTTTTTGATAAAAAGGTAAGGTCAAGTTCGTGAACGGGCCAAACATATAATATAATGAGAAATAACCTCGACGCAGAGGTTAGGAGTGCGATTTACGTTACGATTTATAAGATGACTGACGGCGCTTACTTTGATGTGTACGAGGTTTGAGATTAGCATCTTGGTGTGCCTGGCCTCCAAGAGGAAGGTGTTTTAACATAGAATTTCACTTACCATTTCTAGCCTCCGACTCCTCGTCATCGGAGCCCGAACTCAAATAAATTACTTCTTCCATGCCTAATTTATTATAAAATAGTTCCAGTTTAAAACTTATTACAATCAAAATCAAACGTCATTTTGAAAGCGATTACACTTTTGTCTGAATTTTCCAAATGACAGAACTATTTTACATTTCCATTCCCATGGAAATAACAAAAAGAATGTACTTTACGCGAACAATTAAACAACTTTATTTAATTTAGCTTTCAGATTTTTCCTCGATTTCACATCACATTCAGTATTTTCAAATAACTTTTCTTTTACGAACGACCATCGACGATCGCGACTATAGAAATCAAACGTCATTTTGAAAGCGATTACACTTTTGTCTGAATTTTCCAATTGAGATAGATAACTATTTTACATTTCAATTCCAATGGAAATAACAGCTTTACGCAATTCCAACTTTATTTAATTTAGCTTTTCAGATTTTTCCTCGATTTTATTAATTTATTAATAAACCTTAATAAACCTCGACTGTATTAAATAAATTTAATGGGTGTGCAATGTCGAATGTTGCCGCAACTTTACGTGAATTTACGTGAATTGGCATTTTTGTCCTAGTTTTTGGGGCTTCGTTGAGTTCGTTGGCACGCACCATGCTGCTCCGCTTGGCACCATGTTGCTCCGCTTGGCACCATGTTGCTCCGCTTGGCACATGCTGTTCCGCTTGGCACATGTTGTCTCCGGAGTGGTCTTGGTTCGAATCTCGGACAACTGACAGTAGATCAAAATGAGCGCGTAAAAACTACCAGCAGCAGCAAATCCTCAAACCCAGCTGCTCGTTTTCCGTTCTGTGAACGAACACACAGGCAGCGCTGTTGTATGGAAAGTGGCCATTCCTTCCGGCATGGATCTAAGCTATGATATTTGTAGAGCTTATGTTCTCAAAGAATATTCCAGAGTTTGTTTTGAAAGGCATTATCATCGTCGAGCTGACACTAGATACTGGTAAAATCAAGCATGTTAATAGCACGGTGGCAATTGCGGTACCTAGCGTAAGACGATATCTTTTCGGGGGATTGTTGGTCTTATCTTCAGGACTCATTTATCTTCCTTGTGTAATCGCCTTGATTTGAGCTGGGAGATGGACCAGATAGCTCTTATTCAACAGGGAGAGGAGCTAATCGATGAATTGGTCGACGGAGTATGTTGTGCGCTGTTTGAACATCGACCACTCTCACCAGTCCATCTTCTCCCTTGATAACATTGCGTATTCGTCCTAGGGACCACTTCAAAGGAGGCAGATTGTCATCTTTGATTATAACCATTATGCCTGGCTTAACGTTGTTGCACTGCTGCTTCCATTTGTAACGCTGTTGGAGATTGCTCAGGTATTCATTTGATCATCTCTTCCAGAATTCAGTCTTAATGTGTTGGACGAGTTTCCAGCGTGCCAACAAGTTTACCTTTACTGGCTCAGCTTGTGGATCTACTGAAGAGGTTAACGTATCACCAATTAACAAATGAGCTGGCGATAGACCGTTGGGATCTGATGAGAGTGGTGTGCTTGGACGTGAGTTGAGTATGGCTTCCGCTTCAATGACTACAGTCTCCATCTCCAGTCTCATACGTTAGTGAGGCTGAGGCTAGGTTATGCCGCAACAAGTGTTTGACTGACTTTACTGCGGCTTCCCATAGTCCACCAAAATGCGGAGCTCGAGGTGGGATGAATTGAAATTCTATTCCCTTGGTGCTGCACTCCGATGTAACCTTCTCCTTAGAAAGCCTATTACTGAAAATTTCCTTGATCTCATGAAGCTGATTTCGAGCTCCCACAAAATTAGTTGCATTGTCACAGTATATTCTTTGACAATGACCCCGTCTGGCCATAAAGCGCCGCAGTGCCCCAAGAAAACCATTTGCTGATAGGTCGCTGACTAACTCAAGATGAACAGCTTTAGATGCAAAGCAGCAGAATACCGCAATATAGGCCTCCTGCGGTCGTTTTCCTCTGGTTTTGTAGTGCGTAAAGACTGGACCGCAAAAATCGACTCCTGCGTTGATAAATAGACGTGCAGGTTGAACGCGATCTGCTGGTTGATTGCACATGAGTTGTGTAAACAATTTTGGTCTTGCCCTTGAGCATTGAACACAGTTCTGTACTATAGAATGTTTGTCTTGCAATGGCCAATAACGTTTGAGGACCAGCGTGCATGTTTTCTCTATGCAAGTCGTTAATGATCATTTTGGTAAACAGATGTGCATATGATAGCAACACAAGATGTTTAACGTTGTAGCTCAAATTTGATGCCTCAAGGCGTCCTCCAACTCGAAGTATACCCTTTTCATCTATGAATGGTGACAGGGTACTGATATCACTGGTCTTTGACACTTCTTTGTATTTCCGAATATTTTTGATATTGTTGCGAGCTAGGGGTTCGCCGGATTTCAAGTAAAACACAATTCGTTTAAAAATAAAAGGATAATTTATTTATTCGCACGTTTATTTTAATTTGCACTTAATTCTTACTATACGGCACCATTAATATCGCGTTCTTGCACCGGTTCACGCCTTGACTCTGCTGTCTGAAAGTTGCTAGTCTACTTATACTAGTTTTTTTTCCAATTCTCGAACCTTCTGTGGTGTATTTGTCTGGTGGGTGTGTGTCTCAACTAGACTGTTCCAGAGCTTTAATTGCCTACATTTTGTAGTATACAGTTCCGTCGGGTGTTTGCTTGAAGGTCCTAGATGGCGTTTTACATATTAGGGGATACTGTTCTTGTATATTCCAGAAAGAGCAATTACGTGGTGCCAGATCTATAACATTACCCTCTCCTTAGTCCCTGTTCATCCCGAACAGAGTCGTTCACTTCCTCAATGGCACCATGGTACATTGTTAGTCGGTCGAGATGTACCACTTTCATTTTAGTACGCGGTTTTTGATGTAGTTGAATCCGATAGACGACATCATTTAACCGGTTGATGATCTGGTAAGGGCCTTCCCAGTTTCGCTGTAGTTTCGGCGATCTGCCCCTCTGTCGTTTGGGATTGTATAACCAAACCAAATCCCCCTCTTGGAATCCTGATGAATTCGCCCGTTGATCATACCTCGTCTTCACGCCAAATCAATTTTATCTCTGACCAGGTTATAAATTGTCTTTAGTCGACATCGAACATCTGAAACGTAATCTTTAGCATTGGTTGGTTGGTCTGGTGGCACTCCAAAACATTAGTTCCGCAGGGACTCAAATATTTCTTCCGAAAATGACTCGGGACGGAGTTTCTCCTGTTGTTGAATGTACCGATGTTCTGTAGGCCATTAAAAATAGAGGGATGTGCTTATCCCAGTCCTGTTGCCTCTCGCTGACGAGTTTGGATAGGTTTGAGTTCAATGTCCTATTGAAACGTTCCACCATTCCATCGGACTGTGGATATAATGGAGTTGTCCTGTTTTTATTTATTGCCAGCATTTGGCACACGTGTTTGAATATTTGGGACTCAAAATTGCGCCCTTGATCGGAGTGTAATTCACGTGGAGCTCCAAATCTGTTCACCCAGTTGGTAACAATTTGTTCTGCGACGGTTACTGCTTCTTGGTTTGGAATTGCGTAGGCTTCAGGCCACTTGCTGAAATAATCAATGACTACTAGAATGTAGCGACTACCATTTTCTGATTCCGGGAATGGTCCAGCAATAGCCACAGCAATTCTCTCGAATGGGACTCCCACGTTGTATTGTTGCATTTCTCCCTTTGATCTGCGGTGTGGGCCCTTACTCGGTGCACACGTAGTACATTTACGGCAACAATTTTCGACATCATCTCGGAGATGGATCCAATAGAACCTTTCTCGTATCTTTGCCAAGGTTCTTTTTACACCCAAATGCCCACCGGAGGTACCTCCATGATATTCCTTCAAAACCTCCTCGACTTTACAATGCGAGACGATGGTTTGCATGTCATACGACTTTCCGTCAGCGTCCTCCCATTTCCGTTTTAATAATCCGCCGTCTAGGTGAAGGGAGTTCCATTGTGCCCAATAACACTTTAAAGTTTCGCTGAATTGTGAGATGTCTTTCCACTCAGGCCGTTTCATTTCGTCCTTCCATGCCATGATCGGTGAAATATCTGGATCTTTACGTTGGGCATCTTCCATTTCTTGTTGTTTCCATCCATCCTTTGGTTCGATCATTATCCTCTGAATGGTTTCTCCGGCTTCTTTCCCTTCTACACGGTGACAATGCTTGCAATTCGGTGGACAAGGACGACGTGAAAGCGCATCGGCATTACCATGGATTCTTCCTCTTCGGTGAACAATTTCAAAATCGTAGGATTCGAGCCTTTCGATCCATCTGGCTACTTGGCATTCGGGGTTCTTAAACTGAAGTAGCCATTTAAGCGATGCGTGATCCGTTCGAAGAAGGAACTTTTGACCATAGAGATATTTGTGAAAATGTTTTGTTGCTTCTACAATGGCTAATAGCTCTCGGCGAGTTACGCAATAGTTCTTTTCTGATTTTGAGAGTACTCGGCTGTAGTATGATAGCACTCTCTCCTGCCCGTCGATCTCTTGTGATAGTACTGCTCCGATATCGAAATTGCTGGCGTCAGTGTCAATGATGAAACCGTGACCTGGTTTTGGATACGCCAGAACTGGGGAGTCGCAGAGTTGGTCTTTTATCCTCTCGAATGCTTCCTGGCACTGTTGACTCCATGTAAATGGCTTTCCTTTTCTGATAACTGATGCAGCCATTTCGCCGTGTTGGCAAAGTATTTTTCGAATCGTCGGTAATATGTCGCTAAGCCTAGGAAGCTGCGCAACTGGTGTTTATCACTCGGAGTAGGCCAATTTTTCACCGCCAGTATCTTTTCTGGATCATGGGCTTATCACCCGTGATCTTAAGACCTAAATGATATGAGAAACGGATACATCGCCTCGGATACGGACTGGTTCAACGATAACGACTTTTGGCGTTCGAAAACGGACTATGATTGGCTTCTGGAACGTTCGAACATTGAATGACGGGGGAAGAGCTGGGGTTACTCGGTCCTTGCACCGCCAATCAGTGATCGACCGTGAAATGGAGCACTATAACATCCAAATCTTGGGCTTGAGCGAGGTCAGGTGGACAGGATCAGGAGAAGAACGAACCCCTAGCGGAAACACTATTCTGTACATTGGCCCTGAAAGTGAAGCCAGAAATGGCGTGGCGTTCGTCCTTACGCCGAGAGCGAGAAACAGTCTCATTAGCTGGGAACCAATCTCGGATAGGATTATCGTCGTCAGGCTCAGGACCAGTGTCAGAAACGACACAATTATGCAGTGCTACGCACCAACTAATACCGCAACATCTGGTGACAAAGAGGAGTTTTATAGCCAACCTTCGAACGTGTTCCAAGAGGTGATATTATTATCATCTCGGGAGATATGAACGCCCAGGTTGGATCAGACAACACTGGACTAGAACACGTCATGGGGAGGCATGGTGACCCTTGGGTCGACGCGTCACGATCTTGGATTAAGAGACCCGAAAACGGCGAATTATTTGTGGAGTTTTGTAGTACTCGGCAAATGGTCATCGGAGGGACCCTTTTTCCACACAAGGGTCATCATAAAACATCTTGGGTTTCCCCTGATGGTGTTACTCAGAACCAGATCGACCGTTTGGCTCTAAGTCGCCGATGGAGAAGATGTCTCCTCGATGTGCGAGCGAAACGTGGAGCTGACGTGGGGAGCGATCACCACTTGATGGTTGCCTGCTTGAGATTGTGTACAGCAGCTATTCGACGACCATAAATTCTTCAAATGAAGCGCAAGCTTAATGTGGATAAACTCAGAGATCCCAACAAAAAACGCGAATACACCACTATTCTACGCGAAAAGTCATCCACATTGGGTGAAAATTAAATGCGCACACTGGACGCCAATTGGGAGGCAACCAGAAACACTTTTCTAACTAGTGCTGAAAAATCTGTGGGATATGTGCAAAGCGGTGAGAAGCCCTGGATGTCGCAGGACACATGAGACAAGGTTGGCAATCGGAAAAAAAGCCAAATTGGCAATCATCTCTCAACCCGATGTCAACCAACGAACGCCCGACTTGAGGCAGAACTACCGCGATGCTCATATACAGCTTAAAAAGGCTGTTAGACGCGACAAGAGAAAGGCCATTGAAGATCTGGCAAACAAGGCAGAATCTGCGGCTTACCTTGGGGATATGGGTTCACTATTTAAAATCATGAAACAGTTGACGAACAGGAATTTCACCGCCAACCACCTGGTGAGAGATGTCAACGGAACTCTCCTTAATATGAGTGAACACCAGTTGCGACGATGGAAGGAATACTTCTCTGATATTTTAAACGTCTTGTCAGAAGAAGATATTCTGGAAACAGAACAACTTCCAAACATCCAACCGCAACAATCCTCTATTAGGGACGATCCCCCAGATAAGGAAGAGATAGTTTCCGCCATTCGGTCAATGGCGGGAAGGAAAGCTCCAGGTATAGACGGACTACCAACCGAACTCCTCAAAGCGGACCCGGAAATAACAGCCGATATACTCCTCCCACTCTTCACTAAGGTGTAGAATGAGGGAAGATATTCGACTGAATGGAAGGAGGGCGTCATTGTGAAAATTCCGAAGAAGGGCGACCTTCGGGATTGTGGCAATTGGCGTGGTATATGTCTACTTACTGCCGTATTAAAAATTATGGCTAAAGTAATTCTCAATAGGATTAGTGATGTCGTCGAGAGCACTCTCGAAGTTTATCAGGCTGGATTCCGTAAAGGGTCGTCTTGTACCGACCACACAAATACCCTACGGATAATATTGGAGCAGTCAGCCGAAATGGGTTCGCCACTACATCTCATGTTTGTGGACTTCGAGAAGGCTTTCGACAGCGTTAAGCGAGATTACATGTGGAATGCTTTGCGTAGGAGAGGTATTCCAGATAAGGTCATAGCTATGATTAAAGAATCCTACGAAGATGCAAAGTGTCGCGTCTTGCATAGAGGAGAGCTGTCCGAGAGCTTCCCTGTGCGAACGGGTGTCAGACAAGGCTGCATATTATCACCAGCCCTGTTTCTGGTGGTAATAAATGACATCTTGAAAGCTGCACTGGAAGGTGGGGAAGGTAAAGGTCTTCAATGGAGACTATTTAACATCTTAAGTCACCTTGATTATGCTGATGACGTGTGTTTGCTTGCCCATACCCGTTCGGACTTAGAGTCAAATGTTCGCTCGTTGCATTCTAAATGCAAACAGGCGGGACTGAAAATAAATGTGCGTAAAACCAAGTACATGCACATGGGTTCGAACGCAAGCACACCGATTGTTCTTAATGGACAAGATGTGGAAGAGGTGCAAGATTTTTGCTATCTCGAAAGCATTGTCAGCATGGACGGCGGAGCCGAAAAGGATGTTGAGGCTCGGCAAAATAAAGCTCGTCAGGCCTTCGGTATCCTTTCCCCTTTCTGGAGGTTAAGAGAGATCTCCCTTCGCACGAAGCTGCGAGTTTTTGACGCATGCGTCAAATCCGTGTTGTTATATGGTTGTACTATGTGGAAAGTGACCGTTCGACTTACCAAGAAACTACAGACTTTCGTAAACCAATGCCTCCGGCGCCTTTTAGGAATATTCTGGCCAGAAGTAATCTCCAACGACGAACTTTGGAGTACAACTCGCCAGACTAAAATAGGTATTGAGATTCAACGGCGAAAGTGGCAGTGGATCGGTCATACTTTGGGGAAACCAGAGCGAAACATCCCAAAACAGGCTCTGGATTATAACCCTCAAGGAAGACGTCGGGTTGGACGACCATGTAACACATGGAAGCGAGCAATTGAGCAGGAGGCCAGAGGAATAAACAAGTCCTGGCAACAGCTTAAAGCCGATGCTCAAAATCGCGCCTTGTGGAAGAGAGTTGTTTCTGTCCTATGCCCCTATAGGGGGTCTTAACAGGAATTTGATTTGATCTTTTCCAGATCCGTCTTTACGCCATCAGCTGAAACGATGTAACCTAAGTACTTGACTTCTGCACTAAGCAAAGTGCACTTTTTCGGGCTCAGTTTTAATTTTGCCGCTCGCAGTCGCTGGAAGACTTCCTGTAGATTTTTTAGATGTTCCTTGAATGTTTTTCCGATAACGATCACATCATCCAGGTAAACGAGACAAGTTTTCCAACTCAGGCCACGAAAACGAATTCCATTAGTCTTTCAAACGTAGCTGGAACATTGCACAGGCCAAATGGCATTACGATGAACTGCCACAGTCCACTGCCGACAGAGAATGCTGTCTTCTCTCTATCTTTCTCATCTATCTCCACTTGCCAGTAACCACTTTTTAGATCCAACGTTGAGAACCATTTAGCATCAGTCAGGGTGTCCATGATTTCGTCGATCCTAGGTAGTGGATAGCTATCCTTTTTCGTAACATCATTCAGTCGCCTGTAGTCCACACAAAAACGGGTACCGCCATCCCACTTCTGACACCAATTGTTGCGAGCTAGGGGTTCGCCAAATTTCAAGTAAAACACAATTCGCTTAAAAATAAAAGGATAATTTATTTATTCGCACGTTTATTTTAATTTGCACTTAATTCTTACTATACGGCACCACTGATATCGCGTTCTTACACCGGTTCACGCCTTCTATAATGGCGCTGGCTGAATGACTCTGCTGTCTGAAAGTTGCGTCTATTTATACTAGTTTTCTCCAATCCTCGAACCTTCTGTGGTGTATTTGTCTGTGTGTGTCTCAACTAGAATGTTCCAGAACTTTAATTGCCTACATTTTGGAGTATACAGTTCCGTCGGGTGTTTGTTTGCTTGAAGGTTCTAGATGGCGTTTTACATATTAGGGGATACTGTTCTTGTATATTCCAGAAAGAGCAATTACGTGGTTGCCAGATCTATAACAATATCATCGATGAATTCATGCTGTTGCATGTATTTGATTATGATTGTTTGGGCACTGTCTAATTCTTTAACGCTTAGTGCAGCTATATGTGGAAATTTGGCACGTCTTGCTGATTTGTTTATATGTATATCGAAAAACATATGCAACAACATGCTGCAGGCGGCGAAAGGAATTACGATGATCAATAATTTGAATGAAGTTAGTCGATTCGCACGCTGTTCCACTGCATACGGCTCGTGGTTTTTCTCTCCTTTCCAATTGTGATTCTAAGACCCTTGTGTGAGGTTTAGGCCATAGATTGTCGTTTCCATGTAGAAGCGTAGGTCCATAAAACCAGAGATGGCTGGTTGTTAGTTTTTCGGGCGAGATTCCCCGTGTGATTTTCGGCTGATTTGATGTGTCTCCACTGCTCAGGAATGGATATTTGTTGGATGGTTGATATTCTGTTGGCCACAAACGTATGGTAGTTTGAAAGTTCGGCGTTTATCCAATCAAGGACGATCATTGAGTCAGTCCACAGAAAGGTTTTTTCGTTTTGTAACTTCAGGTCCTTTTGGATACGTACCAAGAGCTGTGCTGCTAATTTGGCAGCGCACAGCTCCAAGCGTGGAAGAGTGATTTGCTTTAGAGGTGCCACCTTTGATTTCGAGCACAATAGACGGACAATGACAATGTTGTTCGGACATAGTGAACGTATGTAGGCTGCTGCTCCATATGCCCGTTGTGTGGCATCTGCAAACGCGTGAAGTTGCACATTTTTTGGTGGGTGATGCGCGGCAATGCTGCATCCCAATCAAGTTTCAGTTCCCAGAGTCGCTGGAGAAACAGTTTGGCCATTATTACGACTGGTCCTAAAATGCCCAATGGATCGAAAATGTGGGCTATGTCAGACGATGCCGTTCTTTTAGTGATCCTGTGTTGAGGGCTCAGCATTGTTTTTTACTGCGAAGGAGTCATTTGTTGGGTGCCATGTAATTCTCATGGTCTTAATGCTGTCCTTCGAGCGATGAGCGAAGCTCAATTCAATAGCCTTCGGTTTGGTTGGATGGCTTTTAGCAATTGTGAGTGGTTCGCACACCATTTATGTAGCTTGAATCCGGCAGCTTTCAAAGCTGATATCAACTCTGTTTGTTTTTGCAGAGCTATCGTCAAGCTTTCTGAGCATGACATAACGTCATCAACGTAAAAATCTTGCTTTAGCGCTTGTGCGGCCAACGGGTATTGGCATGCCACTTCGTCCGCCAGGTTATGCAGGCTTCTTGTTGCAAGATATGATGCAGGGGTGGTGCCATAGGTCACCGTTTCGAGTTGATAACACTTGAGCGGCAAATCCACATCATTTTGCCACCAGATTAGCTGATATTTCCGATCAGCTTGATCGATCTGAACCTGTCGATACATTTTTTCGATATCAGCGGTGAATACGAATCGATGCAGACGGAATCTCATTAGAATGGTGAAGACGTCATCTTGGATGGTGTGACCAGTTGCCAGGATGTCATTTAATGAAATATTTGATGTTGTCTTCGCGGACCCATCGAAGACGACGCGCAGCTTTGTTGTGGTGTTCTCTGGTTTGAGCACGCAATGATGTGGTAGAAAGAAGTGTGGTTCTTTGATCGTCGTGAAGCGTACTTCCTCCATGTGGCCAAGGTTGAGGTATTCCTTCATAAATTGCACGTATCTCGCGATAATTTTCGTTCAAGCGAGTGAAAGCGCCGGAGTGCCATTTCGCTTGAATCTCCTAATTTGCTAGGTTCGACCTTGAATGGCAATTTGACCACGAAACGTCCATTTTGATCTCTTCTAGTGGTTTGTAGGAAAAGATTTTCACAGCGATTTTCAGCCATAGTGAAGTTCCTTGATTGTTCACCTGCTTCTTCTAGCTGCCAGAATTTTTCAATATGTTTGTCGAGTGATTCACCGTCGCTGCATATGCCACAATACGCAGTATTTTGCGCAGGGTTGCTATTTTGGGTTCACCCAGAAACTGTCCAACCGAACACTGTATTTTGTAGTATGGGCAAGCAATCTCCCAAATTGATTTGGCCTATCGCTAATGTGGTATAAAACAACTCAGCACCAATTAAAATGTCGATGGGACCTGTTTGATAAAATAGTGGGTCAGCTAGTTTTATATTATTAGGAATCGACCAGGATGATATGTCGATTTGTTGTGACAGTTGCGGCGATACAATTTTTGTCAGTACTTGGGCTTCAATGTTGACCTTGAACCCATTTGTTTTTGAATGGATTTGAACATTCACACGTTTTTGGGTCTCTCCTTTACTTTGACCAATGCCCTCAATGCTCATGGAGTATTTGGTACCACGAAGTCCCAGTTTTTTCAGCAACCTTTCGGAAATGAAATTCAATTGAGAGCCAGAATATAATAATATTGCTCTCGATTCTATTTGATTTCCTGACGCGTCCGTTAGCTTGATAATGGCTGTGCTAAGTAAAACATAGGCGTGAGTCTTCAAGGAAGTATTTGTACTGAGAGACGTTGTCTGGTCGACCGATACTGTCTGACCAGATGCTGCTGCGGTTGCCTCGGGCCTTGTGCCTGCTCCGCAACTGGATGGCCGTAGAGTGGTTGAACCCTTGGGTTGCTCCTGATTATTTTTGATTTCCGAGTGAAGTAATGTGTTGAGCTTCTTGGAACACTTAGAACAATGCCTGGACTTACTTTCGCTGGAGCGATGACCAGGTTTCAGGCAGTTTACGCAGTGCTTGAATGACTCGCAGTACTCATTTGCAAGAACACCCGGCAAGAGAATAGCGGATGATCTGCCTTGCAGAGAATGCAGCAAGGTCTTTGCGTGGATGCAACTAAAACCTTGGATGATGAATTTTTCGTTGATCGTCGTTCCTCAGAGCCATTTTTAACTGTGGTGTTCGACAATGACGAATGGAAGTGATTTTCCATGAATTTCAGGAAATCTTCTACTGATTGAAGATTCCTTGGGTTTTTTAAACCTTGCTCGTAGAGCATGTGAGTTCCGGTATCGAGTTTCCGAATGAGTATATGCAGCAATAACGGATCCCAATTTTCGGTTGACACATTGATATTCTGAAAGCCAAATAAATATTCCCTAGTTGTGTCGTGAAGAGCCTTTATTGATTTTGCCGACCCTGCTTGCGTTGAGGGTAATGCTAGGAGTTTGTTTAACAAGGCCGTGACCAAAAGCCTGGTATTGCTGAATCTTTCCTTCAGCGTATTCCAAGCGGACTGATAGTTGTCGTCAGACAATGTTAGATGGTGTATGAGCCTCTCTGCTTCGCCGCTTAGGCTGGTTTTTAAATACCACATCTTTTGTGCATTGCCAAAATTTTGTTCGTGGACGATTTGGTCGAAAAAACCGTGAAATGGGTCCAATTGAGGTAGTTACCATCAAACGTTGGAATAGATATTGATGGTAACTTAATCTGTGGTTCGATGATTGTCGCCTTGTGTGGTTTAGCAGTTGCATTCAATGTTTCCTGCAGCAGAATAATTGCTTCTCGTGCCTTGATTTCTAGGTCGTAATATTCTTCCTCATCAAAGCCTGAGGTTACTGGGTCGTCCAAGTCTGCCCATAATTTCTGTTGAAGCTGCTCGATATTTAGCCATAGTCGTTCGATAATTCGTAGATTTACCTGACAAGATGTGAAGGTTTCACTCATTTGCGGCTTGATTGGAAGAGTTCTCTGTAATGCTTTCATTGCTGCCTTAATTTGGCGTATAGAAGGATGCGTTTGAGCCAGAGAAGCAGATGACGGATTCCCGGTGATACCAGGAGGCTTAGGATCTGGATTTTGTAGCTGAAGACGTCTCTGTGCAACATCCTGCATGAACCGGTTGTATCCCTTTTCATGTTAGCAAAGTATCCCTTTGAGAAATACGAATGTTGACCTTGATCATCGTGTTTGCAGTTATATCGTAATCAGCTGCCTGAAACCTTTCCCAAAGTTTGGCTAGTTCCGATGCCTTCTCATCTAAGTATTCCAGCGTTTTTCGATCTGGTGAATCCTTTTTGTAATTTCGGATCAGCCTTTCAATCTCTGATCCGGTTTCGCCTTGTTGTTTCGTTAGTTCATCTAAATTCATATTGAATTTTGTCGATCGCTGATATTGATTAAAATCAGGAACTGTTGATCACGCACTAAAATATGTTCCGCTAACTGTTTGACCACGTTAAAGCTGTATCGATCGCGTAAACGATTTGACCGCGTTTTATTATCGATCGTGTTAAAAAACTACCGATCGTGTTTGTATCGGGTTTTCCAATAGGGACTTGACAACTTTGAATTCAATTTGTGAACGCACCCTTTCACTAATCATCGAACTGTCACTGTCAATCTATTCAGTAAACTTAACATTTTTATCATGGTAAAGTACACGAAGGAACAACGTCTGCAAATTATTAAAAATTTACTTTGAAAAAAAGTTGTCAAGTCCTTATTGGACTAAAGGGGTTTTCTAATAGGGACTTGACAACTTTGAACTCAATTTGTGAACGCACCCTTTCACTAATCATCGAACTGTCACTGTCAATCTATTCAGTAAACTTAACATTTTTATCATGGTAAAGTACACGAAGGAACAACGTCTGCAAATTATTAAAAATTTACTTTGAAAAAAAGTTGTCAAGTCCTTATTTGAAAAAGGGACTTGACAACTTTGAATTCAATTTGTGAACGCACCCTTTCACTAATCATCGAACTGTCACTGTCAATCTATTCAGTAAACTTAACATTTTTATCATGGTAAAGTACACGAAGGAACAATGTCTGCAAATTATTAAAAATTTACTTTGAAAAAAAGTTGTCAAGTCCTTATTGGAAAACCCTTTATTATTCGCGTGAACTTAACTGTGTCGATCGCGAATACTTCGTAATATTACGTCGGGGCCACCAATGTTTGATCTAAACTGTTTTGTTTAGATATTTTAAGTCGGGTTGAAACTTAGTGTAACACCAAGATTCCTTGTGGATGGGTAAAGGTCTTGGACCAGTACACGATTTGTTCGGGTACGAAGAACGTAGTAAAACGCGCTCGAGTTAATGGATACTAAATTTTTATTGAACTTATCTAACTTATTTATACAATTATTTACATCATATTATCGTGGGAAACAATATAAGAATTTTTGGTTCACAAGCCTTTCCATGCATAGTTCTAGCGATAAGAAACCAGACGCAATGTGATGCCTCGATTCAGCTAGCGAACTGGCAGATGCAATATGATGCGACTTACGCGACAGGTGCATGAAAAGACTTATGAGAATAGAATTTAATGGATTCGCTAAATTGCATATTTGTAATTAAATACAATCTATGTGGTCTGTTGTGTAGATCGCCTCCTCGCGGTGCAGACTGGGTAATGCTAAAAGATCTACAGATAGGGGGGAACAAGTCGAACAGCTTGCTGTCGGCTCCGTATCCTATCTTGATAGGAGGGAAAAAGTCGAATAGCTTGCTTTCGGCTCCGTATCCTATCTATGGTCTTTGGCGGATGTGGTAGAGAGGATCAAATCGTTCAGCTAGCTGTCGGCTCCGTATCCTATCGCAGCATTGATATTCTTGTAATCTGGACTGGTCATGTTTCAGGCAGATTTCAAGATATTGATGGTTACCAGGGGATTTATCTCTAGGTGATTCGCAAGTGTACGTACTACCTAGATGGTGACCTTCATAACGTACGACGCTAGAGGAGTAAAACTCGTATATAAAAATCCCCTAATCTACGGTGGAACAGCATATGCCAAAAGGTGAATGGTTAGAGGGTAACTAGGCATTAATATGCGAACTCTGGATACCAGGCGCCCTCCAGTTTAAATTAGCCTTCCCCTGGTAATGCGGAGCTCTGCCAGGGGTGACTCTACTTTCTCGCGCTACTCGTGGGAATCACATGGATAAACCAAATGTAAACAAAAGCGCAGATGCATCCCCTAAAGCATCACAAATAACGGCTGATGTCGTAATTGAAGAGGAAAAAACAACAACAAACCCTCTACAAAAAGTGCGTGAAATGACAGCAGAGGCTAGTCCTCCAAGCACAACAAAGAACAACAGACCACCACTCAAAGCGGATAGGAAAATCCCTAGTAAGCCCCTAATGGATAAGCAGCGTTTATCAGCCGAGCTGAAACAGCTAACGCTTACAGAAAAGAAAAAAGGCTAAGCGGGGCTGCCCGGAAACGGTATTCTTACCATCGAAACCAAGGGAAAACCGCTAATGAAGCTTACGATCTTGATTGCAAGCCGATCGAAAAGACGTTATCACCAGCACAGAAAAAGGCAATGAAAAGAGGCAGAACCTCTCTATAACACCGCCATCTGTGGGAAGTGGAAACAAAAGGCCTAAAATCGTGAGCAAAAGCGTAGTGCATAGACCTGCAGCTGAGGCTCAGCCCTGCACGTCAGGTACTAGTTATAGAGACGCAGTAAAAGGAATCAGGATCGGTATTATACATACCGACCATCCTAATAAGATCCTTACAGCGGAGCAGCTAGCCACTAGTCAAGAATGCATACTAAACGAGATTCCCAACGCGGCAAAAGAGGATATAATTCCACAATTTGGTGGACTCAGCCTTAAGCCAGGTTGGATGCTGATCATTTGCCTAGATGAGCAAACCGCAGCATGGTTGGAAAAGACAGCAGAAGGCATCAAGCCGGACGAGTCCACAAACATCAGGGCAGTCTGGGAGGAGAATATCCCGCGATTAGAAATAATTACGGGATATTTTCCTCAAGAGACAAAAACATCAGAGGAAATTACCACCCTCATTGATGCGCAAAATGCTGGTTTGTGCGCCTCTAACTGGAAGGTTCTCAGCAGAAGAGTAGAGGGCACAAACACCATCATAACCTTCTCCATCGACAGCCAATCGATGGAAAAGCTTAAGCAAAAGGGGTATCGAGTCTGCTTTAAATTCTCTAGCATGACTCTCCGCCCTAAGGTCAAGGAGTTCAAGAGCGGCGAGCCGCAGTTGAACGAAGATGGCCATAACTCTAAATAAAATTAGAGTTATACAAGCGAATCTCCATCGTGCAGCAGCGGCCATGGACACAATAACATGGAGATTCGCTAAAGAGGAATTCCACATAGCCCTAATTCAAGAACCGAGAGCCGCTATGGGCAAAGTTATTGGTATTCATAAAAAAATAGGTAAGGTGATCTTTGATAAAAGAAGTGACAGGCCAAGATCTGTAATTCTAATATCATCAGAAATTAATTACCTAAATATGTCTATTTTCATCCAAACAGATTTAGTAGCGGTATTGGTGAAGATTCCAAAGGCAGGAGGAAGCCAAGAGGTAATAATTGCTTCGGCCTACTTTCCGGGGGAGGAACAAGAGGTGCCACCTCAAGGTGTCATGGAGCTGGTGGAATATAGTATTATAGAATCCACAAAATACCAGTCATTCTGGGCTGTGACGCTAACGCTCATCACACTATCTGGGGAAGCAGTAATATCAACAAAAGAGGTGAGTCACTTTTGGAGTATCTTAGTACTAACAACCTAGACGTAATAAATAAAGGTAACACACCGACTTTCATTAACTGAGTTAGGCAGGAAGTACTTGACCTAACCATAACAAGCCCCTGCCTGGCTGACAAGTGCGAAAATTAGCACGTATCAAAGGAAGCCTCATTATCGGATCATAGGCATATCTGTTTTGATGTTGAGACTTCATTTGAATATATCGGACAATACAGAAATCCTAAGCGCACCAACTGGAATCTGTACCAGTCAGTCCTAGAATTTGAGCTAAGAAGAATCAATAAGCAGCCCAGACTGCATTGATAAAATCACGAACAAACTCGTAAACAATATAATTAATGCTTACGAACAAAGTTGTCCTGTTCTACAAAAAAAAGGGCCAAACAAACACTTTGGTGGAACGAGGAACTAGCGGCAAAACGCAAGCAAACTAGGAAATTGTTCAATAGAGCAAAGACCTTTGGGAACTGGGATGAATACAGGGAGTCTCGAACCGAATATAACAATCTTCTAAAAAAGTTGAGAAGAGAGTCTTGGAGAAGATTCTGTGAAGAGATAGATGATCTCCCAACAGCTTCAAGACTTCAAAAGGTGTTATCAAAAGACACCCCGATAAATATCGGACTTTTAGAGAGACCGGATGGGTCCTCTACTAAAAGCAGTATGGAAACCCTTGAGGTGTTATTGGCAACACATTTCCCAGGCTGCAAAATAATAAACAACAATGAGGATTTAGAGGCGGAGGAAAGGACATATCGTCAAACTCCGCACAACAAAAGCATTGCTGGTAAAATCTTCACTCCGGAAAAAATCAGATGGGCCATCAACACCTTTAAGCCCTACAAATCAACCGGAGTAGATAAAATATTCCCCGCATTACTGCAGAAGGGGTTAGAGATCTTAATGCCAATAATGATAAGGATCTTTAAAGCTAGCTTTATTTGGGGATACATCCCGAAAATTTGGAGGAAAGCGAGGGTGGTATTTGTACCGAAGGCGGGGAATCGTCCCATTGATCAGCCTAAGTCATATCGTCCTATAAGCCTTACCTCCTTCTTCATCAAAACGATGGAGAAGTTAGTGGACATACACTTAAGAACAGGACCAGACTAGGTTCGTCTTAATACTAATCAACATGCCTACCAAATGTGCAAATCAACACAGTCAGCCCTTCACGGTCTGGTAAGACAAATCGAAAAGGCAAAAGACTATAAAGAAATTGCACTTTGCGCATTCCTAGATATAGAAGGAGCATTTGACAATACTCCCCATGAAGCCATAATAGCGGCGGCTAGGAAAAAGGGTTTGGAAACGGCCACGATTAGATGGATACATGCCATGCTAAGGAGCAGAATGACAACCATGGATCTAGGTGATAGCACATTGACTGCACAGACCTATAGAGGCTGTCCCCAAGGTGGGGTACTATCTCCACTTCTTTGATCAATTGTAGTAGATGAGCTCCTGGACCGTCTAACAGAACAGGGATACGAGGCTATAGGATATGCCGATGAACTCGTCGTTATCATTAGAGGCAAACATGATTTAATTATATCGGAAAGAATACAATCAGCCTTAGAAATGATAATGAACTGGTGTCAGTCTAAGAACTTGAACATCAACCCAAGTAAGACTGAGTTAGAACCATTTACAAATAGAAGGAGAATGTACATCATACCCCCTTCAATAAATGGTACAATAATACCCTTTTCAGATGAGGTAAAATATCTAGGTGTCATACTAGATAGCAAACTCAACTGGAACAAACATATAGAATGGACTCATACCAAAGCACTAAGGGCATTTTGGGCCTGTAAAAGCTTATTTGGCAGAAAATGGGGACTAAAGCCCAAAATGATTTACTGGTGCTACAGAACAATCATTTTTCCAATAGTCACGTACGGATCAACGATTTGGTGGACTAAAACTTTACAAAGAAAAGCACAGCTTACGCTACAAAAAATCCAAAGGCTAGATTGTCTTGGTATTACAGGAGCTATGAAAACCTGTCCTACAGCGGCAATGGAAATGTTCCTTAACATCCCTCCGATACATCTCCAAATAAAAAAGGAAGCTATCAAAGGGGTGTTACGCATACAGAGGGAAAACAAGTACAAACCAGGGGATTTTAGAGGCCACCTCAAAATCATAAGAAACCCAATATTGGAGGTTCTAACCTCCACATTATCAGACGCTATGCCGACAAAATTTAACTTTGAAACCCCCTTCAAAGTTATAATCAGAGAACGCAAGGACTGGCAATCCACGCTACCTGAAATGGAAGAGGGATCAACCATCTGGTATACAGATGGTTCACGCACTTCTGAGGGGACAGGAGCCGGAGTCAAAGGCCCTAACTTCTCGGTTTCAAAACCACTCGGCAAAGAAGCCACAATCTTCCAAGCTGAACTAATTGCAATAGAGCTATGTATCCAAGAGAATATAAGGAGAGCTCATCGCAACAAATCAATTTATATCCTATCGGATAGTCAGGCGGCTCTCAAAGCCCTAGCATCCAATAAACACGGATCAAGGTTAGTTAGGGACTGTCTTCAAGACCTAATCATCCTGGGGAAAAGGCACAACGTAACCTTAATGTGGGTACCAGGACATATAGGAATTGAGCGAAACGAAGAGGCTGATCGCCTTGAAAAAAATGGCGCGGAAAAAAGCCTTATTGGTCCAGAGCCATTCTGCGGAAAATCAAAAGGGCATCATAGCTCGATACTTAAGAAGTGGGTTGAACAAGAACATAAAATCTACTGGAATAGACTTCCAGGCTTATCAACCTCAAAAAACAAAGTGGAGGATATCCTGAAATTCAGAAAGAGTGATATTAGTACTCTAATCAGCCTAATAACGGGGCACAGTGGAGTGAATCACCACCTCAATAATATGGGCTTAGCTGAAACCGACATCTGCCGCCTCTGTCTCGAAGACTCAGAAACGACAATACATATCCTGTGCCACTGTGAAGCAGTGGCAAGGAAAAGGCATAATCTTGTGGTTTGGTGAATTTTTTCACAGTGCATTTCGAAATGAAAGAAAAGATTTCCAGATTCTACACTGTTACGCTTTATTATTCGTGACGTTTCGGTCTCTGCTGAGACCTTTATCAAACTGATCGACAATTACAAAATACAATTATTATTTAGAAGGAAGGGTAATTAAGGTTAAATTAGTTAATTAAGGTTAATCAATTAGTATCAGGTAGTTAAATTAGTTAAGGATTTATGGGTACGGATTTTGTTCTTACCAAATTTTAAGGCAGGTAGCCAAACTGCTGATAACTTGTATCCGGTGTCTCGGTTGAAGTTCTGTGGATGCTTCGAAATTTCTATTGCTTCTCGTACTATTCGTTGATAATATTGATTTGTCCTGGCCAGAATTTGCACATTGTCGAAATCGATTGTATGGTCCTCTGTCGTTGCATGTTCCGCGATCGCTGATGACTGTATTTGGTTTTTCCGTGTGCATCGTTGGTGCTCGTTGATCCTTGTTTGGACTGTGCGTCCCGTTTCTCCTATGTATACTTTATCGCATGAGCCGCATGGTACCTTGTATACTCCTTCAGTCTCCAATGGTTTTTTGTTCTTCTGGTTTCCTAAAATTCCTCGGATAGTAGTGGGGGTAGAGAATGTTGTTTTGATGTTGGATTTTCGAAGGATTTTTCCAATCTTATCCGTCGTACCCTGGATGTAAGGTAGATTTACCCATCGTTTGTCTGCATTTCCTTCTTCAGTGTCTTCTCGTTCTGCTGTCCTCGGATGCTTCGGTTTCCACGCCTTGTTAATTTCGCTCGCTTTGTATCCATTCGCTGTGAATGCCCGATTCAACTGTTCCTTTTCCTTTCGTAGACTGCCCGGATTTCCTTCAGTTATACGTCGAGCTCTGTGTATTAGGGTCTTCAGTACGCCTGTTTTCTGGCTTTTCTACAAACAGGACCATATACAGAAATGAAAAGAGATCCAACCGCTGCCCTCCACCGGAAATGAACACTATTCATCAAGAAAAATCCCATGTTAGCGGAAAAATATGCCAAATTAATCCCGTCAGACCCTCATACACCAAAAATGTACGGACTTCTGAAAATTCCTAAGGAGAATACCCCACTTCGACCCATCGTCAGTTCGGTACAATCTCTTACGCAGAAACTGGCTAAGGCTGTGTTAAAAATTCCGCTCATCTAGTAGAGATCCTTCAGAAAATCAATCTGGAACCAACTGATATTTTAGTCAGCCTAGACGAATCACTTTTCACCAACATCCCAATCAAAGACACCTTAAGTATCATCAGGAAACTCATTCCGGACAACAGGTATGACCTAATAGAATTTTGTTTAAATAATACTTTCTTTTCAGCTCTAGGGAAACTCTACAAGCAAACGGAAGGAGCGGCTATGGGATCTCCAATATCACCGGTGGTAGCGGAAATTTTCATGGAGGAATTCGAAAAGAACGCCCTGGACTCAGCTCCATTAACACCGAAATTATATCTACGGTATGTGGATGACACGTTCATCATTTGGCAACATGGGAAGGAAGAGCTCGACAAATTCTTAGCACACCTGAACCCACACCACGAGAAAATTAAGTTCACCATGGAAACAGAAAGCAACGGGAAACTGCCATTCTTGGATGTACTCGTCGAAAGGAATGATACGTCGCTAAGCTTCGGGGTATACAGGAAACCAACGCACACCAACACATATCTCCACGTTCATTCACATCACCACCCAAGCCAGAAAACAGGCGTACTGAAGACCCTAATACACAGAGCTCGACGTATAACTGAAGGAAATCCAGGCAGTCTACGAAAGGAAAAGGAATAGTTGAATCGGGCATTCACAGCGAATGGATACAAAGCGAACGAAATTAACAAGGCGTGGAAACCGAAGCATCCGAGGACAGCAGAACGAGAAGACACTGAAGAAGGAAATGCAGACAAACGATGGGTAAAACTACCTTACATCCAGGGTACGACGGATAAGATTGGAAAAATCCTTCGAAAATCCAACATCAAAACAACATTCACTACCCCCACTACTATCCGAGGAATTTTAGGAAACCAGAAGAACAAAAAACCATTGGAGACTGAAGGAGTATACAAGGTACCATGCGGCTCATGCGATAAAGTATACATAAGAGAAACGGGACGCACAGTCCAAACAAGGATCAACGAGCACCAACGATGCACACGGAAAAACCAAATACAGTCATCAGCGATCGCGGAACATGCAACGACAGAGGACCATACAATCGATTTCGACAATGTGCAAATTCTGGCCAGGACAAATCAATATTATCAACGAATAGTACGAGAAGCAATAGAAATTTCGAAGCATCCACAGAACTTCAACCGAGACACCGGATACAAGTTATCAGCAGTTTGGCTACCTGCCTTAAAATTTGGTAAGAACAAAATCCGTACCCATAAATCCTTAACTAATTTAACTACCTGATACTAATTGATTAACCTTAATTAACTAATTTAACCTTAATTACCCTTCCTTCTAAATAATAATTGTATCTTGTAATTGTCGATCAGTTTGATAAAGGTCTCAGCAGAGACCGAAACGTCACGAATAATAAAGCGTAACAGTGTAGAATCTTTTCTGTCAGGCATAATCTTCTTGGGAAAGGTTTCCTTTCCACCGAGGAACTAGCCAACATGGCTCAGATTAGCTAAAGCTATAGAGTTATGGTAGGGTATAGGGGCAATAATCGCACAATAGGCCGCAGTGCTCTCACGTGTTCCCCCAATATAAAATAAGTAAATAATGTGTAATTTTTACGTTACATTGAATAATAGATAATTTTAATTGAGATGAATGAATGGAAATTTTTGGTGTATTGATATTGATACGTTTTTATGTTGTATTAATAGATATCATATTGATATACATTTATTTGCTATTGATAGATACTTATATAATATTGATCGATATTAAACAACCAACATTATGCAATTGAGATTTCTCAAATCTCAGACCAAGAACATTCATACTTTTCAAGGAAATCAATTTTTGTAAAGTTGTGAAATTGTGTTACATTGTATGGGAGGGGGTAGAAGGAATAAAGCTAATCAATTAATTTTTCCAATCTTAATAATAACGCTAATTAAGTATTTAGTAGTAAATTTGAACTCGATAAATGTTATACGTACTGAGAAAATTATTGATATATAGTATTTCAAGAAAAAGTGCAGTTTCTATGGGAGGTGGTGAAAGGAGTGTGGGGATACGAATACAACAGATTACATTTACGATAATAGTAATATGTCCCAAATTCCAAATTATTAGCTCTTATAGTTTGCAAGAAAATTTGATTATTATAAATTTTTGAAAATGAGTCATTTTGTTCATGAAATTGACCGAATTTTTTCGTGAAAAACAAAGTGTACAAAATTTCAACTTTCTAGCTCAACGCGTGCTCAGCCAGAGAGTGAACAGACGGACGGACATCCGGTTTTTGAGCGAAGAAACCAACTTCTGCTCAATCCATTTTTTTCTCCGAGCATTATTTCTTAGTATTACATCATGGACTGGCTTGGACTAAAAAAAAGGTAATGTTCAGCGTAGGCTATATTTTGCAGTTTTTAAAGTTATGTAGCAGCGATTTTTGAAGTAATTGCGAGAATTTTTTGTGTGAGCTAAAATAAATAAGAGAAGAAATATCTAAATTCTGCTTATAATTTGATTTATTTATTTACATTTCTTAATTCTTAATTATGATACATAAATAAACATAAGTTTTGGTTTTTTGTTTATATAATAAATAATTTCATATATTAATTTCCTAGTAGCTATAATCTGTTCGAATACAATAACAAAACGATTTTAAAAGTAGAAAAGAGCCCTTTGAACATATAAAAAAGCCCTTTGTATTTATAAAAAGATTTAAAATTAACTTAATTTATTATTATTATTTACAAACTTTTTTTTTATATTCTATATTTTTGTACATGTAATTTTTAGAGATAATTAACTAAAATTTACAATATATTATTTTAATCAAGACGCACGTAAGGCAAACAATTGATTGCAGTACATTTTAAAATGCAATCAATATTATAGCTCAAGAAATACCAAACCTAAGAAAATTCTACAAACCCATCCTCCTGCGAGATGCAATATGCATATGGTAATTCCTCATACCATCAGAACCTGGGGATTGGGCCTGTTAGTTGTTACTGGGGTTTGGGCCTGTTAGTTGTTACTGAGGTTTGGGCCTGTTAGTTGTTACTGGTGTTATACTTCTTACTTGGTAAAATCCATAACATTTAAGTGCAGAAAAATGTAAATTCAAAATTAACAACTTCTATCGAAAATATATGGTTTTAAATTATCAAATTGCTCTTGTTATCCACAGCCATGCTTTGACCATACTCCTTGAAATATATATTCGACAGTGCCAAAACCTTCCGCAACTATAAGCTAAACATATTTGTACGTAGGGTAGTTTCTGATTCATAGTGATTTAGTTTATGTGGTTTCAGTATTTGAAAGGTTAATATCAGTTTTTAGGTGAGCTAAGTGGAAATATTATGCAAATAACAAAACCATAATATTTCGATTTAATGTTAATTTATTGATTTTAAACAATGTAATGAGATTGATGCCGCAGGAGTGCTACGCACCAGGATACTGCTCCAACTACGGAGAGCGAAACGTAGAACGATGGGTTTGGTGAATGTTTTCACAGTGCATTTTGAATTTAATGAAAGATTTGTGGTTTTCATACTGTTGCGTTTTGTTTATAGTGACGTTTGAAAAACGACTATTACGCAATAGTTTTTCAAAAAAAATGAATAATACAATTGGAATCCAATCAAGTATGTATATGCTTAGGCTGATACTTCGGTGAAATTTATCTTCTCCGTCAATGCATTTCACATGTATCGTTACCATTAAAGTTACTCTATGAAAAAGAAAGAACAAGACATCTGTGTATAGTTTCGCTAAGGTATATAATTTTAAAAATCACACACCTATTTTACAGCATGCGATAGACAAGGAAATGCAATTTTTCTCACTTAAAAGTACTCCAAATAGAAAAAAAATTTCTGAATTAAAATCACTGAAAACGGATAAGAAGCACATGCATGCACATACATAATTAAAAGGCACTAACAGGTTGATCAAACTCTCTAAGGTGCGTTATTTTTCTTATTTTATTTGTCATGGAGATTCCCACCAAAGTAGATCCAAGCATATTGAGTATAATTGCAGGTTACGTACGTTACATGTACAATAATTACATTTTTATTTCACAATTCTTGCTTCGGTTACATAATTGCAGTATCCTGTGATTTACTAGAGAGATTGTATTTTAGAGATGATAATATTATATTATATTTATAATTTTTGAAAAAAAAAATCACTTAATTACAATTACTTAATAAACAAATATTTCATCAGAAATCACGGTAAAATTTGTCACGTAACTTGAGTATAATCGACGATCAAGGTATCAGCTCACAGCCTCCTCTGGCCTCTCATAGTGTGCGTGTGAGACTGTGGTGAATGGCTTTAAGTTATATCACGTTTTGACACTGCACGATATTGATTTAAGTTACAGCACACATAATTCATGTATTATATTAAGAAAGCAAATAAATAACAAGTAAAAATATGAACACAATAAATAAACAACTATTAGTTTTAAATATTAAATGGAGACACTACATCATAGTTTATAAACTAAATGGTGTTCTATGATGTGATTGATTAATTAATTGGATAGAGGATATCTTTCCTCATTTATAGCTTACATCTTTGGAGTTCTTTCATAATTTATAAACCCTACACCTCTGAAGATAAGATATTATTAATTGTGTGGACGCTTGTAACGATAAAAGAAGTCATAGCAATATATGTATAAAGAGTCATAATAGTTTTTCTTCATAAAGAATAAAATGCGATCGAATTAGAACAATTTTAAGTTTTTGCAAATTTTTTTTGAAATTATTAAATTCGTTATTTCTCTCTCTATCTTGAGAAATATTGGTGACACCTTTAACAATAGAAAAGAACATTCCTTCCAGCGCCTTCCATATAAATTTCATCAATTCTGCAAAATTATTAAACCGTTTTTCTGAGATCACTAAAGATAATAAATAACAGATTGAAATAAATGAAATTATAATTCACTCTAGAGACAACCTTTCAAATCTGATGAAACAATTCAAAAATATGGTCTTGGAAAGAGAACCTCGTTGCACTGGTACCTTCTAGTTGGGTCCATTGTACTCCTCTTATGCTAGCTACTTAGTGAAGTTCGCGAACCGAATCAGGCTCGATTGTTTGACGTCTTTGAGGTCGTCCAGTTCTGAGGAGAATCTAGAGCCTAAAGAAAGGAAACGACTGTTGGATATTTGCGGACAGTGGCAAGGATAGTGTTCGGTAGATTCTTCGTCTTCCTCGCAACCTCTGCAAGAACTGTCACTCGCAATCCGCAGCCTGAATGCGTGGAGCTTAAGCAGGCAATGACCTGTGTTCAGCTCGAAAATAGTACAACGCTATAGCGACAACGTTGTAACAGCTCAGATGTGATGTTTTTATTTTCTTTCCAAAAAAAAAGTATTTAAGTAAGCAGTTCAACAATGGAATTGGTTTCAGTTTAATATAAATTTGCTGCTAATGATGAATTTCATCGACTGTAATTGATAAAAGAAAATTGAATTTTCAGTTTTTAATAAAAATAGTATTGAAAGTATTTTTCAGGTCTTCAAATAAAATTAATACTTTTACTAATTTTGTTACATTGCTATGAAATCAGTCATATGTATGGTGTCATTGAAAAATTCATATAGAGCAGCTCAGAAACGATATCATTTTTCAGGTATAATTGATGGTGAAATGGTAAATGAATAATCAAAACATGCAGCAGCAGTTTTAAATTTTTGGAAAAATATATGACACAGCTACGACTGCTCGTAAATATTTATACGATACTCTAAATGAAATGGAAGAGTTTAATGCACTACAGGATATATGACATTTAAACTTCCGCAGAATAGTGCTTTTGTATGAGAGGTTATCGCTGGATTTTTAGTTTTTGAGTTACATTATCTTAAAAAATAACATTGGATTATATTCAGATTAATACCTTCAATATTTTCGAATAAAAATTACTAAAATTCGAAAATTTGTATTAGGGCTGGTAGAATGCTAAAAAATTTTTGTTCTTAACTGGATTAGTTTTTAAGAATATTGACATAATGTATTTTCCAAAATTATATTACATTTGTATGGGAAGTATAATAGAATGAGCAACGATTATTTTTGACGTTGGTATTTACATCAATATACTATACTATAAATCCACTTGAAAGATTGAAGTCGACAGCTTTTAAAGTTTCGATGAAAAATTTACATTTTTGGATTTTTACGGGAGTAGATAGAAGAGTTAACTAAAAATGAGATTTTGGCGTTTGAGAGTTTGGTATGATTGAACAGACGTACAGACAGACAGCCACACGAATTGAAGGCTTTCGATTGACAAAAAACGTTTTTTTACCATTGCCACATGCGTACGAGCCATATTTCTTAGCATTAGAAACGTTAGAGCAAACACTCTCAGATTCTATGTAGAAAATAAATATAGTTTAAAAAAGGCCTTTGCAATGATACCAAGTTCATACCTAACATGTCAAACGCAAATACGTTTGATTTTGGATGCTAATTATCACACTGCACGAATATCGGTAATGTCTTATTTATTATTCGTAGTAAATTTTAAAACTTGTTTCCAATGCAACGACATGTTTATTATATATTATACCTATCACAGTCCTTATAAGCTACTTCTTTTCGAACTGTTTTTTTTTTTAAATTTCGGCCTATTGACTTAATCTTTTTTTTTTCTCTTTCATTTGATGATAGTTTGCTTGTATTCGTTAATATAATCTTTGTTGTTTGTATTCTTGGTTTATTTTTTAATGATTCAATTACTTTATTAAGCTCACTTCCAGCCAATTTTTTGCAATTGACGGTCGGCTTATTAGAGTTAACCGATTCATCTGATTCTGGTTTTCGTCGTTTAATATAACTGGTATCAATAATAATGGCATTACCATAATTATTGTTAGTTTGCAGCTTACCACTCGGTGGAATTCGATTATTACATTTAATAGCTGTTGTTACATTTTCTCCTTGCTCATGTTCTGAATCATTAATTTGAAATGAATTACAGTTAGTCAAGTGGTTTTTAGAAGAAACATTTAATGATTCTTCTGAATGAATGTCCTGGTTACTACTGCCAATCACTGTTTGTGTCTCATGAATTGGCTTCTCAGTTTCTTTTATTAGTTTTCTGTTACTTGTATCTGTAGCACAACATATAATATCTTTTGCTAATAGTAATGTATTGTCATTGAGTCCTGGACATATTATTTTATTATTCTGCTGAAGCTCTAATGTAGGTTGCTGTATCCCGTCCTCATTTTTTCGTTTGTTCCTTGAAGTTACATCATTTTCTATCTCTGTTATAGACTTTGCTACATAAAACGGGACCGATTCAAGATTTTCATCGTCTTCCATCAATTCAATATTTTCGTCGATATTTTTCGAAGTTGAATTGATTGCTTTTGGAAATTCGTCCACTTTTGTCATATCGTGCAGATCAGACGCAGAGTTTCGAAGATGAACTGTATGATTGTATTCATTAAAATCAAATGTAGAAAATGTTATTGTACTAGGAATATAGGAATCCATTTCAAAATGTAATAGATCATCAATGGAGGATGTTTCAGAAGGTTTTACCTGAGTTTTTTCTCTAATATACGATGGAAAAAAATCTTTAGGGTTGACTGTAACCATATTTTGATCCATCCGCCTTTCACCTGATACTGTGTTACCAATATCATCATAAAGATTTGTTAACTCATGCTCGGTCAATGGTAATACCAAACCAACTGTACCTAGGGATTCATCGAGCCCGAAGCACCCTTTCGAAAACAAATTTAAATCTGAATTGGTAGTTAGATCTGGTTTATAATGAAATAATTTATCGTCATTTTTCCCCAAATCAATACCAACCGGTTTCGGTTCAGAACTAATTTCAACAACAGAATGAGATATTGAGTCTAGATTACTATGCCCTATTTCATATAACTTATTCATAGGTAAATTGAAATCGGAGTCATGATCTGTCAGTAATATATCAGACTTTAATGATATATCCGACTCATCATCAACAAAATTTCGCACAAATCCATTTGTTGAAGACAAATTAGAATTTATATTTAAGTTGGATGTTTCACCTGTATTTATTTCACTTGTTTCAATTAAGTTATAGTCATTTTTTGAAGTTTTTATGTCATTCGAATTTATGTGCGCTTTATTTTTGTTGGTGCATTCAAAATTACCTATAATTATTCGTTCAACCATACCATAGTCAATATTTCTGTCAGTATTTAAATTATTACGTTTTGGGTCCTTGGTAGTCAGATCATTACTATCTTCGAAGTTATTTGTATTGTTAGTTGAAACTGGTTGGATTTCATTTAGTTTTTTTAAAATAACGTGTTCAATTGGCAACATGTTAATGTTAGTATGTTTTTGAATATTATTGGTATTTTTAAGAAGCCAATTTTCATTAAATAAATTTGTTTTCAAAGTTGTAAATTTTGCTAAAAATATTTCTAAATCTTGAATTATGCTCAACGAATGCAATTTTTCCGTGTTTTTCTTTAAAATATGATATTTATTTTCGATGTCAAATAGCCGTGCATTATCAATATTTTGTGCTTGCAGTTTTTTTGTTTCCGTGCAGATATATTTATAATTTCTACTAGAAGTTATTTTCGAGCAATCTTCAGATGATAAAGATTCATGTATAATGGTGACCATCATTTTGTTAAGTATAAAATATACTTCCATTGAAGGTTTCTTCGGTAGGCTTGATAAAGCTTTTAATAAAAGCTCCAATGGTTCTTCTAATTTTGACACTTTTAAAGTTTGAATTGCATCACAAACAACATTCTTTTCATTTTTCCAATTTTCCTTCGAAAATATTGAAATCTTACCCTGCTCTGCAACTTTAGTAATACCCTTTACAGTATCATGAACACCTCGTTTTTTCGATGTAATATCAAATTCGTTTCGACTTTTATGTTTGAAACAATCAGTCAATTTAACAATACATGGTTTTTCTAAGATAGAGCGATGTCGATCGAAATCTGTGCATGTCTGATAATCGGCTGATCCTTTTTGATATTGTTTCCCATTCATATCAGGCGTATTGCATGATATTGACTTTATTTTCAGATAATAATTTGAATTATTATCAGTAGTGTGCGTAATACTGCTCTCGTTTAAAATAAATTTATTGAAATTAATACGGTTAGTAGAATTTACATCCAAATTATGAATAATTACTTCATCTTTTTGTATTGGATTCTCTGGATTCTTCAAGTTTTCAAAAATGTCAGCTGTTTCCGGGGATATTATTTTATATTGGCCTATTTCATCAATATGTTGACGGGTGTAATTATCTATTTCGATTTTAAAAGTTTTTATATCGTGATTCAAAATCAAATATTCTTTCCGGAGCTCTGATTTAGTCTGTCTATGTTCGCAAGATAAATTTATGTTAAAGTTAGAGGGTAGAATGTCCGGTTTAAATTTTTTACTAGCATTTATTTGTGCTGTTTCGCTATGTGTTACTATAGTATTGAACGACACTTCTCCATTCTCAGATTCAAAGGATTTTAACGATGATTTCGTTGATAGAACTGATATCTTATCAGAATTATTGAAATTTATAAGTTGCAATTTATTGTTTTTTTCCTTATTAATCAAAATAATTTTAGCATCTTTCAAATTGTTTCCTTCTTCATTTAGGGACGTAGATTCTTCGATGCTTGCTGTTGATAATGAAATCAAAGCTCTCTTAGTTTCTAATGGATTTATATCATTTACCACTGTAAATTGAGTCTGAAAAACCGGTAAATGAAGCACATTCTTAATTGAAGCACATTTTAATTTGTCCAGTGGCAAAGTACTTTTATCGATCTTTCTCTCACATTTCTTTTCTATAACATCATTTTTATCTTTATTATTGGTTTCGAAACATTTATCTTTTCGATTAATTGAGGCAATTGATTGAGGAGATTTAGATGTATTGGTTATTTCTAAGAAACTTTTTGAGGTTTCAGGAGTTATAGCGTTTTTTAAATTACTTTCTTCTAATGTTATAAATTTTTCAGATATATTGTCAATATTTTTACTTAATCGAGATTGTTTATTTATTTCATTTTCATACGCTAACTTATCCGTTAGTTCGGAACCAACTACACAATTTTTAGCTCTGAATGATATTTGTGATGGGTCATATTCTATATTAGGACAAATTTGATTAGTTTCACTTTGAACTCTAATTCGTTTTTGATAATCTTCATTGTCTACAACTGATGTAGAAAATGTTGGTGAAGGAATTTTGCATAACTTGAATTCATTAATTTCATTTATATCAGACTTAACAAAATCATTATATGTGTTTGTGCCGTTAGTATGCCAATAACTTTCGTCTTGAAGATTTGAGATATGTAATTTGTCTATTACTGATCTTGCACTATCTTTTGCTTTGTGATGCCAAGAAAATTTTGGTTTAGATTTGTTAACTGTATTTTTCGCAACATTACCGATTTTTAATTTAACAATATTAACTCCTAGGCTTTTGCTTTGTGATCGTATTGCATTTGTTCTTTCATCTTTCCTATTAAGTTCAGTTATAACAGAGCCTTCAGACTTCTTACGTTTTCCTTTCTTCGCTTCGCTTAATGTATTTTCCACTAGTGAAGCCAGTAAGTTTAAATTATATAAGTTTTCCTGCGATGCTGGAGAAGTTAAGGGTTTCTTATTCACGGCTTTTGTTTTATTAGTTACTTTCGGAAGATTTGTAACTATTTTAATTTTACGACAATCCTTTTCTCGATATTCAGAAGAACTTACGCTATTTTCGGATATCATGAAGTCGTTTTGGTAGAACTCTAAAACACATTTATTTTGAGTTTTTCCATAATCGTGCACCTCATCAAATGATTCAGTATTTGTATTCAGACTACTATTGTCCAATGCATGTACTTTATTTTTCGTTGAACCGCTAGATTCATCATCTTCTAACGCGTTGTCTAACTTTTTCAATAGAATACATGTATCGTCATCATCTTGATTAGAGTTTTTCACACGTTCGGTCGTTACATATTCGGAAGTACTTAAAGTATTCTCCAAATTATTAACTGATTTATTAGTATAATTGATTAGCTCGTTCGATTTTTCTTTGCATGTAGTAACGCGTGATATGAACTCCACTACAGGTGAAGAATCCTTCGATAAATCCTCCATAACAGCATAATTGCTGCTAATATTTTCTTGTATAGCATTCGGCTCAGAAGTTTTAAGCTTTCTCTTTAAACGCAATTTTATAGGCGTTTTTTTGGAATCGGAATCACTTTGACTGTTCTTTGAATATAGTAATTCTATTGGCACTGTGCTTGACAAATTTAAACTCGTACTATTTCCTACTATTGTAATATGAGGCTGAACTTCATTTGCAATTGAAGTTGTAGTATTCGAGGTTGTCAAGTTCCTGTCATCCGCTGCGATTGAATTTGTAACATCACATAAATTTTGAATGCGATCAGTTTGAGTTAGGTTTGTATCAACTAAGTCAGTAACCACGCCCATTTTCTCGTTAATAGCCTTTTGATTTAATTTAGTTGTATGTAACTTATATTTAATATTAATTAGATTATCATTTATTAGAACTTTATTTTTTTGTTTTTGCTGTTCGACATCTTCATATTTTGCAAAACTATCTGAATTTTCTTCGCTTTTAGTATGCACTGGTAAAATTTGCATTTGCAAGCTTTCAAACTTTGACACGTTTTGACTAATAGCTAGTTTCGTTTCACATTGTTCTTTCTTATTTTTTATCCTTTGCGATGAAATTTGACCATTGGGTCTTGGCTTATTCGAATCCAAAAGTATTACCTCTTTTGAATGTAGTTCTCTACTTTCTTTCAAATCATTGTTTTCGTTTTTCTGCGAATCTTGGTCACTAGCGAAGTAAGACTCATGATTTCGATCGATTTCATTATTTTCTTGGCTATTCATTTCAGGATAAGATTCAGCTCTACATTTTCTTATTTGTGTATTAGTCGCAAATGAGTTTCGACGTTTTATTGCTAGTTCTCTATTTATTTTTTTTAATTCATCTTTATTCAAACAACTACTACTTGAACTTGGTAGTGGTTGTGATTTATTTATTTTAATAAAGTCAGATTTTGATTGTATTAAATCTTGATCGTCCAAATATTGATGAATATTGTTGTTCAGTATTTTTTTTTTTAAGTTTCCCTTTACAAATAAATTCGAGCTTGAAACTTCTGTACATGCAAGAGGTCCGGAGGATCTTTTATCTAAATGGTCACTAGAAAGATTGGATTCAACTTGTTCTGTAGTTTCGCATTCAGACTGAGAACTCTTTGAGGTAGGTGAATATTGGTATTGGTTGTCGAAATATGTTGTACTTGAGACCTCACCTTGAATGCATGATGAGGTTTTTACATTCACAGAAGCTGATTTTTCACAAAAAGATGTATCTACTGATTGTTTATCATCGTATGGAACTAATTTCTGTTTTGAACGAGTCTTTAATTTTCGCTTCTTACCGACAGGAGGGGCATCGTCATCAGAACTGCTGTACCTTGCAATATCCTTAGATTCATGATCAATTTTTCTACATATTTTTTTCAGCGTAATATTATTATTAGCCACATCATCACCATTACTTCTTAAACTATTACTGCTGCACTCTAGAGTTGCATGTCGAACTATTCTGCTAGATTTAAAGGAGTTATTAACGCTAATTGAATTCTTAAGTCTACTTATAATATTATTAACCCTTTGTTCATCTAGATTATTATCACATAATTTATTAGTCGTATCGGTAGTATCACAAATGTTTGATGAATGCTGAGCCATTTTCCTTTTTGTAGCATCACTTTCCATTGCATGTCTTCCAGTTTCTAATGTTGATTGATGATTATTCTATAAATAATTTATCATAAACAAATGAATAGCGTTAAATATTGAAATGATTTTAGTAGTAAGCAGTACGGAAAAGTATGTAAGAAAAAAATTATAATTTGAATGAAATTTATTTGTCGGAAAGTGTTGATTGAAGATACATTGATACCAGCAGTGAAATGTTGATTGAAGAAATTGTGTTGATTGATGACCGACGTAGACTCTTGGAAAGCTAAAAACTGCAGTCATTAAATACGCGATAGTTTAGAAATCTAAATATTTAGTTAAGCTCTATTCTAAATTAAATTAAAATTTAAGTCATGAAAATATTTTTGCACACATTGTAAATTATAAACTTTAAATTACGCTGATCTTTTGGCTGAAACAATTTTTAAAATTATATATTATAATTGCAATAATGGAATACTAATAATACAGTATTAAAAATATATTTAATGGTAAGAAAAAAAAAGGGTGACAAATTGCTTTCGAGATTATAAATGACTTAGTACTCTTTTCTTCATCAATTTGCAAAATTTAGACCACTTCATTTTTTTTTCAGTTTCGCCCATTTTTCGATGCCATAATTCGAAAATGACAAATAACGTATGTTATTAAATCTGGTAGTTTCTGCGTGTATTGCTCTTAAATTTGTGTGCATAATTGGCTCAAATATTCCTATACCTATATTGCATGTACTTCACTATGATCACCTTTTATACCAGGTTCATACATTGTGACCATAAAGTAAGGGCACTTTGTAAATAAAATTATTCTGGGGAATTATATTTCAGAAAAATTTGTTCTGGTAAGCAGGTAGGACTGTCCTTAATTATGGTCCCAAAAATTAACGCGGTCTGTTAATCAGTTACAGCAGCTGGCCAAATCTGGTAAATACGGTAGTTGATTGAAGCAATTTGTTGCTTTTTTGGTCTCAAATTCGGTCATAATTGAGGCTCAATGCGATGGCGCATTTTCGTCGCGGAAAATCCATGAATTCTCCTTCCATAATTCCGGCCGTTTTTTTACGGATTCGCTCACGTAAATACTTCAATATGGTCTACTCCTTACTGACCGTCTGTTTCTCCGAAATGAGTTCATGATGAATGAAACCTGGAATATCGAGAAAAACAATGAGCATCGTCTTGATTTTTGAGCAGCTTTGTCGTGGTTTTTTCGGTTCCGGCTAATTTTTTTCCTCCATTCCGATGATTGTTGACTTTTTTGCATTTCAAACTCATAGACCCATGTCTCAGCACCAGTTATGATGCGCTCCATGAATGTGGGTTGAGAATTCGCATGATCAAGCGTGTTCAAATTAACCAACGGTACTTTTTTTGAAGAAAACTCAGCTTTATTGGAAAGAGTCGAGAAAGGACGCGTTTCCTGGCCAAAGTTTCCACCAAAACCGAACAAACGGACTCGCAAGAGATGCCGAGCTCTCCCTTATACTGGTATGATGATTTTCGATCACAATTTCCTTCACTTTTTGAATGTTTTTGTCAGTTCAAGAAGTCAAAGGTCGTCCAGAACGACGCATGTCTTCAAGGATCTCTCGACCGTCCTTAAAGGCATTAAACCACTCATAGGCTCGTGTTTTTGATTTCTCTGAATCACCGTAACATTCAACATTCGCAATGATTCCGCACACGAAATTTTGAGACAAATTCTTTGTTCCATATTTTTGTCCATCGTAAAAATTGCCGTGCACTACTGAGGTGTACCCATTCAACCAGCTGCTGTAAGCAAACTGATTAACAGACTGCGCTGATTTTTGGGATAATAATTAAGAATAGTCCTACCTGCTTACCAAAAAATAAAAATTTGAAATATCATTTCCCAGAGTAATTTTATTTACAAAGTGCCCTTACTTTATGGTCACAATCTATAACATATTTTCGTGGTATAAATGTGGTACAAGTTGACACACATGCGATATACCAGGTATTTTAGTTATACTAGGTTCACTATAGCGTAATCGTGATCTGGTAGATGACGTAACATAAATTCTGTGAAAAGCCTACTGTAAATAACATCAACAGCTCTGCTACTGAATCCTATCTCCACCTCCCCGCAGAGGCCACCGGGTGTTTGTTCAAAACAGCCGACGAAGAAGGGTGAAGACGAGTGTTCCGCGCCTCTAATCGGAATTGCCATTCAGACTGGAACTCCAGGTTGGGGGTTGGGCGAAACGCTGACAACGTCTCCCCGGAAAAAACTCGCGTGTCCAGGAACCCGAATTACAGCCTCGGATTGGACGGATCAGACGGCAACGACTACGGCAACGGAAAATGGACTATTCTTTTGGATCTTGGAATGTGCGTTCACTACATCGAACGGGTGCACTGCAGGAACATGTCTCGTAACAACATCAGCATCCTCGCTCTCCAAGAAATGAAATGGCTCGGAAGCGAAGTTAACGATTGCAGATCTCACACGATTTTTACCAGCGAGAAAAAGCAAGGAAGCAAAGAATTCGGTGTTGCCTTTATGGTAGATAATGCGTTCAAACAATTCGTAACGAAATTTATACCGATCAACGAACGAATCTGCTTAATCCGCTTCAAGTTGAAGTTCTTCACCGTTTGGCTCATTAACTGTCATGCTCCTACAGAGGAAAAAGTCATTAAAGACGAATTCTATGCCCGAATTGACAGCACGGGCTGCCCTCCAATGACACCAAAATTCTAATAGGAGACTTCAACGGTAAAACTGACAACGAACTGTTTCATAGCGTATCAGGAGGGCATAGCCTCCATAATGAAATGAACGAAAATGGCCAAAGACTTATTGATTTCGCCAGCAGTAAGAACCTAGTCATAAGCTCCACCTGCTTCCCGCATAAAAATATTCACAAAATGACGTACTTATCACCAGATGGGCACACCTTCAATCAAATTGACCACGTTCTCATCGAAAAAAGGACTGCCACCAGCATTCAGGACTCTACGTTGCGCGAACTGTGACTCGGACCAATGTCTTGTTCGAGCTAAATACCGCTGTCGCATAGCTAACTAGGGCCACATTAAAAGGAGCTGGGCTCCGAAGCTCAATGTGCAAAAACTGAAGGACGACACAACGAAAGTGGAATATATTACCACAATCAAAGCACATATTGAGGCATTACCTCAGGCTGAGCCTGAGGAAAGTATTGATTCAGTGCGTAAATGAATACACTTTAGTACATTTAAAGCGCAGAAAACGAAATGACTGGTTTGATGAGGAATGCTAAGAAGCCATCACCAAGAAAAACGAAGCCTATCGACTGTTTCTTGAAAGACGACGTGCTAGAGAGGACAACTGTCAGCGGCTCAGACGAAACGCCAAGAAGATCTGCAGACGAAAACAACGGAAAATAAACAATGACAAAATTCTATCACTGGACGAAAACCTGAAGAAAAATGGCGTGCGAGCAGCATTTAATACCTTGAAAGAAATGAGACAAGGTTACAAACCGCAAACTACCCTCTGTAAGGACGAAGAAGGCAACATCGTAAGCGACGCTACCGAAATCAATGCACGATGGGTTCAGTACTTCCGAACACTGTTAAATAGAACGACATCACAGACTAAACCTTTAATAATTTCGGAAGATCCAGATGGAGATCAACTGCCCATTGCTCCAACCTATGATGAAGTAGAGACAGCCCTACATAATTTAAGATCGAAAAAGGAGCCCGGAATTAACGGAATCCCTGCGGAGCTCTTGAAAGAAGATGGAACATAGCTTTCCAGTCGAATATATAAATCAATTGCTAAAATCTGGACAACTGAAAAATTACCCGATGACTGACTGAAAAGCATTATATGTCCGGTATACAAAAAGGGTGACCGCCTGTGTTGCAAAAATTACAGAGGAATTTCATTGAACGAAGACTTAGTGCATACGCTAATAACATCATCGGAGAATATCAAGGTGGCTTCAGATCCAGACAATCGACAACGAACCAGTTATTCACTGTAAAACAGGTGCTAGCAAAATGCTGGGAATACGATATTAATGTGCATCAACTTTTCGTCGATTTTTGTCAAGCATACGATAGTGTCGACCGTGATACTCTGTAAAGAATAATGATTGTTCTAATTGTTCTAATTTTATTAATCATAACAAGATAGTTTGCATAATAAATTGCTTAATTTAATTTATTTTAATATATTGAACTAGGTGACTCACCAAAACTAGTTCGGCTAATAAAAGCCACGATGGAAAACAATGAGTGCAAAGTAAAAATCCTAAACGAGTTGACACAAAGCTTTCCAATCGAGCCAAGTCTCAAACAAGGAGATGGTCTCGCCCTATGCTCTTTAACTTGGTGCTCGAGTGTGTCGTCAGGAAGGCAACTTCCGTAACCTCAGTGGACACCAGAGGTACGCTACTCGTAAAATCCGCACAGTTGGAGGCGTACGCAGACGACGTGGATATTCTGGCCCGATAAATACTCTGCGTTAAGGAGGTATTTCAGGAGTTGGAGTCGGCAGCAGGTGAAGTAGGGCTCAGGGTCAATAAAGCGAAAACTAAATACATGACCCAGACACGAAGAGCTGTCCCAGGCAGAGGCATTACTATAGGAGAATACAACTTCGAGCAAGTGGATGAATTCGTATACCTGGGAGCCCTTCTCACAAAGGACGGCAATGAGCGACATGAAATTCAAAGAGGAATCACGACAGCTAACAAAGCATTTTATGCGGTCCTCCCCATAATAAAGTCAAGAAAGGTCCATCGAAACAATAAACTACGCATCTACAAGATATTAATTCGTCCTGTGCTGCTATATGGATGCGAAACGTGGACCTTGACGCGAGTGTCGGAGAATTTAATCGACACGTTTGAGCGAAAAATTCTTCGGAAGGTGTACGGAGCAGTTAACGAAGGAGATTACAAATTCGATACAACCATGAACTGTATCAACTATTTGACGACACACCAGCATCTATCGTGATAAAACTGCACAAGCTACAATGAGCTGGCCACGTGGAACGAATCCCAAAACGAGTGCTCGAGGGCAAATCTCAAGGCAACCGACCGCAGGGGAAGCCACGAAAGCGATGGGTGATATTGTGCAGAGTTGCCCGGTTAATTTTCACACGGAAAAGTATAGGATTTTAGTTATTACGAAAAAGTATGGACTCGCATATGATGCAATCATGTTCTAGTGTTATTTGCGATAAATCGCGTTTTTCGACCAGAGCGCACAACACTGATGCAGGTGGTCTTATGAAATGGGGAACTGCATGACACTGGAGTAAAACAAGATGGCCGCTACATTAGTTGTGACCTGCTAATAGTGTAGAAAGCAATGCTATACCACATGTATTAGTACTACAAAGTTAGGTTAACCTGTCAACGTGCTCGCTCTTCATTTTCATATGTATGCGTAGGAATGGCAAAATCTGCTCTTTTCCAATCGCAGTGATCCACTGCGATTGCTCTTTTTCAATATCTGTGAAAAAGAGCAGCTCTTCCAATAGCAGTGATTTTTCCACCTCTATTATACATGCTAGTGCGCAATTAAAAAAAAAAGACAAAATAATAATTTTCTGCGAAATCCTGCATCTAACAATCAGGCAGACCCAATCTCTCAGTACCACCAGCTCAGTGCGCATAGTGAACACTTCCCCCATTTCCCCCTGGGAATGAAAAGGTTTTCTTTTACTATCCAATTTACGAAAAAACGGTCGAGCGCAATGGAGTTAGGATGGCAAAAATGTCAATCGCATTTCATATACATAAGCCAAATAAAAAAAACATCCGGTCATCGCTCGCATCGCATATACACAAGCCAAATAAAAAAAAAACAACCGGTCATAGAAAACCAAACCACAAATTTTTGTTAAAAAAAAATGGTAAGAAAAATTCCCTAACTCTTGCTTGACTTTCCATCCTCCTGTTCACCTTCACTATACCTCCTCTTCATGAGATCATCAATTTCATCTCGCCCCATGTCTTCAAATCCTTCGCCCCCGATTTGGTGGGCAATATGCACGATTCCATCTTCTTGTTGGGTTATTGGCGGAAGATGTTTTTTTTATCCACAACTTCGGCCCAAATATTTCTCCAACAAGCATTGATGGAGCTTAGCTTCAATTCCATTATCGAGGCATCAATACCCACGATTCAATCCGTCATGATGATTTTCTTTCAAATGGAAGTCACTGTTTCTTGGGGGTTAAATTCTATTGAATCCAAAGTTCGTTTGGAACATCGCCTGGTGTATGTAATGTGCAAAACTCGCGAATGTCAAATCCGCGAATGTCACCGGATTACTGTATTATTATGTAACTTTTATAACGTGTCATATTATAATATGTTGACAATAGTCAAATATATGCAACCGTCAAATTTTTTCCTGAGTCTACTGCAAAACTCATTCTCTTTCTTCGACTTTCTAATATCTATAGGTAGTAAGTTCCACTGATGGATAACATAAGCAAAGAACTAACTCTGAGATTTCAGGTTTCAGAATTTCGATATTATGTATGTTCTAGAAATAGTAATTGTATGGAACGAGAAAATAAATAGTTTTAAAAAAAGCATCTAAGAATGTCATTAGCATAAGGGGAAACACGGCGGTTCACGTAATCCATAAACATACATACCAATACTGTTAAAAGTCAATATTAGTCGAGTACACGACACATAATCAATCTTACAATAAATTGTGGCCATATTTAAGAATCGGCATGACCATAGTCTTAGCTATCATCAGTTTAATCTGCTTAGGTACATATGGATAAGAATCATATACGTACAACACGAGGGATCCCAAACATTTTTCCAATGTTAGAGCAAATATGATCGTTTCAAGTTAAAACCTAGGGCGTAGCTTAATGGGTAGCTTGTTGGTCTACAACACGGACCGACGTATTATTCAAGCACACTGCCTGCTTGGATAAACCGTGATTACCTCAATCTACGAAAATGAAAAATTCGTAGATAGTGTTATACGAAGGACTAACAACCCCTTTACAAGAAGTAGTGAAAATGTTAAGGAACCTAAAGGCCAGGAGCCAAGACCCGATTTGGATTGTATTGTCATGGTAGAAGTAGATAACCTGTATAAATATAATAATATATTTGAAAATGTTGCTAATAGTATATTTGGACAACTAGATTCTGATTATGCGCAGCTCATAAAAGCATAGATTGACGAATTGACAATCAAGTTTTAAATATTTTCGCTCACCACGTCCTTTTCCTTACACCCCCAAAAAATTTTACCAAAATTATAGATCACATAGGTTTGAAATTTTGAAAAGTGCACAATTTTTAAAATGCGTTCCATTTCCTCACGCTACTTTTATGATCAAATGTTATATTTTATTTCAAACTAGCAATCGCCCGCGACTTTGTCCGCGTAAGAATTGTAAAATAAGCAATTTTTGAGAATGTAGTTAGTAATACATTATCCGAGTTATATAAACTGATTAGTTTAATGGCCCTTAGAAGAAAATGGTTTCTATTTTATTGGATCCATAAATTATTAGGAATGAAACCACGATACTCGCATTTGTATGAGACAGGCTCGTGATCAAATCTATCCCGTGATCTAAGACCATATTCGTATTGAAGAGCAATAAGGACATGTGAATAGTTATAGCTTGTGTTAATTAAAAAAAAGCCCAAATAAAAAAACATTAAGCTTAAAACCATAACAGGACTACGACTCTGCGGAAAGCCCAATCATATGGTACTACAGATGAAATTTTTGTGATGTTAAGAATTTTGTATGGGGAGTGGTAGAAGAGGTGATAGTACTGAACTAATTTGTTTCACATCATGCCAGAGTAGCTATAAAAATGTTTTGTACCAAATTTAAGCTTCAAAAATTGAATAGGTACTGAGAAACTTAGTGCATTGGATTTAGTGAAATTGTGCAATTCGTATGGGAGGTGGTAGAAGGAGGGGAGTGTTTTTTGGTGATTTTTCGAGAAACAAAACTGAAACATTTTAAATTTTAGTTCAGTAGCGTTCACACTTTTCAAGAAAATTGAATTTTTGAAAAGTTGTGAAACTGTGTGACTTTGTATGGGAGGGGGCAGCAGGAGTGAAGGTAATCGGATCATTTTTCCTGATATTAATAATAATGCTAATTAAGGATTCTATACAAAATTTTAGCTTGATTGAAGCTACGTATTGACAAAATTGGTTTAGAGTATTTCATGAAAAAGTCCAGTTTGTATGGGAGCTAGTAGAAGGAGTAAGGGGTTTTTAGTGATTTTTCGAAAAACAACTACAATCATTATGTAATTGATATATTTTAAATTTTAGATCCGTAATTTTCACACTTTCCAAGAAAATAGAATTTTCGTAAAGTCGTGGAATCGTGCCACATTGTATGGGAGGGGGTAGAAATAGTGAAGATAATCGGTTAGTTTTTTCCCGATATTAATAATAATGCTAATTAAGGATTTGATACAAAATTTTTGCTCGATGGAAAATTGGTGTATAGTATTTAATGAAAAAGTGTAGTTTCTATGGGAGGTGAGCGAAGGAGTGGGGGGGATTTAAACAATTTGTGAAGATAAAGATTGCATTTCTAATAGAAATAATATATTCTAAATTTCAAATTAATATCTTTTATAGTTTCCAAGAAAATTTGATTATTACATATTATTAAAAATGAGTCACTTTGTAGAAGGCGTGAGGGGAGGGAAATACAACCAAAAGCAGATTACATCTCGGAGCATACCTAATAAACTGCGAAAGTTTCATTACAATCGGTTCAGCCGTTTTTGCGTGAAAGCCGGACAGACAGACAGACAGACGGACAGACAGAGAAGAATTTTAAAAACGTGTTTCTGCTTAGTTGTTGCTAAAATAAAGCAAAAAACTAACTTATAGCCATTTCTAAACAAATAACAGACAGACACTACAATTATATTTATATAAATTTCGCTGGTTTAGCTTCCCCTCTATATGTGTGCTCATTTTCAGCTTTCTAGATAGAGCCATAGTGGAGATATTCGAATTCTTAGTTTTCGATTCTAGCAATCCCCGCGAATAAGTTACAACTATGAGTTGTATCAACTCTACGACGAGCCAGAAGTTTCAAAGTTCATCAAGCTACGTAAACTGCTGGCCATGTAGAGTTAATGGAAGGCAGAAGAATCTCCAAACGTGCTCATAAAGGTAAAGCGAGTTGTAACCGGCCAGTAGACTGCAATGCAAGCGATGGGAAGACTCGGTTGATGAAGACAGGAAAGCCATTCTAAAAATTAGCAGCTGAAGGACGCGGTCTTTGGATCGAGACGATTGGACGACTTCAGGGGGCCAGGGCCCGATTTGGGCCGTCGCGCCATTGATGATGATGATATATATTTAACTCTACCACATCACTTATATAAGTCATTTGAAATCAATAAATTAGATGGGTGGACATAATTATGATTGATGTTTTATTTTGTTAGATTGAATTAAGTTAAAATGCTAGTATCTTACCAATCCTTTTCTTTGGCTTGAAAAGCATAATTCGAAGTCGTGATGTCGATCTATATACTGTTCATATTGCTTAAAATATTTATCAATAACTTGTGGGAAGTCCATTAATGTGTCAGTTAACAGAAGTCTGTGAATCAAAATAATTAGATACATGCGTATAGAATTGAAAAGCAATATTCTTACCTGGTTGCGTCGCTGCCTCTTCTCATAGCAATGTTTATCAAATCACTTATTTCTATAAAAGGCCTACTAGTGGCATCTGCAGTCGGAGCTATTCTTGGCAGAACTCCCCTTTGAGTCATAGTGGTAACACTTTTCCCTTCCGGAGTAATGACTGTTTCTGTCTTTCCTAATGCAATTATATATATATCTTCCTTATCTTTTTTGTCTGATACTAACATTCTCCATTGCCTATAGCACAAGATTAGAAGAATATATCGTATCATATCATTCGAGTTATAAATTCGTTTGTCCGAAAGATATTTCCTATAAATTGAATCAATTAAAAAAATATTAAAAAAATTATTACTATTATTAATAAAATACTCGTAAATGCGGTATAGTAGAGAAGCGTACTGCTTATGAGCTTCAACTTTGAGCAAGGTCATTAGTATAAACGAAGATGTTTCATTGAATATAATGTGCAAAGATGTTAACATTTCGTTGGTCGCATGTTCAATTGTTGCGTAGGATGTCGTTTTGTAGTTTAAATTACATTTATAGTTTATGTAAAGTGCCATAAAGTCGACTAGGATAAAGTTAAACTTCTCATCATGAACAAGCTGCCAAAAGAATGGTATTAAATATTAGTAATATAACAGAGGTTCTATATAATATATATACTTACATCGTCATAGGCCAGTTTCATGGCCTGCAACCATTGTAAAATATTAGAAAAAATAAAAGCCTTTAACGATTCCGAATAAATTTCGGAAAGCTTTTTCTTTAATACTATGAAAAGTTTCTTCAAATTCGAATATGGAAACGTGAGTTCGTTTTTTATTGATGTTTTCGAAAACATTACAACCTTCGCTATTTTCCATATTTCTTTAAATCTTTTGTCATTTGCTGCAATAAGAGTAAAATGAAATTATTAATATAATAAAATGAGAACTGACATCGATATAAATTTAAGTATTACTAAGAAATAAGAAAACATTCAATATCAGTCGTAATTGTTTTCGCCATATTCATAAATCACTAATAATCGTTGGGATTACAATATTCCAGAATATTTTGGATCAAACACAGTATGTTTTCTTCGCTATAGTGATATCTCACCTTCGTAAGCATTGTATTTTGAAAATATGTTCTCTTCTTGAGCCAAGTCTTTTCATTGATTGCAAGGATCTTAGTAGGCGTAGAAGAGCGTCTCGCAATATTAGTCTAGACTAAAAAAATCAGTATGCACGTTAGGTCTCAAGCCTTTTCAAACTATAGGAAGTTCTCCATACTCAAGAGCTCAATGTAGTCGAGACTTAATGTATAGCTGTACCCACTGCACTGGGCATAATGATCTACGCGCTATTGTAACGACTACAATGGCTGACATCCCCATTTTGGGTGTTGTGGTTGACACATCTACATTACATGAATTTTATGTGCTTAAATCATTGTATGTTTAAATTTAGGTTGTAGGAGGGTGGTTCCCTAGAACCACAATGCAGTGGGACCATCTAGTTGGGCCCATTGTACTCCCCCCATTTGATTATAAGATGGAAGTCACTCCTCTTGTTCTAACAACTTGGTTCGGTTTGCGAACCGTAGCAGGCTTGAATGTTGGACACCTCTGATGTAGTCTAGTTCTGAGAAGAATCTAGAGCCTAAACAAAGGAGACGACTATTGGAGACTTGCGGACAGTGACAAAGGTAATGTTCCATAGATTCTCCGTCTTCCTCGCAACCGCTGCAAAGGCTGTCGCTCGCGATCCGCATCCTAAATGCGTGCAGCTTTAGCAAGCAATGACCTGTGGTCAAGCCAACAATAGTTCGGATGCTATAGCAACTACGTTGTAACAGCTGAGCTGTAATATTTTTATTCGGTTCTTCTCAAAAGGATTTGGCCGTTCTGCAGCCTTCCAGCTGTGGCCACCCTGCCAAGAAAGAATCCAAAATAGTTTGTTTGAAGCTAGTCTTCAGCACTGTTGGTACTACATCGACTGACTTCCTAGTGGAATTGATTTTGCAGATCCTTGCCGTGCAAGCGTGTCTGCTGCTTCATTACCTAGCAGGCCGATATGACTCGGTACTCAAATTAGAAATACTTCCGTTATGGCCGCTAGGCGATTCAAATTGTGTCTATAAATGGACACTAGATTGGAAGTAGTCCTGTAGGATTGGAGTGCCAGAAGCGCAGCTCTGCTGTTCGAGAAAATGTAACGGTTTCAGAGATTGTTTTGCATATCTAAAATAATTTTTGTGCACTTGTTAATAGCTAATACTTCCGCTTGGAACACTGTCGCGTGTTCTGGAAGATGAAATGAAGTGTGGATGTCGAGGTCGAGGTCGTGGGAATAAACACCTGCACCTGTCCCCTGGTTAGTTTTAGATCCATCCGTATAGAGATGAGGACCTCTACAGGTGCTGAGTATCGTGTTTCTTGCCCATTCGTTTCTTTCAGGAAACTTAATGTGAAACTTACATTTCTCAACCTGCGGTTGGTTCATGCAATAATACTCGCAGTCTAACAGGGAATTTGCGTTTCTAATGACGATTAAAATTTTGTCATGACCAATTTGTGGCGCTGACCATGAATTAGTGGTTCTTAATCAACGGCAGCTAGGTCAAGTGGAGGTAGTGAGAGAATTACCTCCAGGGCTGCATTTGGTTTGGTTCTAAGAGCACCTGTTATACATAGACAAGCCATCCGTTCGATTAGCTGTAAAGGTGCTAGGTTGGATTTTAGTACCACCGCTGGCCACCACACCAGCGCGCCATAGCAAATAATTGTTCTGACAATACTGGTATACATCCAGTGGATGAGGTGCGGCTTAAGGCCCCATCTCAAACCGAATGTCTTTTTGCAAGCGAAGAAGGCTACGGTAGCCTTTTTTGCTCGTTCTTGAACGTTGGCCGTCCAAGAATATGACCTAAATATTTAACGTGATTCGAGAGGACCATAGTGATACCCCGAATGCTTGGTGGATTGAAAACACATGGTCTTTTTCTTCTGGAGAAGAAGACCAGATCTGATTTCGGAGGGTTAATGATAAGTGCTTTATCTAGTGCCCAGCTGTCTAACATTTGTCTGCTTAAATTTTTATTAGGAAGTTAAGTGGCTGAGTAAATTTCATAATTTGAATTTAATTCGATAATATAAATGATATTGTTTTTAACGTCTTTTTATTATCATTACATCGTGCATGAACATTTGTCCATGGAAAAGCTGTGTTCAAAGTGGGTGCCGCGTTTGCTCACAGTGGACCAAAAACAGCAACGCTTCAATGATTTTGAGCGCAGTTTGGAGCTGTTTAAGCGGAATAAACAGGATTTTTTGCTTCGCTAAAATCCAACACTACACTTCAGAATCACATCGGCAGTCAGCTGAAAAAGTCGTGGAAAGTCGTCCGAAGCGACCTAAAACACAAATGTCCGCAGGTATGGTTATAGCCTCAGTGTTTCGGGATGTACATACATGGAATATTGTTCATCGACTATACCGAGAAGGGAAGAACCATCAGCAGCGAACATTACATAGCATTGTTGCAGCGATTGAATGACGAAATTGTAAAAACTTGGCCCCATAAGAGGAAAAAAGTGCTGTTTCAAAATGCACCATGTCACAAGTCGATATTCGCGATGGCCAAATTGCACGAATTGAAGTTCGAATTGCTTTCACACCCACCGTATTGTCCAGATTTGGCGCCCAGCGAATACTGCCTAATCGTAGACCTCAAAAGGATGCTGCAGGGAAAGAGATTTGTGTCTAATGGTGGAGTCGTAGCCGCAAAAATGCTTATTTTGAGGGTCGAGCCAAATTGTTCTATAAAAAAAGGCACTGAAATTTTAGAGCGGCACTGAAATGATTGTATCACTCTAGAGACTATGTTGATGAATCAAGTCGAATTTTTCCAAAAAAATCTGTTTTTCGTATTAGCCTCGGGATTGACCGATGTGTTGTGACACGTTAAAAAGGTGACATTTTAGAGAGCATTTTTTGTCAACTGCTTAAAAGTTACATCTTTAGACTACTATTAATTCCCGTTTCTTCAAAACTTCCTACAGGGAATAAATTTAATTCAAAAAATGAATACGAAAACCACCTTTCGGCGGTTATTAGTATCACAATCAGGATTCCTTAATGCAAGGAATTGCCATAAATCGATTCCAAATTTAAACATAACAGGACTTTGATTGGGCGTAAAACCCAATCGTGCAATACTCTAGATAAAAGAGAAATTTTTTGATTTTCAGAAATTTTCTAGGGGAAGTGGTGAAGGGGGTGACGACATTGAACTACTTTTACTTTATTATTTTAATAATAAAGTATTGTGATCGACACAGAAAAAAAAAAATTTGCTACCCTGAAATTTTGTTTTTTCGCGTTTCATGACTAAATTAGCCTAAAAAAGCAAAAAAAAAATCCGTCCCGCCGTACATATGGACTCGTACCTCCAAGACCGTTAAAGGTAGAATGTTGATTTTTGGTAGGGTTATTAACTTGGTAAGTGAGCTCCATTATCCAAATTTTGGGGAGTGTGGGGTGGAAGGGGGAGGCGGGGGGATGGAAAAAGTCGAAATATACACTTGCTAATATCTTCACCACGAATGCAGATAGAAAGATGAAAATCAGCACACGTATAGAGAGCTGTGGGACATATTCCAAAAATAATTTAATTTTTTTATCAATTGGCGTCCGTAAAGGGGGGGCTAAAAACAAATTGTCGGCCGAATCTTTTTTTGAAATGGTTATATCTTCGAAACTACTTACCATAAAAAATTCATATTTTGGGACAATTAAGACCACCAGAATCAGCTTAGAAATAGGCTTATTATTGTAAGGGGAAGGGTCGGGGGGGTACAGATATTGAGTACAGATATCGAATTGAAAATTCGTCAGATTATAGAACTACATAATTTATAATTTTGATAAAAATTTTAAGTTAGGGGGTGTAAAGGGAGGGAGGTGGTAAGCAAAAATGTCGAAAATTTTGAGTGAATTTTTTAGGACTCTGCTCAAAGACAGAAACTTTAAATTTTGCATGTGAATACATCTATTTGATATACATAGAAAAAAAATAATAATTTGATCCACAATTGTTATGAACCGACTACCCCGGTCTAATGGGCACAAGCTGTTTCATGTGCAACGAAAAAAACACGAAAACTGAAAATTTTTGGATGTAATTTTAGGGTAGAAATTTGAAAATTTGGGAAATACATTTAAAAAAATACCTAAAAGTATAAAATATTAACTGGTCGAATACCTTCAAAACTTCTACCCCCTCCCATACAAAATTATTTTTTCGATCATTTTTAAGAAATTAATTATCACCTAACTATTAAAAGCTATCCATTTGAAATTTTGCATAAGAACTTATAAAAATAATTGAAATGAAATTCCTTTAAAAGTTTTGAAATCGCGCTTGCCCTTCTACCCCCTCCCATACAAAAGTATCATTTCTACCTATTTCATTGAATCAACTAATAACCATCAAATTAAAAGCTACGAACTTGAAATTTTGTACAAGCACACTACAAGAGAAAGGGAATAAAATTGCGTCACAAATTTTACGATTCCCCTACCTCCTCTACTCCTTCCCATACAAATGTTTGGTTTCGTGAATGTAAAATGCACCGAATCCTATGAAAATTCTATGCATTTTCGTCTATGAAACACATTCTATACAGAGGATATTGGACGCGATTCAAGCAATTAATGAAAAAGCTATTAACATCCACCCACCCTTACCCCTCCTCCTCCCCTCATAAAAACCCAAACTTGCAGAAATGAATGAAATATTGTTAAATTGTCAACAGCCCTGCCTCCCTTTCACTTAGCCTTCCCTAACCACTCTAACCTGCATATTGACTTTCCACACATCCGCAACTTGTCCCAAGAATAATAAAGTTTCGCCCGACTTGTTGGCAGTTTATTTTCATTACACGCTAGAGTTGCCACCAAATTGTTTATAGAAAATTTAGAATTAAACAATTTAATAGGTACTGAGAAAATTTAGTGAAATCGTGCAGTTTGTATGGAAGGTGGTAGAAGGAGGGAATCTTAATGGCTTTTTAGAAATAACTACTAACATCATGTTTTTGACATGTTTTAAATTGCAGATCAGTAGCATTCATACTTTTCAGGAAAATCGACTTTTTGTAAAGTTGTTAAATTGTGTCATATTGTATGGGAGGGAGTAGAAGGAGTGAAACTAATCGTCTAATTTTTTTGGTCTTACTTATAATTCTAAATAAATATTTAGTGTACAATTTGAGCTCGATCAATTTTATAAGTACTGAGTAAATTTGTTTATAGTATTTCATGAAAAAGTGCAAATAACTTTTGTACAGTAGATTGGAATCATCATGAAAGTAGTATATTCCAAATTTCAGATCAATAGCATTTATACTTTTCGAACAAATTCGTTTATAGTCAAATTACGCAATTATTTCATTTTGTATGGGCGGGAGTAGAAGAGGTAAAGATAATCATTTAATTTTTTTTGATTTTACTAATTGTAAATAAATATTTGGTGCAAAATTTCAGCTCGATAAATTTTATACGCACTGGATAAATTGGTCTAGAGCATTTCATGAAAAAATGCAGTTTGTATGAGAGGTGGTGGAAGGACGGTGAAGACAGAACTAATTTTTATACAGTAGATTGAAACCATCATAAAAAAATTTCAGATTAATAGCATTTATACTTTTCGTGGTGGGTTGTTAGCAGTCCGAAGCTGCATTAATTGTGTAGTTGTTGACGTGCCGAACCCTCACTGTCTATATGTTAAATGTGTGTCATATATGTTAAATGTGTGTTCAACAATAAGGATATTTATGTTTTTTTAACATATATTCCCATTTCGAGTCCTATTTCTTTATACGAAAGAACAGTTGACTGTATAACATTTGTTCATAGAACTATGAATATGTCTGACGAACTCATTTTATTTGGTGATTTTAATATTCCAGGTCTTTCTTGGTCATTTTCTGACGATGATTCTACTCACTTAGTTTCTGATGCTTCGTCCTCGTTTGAATGTTTTTTTGTAGATAGTATATGTGCACTTGGACTCCATCAACTTAGTCTTGTTCGGAATTCCTATGGAAGACAGCTTGACCTGATTTTTTATACTGACTACTGTGCTTGTTCCGTGGAAGAGAGTTTATCATCAATTTCAATTATTGATGTCTTACACCCTCCGATTAACATATTTCTTATTATTGACGAGGAGCATATTTTCAGTCCTGGTGAGAAAGAGCTATCTTTTGATTTTATCAAGGCAGATTTTTTGCAGTCGGACTACCTTTTCTCTAATTTCAACTTTAATGAAATATTTGACAATCCCGATTTTGAGGGTGCCGTTGTTGATTTTTATTATATTCTGTACCAATTTTTTGTTGCTACAGTTCCTTTTACTTATCACAAAAATATCTCATTGTCTTATCCCTGGTACACTAGTGAGTTGCGTGCAATTCGCAATTCTCGCAATGCTGCCTGGAATAGGTTTATTAGAACGAAGAATGATACTGATTTTCGTTTGTATGAAGAATATTATGACTTATTCAAAGATTTATCTACTCGCTTGTATTCTGAATACATATTTAAAGTGCAGTCAGATATTATTAGAGATCCCGTGAAGTTTTGGAAATTTGTTAATTGTAAGCGTAAATCTGATGGTTATCCAGCTTCTTTTCAATTCCTTGGCAACAATAGTAATGATCAATTTATTATTTGTAATTTTTTTGCGACATTCTTCAGTGGCTCTTTTTCTGGTAGTAACTTTATCCCTGACATCTCGTACTTTGATAACTTGAGAGGTACCACTTCAACTTTGTCTGCTATACCGATTTCTTATAATGATATAGTTAACCATATCTCTCGCCTTAAGGATGTTTCTTCTCCTAGCCCAAATGGAGTTTCTGCAGTTGTCTTGAAACGCTGCTGTCTCTCTATTGCTGAATCACTCTCCCTCCTCTTTCAAAGGTCCCTAAAAACTGGGATTTTCCCGAACGTATGGAAAGCCTCCTTTATCATACTGACTCATAACGGCGGTGCAAAATCTGATGTTGTTAACTATCGACCAATAGCTAAGCTATCAGCTATTTAAAGCTTTTTGAGTCTGTAGTGTATGACTGCTTGTCGTTTCACTGTAAATCCCTGATTTCAAGTAAACAACATGGTTTTGTCGAAAATAGGTCAACAGTCACTAATTTCATGGAGTTTACGAATAAATCCACTGTGGATATTGAGGAGGGTAAGCAGGTGGACTGTATTTATACTGATTTTAGTAAGACTTTCGATAAACTACCCCATTCCATTATTTTGTTGAAGTTAGACATGTTTGGTTTTCCTACATGGTTTATTAATTGGATTACGTCATATCTATTTAATAGAACTTATCAAATTCTCTTTCGTGATTGTATATACTTCTATGCCATTTACTGTGCATTCCGGTGTTCCTCAAGGAAGTCACTTGGGGCCACTTTTGTTTGTCCTGGCCATTAATGATGTTGCCATCTGTTCTTAAATACTCGGAAGTACTTATTTATGCAGGCGACATTATGATCTTTAGGTCTCTTAGTTCCAACTCCGACAATTTTCTTCAAGAAGATTTGATTAATTTTAGTAATTGGTGTCGCCACAATGATCTTTGTTTGAATGTGGATAAATGTCATGTTATGTCATTTACTAGGAAAGTCTCACCGTTTGTAATAATATATAGTCTTAATGACTGTATTTTGGATCGTGTCAAATCAATAATTGACTTAGGTGTTACATTTGACCATAAACCTGATTTTAGCTTGCATATAAATAAGATTGTGCAAAAGGGTAATTTTTTGTTAGGATTCACCACACGGACAAGAATTTAACAATCCCTTTGTTAAATTGATTCTTTATAACACCTTCATTAGATCTCACCTTGAATATGCTTCTCAAGTTTGGTCTCATTCAGCGTAAATTTGTGAGAATTGTCTTATGCCACCTTAATTGGAATGACAGAGTTCGTCTTCTCCCTTATATCGATCGGCTTAAGCTATTAAATATGTCATCACTCTCAAAACGACGTGAGGTAGCTGATGTAGTTTTTGCTCATCAACTTCTTGCAGCGTTAGTTGATTCTTCCACACTTTTGGGCTTGATGCAGTTTGCTGTTGATCAATTTTTACCCAGGCAGCCTAGACTTCTTCAGATTCTCGTTCACCGGACAAACTATGGTATGAATGAGCCAATTTCGCGTCTCGCGAGAGAAATTAATAAGAATGCTAATGTATTCGACTTCTCTATTGATAAGATGTGCTTAAAGCGTAGACTTAATGCTGGTTGATACCAATTTTTCTGTTAATTTTTTGTGTTATTTTTATTTGTGTACTTGGTGTGGGGATGTTCTTGTTTGTTTCGTCCCTTCACTAAATGATGAGCCAGAGGATAATTCGATTTCCATCTTTTCAATTTGGAACCGATTTATGGCATTTCCTTGCATTAAGGAATTCTGATAGTGACATACTTTTTTGTCAAAAACGAGGTGTCAAAAATTTGAACTATCTAGCTCATCGCGTTCTCAAGCTAGAGAGGACACGAACGGACGAGCAGACTGACAGACAGACGGACGGACGGAAATTCGTTTTTGAGATTTTTGAGTAATTATATGACCTTCTGAATCATTCATTTTTTCTCCGAGCCCTATTTTTTAGCGTTACAAACTTTGTGGCAAACTTATAATACTCTCAGATTTCATCTAGAGTATAAAAATCGAAAGACGATTAATCCTCTGGGTCATCATTTAGTGAAAGGACGAAACAAACATCAACATCCCAACACCAAGTACAGATAATAAAAACAAGAAATTGACAAAAATTCACATACATCGGTGTTAACTAGCGTTAAGTCTACGTCTTAAGCACTGCTTATCAATCAATCAATCAAATTCCTGTTAAGACCCCCTATAGGGGCATAGGACAGAAACAACTCTCTTCCACAAGGCGCGACCCTGAGCATCGGCTTTAAGCTGTTGCCAGGACTTGTTTATTCCTCTGGCCTCCTGCTCAACTGCTCGGTTCCATGTGTTACATGGTCGACCAACCCTACGTCTTCCTTGAGGATTATAATCCAGAGCCTGTTTGGCGATGATTCGCTCTGGTTTCCTCAAAGTATGACCGATCCACTGCCACTTCCGCCTTTGAATCTCAATACCTATTTTAGTCTGGATAGTTGTACTCCAAAATTCGTCGTTGGAGATCACTTCTGTCCAGAATATTCCTAAAATGCGCCGGAGGCATTGGTTCACGAAAGTCTGTAGTTTCTTGGTAAGTCGAACGGTCACTTTCCACGTCGTACAACCATATAACAATACGGATTTGACACATGCGTCAAAAACTCGCAGCTTCGTGCGAAGGGAGATCTCTCTTAACCTCCAGAAAGGGGAAAGGATACCGAAGGCCTGACGAGCTTTATTTAGCCGAACCTCAACATCCTTTTCGGCTCCGCCGTCCATGCTGACAATGCTTCCGAGATAGCAAAAATCTTGCACCTCTTCCACATCCTGTCCGTTAAGAACAATCGGTGTGCTTGCGTTCGAACCCATGTGCATGTACTTGGTTTTACGCACATTTATTTTCTCTTTGCATTTAGAATGCAACGAGCGAACATTTGACTCTCAGTCCGAACGGTTATGTGCAAGCAAACACACGTCATCAGCATAATCAAGGCGACTTAAGATGTTAAATAGTCTCCGTTGAAGACCTTTACCTTCCCCACCTTCCAGTGCAGCTTTCAAGATGTCATTTATTACCACCAGAAACAGGGCTAGTGATAATATGCAGCCTTGTCTGACACCCGTTCGCACAGGGAAGCTCTCGTACAGCTCTCCTCTATGCAAGACGCGACACCTTGCATCTTCGTCGGATTCTTTAATCATAGCTATGACCTTATCTGGAATACCTCTCCTACGCAAAGCATTCCATATGTAATCTCGCTTAACGCTGTCGAAAGCCTTCTCGAGGTTCGTCTATACCTGGAGCTTTCCTTCTCGCCATTGACCGAATGGCGGAAACTATCTCTTCCTTATCTGGGGGATCGTCCCTAATTGAGGATTGTTGCGGTTGGATGTTTGGTAGTTGTTTCTGTTTCTGGAATATCTTCCTCTGACAAGATGTTTAAAATATCAGAGAAGTATTCCTTCCATCGCCGCAACTGGTGTTCACTCATATTAAGGAAAGTTCCGTTGACATCTCTCACCAGGTGGTTGGCGGTGAAATTCTTGTTCGTCAACTGTTTCATGATTTTAAATAGTGAACCCATATCCCCAAGGTAAGGCGCAGATTCTGCCTTGTTTGCCAGCCAATTAGCGTCCAGTGTGCGCATTTCATATTCACCCAATGTGGATGACTTCTCGATCCAAAATACAGTCATTAAGACTATAAATGATCACAAACGGAGAGATTTTCCTAGTAATAGACATTACATGACATTTATCCAAATTCAGTCTAAGACCATTATGGCGACACCAGTTAATAAAATTAATCAAATCCTCCTGAAGAGTGACATTTGGTTATTAGTCGCCGATGGAGAAGATGTCTCCTCGATGTGCGAGCGAAGCGTGGAGCTGACGTGGGAAGCGATCATCACTGCCTGCTTGAGACTGTGAACAGCAGTTATCCGACGGCCACAAATTCTTCAAATGAAGCGCAAGCTAAATGTGGATAGACTTAAAGACCCCAACAAAAAGCGCGTGAACACCACCATTCTACGCGAAAAGTCATCCACATTGGGCGGATATGAAATGCGCACACTGGACGCCAATTGGACGGTAACCAGAAACAATTAAGTTTGATCTCTCATCAATCGCGGACGTGTTTTTGTTTTGCTTCCTTCGGTTTTTAATTCAGTTGAATTCATATTGTCTAAACGTTGTTTATTTATAATTAATAATTTTTGTGAATCTCTGTACTTATACGCGCTACTATGTGTGATTGTTCGGTTTAGGTCTTAGCGTCCAAGTTGGATAAAGTTCTTCCCCGTCTTACGAGGCCCGAAAAGTTTTTAAATTTGAGCTCAAAAACGGCATGATCCACCCAGAGTTCGGTTACCGCTAAGTCAGCTGCTGGTATCATTAAGCGCCGGTCGGTATCCGCTAATGAAGTGACTAAGCGGAAAATACCGTCACCATTGCCAAATACCAGCACTAGCCGTGTGACTCGTCAGAGTTCCAAACAAATCCCCGGTGCTGCTCCAAAAAATATCAACTGCGGTAAATTTGTAAACAATGCAACTTGATCGGCGCTAGTAACTCACACAATCGAACCACTGCGATCCGACTTAACCAATACTACTGTGAGCAACGTGAAGATATCGACATCAGCTAACGATATCTCTGATACAGCTATTGTTGCGAACACTAGCTCTAATTCTGCATATCTTTCGACTGAACCACTGCAACCGGAATTCACCATGGCAACTACAGTACAACTGTGTACTGTACTCTGATGGCAACGTGCAATTCAAATACATCACCATCAGAGGACTGCTATTTTGCTCTTGACATCGAGGAACCCGTAACTACACCGGTCTCTGATGGATCTTCTTCATCTGGGTACGCGTTTTCAGCTGCTGACAACATAACGTCAGTCTCAGACGTCCAACAAGATATTCATTCCGATGCCCGCAGGCCGTCTTCGGTATTAATTGCTGCCCCACAGAACGATGATTGGCTGTGCATATCTACATGCCACAAGCATACTTCCGTCGACAATGTGTTGGATTACCTGCAGCTAAAATTGAACTCTAAGAACCCAATGCGTTTGTTTATTTTCGGTTTACGAAGAAATCTGCAGTTATTGATAAACTTAACTATGTTTCGTTTAAACTCCGTGCTACGCAAGAATATTTTCATCGCTTGTTGTCTGCTGGATTCTGGCCTGTTGGCATATCATGTAAATTATTCGAGCATTCGAAGGATTGTTAATGATGTCGCCTAATCAAAACAAGCCAATTTCTTCTAAATGTACTTTAAATGTTTTGTATCAAAATGTACGTGGCCTAAGGTCCAAATTTTCAGTCTTTTATTGTTCTATAATTGAGGATTCTCCAGACATTGTCTGTATTACTGAATCATCACTAATTTCTTCTATTATGGACTCTGAAATTATTCATCCTTTTACACAGTTCACCGAAATGACTGATTTGACGCAATCTATTAAAAAGGATGGAGGTGGAATCCTTATTGCCGTAAAAAATTCGTCCTTCCGTTGTCCGATTTTCGATTCTCATCCCACTGAAAGTATTTTCGTGAAAGTTAAAATATCGTATAATAGTTTTCTGTATTTTTGTTGTGTCTACATTACATGTAACTCAAATGTTAGTACACTTGAGAATTTTTTGAAGATCTTCCTATTTGTATAAACAACATTGTCCCGGGCTCACAATTTTTGACCTATGGTGATTTCAACTTACTTATGATTTTCTGGAATGATAGCTCTTTTCTACCTGTGTCTCAAAATGCATACTCCTCATGCGTATCACCTTTCATGAGCCACTTGCTCAACATAATGTGATCAAAAATTCAAGTTCAAGTTGGATGAAATTAATTGGGTTGAGGTTTTTTCAGGACTCCCAGCGAATACATCGACTTCAATTTTTTATTAATATATCAATGACTTCATTCAGAATTATGTTCCTCGCAAGAATATTTCTTCAAAAAACGATCCTGTATGGTTTACTATTTACGTCTAAAAAACTGATTGTATAAGAAATATAAACATTCAAAACATCATTCTGACTAAGCTATGTATGTGTGATTTTTTGCTGAATATATTTTTTTTTGCGTTTTTTAAATTCCAGACAAAGAACTCAATATTTCTTGTCATGAATCCATTAGTTCTATTTATGTTTCCTCTTTTGATGTTTTAAAGGTAATTAACTCGCTAGATTCTAAATCAAACGGCGGTTGCGATGGCATTCCTAACTTTCTCGTTAAAGCACTATCGGAAGATTTCTCTTTTCCCCTCGATTATTTTTAATAAATCACTTTCCGAAGGTACTTTTTCAGAAGTCTGGAAACTTGCTAACGTTATCCCTATTTTCTAAAAAGGAGACTTCGAAAACGTCTTGAATTATTGCCCTGTTTCCATTCTTACTTTCTATTTCTACAATGGTGCTACAGCCCAAATCGGACCTTGGCCTCCTGATCTTCAGGTTGCTTAACATTTAGTCATTATTTATTATGAAAGGGTTGTTAGACCTTCGCACAACCCTTTATCTACAAATTTTTCATTTTCGTAGATTGAGGTGACCAAGGTATATACCTAAGCAGGCAGTGTGCTGGAATTGTGCGTCGACTCACGACCTTGGCATTGTAGACCAACACGCTACCCATTAGGCTATACCCTAACTATACATTCTTAGTTGCTTTAGCAAAATTTTTGAATGGCTCGTTCATAATGTAATGTGTGGCAAGCTTGGCTATCTGATTTCGCCCTGTCAACATGGTTTTGTTAAGAGGAAAATCTATAACTACCAATCTGTGCGAGTTTACAAACTTTATCGCCAAATATTTCGAACTCCATCATTCTGTTCACACTGTTTCTACTGATTTTGCAATGGCATTCGACACAGTCAATCCCAAGATTCTAATTAAGAAACTTAAAATATATGGCGTCTCGGGAAATTTACTAGACTGGATTTCTTCCTATTTATCTTTTCGTAGCATGCGTGTAACTTTTTAAGGGTCATGAGTCACATGTATTTCGCGCGTGGTCTGATGTACTATAGGGGTCTATTGGCCCATTATTCCTATTTTTTATAAATGATCTATCCCAGTTTTTGTCTTCTTCTTGTCTCTTGTATGCGAACGACCTCAAAAGTTTTCGAGTGATTGATTCTCCCTGTGATCGTAATATTTTACAATTGGACCTTGATCGTCTACATCAGTGGTGTTTGTCGAATGGCCTAGACTTAAACATTGGAAAATGCTCCGCAATGTCATACTCACTTAAATCGAAACCTCCTGAGTTACTTTATTTGATCGATGGCACTAGACTATCGGAAGTAACGATTATAAAAGATCTAGGTGTGACTTTTGATGTGAAGTTGGATTTCTCTACACATTTTGAGAAGATTAATAACCAAGCCTATAGACTTGCCGGATACGACCTTCGAATTTCTTCAACTTTCGCTCGTTCTAGTACTGCTGTCCTGATTTTTATCTCTCTAGTTCGTAGTATTCTAGAATAATGCACTGTTGTTTGGAATTCTCACCATACGTGTTACTCAGCTGCTATCGAATCCGTTCAATGTAAGCTTACGCGAACTTTATTCTTTCGTTCTAAAAAACCGTACGCTGACTACTCTAAGAGGCTTACTGCACTTCATCTCCATCTTTAGACATATGTAGAAGTTACATTGATGAGTGCTTTCTTTACAAGGTGGTAAATGGTAAAATAACGTCTAATTTTTTGATGGACTTGTTAGTACAAGAAATTCCGGTATTTTGTATCCTCTACGCGCTTTACTAGACGTTTATTTTCACTCTCCTGCCGTAAGACTTCATCGCAATCATGACAAACTGCAACTTTGATCTTTGTCTAGTTCTTTTAATGCTTTCAAAATTAAACTTAAGAAGTTCTTGTTTTCATAATGTCATTTAATTTAATTTACTTATTTCCTTCCCGGTCAATGGCGGAAAGGACCGCCCCAGGTATAGACGGACTACCAACCGAACTCCTCAAAGCGGTCCCGGAAACAAATGATATACTCCTCCCACTCTTTAATGAGGTGTGGAATGAAGGAAGATATCCGACTGAATGGAAACGTCATTGTAAAAATTTCGAAAAAGGGCGTCCTTTGGGATTGTGGCAATTGGCGTGGTATATATCTACTTACTGCCGTATCGAAAATCATGGCTAAGGTAATTCTCAATAGGATTAGCGATGTTGTGGAGAGCACTCTCGAAGCTTATCAGGCTGGATTCCGTAAAGGGTCGTCTTGTACCGACCACACAAATACCCTGCGGATAATATAGGAGCAGTCAGCCAAAATGGGTTCGCCACTACATCTCATGATTGTGGACTTCACGAAGGCTTTCGACAGTGTTAAGCAAGATTACATTCGGAATGCTTTGCGTAGGAGAGGTATTGCAGATAAGATCATAGCTATGAGTAAACAATCTTACGAAGATGCAAGGTGTCGCGTCTTACATAGAGGAGAGCTATCCGAGAGCTTTCCTGTGCGAACGGGTGTCAGACAAGGCAGCATATTGTCACCAGGCCTGTTTCTGGCGGTAATAAATGACATCTTGAACGCTGCACTGGAAGGTGTGGAAGATAAATGTCTACAATGGAGACTATTTAACATCATGTGCGTAAGACAAAGCACATGCACATGGGCTCGAACACAAGCACACCGATTGTTCTTAACGGACAAGATGTGGAAGAGGTGCAAGATTTTGTTATCTCGGAAACATTAGCATGAACGGCGGAGCCGAAAAGGATATTGTGGCTCGTCTAAATAAAGCTCATCAGGCCTTCAGTATTCTTTCTCTTCTCTGGTTAAGAGGGATCTCCCTTCGCACGAAGCGAGTTTTTGGCGCATGCGTCAAATACGTGTTGTTTTATGGTTATACTACGTACTTACTAAGAAACTGCAAACTTTCGTGAACCAATGCCTCCGACGCATTTTAGAAATATTCTGGCCAGAAGTGATTCTCAACGACGAACTTTGGAGTACAACTGGACACACTAAGATAGGCATTGAGAATCAAAGGCGGAAGTGGCAGTGGATCGATCACACTTTGAGGAAACCAGAGCGAAACATCGCCAAACAGGCTCTGGATTATAATCCTCAAGGAAGACGTCGAGTTGGTCGACCATGTGGCACAGGGAAGCGAGCAGTTGAGCAGGAGGCCAGAGGAATAATTAAGTCCTGGCAACAACTAAAGGCCGATGCTCAGAATCGCACCTTTTGGAAGAGAGCTGTTTCTGTCCTATGCTCCTATCGAGGGTCTTAACAAGAATTTCATGAATTAACTCAGTTAAAACTTCCGCTCATCTAGTAGAGATACTGCAAAAAATCAACTTGGAAACAACGGATATTTTAACCAACCTAGACCTGAATTCACTGTTCACCAACAGTGTCCTTACCTTAAGTATCATCAGGAAACTCATTCCGAACAACAAGTATGACTTAATAGAGTTTTGTTTAAATAACCCTTTCTTTTCAACTCTAGGAAAACTTAAGAAATGAAAGGAGCAGCAAAGGGATCTCCAATTTCGCCAGTAGTAGCGGAAATTTTCATGGAGGAATTCGAAAAGAACACACTGGACTCAGCTCCATTAAAGCCGAATTTGTATCTACGTTATGTGGATGATACCTTTATCATTTGACAACATGGAAAAGAAGAGCTCGACAAATGAGCATACCTGAACTCACGCCACGGGAAAACTAAGTTCACCACGAAAACGGAAAGCAACGGACAACTGTCATTCTTTGATGTACTAATAGAAAAGAATAATACGTCGTTAAGCTTCGGGGTATACATTTTAACAATAAAGTACCGAGAATTTGTAATTAAAATTACTCTGGAAAATGATATTTAAATTTTTTTTTTATAAGCAGGTAGGACTGTCTTTAATTATTATAGGCTCTAGATTCTTCTCAGAACTAAACGACCTTAGAGGAGTCCAACATTCGAGCCTGCTACGGTTCGCAAACCGAACCGAGTGGCTAGAACAAGAGGAGTGAATTCCATCTTATAATCAATAGGGGGAGTACAATGGGCCCAACTAGATGGCCCCAGTACATTGTGGTTCTATGAAACCACCCACCTACAACCTAAACCTAATTATTATCCCAAAAATTAGCGCGGTCTGTTAATCAGTTTTTTTGCAGCAGCTGGTTGAATCGGTACACCTCAGTAGTCTACGGCAATTTTTAAAATGGATAAAAATATGGAACAAAGAGTTTGTCTCGAATTTTGTGTTTTCGTAAGAATTTCGTGTGCGGAATCGTTGCGAATGTTGAGAAAGGCTTACGGTGATTCAGAACAATCAAAAACACGAGCCTTCGAGTAGTTCAATGTCTTTAAGGACGGTCGAGAAATCCTTGAAGACATGCCTCGTTCTGGACGGCCTCCGACTTCTTCAACTGACGAAAACATTCAAAAAGTGAAGGGCTACAGCAGGAGAGCTCGACATTTCTCGCGAGTCCGTTCGTTCAATTTTGGTGAATACTTCGGCCATTGAACGCGTCTTTGCTCGACTCGTTCCAATAAAGCTGAATTTTCTTCAAAAAAAGTACCGTGAACAGGTCTCTTTGGACATAATTGATCTTGCGAATTCTGATCTCACATTCATGAAGCGCATCATAACTGATGATGAGATATGGGTCTATGAGCAACAAATTTGATCAATCAACCACCGTATTCACCAGATTTGGCCCCGTTTGACTTTTTCCTATTCCCAAAACTCAAATGACCGCTCCGTGGAACCCATTTTCAGTCGATCGAGGACATAAAACAAAATTCCCCGAAGGAGCTGGAGGCCATACCAAAAAGTGCTTATGAAAAGTGTTTCGAGGACTGGAAAAAACGCTGGCAAATGTGTGTTACATCTAAGGGGAATTACTTTGAAGGCGATAAAATAAATATTGACAATCATGGCGAAATTCGAAGAGAACACACTGGACTCAGCTCCATTAAAACCGAAATTGTATCTACGTTATGTGGATGATACCTTTATCATTTGACAACATGGAAAAGAAGAGCTCGACAAATTTTAAGCACACCTGAGCTCACACCACGAGAAAACTAAGTTCAACACGGAAACGGAAAGCAACGGACAACTGTCATTCTTTGATGTACTAGTAGAAAAGAATAATACGTCGTTAAGCTTCGGAGTATACATTGTAACAATAAAGTACAGAGAATTTGTAATTAAAATTACTCTGGAAAATGATATTTAAATTCTTTTTTTATAAGCAGGTAGAACTGTTCTTAATTATTATAGGCTCTAGATTCTTCTCAGAACTAGACGACCTTAGAGGAGTCCAACATTCGAGCCTGCTACGGTTCGTAAGCCGAACTGAGTGGCTAGAACAAAAGGAGTGACTTCCATCTTATAATCAATAGGGGGAGTACAATGGGCCCAACTAGATGGCCCCAGTACATTGTGGTTCTACGAAACCACCCTCCTACAACCTAAACCTAATTATTTAAAGCCAAAAAAAGCAACAAATTTGATCAATCAACCACTGTATTCATCAGATTTGGCCCCGTTTGACCTTTCCCTATTCCCAAAACTGAAATTACCGCTCTGTGGAACCCATTTTTAATCGATCGAGGACATAAAACAAAATTCTCCGAAGGAGCTGGAGACCAAAAAGTGCTTATGAAAAATGTTTCGAGGACTGGAAAAAACGCTGGCATATGTGTGTTGCATCTAAGGGGGATTACTTTGAAGGCGATAAAATAAATATTGACAATTAATTAAATATATGGATACAGCGTCTCGGATACCGACGGATTCTACGGTATCGACTTTTGGTATTCGAAAACGGACTATGATTGGCTTAACAAGTCTCGGCAACAGCTAAAGGCCAATGCTCAGGATCGTGCCTTGTGGAAGAGAGTTTTATCTGTCATATGCCCTTATAGGGGGTCTTAACAGGAATTTGATTGACTGAATTAAATATTTTGCGTTTTATTTACAAATTCTCAGTACTTTTTGGTCACAATGTATAGGAAACCAGCTCACACCAATAGATAACTCAACGCACATTCACATCACTACCCAAGTCAAAAAGCAGGCGTATTGAAGAGATAGATGCATAACTAAAGGAAATCCGCGCAGTCTTCGAAAGGAAAGGGAACAGTTGAATCGGGCATTCACAGCAAATGGATACAAAGCTAGCGAAAGACATAAGGCCTAGAAACCGAAGCATCCGACGACAAAAGAACGAGAAGATGCTGAACAAGAAAATACAAAGAAACGATGAGTAAAGCTACCTTACATCCAGGGCACGACGGATAAGATCAAGAAAATTCTTCGCAAATCCAACATTCTCTAGACCTACTAAACCAGAAGGAAAAAAAACCATTGGAGACTGAAGGAGTGTACAAAGTACCATGCGACAAAGTATACAAAAGAGAAACGGGACGCACAGTCCAAATAAGGATCAACGAACATAAACAATGCACACGGAAAAACCAAATACTGTCATCAGCGATTGCGGAATATGCAACGACAGATGATCATAGAGGGTGTCCCAATAAGACCGCATATTTTGAATTTAGCTCCATTTTGTTTTGTGTCGGTCGTGCAGTGTTTGTCGTTCCATACATAGCCTCCATAGCTACACTCTTTATTAAAATAAGAACATCAGAGCTTTTCAAATTTCAAAATAGGCGGTCTTAATGGGACACCCTTTACAATCGATTTCGACAATGTGCAAATTCTAGCCAAGACAAATCAATATTTTCAACGGATAGTACGAGAAGCCATCAAAATTTCCAAACATCAACAGAACTTCAACCGAGACACCGGATACAAGTTATCAGCAGTTTGGCTACCTGCCTTAAAATTTGGTAAGAACAAAATTCGTACTCAGAAATCCTTAACTAATTTAACCTTAATTAATAAATATATATAACCCTAATTACCCTTCCCACACTCAATTAACTCCATTCTGTATAAAATAGGAGTCTTTTGTGATTTGTCGATCAGTTTCATAAAAGTCTCAGGAGAGACCGAAACAGTGTAAAATCCGGAAACCTTTCGTTTTAATTTAAAGGATCAAAACGTGCACATGATAACAAAACTTAAAATATATAAAACGATTAAGAGTTCTGTGCAGCGAAACGTGGACATTAACTCAGTCGTCCGAAAAATTACTCAACGTCTTTGAAAGAACCTCAGAACAATGCTCGGACCTTTAAAGGAAGACTTGGGCTGGAGAATACTATACAATAGAGAATTGTATACTATCTCCAACAGAAGTGTCCACCCTCATTAAATTTAAGGAGCTAAAATGGATTGGTCATGTGAAGTGGATGGATAATGGAAGAATTTCGAAGCACACATTTAAGGAGAAAGTCAATGGACAAAGACCACTTGGAAAACTACGAAAGCGCTAAAATTTTCGAACTGAAGGACGCGGTCCGAGAAGGATGGACACCATAGCCCGACTCAGACTGTAACGTCATCTTGAGTTAGTATGTTATACACGAAAATAGAAAAAAAAATCTAAGGCTTAATTTACATAATTTTGTTCTCGATTCTACTCAGTAAAAAGTCGTACCTACCAAACACTTTAATAACCGTTGAAGGTAGGGATGGAAATACCCTGGTACGAATACCGACTAAATCACTAGACTGCTAATACATGTACTGATTTTTTGGGGATATCGAAACATGCTTCACGCCTTACGCACTAAAATAACTGCCGTATGATATGTTGGCTAGCGATATACGATAGGTACCACGCAAAGGAAGAAATTTTGCTGTTTGTATGTTAAGTGTGAGTAGATTACGCAGGTTGGTTACTGTAGACAGCCGAAATACCTGCGTCATTAATGGCTTTTTTGCATAACTTGTTCTTAACAAATCGTAACCAACATACGATGGCTACGATTCTGCTGGTTTGGTCAGCCATGTACCTACCCTAAGTGGCCAGCCACGCTTTAGCCCATATTTGAAAATAGGAAATTTGAAAAGAAATGAACAGATACAGATTTAGTTAAGAGAAGAGTTGTAAAAGGAAAGATAAGAGTTTTGAAGGACAAAGGATCTAGATTAGAAGAGGAATAGTATTTTGGAAAAATGATAATGTTTACTTTGAGTAATCTTTGTTGAAGATAGTCAAGATAGTAAGTTCAATTTGAGGCTTCTGTGGCATAGTGGGCAGCGTGTTTGCTTCGTAGCTAATAGAGCGTGGATTCGATTCCCACTCCGGACAGTTGGATTTTTTAACACGAATTTCCAGTGGCTACTGGCGATGAAATAAAATGGGCAAACGTTGTAAAAGTTTAACAGTTCCACTTCAAGATGGTCTGTATTACTCAGTAGATGGTTTCTGTATAAGTTTTTGTTTTTTATATAATTTTATTTTAAAATGACAAAACGAAAAGAAGTTTTAAAAAAAAGAAGAAAGGTTTACTTTGAACGAATATTAGAAGCACTTCTAGTTGTCATAAAGATGGTTTATGGCGTTCTGTAGGGAAATTAGTGTATGATAAGAAAAGGGGATAAAAAAAATCAATTTTTTTGGCAAACTGCCTCGGCACAAATCCGAGGTCGCATTTTCTATGTATAACTGAATGTCCTTTTTTTTAAGTAATTGTACCTTCTCTAGACCTAAGATTATTTTCTAATACCCGTTTTAATCGCATTTCTAAGACCTTTGCCCATATTTTTGAAAGAAATGGTAGTGTTATAGTCCGAACTATAATTATTTACGGATTTCGTTAAATTCCTTGAATGAAATGGCGAACGAAAAGTGGTATTTTAATGAGTCAGATTAGTTTTCGAGCATAAAAAGCTCCATGTTTGCTACCTCCTTAGCGCTGAGTTTTGCATCTAAAGAATAGTTTGCCCACGTATAGGTAAATTCGCGATTTATGCGAGGGACTCGCTAAACCACATCTGATTTAGAATTGAAACAAATCTCAAGAGAATACGGCTTTCTTAAAGAACATGCAACACACAAGTTACGGAGCCGACATTTATGCTGATGCAAAGACCGAGGACTTGAGAGAAACGCCTAACACACCTAAAAATCTATAAACATACATCTTCGATTCAACGAACTATGTAGTAATCAACTCGTTTCATTGAACTATTTTTGACATACAATATAACTTACCATTTTCAGAGAAAACCGACTCTTCGTCATCCGAACTCAAAACAACTACCTCATCCATTTCGATGATTTTGTTTAATGACAAGTTAGTACACGTTAAAATATCATTTTAAGAATATTTTTTCACTTAATCTCTTATGCCCATGCCCAAAAAATTTATTCGACAGGTCACAATATCAACTTCCAGTGGAAATTAAAAATCCACAATTTTTGTTCATGCAGGCAATAAAAATGTCCCCTTAATTTGAAACTGAAGAAATTTTCTATAATCCTGGTTGAGTTTGATTTGCGAGTGTTAAGTATTGACGACGATTAAAATTGAAGTTTGTTACACGGCGAGACAAAACACACGATTTGTACAAAACACTGAGGAATAAATACATAATTCTTAGGATACGGAAATTATCAATCACATTCCCGACATTATAAACTTTTAGCTAACTAGTAAAATCGTAAACAAGTCCAATTTCACTATTCTTTTCGATTTTCTTCTCTGAAATACTGGAATACAATTAAAATGGCTTCCCAAACAAGAGATAGTTCTTTTCCTCTAATAAACGTCACGGGCGCTGTCATCGCATGCCAGCACAAACACATGCAGGGAGATTTGGTCGAAAGTATTGATGATGAAGTTGGTAGCAGGAGAGCAAAGACACAGCGCTAATTATTGCGTTACATTTTTAGTTCAAATTAAAAAAACAACTCATTCATTTAGTGTCATGTCTTAGGCTTTGGTATCTTGATCCGATTTTTTAATTATTCTTCATGAAAATTAGAACAAACCTTACGCGCAGCGGCGCGAATTTCTCCAATTTCTATTTATATTTGAATTTTTCGAAATGATTGCGCGCGAAGTAGTTTAGAGTTTAGCTCGGACACCAGGATCCAGCACAGAGCGGGAAATTTTCAAATCGAAGATTTTAGGCCAAGTATTTACATTATTTTCCGCAATAGATCTTTTTTTTAATTTATACTTCCGAGAAAAACGTTTCAAGTCGTTTTTAGTGGCAACGCAATCTCTTATTATCTTTTCAGTACGAAATGTCACTCGTCGACTTTTTGAATATCGACGATTGGCAGCTAGATTAACGGCTGCGCGGCCAAACCAAAGATATTATGCGTGGAGTAAGCATATTGATCGACAGAAAAAGTATTTTTTCTATACACTGCATTGGCTAGCGCCAACACCAACGTTATCAAAAATGCAGTGAAGAAAGGGTTCAGCTATAATAATTGCGATTATTAATAAAAGTATCTAAAAAATTGTATTATTACTAATATTAAATATTAACTAATTATCTTATTTTATTTAGATACACGCTACTAATTGAAAGATGTTTTTAATATTTATTAATAGTGATGCTAAACTTTTTCTTACTTTCGGATCGTCTGCATTTTCATAATCCATCGACGTTTCTCTCGAATGAAAAGAAGTAGACGGTAAAAACATTTCTAAGAAATTAGGAGCTAAATTTTCCTTCATGTCCTCACTATTTTTGCATTTTAGGTTTACGTGAGGCACAACAGAAGAGGTTAACTTTGGTCGTATGCGTCTGTTCCCTCTAATAGCAGTTTGTAAAAAATCTTCCGGTTTAAAGTGCCTAGAAAATATCTACTCTCCATTTGTTCAATTCAATATCGATTTTCATATCGAATGAAGCCAAGCTTCCTGGCGATTTTCATCTTTTGGAAACCTGTCTGCATGAAAATAGTAGAATTTTGTGGCAACGAGCTTTAGAGCTCGTCACGTCGACTTACCCCAGAATAGGTGCATCAACAAAAACTAGGTCTTTCTCTGATCGCGGATGTTGACCCGATCAGATGCCTCGACGATGGCGACGGATGTTACGTCGCCTTACCCTGCCCACCCTGCCTTAGTCATACAGTCTCCAACATATCTTTTTATGTATGGCCCATCAAATGAAAGCTTTAGTTATTCATTCTTTGTTTTTCTATTTCAGAATATAATTTAGACTTCTGCTATACTAGCGCGGAAGTATTTTCTTTTCTTTTTATAAAGGTAATTTTAGATCTACATTTAAATTTTCTATTAATAGCAAATGATTCCAATCTAAGAAAAATAATATGGCTACAATATCCAAGATATACATATATGTAATGTATGTTTGTTCTAATCTCCTACTTAATCTCTCCTAGATACATTTTGTAATACATGATTCGTTTTCGAGTTAGTACTTACAACCTATAGGTAGATTTGTACCCTTACTCCTCTTTGTGTTTGTGTTCTTTTCCTTGTTATATTTAATTCGTAATCAAATGAATTATCTTTTAGATAGTATTTTAAATGTGGGTGTTTTCTTGTTTCTTTTTTTTCTATAAATAACAATACCAAAAAAAGGAGAAGTGTAAACCGACCGAAAAGTAATAATAATAGTTCGTTATTGTATAAATGAAAACATAACAAAATTAAATTAAAGTAAAACTAAAACTTCAAGGCACGTAGCACCATGTAAAATTTCAATTTAATACATAATGTACTCTAAATCTACTAAACTTAAAAGTTATTGCATTTTGTGTTTTATTTCATGTTTTCCGTATTTAAAACTAATAATTTGGAAATGTTTTGAAACCAATTCTTTTCGTTAATAATTTTATTTTAATTAATGTCATTCCGATTTCTAATCAATATCATCTCTTGTTTCCTTTTTTTTTATATTATGTTGATGTAGAGTAGAGTCACTGTATAACTGAGCTACTCGGTCCAGGAGTCTGGCAGATAGCTATTTTAGTACAAAAATCGAACGTGCTAAAAAATTTGGTACTAAAAATCGAACGTTCGAAAGATCAAAGTGTTGGTGAAAATAGGTGTAGACTGTGTAGTCATTCTGACATATCCCAGTTGGGAGTGGAATCATTACCGCGCCGATGATTCTTACCATGAAGCTATTACAGCTACTTCCTGTCGTAAAACATAGATTATTTTAACATTGCAATGTCGTAGGCAAGCATTCGTTTTTTTCTACTTTCTGCATTACAAAGAATCGACATTGGAATCTAGGGAAACGAATGAATAATGTAATGATTGGAAAAAAAATCGACAATATAATGGTCGCAATAGAATCTACGATGGAATGGTTGCAAAAGAATAGAAAGCAAATTAATCTTTGAGAAGGTATTCTAACATTGAGGGAGCGATTCATTTTGAATTAATATTGAAAAATGTGATGAAATGGGATCCTGCTTTTAATATGAATTCAGTATTTTAAATTCTGTTGCTATAATTTAACTAATTTTGTTGCTGGAAAAGTACGGTGTAACTTAAGATTTTTTTCTTCCAACGAACAACTTGTAAAATTTTACGGGAATATTAGAAACCAAACGGAATATGACATTAATGTTTTCTATTAATAATCTTTCGTTTTATGCGCGGCACGTTTTGACGATGATCATTTATTTTATGCAATCTCCTCACATTACCTTGCAATGCATATCAAATTCCCTAAATAAACTGCTACTTTATGCAATGCCTTCACTTTACTTTAGAATGCATTGCAAATTCCTTAGGTCGATTTGAATGATTTCTCTATTTGAATGATTTTCAATAAAAGGGAATGGATTGCAAAAATCCCTGTTGGGATGTTTTTCCGCCATGTGTAAACAAACAGAATCATAAACTAGACTAAAAACCTGTTTGGTAAAGATGTGTGGGTGCAGAAAATTGCAAAATAAAATTGAATTTTTGGCTGTTTCTAATGGAATGGCACAATGATATTAATTTTTCAGGGCACATAATCGAATTCCAATTGCATTTTGATAAATATCTAACCGAATATGTATATACACCAAAAAATTCAAACTTAACGGTTTCAACTCTGATACGCATCTGCCAGACTCCTGGACCGAGTAGCTCAGTTATACAGTGACTCTAATGTAGAGTAGTTAAATTAACATAACTACATACATATATTTCTAGAGTTGTGTTAGAACTATAGTCAATAATCAGTTGTAGGCGATTTTATGTTTCGTTTTTTTTCTATAATTGCACTTCATCGATTATTAGATTCTATGTGTGTACTGGAACCTTTTCTTGATTTTTGATTTCCAATGGAAATATATTCTAATTTTGACGGTCGAGTTTTTGAGAGAAAAAAAAATAAAAAGATTGATGTGATAAATGGTGGTTGAAAGAGAAGATTTCCTTTTTTCATTGCTCCAAATGGCATACGTTGCAATTTTTAAAATATTTGGACATTCAGATGATCGTTTGCATCCCCTCTATTACGTTATTATAATATTAGAGTGTTTACCTTGACATGCGATGTATTATATCGTTTTTGTTGCTGCCATACGACTTACTATCGTATTTCCGCATTGGGTGTGGGCGTGAAAAAAAAATTGAAAACATTTGTAAAATATTTGAAAAATATTACAGGTCGTTCGCGTACGAGATTAGAAAATGTTATTGTGATAGCTACGCACGTCTCCGTCTACGGTTTTCAACTATTATATTTACTACCAGGATTAAGCGTGGACGTTGCTGGTGCTGCTAGTGTGCTTCGTTACCGGTTTCCGGGAACAATTGAATAACGAACTCGTCGTCGTCTTATTGCTTCCGTGGCGTTAGCAAGGTAGTAGAGTCGGGAACAGGACGGATTCGAACAAACTCGATGTCATTTTCCGCGGTGCGACGTTCCTTCGCTCGCCTTTCACGCACAGCAAGCGTGCACGAGCTGCTTCATTATAGAGATACTCGATACACACTAACACTTCTGCCCTAAAAGAGTTTGGACAATGGACAAACTCTGACAGTGTCTTAAGCGTTTAGTAGATTTTTAGCACAAATATTACATTGTTAAAAATTAGAGTCACTGTATAACTGAGCAACTCGGTAAAGGAGTCTGGCAGATGCGTATCAGAGTTGAAACCGTTAAGTTTGAATTTTTTGGTGTATATACATATTCGGTTAGATATTTATCAAAATGCAATTGGAATTCGATTATGTGCCCTGAAAAATTAATATCATTGTGCCATTCCATTAGAAACAGCCAAAAATTCAATTTTATTTTGCAATTTTCTGCACCCACACATCTTTACCAAACAGGTTTTTAGTCTAGTTTATGATTCTGTTTGTTGACACATGGCGGAAAAACATCCCAACAGGGATTTTTGCAATCCATTCCCTTTTATTGAAAATCATTCAAATTGAGAAATCATTCAAATCGACCTAAGAAATTTGCAATGCATTCTGAAGTAATGTGAAGGCATTACATAAAGTAGCAGTTTATTTAGGGAATTTGATATGCATTGCAAGGTAATGTGTGGAGATTGCATAAAATAAATGACCATCGTCAAAACGTGCCGCGCACAAAACGAAAGATTATTAATAGAAAACATTAATGTCATATTCCGTTTGCTTTCTAATATTCCCGTAAAATTTTACAAGTTGTTCGTTGCAAGAAAAAAATCTTAAGTTACACCGTACTTTTCCAGCAACAAAATTAGTTAAATTATAGCAACAGAATTTAAAATACTGAATTCATATTAAAAGCAGGATCCAATTTCATCACATTTTTCAATATTAATTCAAAATGAATCGCTCCCTCAATGTTAGAATACCTTCTCAAAGATTAATTTGCTTTCTATTCTTTTGCAACCATTCCATCGTAGATTCTATTGCGACCATTACATTGTCGATTTTTTTTTCCAATCATTACATTATTCATTCGTTTCCCTAGATTCCAACGTCGATTTTTGTACTGCAGAAAGTAGAAAAAACTAATGCTTGCCTATGACATTGCAATGTTAAAATAATCTATGTTTTACGACAGGAAGTAGCTGTAATAGCTTCATGGTAAGAATCATCGGCGCGGTAATGATTCCACTCCCTACTGGGATATGTCAAACACAGTCTACACTTATTTTCACCAACACTTTGATCTTTCGAACGTTCGATTTTTAGTACAAAATTATTTAGCACGTTCGATTTTTGTACTAAAATAGCTATCTGCCAGACTCCTGGACCGAGTAGCTCAGTTATACAGTGACTCTAGTTAAAAATCGGCCAAACTTAAGTTTGACCGTTCTAAATGTGTATGTGCTTTGTGTGTTTTGACGTTTATTCGAGATGGTCAGCTGTTGACTTGTCGCTCAGTGTCAAGATCGCGGTAAGAAATTCAGCATCATTGATTTTGCGTTTATATAATATAAATTATTATTTCTTTAGAATTTGTGGACACATCCATGGAAAAACGATTGAAATGCGATATTCTTTCTAATATAATTATGTAAAGGTAGGAAAAATTCGTTGGTTGTTGATGGGATGGAAACACCACATTTTCTGCATACATATTTTCTGTGGGACATTTGTAGTGATCTGAATACGATAAGATTGGCTTAAGCTTAATATCTTCTGCCGGATTCATACTGAAGCTGTTCGGCGATTCAACGTACAATGCCAAGGCGGTAAAACAGAAAATCCTGCTGGCATTGTCTTCGAAAGATTGCTTGGTTATTCGATCCCATAATATTTGGTTATGATGTGGACAAGGTTCAACAGTTGGTAGTCTACTCGGGAAATACCAGCTTCTCATGGAAAGAAAGGAACCTGAAGAGCTCTTGAAATACAGGACAAGTTTTTATAGGGCACAGAACTATCCACAGAATTATCCAGTTCAACAAGATGAAATACCGCGCAGGGATTGATTCGACAGGAATGTGAACCGAATATTTTCATTGTGTTTTTTTTCATGGAATCCAAACTTCTGGTAGGTATTTCTCAAAGCGCTCCTCTAATAGCAGTATAACATTCGAATTCCTTATTGTAGAGTCATGTGTCGGTCGAAACTATCCGACAAAGTAGCGAATCGTATGTATCGCCAGATGTTAGCTTGCTGCATGCAACCATTGGCGAGTGATTTCAATAAGTATCAAAAATATCCTATTATGGTTTTGCAGCAAGAAGCATAAGCACACTGTCGGCCGGTGTGAACCCGATTAAAAAAGTGGTTGAATTGATTTTTACTTTTTTCGGAAGACATTAACATATCCAAATTGAATTCTTTTTTTTAGATTTACTTGACTTATGAAGGTTTTGTATCGATTTTTAAAATGAAATTTTTCGAATTCGATACATTGCCAGCATGGCGAAAGCAAGAACTAGTCCAAACTTTATTTACTTAATATTGTTATGAAAAATACACACAGTATTGGAATTGAAGTGAATAAATAAAATAATTATGTTATGAATTGAATTCACACACAGCATTGATAATAATTGAATAGTTTTATTTTGAAAGCAGCTTGAAATCTTTGACGATCGGATTGAAATTAGAATATTATATATATATATTAGAATATTATATATATATATTAGAATATTATATATATATATATTAGAATATTATATATATACTCTATGGGATTCCTGCACTCAGATTCTTACCATATAGTCTACCATCACTAAGCACTAGATTTTTTGGGTACACCAATACATTTTTACCTAATGTCGAAAACATCATATTCAACACTTTTAACTCAATGAGGGTATATATAAGGTTAGACTGAGGGCCATAGGTCTTAATGCTATCCTTGTTCAATGGATTGAAAGTTTTCTCTCTGAACGTACTATATGAGTAGAACTAGATGGCGTTCCTCCTTCTCAATGGATTCCAACATACCTCAAGGCTCTGTTTTATCTCCCAATCTTTTCTTCATTCTTATCAATAACCTTCTGTTGTCTACTCTCAATCCAATTCATAGTTTTGCGGATGACAGTCCTTTAGATAACAACTATGAATTTAACTCTGCTGTGGAATCAAACAAGCATTATATTGCTTCAATCGCATGAAGTTATTCCGTTCGCTGAACTCAGATCTCAGCCTAATCCTGGAAAAATAGAGCACAGTTCAACATCAATTCTCAAACGAGATGTTCAAGTGTCTTACATTGCACCTCATTTAGAGTAGAACTCGCATGCTTGGGCTGGGGCACCCAAAGCACACCTCGCGCTACTTTATCATATTCAAAAACATGCATTCCGACTCATTGGAAGCGAGACCATCACGGCTTCTATCGATTCTCTCGAGCATCGCAGAAATGTCGGAGTACTCAACATTTACTATCGCTACTTCATTGGTAAATGCAGTGTGGAGCTAAGCGTACTCATTCTTCCACTCTATACTTTTCCCCGGGATACTCGCCAAGTTGAACGCGCACACGAGTACACCGTCAAACCCGGTATAGTATAAATAGTAAAACGTTCCTCGCTCACTCTCCTTCTCTTTCATACAAGTCTCCTTCTCTCTCCTACAAGTCTCCTTCTCTCTCCTATACAGCGGCAACGAACAAAACTTCTTGAAGTGGGACTTGATTATAGAGTAACCCCTAAATTAAACTCGGTGCCTAAAACAAACATATGAAGTGATATTCGGTCAGCTCAGAATTGAGTTTTGCGGTATGTACTCCCTTAAACTAGAGTAACTCTAGTTAGTAAATCGAATTCGATTAAATTTTATCTTCACCATTGGAGTGTAAGGGCCTTAAAGTTGAGCCTCAAAAGGCGCTGGGAATTTTCCCAACTATTATTGATAAAGCAAAACCTTGCTACACTTACGACATTTTAATCAATGAATTTCAAAGACAGACTTACAGATAGATAATAAATAACAAGAATTCTATCAGAACTAGGCTGTAATTAACTTAATAGTTGGAATGCAATTTTTTTCTTCTTCGTTTTTCTCATCCTTCTTATCTACACAATTTTGTTACTCTCTTTGTTGCTCTCTATTCAGGTGGACTAACTCAATGATCGTTCTTGATTGGATAAACGCAGAAGCTTCAAACTTTCACACGTTTTCGGTCAACACAATATCAACCATCCAACAAATATCCATTCCTGAGCAATGGAGACACATCACATCAGCCGAAAGTCCTGCTGATTTGTTAACATGGGGAATCTCGCCCGAAAACTGGCAACCAACCATCTCTATGGACCTACGCTTCTACATGGAAACGACCATGTATGGCCTGTATCTCACACAAGGGTTTTAGAATCACAACTAGAAAGGAGAGAAAAACGACGAGCTGTTTGCAGTGGAACAGCGAGCCAATCGACTAACTTCATTCAAATCATTGATGGTGTTGCATATATACTTCGATTTATAATCAAATCAGCAAGACGTGCCGAATCTCCACCTAGAGCTGCACTAAGCGTTAAAGAATTAGACAATGTCCAAAAAGATCATAAAAGGAAAACATTGCTTGCGCTGTAGTGTAGGGCTGTGTTCAGTGCTCAAGAGCAAGACCAAAATTGTTTACACAATTTACGAGCAGACCGCGTTCAACCCATCCATCCATTTGTCAACGCAGGAGTCGATTTTTGCGGTCCAGTCTTTACGCACCACAAAACTAGAGGAAAACGATCGCAGCAGGCCTATATTGTGGTATTTTGCTGCTTTGCATCTAAAGCTGTTCATCTTGAGTTAGTCAGCGACCTATCAACAGATGGTTTTCTCGAAGCATTGCGGCGCTTTATGGCCAAACGGGGTCACCGTCAAAGAATTTACTGTGACTGTTACGATTAGTATTAATTTTTATTTCAAATTATTAATGTAAGTGCGTGCGATCGATTCTTTTATAAATTAATTATTTATTTAGATTACTGAAAAATAAATTTAAAGTATATTACGAATGTAAATACTTGAAATTTTATTCACAGTGACAATGCAACTAATTTTGTGGGAGCTCGAAATCAGCCTCATGAGCTCAAAGAGATTTTTAGTAACAGGCTTTCTAAAGAGAAAGTTACATCCGAGTTCAGCACCAAGGAAATAGGATTTCAATTCATCCCACCTCGAGCTCCACATTTTGGTGGACTATGGGAAGCTGCAGTTAAGTCAGTCAAACACTTGTTGCGGCATAGCCTCAGCCTCACTAACGTATGAGGAGATGGAGACAGTAGTCATTGAAGCGGAAGCCGTACTCAACTCACGTCCAATCACACCACTCTCATCAGATCCCAACGATTTATCGGCCCTTACGCCAGCTCATTTGCTGATTGGTGATACATTAACCTCTTCAGTAGATCCATAAGCTGAACCAGTAAAAGTAAACTTGTTGGCACGCTGGAAACTAGTCCAACACATTAAGAATGAATTCTGGAAGAAGATGGTCCAATCAATAGCTGAGCAATCTCCGACGGCGTTACAAATGGAAGCAGCAGTGCAACAACGTTAACCCAAGCATAATGGCTATAATCAAAGATGACAACCTGCCTCCTTTGAAGTGGTCTCTAGGGCGAATACCCAATGTCATTAAGGGAGAAGATGGACTGGTGTGAGTGGGCGATGTTCAAATAGCCCATAACTTACTCCGTCGACTAATTCATCTATTGGCTCCGCTCCCTGTTGGACAAAAGCTTTCTGTTCCATCTCCCAGCTCAAATCAAGGCGATTATACAAGGGAGATAAACGAGTAACCAGGAAGTCCTGAAGACAAAACTAACAATCCTCCAAAAAGGGCTCGTCTTACGCAAAGATACCACAATTATTACCGTGCTATTAACATGCTTGATTTTACCGGTAAGTACAACTTATCAGGAAAATCGACTTTTTGTAAAATTATGAATGTCAGACTGTATAGAGAGAAAGAGTAAAGGTAATCGGCTAATTTTTTGCTTTTACTTACATATATTGCTAATTAAATAGTCAGTGCACAATTTTAGTGCGATAAATTTTGTACGTTCTGTGTAAATTGGTTTATAGTGTTTCATGGAATAGTCCAGTTAATGTGGAAGGTTGATGGTGTGAGGATATTCAAATAATTTTTACTCCATAGATTACAGCTCTCATAAAACAATCTATTCCAAATTTCAAATCAATATCTCATACAGTTTCTAAGGGAAACTGTGTAATTTTGTTTAGGAGGGGTTAGAAGGGGTGTAGCGATTTGACCCGGTCACGAATTTCACTTTACTTCTTCGTTAAAAACGATGCGTAAAAAATTTGAACTTTATGGGTCAACGAGTTCTCGAACTAGAGAGCGTACGGACGGGTATTCGGTTTCGAGACTTTTGAGTGATATTTTTTTTTTACAGAATGACCTGTGTTATAGGCAATTTTGGCCTTAATGTGCAATGCACTAACACAGTCATGGAGGGAAGGAATGGGATTAAGAAGAGTGAGAACGACCGTAACGAGTGGAGAAGATAATTAATATTTTTCAGTTGTACTGGCTGCTACTGACAAATATTTTGCAGATATTATAGGGACTGAATGATAGAAAGCGAACAGAATCCATCTACTGAGTATATCGGCCTTCTTGAAGTGGAACTGTTTCACTTTTACACCGTTTGTCCATTTTATTTCGAATAAACTTTCATCGACAGTAGCAACTCAAAAATTCTACTGCTTGGAGTGGTAAGCGAACCCACGACCTATTGCCTGAAAAGCAAGCACGCTGCCCACTACGCCACGGAAGCCTGAATTGCATTATGCATTTTTTTAGTAGTATATTAGAAAGCCATGGTTCTCCCCGCATCTGACCAGGTCTTAGTGGTCTATAGATGTGTAAAACATCATTTGCTGGCACTCTCACTGATTCTACAAACGACCCTTCGCCTGGATGTTCTCTAAATAAGAAATATGCCTCTCTTTGCCCAAGCCTATTAGACAATACCATTACGGATTATGTTACCATTTGCTAAAGTTTGATTTGTTTTATTATCTAAATGTTCAGATTCAAATAACAGAAACTCTTTTAAGCCCGTAAAAATAGAAGGAATAAACAAAAACTTTCCTGGGTATTTAAATGATCTGCTTCGTAAAACTACTTATTCACTAATGAGTATGGAAAGTAACGGTGAATTACAACTTTACGTGAATGAGAGAGCGGCTTCCAAGGTTACCTTGACTTTGATGGTAATAGTAAATGGAGTGAATTTAAGCCTCTTGGATTGCAGGTAATCAATCTAAGTGGTGAAATTCAAGAGATGATAGACGTCACAGGAGATGGAAGAACTGATATCGTAGTACTTGAAGAAGAAAGCGTCAGAGTATATCCATCTGCTGGTAAAAAAGGATACAAAAAATCTATTAACAGTAAAGCGCCAAAAAACTTGCCAAATCAACGTACCAGTTCAGAGAGTACTTTTGTTGTGTGTGATTAGTTCAGCGCGCCCTGGAAAATACCTAACGCTCCCAAAAATGTGAACGCACCTTTAAATACGCCTGACCACCCTAACTCGAACAGGCCATAGTGGCAGGAAGTATCGGTTCCGGTTCCTCGCAGATCGAATTGCTTTAATATACTTCGGAAATCGCACTAAGTGTTACGCTGATCTTCTAGGCCGGCAGAGAATTATTTTAAAACAAGCAAATGACCTGTCTGGTTGGAGTCGATGTTAACAAGTGATTTTATTTTATTTCATACTTAATTCTAGTCTGACAACTTTTGTACGTTTATTTGAAATGAGTTTAACGGTTTAACGTTATTTAATTATTGTGAAGCAATCAAATCGAATATATACCTATATATATATATATTTTTTTTATTATGCTTTTATTATTAAATTTGTCATTTTTAGTATTTTAGTAGGATTTCATTTTTTATTATTTTTATTGGTTGTAGAGGATGGGTGCGAATCCACTACAGTACCCCCTCCCTAGCGAAGTGACTACAAAATAAACAAAAGTCTGTATAGTACAATTACGTTAAAGTTAATACGCGAAAAATGAGAGCTTGAGTATACATTCTACGCCTAAATAGCTTAGTCTATGAATGTTACTTTTTTCGTAGGCTTTTCTTTCAAAGTTAGATTATTTAATGCTCCGAACGCTGGTTTTAAACGATCGATCGAAATTGATTATTTTTTCCATTAATTTCAGTTACGAAATGTTTTCTGAGTCTTTTTATTAGTGGAAAAGGTCCTTCATAAGGTGGATGTAGAGGTGCTTTGACTTTATCCACTTTTACGAAAACGTGCGTACACGTATGCAACGTCTTGGGTATAAATATATCGGAATTCTCGCATGATCGTGGTTCTGATGGTTTCAGATCTCTCATGTTTTTACGAAGTCTATCGATAAAATTTCTTAAATTGATATCCTGCTTGTCCGATGAGTTTACGAATAATTCACCTGGAGTTCTTAAAGATTGTCCATATACCATTTTGGCTGGACAGCACTTCAAGTCTTCCTTTACGCAAACTCGCAATCCCAGTAGTATGAAGGGGATTTCCTCGCTCCAATGAGTTGTGTTGCATCTAGCCATTAGCGATGCCTTCAACTGTCTATGCAATCGTTGTACCATCCCGTTCGACTGTGGGTGGTAGGCGGTTGTTCTAATACGATTCGTTCCTAAAATTCTTCGTAGTTCGGTGAACATTTTTGACTCGAACTGAGTACCTTGGTCTGTGGTAAGTGATAGAGGAACACCAAATCGTGGAATGTATTGATAGGCGAATGTTTTCGCGAATAGACAAGTGTCATCTCGGTTGTACAGCGTCAAAAATTTTGGTGCGCCTTTTTTTTGCGAATTTTCACCGTGAAAATCAGCCGGAAAATTGTGAAATTGCAAAAAATCCGATATTCGTGTGTGATTAGTGCGTGTTCCGCCCAAATTCCGAGCAGGAAGTGACCGGAAAACTGCGAATTGTGCAAAAAACGCAAAAGTGAAAAACCTAGAAGAAAAAAAAAAAAAAAAAACAACTGTCAAATTATTTTAATTAGCCTTTTGTGCCAAGACGAGATCCAATACAGTGGTCACCAAAAAATTTTCGGTCACACTCGCTGCTTCTATTAATTTAAAATCTTCTAAAGCAAACATTTTTGAGAAAATCGCTAAAATGGGTAAATGTTCGAAGTGCAATACAGACACGTCGAGGCCCAGTAGCAGTGTTAATTGCGATAGTTGCAATTCCATAGTGTGTGTTAAATGTTCTGAGTTGTCAGCAACAGAAATCAGATGTGAATCGACGAGTTCTTAAATTCTTATGCGCTCAGTGTGAGACCGGTCTGCAGCAAATACCAGCTATTCTAAAATTAATAAAGGACCTGCAAGAGGAAATTGTAAAAATGAAAAATCATCAAATCAGGAATGTAACAGAAGAACTCATCTTGGAAGTACACGAAAGAAGGCAACGCGAAAATAATGTTATTATTTATGGTATTGCAGAGAATAACTCACCTACTACAGCTGATCGGATCCAGCATGACACAGCTGAGTGTCAAAAAATTGTAAACAAATGTACACCAGCTACAGGAAATGCACATGTCGATTTTAAAGTCATACGGCTAGGAAAAATTGGAAATAATAAAAATAATCCTCGTCCCATTTAACTAATTTTGCCTTCATCTCACCATGCTCGTGAGCTTCTAAAGAATAAAAAGAATGTTGATACTACAATATCAATTAAAGCAGATCTCACTCCAATGCAACGCGAGACTCTTAATAAATTGCGAACCGATTTGTCAGATCGAACGCAATCGGGCGAGAAAAACCTAACTATCCGCTATGTTAGAGGACTACCGAAAATCGTTACAAAAAACTGAAAAATAGTCCCTCATTGATAAATTTACAAATATTATATACCAACGTTGCATCAATTACCGCCAAATTTGATTTATTACTACTTGAAATACAAAAAAAAAACCAACAATACTAGCAATTACTGAGACCTGGCTGAGTGACAAAATATCCGATTCAATTATCAATGTTCCTGGCTATACCTTATGCAGAAAAGATCGCGAGGGTCAGCAGGGTGGTGGAGTGGCTATTTACTTTGCAAACAAAATACTAGGACACCCAATTTCATTCACGAAAATTAAAGATTACTGTTTACCGCTAACTCTCTTTGGTATGATGTTCGTATAGGCTCATTTGAATTTATTTGTGGTTGTGTTTATAGACCTAATACGTTGTAGAAAGAAGAAAATTTACTATTACACGAAACTATTAAGACAATTTCTAATAGCATGAAACCAATAATTTTAATCGGTGATTTTAATTATCCTGACATTACATGGCCTATTACTAATTTCAATCCTGGTATTAGTTCAGCAAAAGAGTTTGAACAAATGTTTCTAGAAAGCAACTTAACGCAATTTGTTCAAGAGCTAACACGATTCCGTCAGGGCAATAGACCATCACTACTTGATCTAGTTTTTTCTAATGATGCTGATTTAGTGTCCGAATTGAATTATCTATCGTCCACCAATAGGGAAAAGCGACCACATCGTAATAGTATGCACATTACAATTTCAATTAATGCGAAAACGAATTAGTAGTTTTGAACCGCGTCTTAATTATTTTAAAGCAAATTTTGAAGCTATATCAAATGCACTTTCCACTAACTTACCAGCTACCAATTATAATAGACCAATAGAGGAGCAATGGAGGCTATTTAAGCAAATCGTCTTAGATGAAATGAAGCAGTATACCCCGAATAGAAAAGAAAGGAGATATAATAATAAGCCCTGGATGAGTAGGGCATTAATTGCTGAAATATCCACGAAGGCTATATTATGGAGGAAATATAGGCAAACTGGATCAAACGATGATTATAAAAATTACATGTACCAAAATAATGTTGTTAATATTTGTAGAAGGCGAGCCAGAATGGAATTCGAAACAAATATAGTCAAAAGTGGCAATAAAGCGTTTTACGGTTATATTCGGAAGAATATTTCCACTAAAATTTCCATTCCTCCAACAATTCGTGACGTCTAATCAGGACAGCTACTTATGGAGCCAAATACAATTGCAGATAAGTTTACGCAATACTTCGAAACGACCTTTACGTTAGAACCAGATGGAAACATGCCTGAAATAACAGAGACTCAGAGAATCGAGGCATCACTAGAGACTATAGAATTTGAGGAACACATCGTATACCAAACACTTCTTGGTCTGAGAGAGGGATCAGCGGCTGGGCCAGACGAGATACCAACGATTGTACTGAAGCACTGTGCAGCTGCTCTTACTCCAACCATCTCTAACCTAATGGAAACGCCTTTCTCATCAGGTGTCTTACCATATGATTGGAAGATTGCTAATATCACACCTATATTTAAAAAGGGCGATAAGATCTTGACATCAAATTACAGACCAATATCATTAACTTCAGCGGTATGTAAGTCCATGGAAAAAATTATAGTTTCGAAAATGCGGCAATTCATGAACGAACAAAACATACTTCCTAAAAACCAACATGGTTTCACACCCGGACGATCAGTAATTTCTAACCTGCTCTGTTCACTAGACAACTGGGTTCGAAATTTTGATGAAAGGCAGCCTACTGATGTTTTTTATCTGGATTTTGAAAAGGCGTTTGATCGTGTTCCATTCAACAGACTGCTGGCGAAATTAGATCACTTAGGATTTCGAGGATCCCTCTTAAACTGGATTAAGGCATTTATCACCGAAAGGAAATTTTCAGTGAGAATCGGAGGAACATTTTCAACAACGCGTGAAGTATTAAGTGGCGTACCACAAGGATCAGTGTTAGGTCCCTTGCTGTACATACTATACACAGCTGACCTGCAACATTGCTGTCAATCGCAGTTAACCTCTTTCGCAGATGATACAAAAATTTTCGGGAATCCGCTGGCGGCCAGTGTTGAGTTACAATCGGACTTAAACAAAATAATAGAATGGTCAAATAAATGGTGTATAAGTTTGAATTCTTCAAAGCGCTCAGTGCTCCATATTGGTATAACAAATCCCCGAATTCAATACTTGTTAAAAGGAGTTATACTCGCTTCAGTGGACAGTGTAAATGATCTTGGCGTAACTATTCGAAGTGACTTAAAATGGGAAGACCATATAGTGAACATAACGAAAAAAGCGAACTCAGTAATATATTTGGTTAGAAAAACTTTTAAGAATATTAATGCAGACTTGTTTCTAAAAATCTACAAAGCATACGTTAGACCAATTCTGGAATTTGCGTTTCAAATATGGAATCCATATTTTAAGAAGGATATATACCTGCTAGAGCAAGTCCAACGACGTGCGACAAAAATCCCTCGGGAAGTAAAAAGCTTAAACTACGAAGAAAGGTTGCAGTATCTTCGTCTTCCGACGCTGGAACAAAGACGTCAACGCGACGATATCATCGAAACTTATAAAATTTTTAACGGACACTACAACTGTGAAGATATTACGAGATTGTATATTAAAAACACATATTGTCAGCTAAGAGGACATAAAGATAAAATTAAAAAGTCAATCCAAAGTTCGAGTACAATGCCTCTTCGTAATTTTCTCTTATAATTAATATCATTATATCTATAAATAATTCTAAAATGTGAAAATGTAAATGATTTTGTATGCCACAATTGATATTAGGCATATCAGCATGCTGCCTGCCTAATTATTTCTTAATAATAATAATAATAATAAAGGGTAGGCTTCTGGCCACCTTGTAAAACGGTCTATGATTGTGAGCAAGTACGAGTTTCCATTCAATGGTGGAAGGGGTCCAACAAGATCTACGTGAATATGGTCGAACCTACCAGAGGGGACTTCGAATCGTCCTGGTTCTGATTTTGTGTGTCTTTGAATTTTAAACTTTTGACAAGCCACACATGATTTTACCCAATGATTGACATCCTTGTTCATATTTGGCCAAAAGTAACGTGTGGATTTCAATTTTCCCGTGGCTTTAGTACCAGGATGTGACAGTGAATAAATTTTGTCAAAAACTTTGCGTCTTGTGTATGGTCGCGCTTTCCCTGTGCTGATTTCACACCAAAGTTTGTTTTCCAAGAACGGGGTGTCTAACATTTCCATTTTATCTTTATGCCCTGATATGAGTGATTGTAGCTCATTGTCGGAATTCTGATGCTCAGCGAATGAATCGGGATCGAGAAAGTTATTAATGGAAGATATCTCTAAACCTATACGCGACAGACAATCTGCAACGACATTCTCTCTGCCTTTTATGTGTTGAATGTCAGTTGTAAACTGCGCGATGTACTCTAGGTGACGAGTTTGCCTTGGGCTTCTTTCTGTCTTAGAAGTTATGGCATATGTGAGCGGCTTGTGATCCGTATACACAGCGAAATATCTTCCCTCTAAAAAATATCTGAAATGTTTAATTGCCATGTAGATGGCTAGCAGCTCGCGGTCAAAAGTTGAGTATTTAATTTCAGCTGGAGATAATTTTCTCGAAAAGAATGCTAGTGGCAGCCATTGCTGATCTCAAAACTGTTGCAATACTGCGCGTACAGCCTTGTCTGATGCATCAGTAGTTAAACTGAGTTTAGCATCTTTACTGGGGAATACAAGGAGTTCTGCGTTAGACAGTGCAGTTTTGATTTGTTTAAAGGCTTCATTGCAATTTTCGGGATATAAAAATAATTTCTTAGAGTTCTTTTTGTTTTCTTTTTGGAATGTTGTTAAATGTGAGTAGATGGGAGCTAGAAATTCGGATAAGCTAGGCACAAACCAATGATAGTAATTCACCATTCCTACGAATCTATGTTTGTTGTATTGATTCGGGTTTTGGGTAATCTACTATGTCCGTTGTCGAGGCCCGATTTCTTGTAATGATGTTGAAAGTGTAGAGCATACAAAAACCTTAATTTAGAAGTGAAAATAATACTACATATGTGAATGATTGAACTAACTAAACACCATTTTGTGTATATTTTTATTATCAACATATCCTATATTATTAATTTAAAATGAGTTATATAAATATATTATTAATTTTAAAATGTTATTGATACAAATCATATTATCAAAAAAAAAATATTCTTAGAAAGAACTTTTCAGTTTTGATTAAAATTAGGCATCTAAAACATAGGTTAATGTATTATTTTATAAATTAATGTAGCCATTCATTATTATGTATAAATATTATCTGGCACTAAAAACATGCTACTTGAAAAAAAAAATGTAAAATTTTTCAACTTTATTTAAAAAACATAAAAGAATTATGATTGGGCGTAAAGCCCAATTATATGATACTCTAGATGAAATGAGAAAGAGTTCAATGTACCGGAAAATATGTCACCTCCAATTCTTTTAAATAATTAATAGTGACTTTTGTATGGGAGAAGAAGGAGAGGAGGAAGGTTTGTAATTTTTGGATATGACACCTAATGTGGTATGCAAAATATTTCGTGCTGAATTTAAGGTTTGTAGCTTTCATTATTTTCAATTGGACATAGTTTTCCTGAAATTGAGGCATTTGTATGGGAGATGGCAGTGGAAGTGGAGCGTTTAAGATGACTTTGAAACTGCTTATCATCATCCTTATCACCACGCTTTGATTCAATTTCAAATTCGGTAGTTCTAATATATTCGAAGGAGAAATGCTTTTCTTGAATTTATAATACAGATATTTGTATTGGAGGGGGTAGAAGGAGTGAAGAGGAGCTGATAATTTTTTTTAGCATTTATTGCAATTATTAAAAAACAAATTCTGGCAAAATTTGAAGTTTATACTTTTTCTAGTTTTAATGGAAATCGATATAATGCACTTAACAAAAATTATACATTTGTATGGGAGGGGGTAGATGGAGTATACGGTTCAAAACAAATGTTTTTCTCGGTATTGATATATCTATTTTTATACTTTATACAAAATATCAAGTTGATAGCTTTAACAGTTTCGAAGAAAAATAATTTAATTTAAATTTCAAAATTTCGTGAAATTTGTATGGGAGGGGGTAGAAGGAGTGAGGTGAAGCTTATAATTTTTTTAATTCTGATTGGAATTATAATAAAATTAATTCTGGCAAAAATTTGTTTTTATAACTTTGCTAGTTTCAATGAAAATCGAAAAACAGCATTTTTCAAAATCATGCATTTGTATGGGAGGGGGTAGAAGGAGTAACGGGATCGGATCAATATTCCGTCATATTAATGGCATCTATATCATAATACTTTGATTCAAATTTCAAATTGATAGCTTGAATAGTTTCAATGAAAAATCAATTTCTGTAAATTTCGAAATTTCGTGAAATTTGTATGGGAGGGGGTAGAAGGAGTAAAGGGATGTGGCCCGTTCACGAACTTAAAGTTTCTTTTTTGATAAAAATGACACACAGCAAATTTCAGCACGATAGCTCAAAGCGTTCGAGAGTTATGCTGTAGACAGACGGACAGACAGCAACTCGGAATCGAAGTTTTTGAGCGACAACAAATATTTCTGTACCCTTGGCGGCTCTGTGCGAGCATTATTTCTTAGCGTTACGAACGGTAAGGTAAACACAATATACTCTCAGATTTCATCTAGAGTATAAAAAAAAGCTATATGAATTTTTGTAAATAAAAATCATCAAACACAGTTAAAGTAACCATAATAAAGAAACATTCAAACGCTTTAAGAATTTCTAATTGTTGTTAAATTTTATTGAAAAAAGAAAATGTATTATGAAAGAAAAAAATATGTGGCTAAGCTATGCAACATTGGATAATCAATATAAATTTTTAACTATTATTATCAATTTTTTTTATTATGATAAAGAATTAACAAATATATTTTTTCAACAAACAATTTTTTTGTTGCTCTTAGTTTTTATGTTAATTAGTATATTATTATATCACACATATTATTATTGCGTACAGCAAACAAATAAAGGAGATGTAACTATTTTAATGTGAGCCGGGTATGATGGACAGTCTAGCGTGCATTTTTTCGAGGAGGGAGGGATGTCGAGGCCTGATTTCTTGATCATCAAAATACTAATCATTAAATTCGAACGATGATCGGGAAATCGGCTCGATTTACTTTCCTGCTGTTGCACTGCTGACGGACATTCACATGAAATATGATCTGTCGGCAGTGCGTTATTCGATTACAAAAGTTAATATTCGCGAGGCACGCGCTGGCAATATCATCGACCTATTGACAAAGGTCGGTATCCGCGACACGTGAAGCGGTGATATTACCGGTCAGCAATTATGTATGACTGCGATCCATCATGTCCGAAGAAATTAGAGACAGTTTAGAATTAACAACAGAGTGACGAAGACTCTAATCAGCAACTTGAATAAGAAGTATTAAAAAGTAAAAAAGTATTATTGTTTTCACAAGAAGAAAAAGTATTATTAAAACTCCCGGGATACAACACCGTCTTTAGTTATAGTGTGACTAAGGAAATCAAGCGATATAGCACCAAAAACACATTTTTTTGGTTTTGTTGTTAGACCGAATTTCGTTAATCTCTCAAAGAGAAGTTTTAGATGTTTGTGATGCCCTTCAGCATTTTTACTTGCGATCAAAATATCGTCTATATAGGCGAATGTAAAATCTAAACCAAGAGTGACTTCGTTTACAAAGCGTTAAAAAGTTTGACCAGCATTACGCAGACCGAAACTCATTCTTGGAAATTCGAAAAGACCGAACGGATTAGTAATAGCCGTTTTATATACGTCCTCTGAAGCCACTGGAATTTGATGATAGGCACGATAGAGATCTATTTTTGAAAAAATTGAGCAGCCAGCTAATTTTATGGTGAAGTCTTGTATGTGGGGAATTTCGGGTAGCGGTCTGGAATAGTTACAGCATTTAGTCTTCTGTAATCGCCGCATGGTCTTATATCTCCGCTGTCTTTTTTTGCTACTACATGTAGGGGTGAACACACCGGGGAAGATGACGGTTGACAAATGCCTAACTCTGTCATGTGTTTAAATTCCAGTTTTGCCGTTTGATATTTGGTAGGATCAAGTCGACGTAGCTTAGAGAAGGGTAAGGGTCCTTCTGTTAAAATATGATGAACTATGTTGAGTCCGTCGCCCAGAAAAAAAAATATATTATATATATATTATTTTTTTGAAAAATTTTCCCGCCTTCGATGCAAACATCGGATCATCGAAAAGGTTCGCCAACCCTGAGCCTTTCGACATAACAACCGACCCAAAAAGAAAATACCGTTAGTTTTGTTGCCGACTGGGAATGAATGCAACACGAGACAAAGAAGCGGGAGTTTTTTTTTGGAAGAGTCGGGAAGTTGATGATCGAGAGATCGCGTGGTGCGGACGGCACGAGCTCCTTGGGCGCAAGAAAAATTGCCTTGTTAAGTTCGATCGTGACGATTGTATTTTTTATTTCCCGGAGTTTTCCTTCGTGTGGACGTCGTCGCGTTTTGACAGCTAAAGTCTGCCACAACATCATAAGAGCAATAAAAATAAGTAAATATCGGGCCGTAAATCGTGCAAAAAAAAAAAGAAAAAAAAAAAAAGTGCCGGAGAAAAATGCATAAATCGTAAAAGGAGCGCCGTCTTAAAACGCCGTCGCGATCGTGAGGAATGAGCGCTCGGTGCGAAATTTTCTCGACGTGAAATGTTTGCAGCGAAAGTCCTCCTCGTCGCCGCCGCCGTAAAAAAAAAACGGAAGAAGAAATTTTCCGGAGCTCGTTCGCCTTCTGATTTGCAAAATTCGCCCGCGCTTTTCGGCTGCCTTCATTTTTTTTGTTTCGGTTTGGTCGAAAACTCGGATTTTCCGACGCGAGTGCTGTGAAAAATCATTCATAGCGCGGTCATCTTCGAGATTCTTCGTTCGAAGTGAAGATTGCCAGTCCGTCGAGAAAAGTCGGATTTTTTTTCTCTTTTTTTCCGATTTCGTCTCGTGGAAAGGGGTTTTCTTCGCGTGTGACCTATCGTACACCGCCGGCTCTTCTTTTCCCGTCACCGAAGCGACGTGAAGGAACATCAAAGTCGCATTCGAGAAATGACCTTGCTGAAAAAAAAAAACATATATACGCCGGGACAAAATGAAGAAAAATCATAACTTTGAGTGTCAACAAAAATTTAAGGAAACAAATTAAAGAAAGAAAAACGCGAGCAATTTTGAGTGGCGGCGTGGTGAGAGTTGTTACGGTTTTGTTTTTTTTCTTTCCTTTTCGCCTCCGGGTCCTCGCCACATGGTTCGATTCTTTCCTACCGAAAATTCTTGACGGGACTCGCCTCTTTCTAACGATAACTATTTATTCGTATCGATTGGTATTTCGATTGCTTGTGTAATAAGGGGAGACGAACGAAATTCAAGGGGAACGATTCCCAAAGATCCTGAATCGTGATTTTAAAAAAATTAAAAGCGACTGAAAATAGAAAAAGTTTTGTGTGTGCAGAGAGAAAAAAAAATATTTTTGAAAATTATTACAATAAATTATTGTGAAGTGAATTTTTTTTCTGCTAATCGCATTTATTTTCTAAATGTTTATACCTATATTTTGCATCGTGAAATTGCAGTAGTTTTAGTCAAACTGCTTCTAATTTTCTCTCATTGAAAACACGCTATAATAAAAAAAAAAAAAAAAAGAAATTCATCTAAAATCTACCGCTCATTGATGCAATTGTCGAGAAGTCCACGTTGATTTCATCGCAATCCTCACAAAGTGATTTCGAACGAGTTTCGCGATTTCACAAAGTGCCAGTGGAAGGATTTCTTTCGAGGAAAGTTTAAAGTTCGTGAACGAAAAGTGAATGCTAAGTTGAATGAAATTTTCCGCGGTTGCAAAGCTTGCAGTAATTCTCGTCTTCGTCGTCATGATAAACGCAAAAAGAAATTGATGAGAAATGTCGTCGACTGCTAAATAGAAAACTAAATCAATTAAATAACGAAGGCGAAATGTACAACAACATGAATGGCTACACGCCGTACAGAATAACACGAATTGAAATGAGCGAAATAATGAACTAATTTAAAATAACTAAATAAATGAACGAATAAACAAATTTGAATAAATCAATAACTTAAAAATCGAAAATAAATGAAATAATTAAAAATAAAGACTGACAGGACTGACGGACGGACGAAAGAAAAATAATTTAATCATAAGATAATAAACATAAGTGAATTCTTGCTCCAAAACCAGCGTATTATGGGGTAAGTTGAATTATTCTCTTATTAGTTCCTTTTGGTGATTGTTCGTTTTTTTTTGTTGGTATATATAACCTAAATATCGCGTGTTTAGTTTCGGAAGATGAATAAAGGCTAGAAGTGCAATATTTAAAGTGAACCCGAGCGCTTAGCTCCTTTTGCCCCGAACCTCTACATGGGGCCACGACCAAAAAAATGATTTTTTTTTTCTCAAGGAAAGTCGTGGCTGAGGTAGGGAGGGCAGAAAGGGCGCTAAAAACCACCTTAGCGCCCTAACACAAATCGCGAAGTCGGCAACTCCATCGCTTCATGGTCTTTCACGACCACTGGGGAAAATTATCCCAATTTTCACCCTAACCCGGAGTAAGCCGACACGAAATTTTTGTTATACAGGCCATGGGTTTTATGGTCTGATTAAGGAACAAGTACCCCCCCACACTGCCGTAGCTAGTCCCGGCCGCCAGCAAGCGTGTCGCTTCCGTTCCTTAGTCAGCCACCAATTCGGAAGTAGGAGGAATTGGCCCTTTCTTGTCCCAAACATTGACGTTTTCGTTTCCTTTCAGAATTATTTTGGCTTTAAGTCAAAATAATTCGTTCCGCCGGCCTAAATCATAACAAAATGGCGCCCAACGTGGGGCTAGCCAGATCTACGCTAGGAGCACATAGCGTAGCCCGTCAACCCGCGCGAGTTCGGAAAAATTCCGTGCAAAAAGTTGATGGGCAAAAGGACTAAATTTCGTCGTTCTGCGACAGAATTTTCGCCTGAACGGCAATCACAGTCCAAGTGCCAAGCTTTTTTGAGTTTCGTCGGCTGACCATCGGATTGGTTTTGTATGTGGACAGTGTGGAACTGACCTATTGACGAACCGCTTGGCAACCTTTAGGCGCCACTCTGTTCCATAGGAAAGGGAAACATTGTCTGCATGCAAAATTGGTTCTATGTTAGTCGACAGGTTTTAGTATCTCGAGCCATTCCACTTTTGGTTCGTGAGCACCCATCTGAGAGCTGGGCATGCCTTGTCTTGGCGGGCGTGTCGTCAGACAGATGGAAAAATGTTTGCGAATCATTGGTGAGTTTGGTGATGGAGACTATTGCCGAAACTTCAGAAAAGTTCCTTAATTCCTTAACCTTCCTTTTAGAGTTCCTCTAACGTAGAGTTTTTTTTTAACGTAGAGATTGAATTTTTTTGATATAAAATTTTCATAAGTCTTCGGACAAAGTATTTTCTTAGAGTTTTTTTTTGATGATATTGTATTTGCTTTTCTCCCCTAAATTTTTTTGAAACAGTTTTCTCGCGATCCAGATTTTCCTAGTGAGTCGGGAAAGAGCATGATCGGCTTCGCGATTTGCTGCAGTGAGGGGAGGGGAAAAGAGTGACTGCGTGAGGGTTCATTTTGATCATTCATTAAAGTCAAGTATACATACAATCACCTAATATTCATTCGCTCATTCGTACATTTGTTTTTGCATTCATCTAACATTCACACAAGCATTTATCCGAAAAATTTAAAAATCGATGCATTCATTTATGATCGGAAAATTCATTCGCTCATTTATTCGAAATTTCGTTCGTACATGACGCATTAGTTGATTATATTCGGTCATTCATTATATCGTTCATTCGTTTTTTTTCGCAATACATACATTCAATATTCATGCAATCATTTATCCATAAATTCAGAAGTTCATTCAATAGTAGTTTATTTGAGTAATTATACATACAAACACACAAACATTCGTTTATTCGTTCATTCATACATGCTATTACATTCGTTCCAACATTTACACAATTAATTTACGCTCACTTTTCGAAATTCAATTGATCTTAACATTAAATTCGTTCGCTAAATCATTCGGTATATCGTTCATTCGCTTCGTTAACGCTTACCTTCAATCATTCAACATACATTCGTTCGTAATAATTCCTTTTTACAATCTTAGATTCAGTATTCGATAGTTCATGAATTTTACCTTCTCAGTTGTTCTTTATATACATATCCTTTATCCAGACAGTCAAGAAACCATTCATCGATACGCACAATTAGTCGTGAAAATTTTCCTATTCCAACCACTCGTTTTTTTTCTCTCTATTTCGTTCAAACACTTAATCGAATTTTGTCGTTCGCTGCATTAACCTATTTTGAGCATGTCTTTGATTCATTCTCCGAAGGCGAGCGTAGATGTTGTCTGCTCAGCTTGTCAGGAAATTATAGATCCGGTGAAAGAAGTAGTCACCAAATGTAGTCATCGATTCCATAGCCATTGTTTGGAATTATGGATCGTTGACAATCACAATTGTCCGAATTGTCGTGGACATTTGGGTCCTAGAGACTATTGGTCCGTCCTGGGTGTAGAGGGCGCGTCCGCTAAACTAGGCCCAGTGACACGCGGCAAAAAGAAGTCACAGGCCACTAATGCTCAAAAAGTTGGTATGTCGCCTGTGGGGTTAAATTTGGATATGCCACACGAGACAGGAGGCGGACGAGCTTTCTATGCCCCGGACGGATCGATGGTCCCGACGCCCAGTCCATTGACTGAGCCAGACCTGAATTCAATGTTTGCAACAGACACGAGTGAGAGAGAGAAACAAGTGAGATGGTCAGACATCAGAGTTGAACCGCCGGCAGAGTCAATACTAGAGATGCCGTTGGCTATGAATTCACTGAAGATGGATGACTTAGTGCGAATTATACGCTCGGTGTTGCGTGAGGAACAGACTCAGCAACAGCCAAGCATTAACAATATCAACGTAGATTTACCACCACCCTTAAACCGACGTGATGCACTGGACGAACAGGTGCGAACTCGTGGCCGACTGGCCCATGCGACCGCTCAGATTGGCGAACGCAATGGCAACGGCCCAAATTTAAGACACCGCAATCCAGGCAGTCCGATACGCCATTGGAGATTGCGTTTTAATGGAGAAAGCCATTCATTGCGAGCAGAAGAATTGGTCTTCAGGGCCGAAGCTCTTGCAATAGGAGATCTGGGCGGACGCATGGACCTGTTGGCCCAGAGTTTTCATCTGTTGTTGGACGGTCGTCCAAACCAGTGGTATTGGCTCTGGCGGAGATCCAACTTAGAGACCCACTGGACTGATTTACGACTTGCTTTCTTAGAAGCTTGGGGAGAGAGTAGTGACGATTGGGAGGTGCGCAAGCAGATGCTAGGAAGACGTCAGGCACCAAATGAGCCATTCTTGCTTTATGAACAAGACATGACTGTACTCCGCACATTGCTGCCCACTCCTATGTCAGAAAGAGAATTCGTTGGAATCGTTCGAAGTAATTTATTAGCTAGCACACAACAGCAAATGTGCTTTTACGAAGTACAAAATATGGCTCAGCTACGACATCTTGTGAAGCGTGTAGAGACTGTACGGAAGACTACACGAGCGAATTCTTGGCAATCGAACAGGGTCCACGAAATCATCGAAACCCAAGTGGAAGAGTTAGTAGATCCCGAAGTTGACGAGGTAGCTGGTTTGTCTAAGCCCTTGACTTGTTGGAACTGTGGCAAGGATGGACATGGCTATCGAGAATGTACCGAACCACCTAAAGGCATTTTCTGCTATGGATGTGGAAGGGCGGACGTGGTGAAGCCCAACTGTGTTCATTGCAAGGCGGGAAACGGCCGAAGGGACGGAAGGACAGCGGGTCCCTTTCGTCTGAACACTGTACCCCGATCGTAGAAAGAAGCGTAGTACAGAAACCCCTTTCCGATTCCCCATTTAATTTAGAACTCCCGCATAAAAAAATTTCTACCAACTTTTCGATCCCTTTAATTACCCCTCCAAATTTTACCACTACACCTTCAACATTTTCTGAACCTGATTCCCATCCTTTTAAAGTAAAATCATCCTTACCTATTCCTCGGAATCTTATCACTTCGCAATTCACTATTCTGAAAAGAGTAAATGATAATACGGAGTTGGCTGTTTCTCGACCTGAAAATGACCTTATTGTACCCAAAAATTTAAGACGACATTCCCGCCATCCTTTCAAGCCTTATCACCTTCGACTAAAAGAGTATATGGAAGCTCGAGAGCGAATTTTTGCACCTACTTCAGTCACTGGCGTTGATCAAGTATCATCACTAGCGGGTGGATTCGGTCGTAGAAAGTCAATCTTACGCCTTCGTATGTTCTGGAGGATGGTGCGTGAAAAAAAGAAAGCGATTCTGTCTACCATCATTACCGAGCCGTTCGATATACGTCCGTACGCCATGGTATCCCTATACGGAGTGGACGTTAAAGGACTCCTCGATAGTGGTGCGAGCATTAGTTGCCTTGGAGCAAATTCCCTACAACGCCTTCAAGATGCACAGGTGAGTTATCGACCAGTCTGTCAAGACGTGAAGACAGCTGATGGTGTTGCACAAAGAGTTTTGGGCACAGTAGTTACCGACATTACCTTTCGTGGTGCTACTAAAGCTATTACCTTATATATTGTGCCGAGCCTATCGCAGGAATTGTACCTTGGGGTAGATTTCTGGCGATCATTTCATCTAGCTCCTAACATCATCAGTGCGGTCGATATTCCCGATACTGCATCGCAACTAATTGCTCAGGATGCCCACCATTTAACGCCCTCAGATGTAAAGAGGTTGGAATTAGCAAAGTCCAAATTTCCATCGTACGAAGAATACGGACTCGGTGTAACCAATGTCGTTGAACATAGTATAGACGTTGGGGATGCTAGTCCCATCAAACAAAGACATTATCCCGTTTCACCTGCGATCCAAAATCTGTTATATGACGAGATCGATCGTATGTTAGCACTTGGCGTTATAGAGACCAGCCAGAGTGCATGGAGTTCACCTGTGGTTCTTGTGAGGAAGCCAGGCAAGGTACGGTTATGCTTGGACTCGCGCAAAGTCAATGATGTGACGAAGAAGGATGCTTATCCATTACCACACATTGACGGTATCTTAAGTCGTTTGCCGCGAGCCAATTTTATAACCAGCCTAGACCTCAAAGATGCCTTTTGGCAGATTCCTCTCGAACAAAAATCTAGAGAATACACAGCGTTTACTATTCCTGGTCGGCCTCTATACCAATACACTCGCATGCCTTTTGGTTTATGCAACGCGCCGCAAAGGATGTGTCGTTTGATGGACAAAGTCATCCCACCCGAGTTGAAGGAGCAGGTATTCGTATATTTGGACGATCTGCTGTTGATTTCTGAGGATTTCGACTCACATCTGACTTTATTGAGCGAAGTCGCAGATTGTATAAGAAAAGCTGGCTTGACGATCAATGTCAGCAAGAGCAAGTTTTGTTTGAGAGAAGTGAAGTATCTCGGATACATCGTTGGAGATGGAGGCTTGAAGACAGACCCGAACAAAGTCTCAGCCATAGTCGATTACCCTTCGCCAAAGTCCGCACGTCAAGTTCGACGCTTTCTTGGTATGGCAGGCTGGTATAGACGATTCGTCCCCAACTTTGCTGCTACCGTATCACCGATCTCAGACACTCTAAAGAAGTCCAACCAGTTTGCTTGGACTACAGAGGCACAAACTTCCTTCCTAGTAGTGAAAGACTTGCTGACGAAAGCACCCGTTTTGATCAACCCAGATTTCAAGAGGCCTTTCGTAATACAATGCGATGCTAGTAAGTCAGGGGTGGGTAGCGTTCTCTTTCAGGAAAACGACGACGGATCAGAATCTCCAGTAGCGTATATGTCACAGAAGCTCACTTCCGCTCAACGCAACTATAGTGTAACCGAACTCGAGTGTTATGCAGCTGTGTTGAGCGTGAAAAAATTTCGAGCCTATGTAGAAGGGACTGCGTTCAAAGTCATCACGGATCATGCAAGTCTCAAATGGCTTATGTCGCAGAAAGACCTACAAGGACGGTTAGCGAGGTGGAGTCTGAAACTTCAAGGTTTCGACTTCGTAATCGAGCACCGACGAGGGAGCTTGAACGTTGTACCCGATGCCCTCTCTCGCGTATACGAAGAGGGACTAAATGCGCTGATCGACGTGGCACCGATCGTGGACGTGAATTCTCCAGAATTCTCTGGCAAAGAATACAAAGAATTGGTGTCCACGGTTGATGCGAACGCCGATCGGCTTCCTGACGTATGCGTGAGGGATGGTTTCGTGTATAAGCGGATAGAGCCTCACGTCGGTGACCCGATTGCGGAGGACAGGGCCTGGAAGCTATGGATTCCATCAAGCCTTACGTCAACTGCGATTGCTCAGGCGCACGAAGCAGACACTACGGTCCATGGTGGTTACGCTAAAACGCTAGAGCGAGTCAGACGATTTTTGTATTGGCCCGGGATGGCTACACAAGTACGCACCTACGTTCTGGCGTGCGACACTTGTAAAGAGACAAAGTCCCCGAACAGACCTCTACGAGCGCCTATGGGAGAACCGTTCCGGACAGATCAGCCATTCCAACACCTTTACATCGACGTATTGGGACCATATCCACGTACCAAACGGGGTAAAATCGCCATTCTTATCGTCTTGGACCATTTCACCAAATTCCCCCTTTTACACCCCTTGGGGAGAATTACTGCTGAAGAAATCACTAAATATCTGGAGGGGCAGGTCTTCCACACGTTTGGGACACCTGAGACGATCCTCTCCGATAATGGCTCTCAATTTAAGTCAAAAGTGTTTAACTCTATGCTAGATAAATACGGAGTTCAACACCTGTACACCCCGAGCTACTCACCGCAAGCAAATGCATCGGAACGTGTCAATCAGTCCATCCTAGCCGGAATTCGAACATTCATCACTGATGACCAAACACGATGGGATGAAAGTCTAAGCAAAATAGGATGTGCCCTTCGGAGCTCACTCCACCAAGCCACTGGATTTTCTCCTTATCAGGTTTTGTTTGGGAATCATATGATGTTACACGGGAAGGACTACGAACTGCTGAAGCGTTTGCGAGCGTTGGGTGAGTCAAATGTACAGCTTCGACCTCGAGAGGGAATTCCTATCGTGAGACAGCTTGCACAGACGAAAATAAGGGTCGCACATGAGGACAGTAGCAGGCGTTATAATCTGCGTGCTGCTCAAGCACAATTTCGTGTAGGACAAGAAGTATTCCGAAGAAACTTTTCCTTGTCCACAGCCGCGCAGAATTATAATGCTAAGCTGGCGAAAAAGTTCCTCAAGTGCAGGATTCGTCGTGTGCTTGGCAACTCACGATACGAATTGGAGGATTTAGGAGGCAAGCGTGTGGGAGTCTACCACTCCAAAGATCTCCGGCAGTGATTCTTGGAATACACCACTTATTGCCCGGCTCTCAGTCGTGAGCACGAGACACCTAGCGACGGCTTTTCTTAGTCGATTCGGCGTTGGAAATCAACGGCGAACCGCCTATGTTGTTGAGTCCGTCGCCCAGAAAAAAAAATATATTATATATATATTATTTTTTTGAAAAATTTTCCCGCCTTCGATGCAAACATCGGATCATCGAAAAGGTTCGCCAACCCTGAGCCTTTCGACATAACAACCGACCCAAAAAGAAAATACCGTTAGTTTTGTTGCCGACTGGGAATGAATGCAACACGAGACAAAGAAGCGGGAGTTTTTTTTTGGAAGAGTCGGGAAGTTGATGATCGAGAGATCGCGTGGTGCGGACGGCACGAGCTCCTTGGGCGCAAGAAAAATTGCCTTGTTAAGTTCGATCGTGACGATTGTATTTTTTATTTCCCGGAGTTTTCCTTCGTGTGGACGTCGTCGCGTTTTGACAGCTAAAGTCTGCCACAACATCATAAGAGCAATAAAAATAAGTAAATATCGGGCCGTAAATCGTGCAAAAAAAAAAAGAAAAAAAAAAAAAGTGCCGGAGAAAAATGCATAAATCGTAAAAGGAGCGCCGTCTTAAAACGCCGTCGCGATCGTGAGGAATGAGCGCTCGGTGCGAAATTTTCTCGACGTGAAATGTTTGCAGCGAAAGTCCTCCTCGTCGCCGCCGCCGTAAAAAAAAACGGAAGAAGAAATTTTCCGGAGCTCGTTCGCCTTCTGATTTGCAAAATTCGCCCGCGCTTTTCGGCTGCCTTCATTTTTTTTGTTTCGGTTTGGTCGAAAACTCGGATTTTCCGACGCGAGTGCTGTGAAAAATCATTCATAGCGCGGTCATCTTCGAGATTCTTCGTTCGAAGTGAAGATTGCCAGTCCGTCGAGAAAAGTCGGATTTTTTTTCTCTTTTTTTCCGATTTCGTCTCGTGGAAAGGGGTTTTCTTCGCGTGTGACCTATCGTACACCGCCGGCTCTTCTTTTCCCGTCACCGAAGCGACGTGAAGGAACATCAAAGTCGCATTCGAGAAATGACCTTGCTGAAAAAAAAAAACATATATACGCCGGGACAAAATGAAGAAAAATCATAACTTTGAGTGTCAACAAAAATTTAAGGAAACAAATTAAAGAAAGAAAAACGCGAGCAATTTTGAGTGGCGGCGTGGTGAGAGTTGTTACGGTTTTGTTTTTTTTCTTTCCTTTTCGCCTCCGGGTCCTCGCCACATGGTTCGATTCTTTCCTACCGAAAATTCTTGACGGGACTCGCCTCTTTCTAACGATAACTATTTATTCGTATCGATTGGTATTTCGATTGCTTGTGTAATAAGGGGAGACGAACGAAATTCAAGGGGAACGATTCCCAAAGATCCTGAATCGTGATTTTAAAAAAATTAAAAGCGACTGAAAATAGAAAAAGTTTTGTGTGTGCAGAGAGAAAAAAAAATATTTTTGAAAATTATTACAATAAATTATTGTGAAGTGAATTTTTTTTCTGCTAATCGCATTTATTTTCTAAATGTTTATACCTATATTTTGCATCGTGAAATTGCAGTAGTTTTAGTCAAACTGCTTCTAATTTTCTCTCATTGAAAACACGCTATAATAAAAAAAAAAAAAAAAAGAAATTCATCTAAAATCTACCGCTCATTGATGCAATTGTCGAGAAGTCCACGTTGATTTCATCGCAATCCTCACAAAGTGATTTCGAACGAGTTTCGCGATTTCACAAAGTGCCAGTGGAAGGATTTCTTTCGAGGAAAGTTTAAAGTTCGTGAACGAAAAGTGAATGCTAAGTTGAATGAAATTTTCCGCGGTTGCAAAGCTTGCAGTAATTCTCGTCTTCGTCGTCATGATAAACGCAAAAAGAAATTGATGAGAAATGTCGTCGACTGCTAAATAGAAAACTAAATCAATTAAATAACGAAGGCGAAATGTACAACAACATGAATGGCTACACGCCGTACAGAATAACACGAATTGAAATGAGCGAAATAATGAACTAATTTAAAATAACTAAATAAATGAACGAATAAACAAATTTGAATAAATCAATAACTTAAAAATCGAAAATAAATGAAATAATTAAAAATAAAGACTGACAGGACTGACGGACGGACGAAAGAAAAATAATTTAATCATAAGATAATAAACATAAGTGAATTCTTGCTCCAAAACCAGCGTATTATGGGGTAAGTTGAATTATTCTCTTATTAGTTCCTTTTGGTGATTGTTCGTTTTTTTTTGTTGGTATATATAACCTAAATATCGCGTGTTTAGTTTCGGAAGATGAATAAAGGCTAGAAGTGCAATATTTAAAGTGAACCCGAGCGCTTAGCTCCTTTTGCCCCGAACCTCTACATGGGGCCACGACCAAAAAAATGATTTTTTTTTTCTCAAGGAAAGTCGTGGCTGAGGTAGGGAGGGCAGAAAGGGCGCTAAAAACCACCTTAGCGCCCTAACACAAATCGCGAAGTCGGCAACTCCATCGCTTCATGGTCTTTCACGACCACTGGGGAAAATTATCCCAATTTTCACCCTAACCCGGAGTAAGCCGACACGAAATTTTTGTTATACAGGCCATGGGTTTTATGGTCTGATTAAGGAACAAGTACCCCCCCACACTGCCGTAGCTAGTCCCGGCCGCCAGCAAGCGTGTCGCTTCCGTTCCTTAGTCAGCCACCAATTCGGAAGTAGGAGGAATTGGCCCTTTCTTGTCCCAAACATTGACGTTTTCGTTTCCTTTCAGAATTATTTTGGCTTTAAGTCAAAATAATTCGTTCCGCCGGCCTAAATCATAACAACTACACCATGCTTCGTCGGATGAGTGAAATCCGGTGATGCAGTTAACGTTGGGAATTTTCGTAATAACTCGCCGTATGTATTATCTATGGAATAATTCAAGGGAGTAAGTGTATTTACGTGAACGGGTTTGGCTGAAGTGAAAAGTGTTATTATGGTATCAATTAAACGTTTGCTTTTAAGATCGACGATTAGTTTAAACTTTCCTAAAAAATCTGCTCCTATGATTGGTTGATTTACCTGAGCAATAATAAATTCATGTAAGAATGAACGTCTAAGGCCTAGGTCGACTTCAAGTAGTTTCATACCATATGTGTTTATGGTGGAACCATTTGCGGCCGAAAGACAGAAATCTGTGTTTTTAGACGATTTTTAGCAAATGCTGTATATGGAATAACTGAGCGATCAGCGCCCATGTCTATTAAAAATTTTAAATTGTTTCGTCTATCCTTAACGAAAAGACGGTGGCTCGTTAATTGCATCCCACTGCCTGCCGCTTCAACTGTGGGATGATTTAGTTTGTCGCGAATGAGGTTGAAGGAGTAGATTCGTTTTTGAAATTATATGGCGAGATACACTTTGTAGCCTTGTTACCGAACTTGAAATGGTACCAGCATAAGCGTTCGCGATTACTGGATCTATTTCTTCTTGATCTGTATCGGTCATTAGAAAAGGATCTTCCTCTACTATGCGATCGCGGAGAGCGATAATTGTTTTTAGAAAGCATTTCTTTCAATTCTCTTATCTCGCGCTCTAGCTTTTGTAACTTCATGCTATCAGTTTTTATGGGAGATCCCAATCTTTCCCGAGGGCGACTCTCAAGCACTGACAGATTTCCATTATTTTGCATGGCTTCCCGAATCTTGTCCGCTGTGTCTAAAATTGTCGACATATTGTTGTTCATCTGCGGAATAAGAGCTATGTTGATGAGGTGTGGTAATCTTCCTAGCCATAATTTTTTTATGAGTTCTTCTCCTACTGTACCGGAATTAAAAAAAGAAATGATTAACAGTAAAAATAAAAAAAATAAATGATAAACGGGAATTTAAAAATCATGAACCGAAATTTGCATGTAAATTAATAATTTATATGTATTAAGTATAAAATTAATTAATGCATTTTGATATATAATAAGAAAAATGAATATCACCCAATAAATTGTTTCAAGGAAAAATATAAAAATAATTTGAAAGGGAAAACTTATCAATTTTTGTCCACGCGGTGAATTAATAATTTATGTATTGTATATTAAATATGAAACTAATTGATGAATTTTGATATATAATAAGAAAATGAATAAATTTTTTCGACGAATGAATATATAAAAAAATAATTTGAAAGCAAAAACTTATCGATTTTTATCCATGCGGTTTAATTTACCGCTGTCTCCGACTGGTGGAAAAAAATCTGCCTCGAAATTATCGTGATGTACGTATGTATGTATGTAGCGTAAATTTCAATATGTCCAAATCACGCTGGCTTCGGATAAATTTCCTTCGATGCGAAAAATCGCCGATGTAGAAACTGCGATTTCAAAATAAAGAATCCGAGGGCAGCACCACAATTGATTCATACGGAAAACAGGACGACTTCTCCTTTTAAACCGTGAAACGTCGGGGTCACCAATATCGGCTCCGGTTCCTCGCAGATCGAATTGTTTTAATTTACTTCGGAAATCGCACTAACTGTTACGCTGATCTTCTAGGCCGGCAGAGAATTATTTTAAAACAAACAAATGACCTGTCTGGTCGGAGTCGATGTTAACAAGTGATTTTATTTTATTTCATACTTAATTCTAGTCTGACAACTTTTGTACAAAGCGTTTATTTAAAATGAGTTTAACGGTTTAATGTTATTTAATTATTGTGAAGCAATCAAATCGAACAGGGTGATTCATATTTTTTATTATGTTTTTATTATTAGATTTTTCATTTTTAGTATTTTAATAGGATTTCATTTTTTATTATTGGTTGTAGAGGATGGGTGCGCGAATCCACTACAGAAACCATGCTTACGAAAAAAAAGAAGAGATCGAGACATTCGGCTGGAGAACGTGAACGCGACGGGGTCGAGTCTTGAGCGCGCAGCTCGGTGGCAGTAAGTTTGCTCTCGAAAAAAACCACGCGACGCGATCGGAAGATCGTTTTCCTTGCATCTCGTTCACGGGTAAAAACACGCAGCGCATTCTTTTTTGATCACCGGCGAACAAATAAAAAAACTCGTCATTTCGGGTCTTGTGCTGTTCATATCGTCTCGAGAAAAGTTCATTTCGTGCGATCGGAAATCGGGGGCGCGAAGAAAAAGAACGGGATGGTTGGATTCGAGCGAGCGGATCAATTCACGGCGTGAGAGTGTATATCTTCCCCGATAATTCTCATTTGGTGGAGTAAGTGCAATCGATCGAATAAGAATACAAACAATCGATCGAAAGTTTATTTTGTGCAAACACAACATGAGGAATTAAAAAACGCGCGAAAAATTTAATTGAACGGCGTATTGCGAGCTTACAGTTATATTTTTTTACATTCGGGTCCTCACCACATGTTTTTGTCCTTCACTACCGAAAATCTCCGTAACGAGACTCGACTCTTTCTAGCGTTAACTATCCATTCGTTTCTGTTCGTTCGATTTCAATGGATTGATGATAAAAAGGGACGTAAGTAAATTCACGCGAAACGATCCGTGAGAAAAAAAAAGAAATAGAAAAAAAAAACGAAAGCCGAAACGTCTAAACAAACTTGAATTGCGCGAGGTTTGAATAGAATCGAAAGTGGGTTAAATACCGGAAAAAGCAGTTCGGGAATTTCGTAAATCATCGCGGTTGTGTCGAGACGAGATCGAGTGGAGAATATTTGACATCGCATTCGTCGTGCATTTTTTTTTTCTGGACTTGACTTTCGGCCAGTCCTGATCTCCTTTAGTTTCTTCTGTGCAACGAATGCCCTGTCAGAACACGGCCACCAAAATTGATTGACTGCGACTTCGACAGACCTGAAGCGATGTGTTTCTATTTTTTTTTGTGCTCCCGAATATACACGCTCGTCGTCGTTTCCGTGTCGACGGGACGGAAAATTGCATTTCTTTCGTCTGCGAAATCCTTAGTGCGCGGTATTTTCGTTCTTCATAGCGGATTTTTTGCTCTCCGGAATGAAGTGCTTGTTCCCGGTAGAAATCTTCCTGCTCCCAACAGCCTACTTCGGCAGCCGCCGTGTCACCGACCTTTTTGAGAGTTCTGATGACCAGAACTTCGATTTTGCAACAATCGACGATAAAATAAGAAACGTTAAAATGGAACAACTACACGTCCTTGGCGGGTTGACATTGAATCACATATAAGGAAAGTATATGAATAACGACAACAACAAAAAAAGTGAAGAAGCAACACAAACAAATTTAAGCTTTCAAAAGAAATGTACATTTTCTAAGAATATGGAAAAAAAAGAGATTTTTCTAAAAAAATCCTTTTTTTACTCAAGTAATTCGTTGAGAATTAATTCGTTGAGAATTTATTCGCGTGATTCTATTATCAATACCTCATATTATTTGATTATTCGATTTTATTTGGTTCAGAGCAAAATTTAATTTAAAAATTCAAATGAACAGTAAAATTTTATCGAAAATTAAAACGAAAAGTAAAATTTTAATTTAACTTTAATACATAAACTGAAATGTAAAACTTTAATTTAAAATTAGTACATAAAATGAAAAAAAAAATTAATTTAAAATTAAAATGAAGAGTACAATTTTAATTTAACATTAGTACATAGAAGGAGAGAAAGATGTAATTAAAAATTGGTACATAAAATGAGAGAAAATTTAATTTAAAATTAAGGGAAAAGTAAATTTTTAATTTAAAATTAAAAGTAAAATTAAGTAATTTAAAATTAGTTCATAAAATGGGAGAAAAATGTAATTGAAAATTATTACATAAAAAGGGAGAAAAATTTAATTTAAAATTAGTATACAGGGTGTTTGGTACTCCGTGCATAACCTTGTAAGGGGTTATTCCTGGATATATTTTGAGCAAAAAATTGTTCTACGGAGATGGTCAATTTTCAATATCCACGGAGATACAGGGTGATCAAGAAAAGTCCTTCGGACCTGTACCCTCACTCACTCAAAACGCTATATCTTGAAAACTAATAATCACAATGCAAAGTGTTATAGCTTGTTTCTTAGGGAATCAAATTACCTTTCATTTGGTGTAATAGTCCGCATTGTAACTGTATCCAATTCTGAGATATTTGCTTCAGAACACAAATTTTTGACACTTTGACCATCAAAATTCTGGGATCAATGTAGTTTTTCTCTAAAAAACCCATTATAAAAATGTCATTTTAATGTTGTTTTCTTATGTGCCATATTATTGGCTACAAAAGATGCATACACTTGCATTGCATAAGTTTTATAGTTTAGAAGAAATTATCATTCCAATAATGTAGCACTTTTGTCAAAAAAGCAAGAATAGGTTGATCAACACTCTCCGCTTGAACTAAAAGAACTTAAGAATGGTTTTTATGGTTTATTTCAAATTTCCTTAATTACAATAAATGTTCAAAATGGCTCCCTTCATTTTAAATGCACGCTAAAGCTCGTTTTGCCAGTGTTCTCTTTGTGTTCATACTCCTCAACTGCTGCCTTACTTCTGTTGCTGCCGCATCGATTCTGGTGTTTAGATCCTGCAACGTTACTACTTCCGTTGCGTAGACAAGGTCCTTCATCCGTCCCCATACAAATAAATCCATAATAGTTAAATCAGGAGATCTTGCAGGCCAGTGTATCGGTCCATTTCTACCGATCCAGCGATTGCTATAATTGGAATTTAACCAATCTCTGATTTGTCGGCCGTAATGAGCTGGAACATGGAAGCCAATCGTTGCAGTGGCACATCATCCAATAACTCTTGTAGATCATTGGTCAAAAACTGCAAGTAATTGGAACTATTTAGGGTAGGCGGAAGCATAATAGGACCAATAAAATCGTTGCCAATCACACCTGCCCATAAATAGACACTGAATCTGTGCTGAAATGATGCCTCTCTTCTTGTATGTGGATTGCTCTCAGACCATGTGTGTAAGTTGTGGAAGTTTGTGATACCGTCCCTGGTGAATTGGGACTCATCAGTCCAAAGAATGTTGTTCATAAAATTCTCGTCACTTAGTTGTCGTTCAAGGAGCCAATTGCAAAACTCCTTTTGGGCAAATCAATGGGTACCAGCTCCTGCACTGGTGCGTGGTGGTAGGAATGCAACCGCTCTGCTTTGAGGACACTCCAAACTTTCCACGTAGAGACGTTTAACTGCAATGCCAAGCGACGGACAGCGTCGTTGTGTTGAAACTCATTTTAATTTAATTCATTTCCTCGATAATTCAAATACTACTTAAAGGACATTCATCGATAATTTAAATAGTAATTAAAGGACACAAAGAATATTTCAGTTTAACAACATTTCAGGTAGTTTTTTTAGAACGAGGGTTGGTTTATAGCATATTTTATTTTTAAGCCATATGTATTTTCGCTTATTACCTGGAAAACGGGAAAACCTAAGTCATAAGTATGTATGCATCTTTTGTAGGCAATAATATGGCACATAAAACAACAACATTAAAATGACATTTTTATAATGCGTTTTTTTGAGAAAAACTACATTGATCACAGAATTTTGAGGGTCAAAGTATCAAAAATTTGTGGTCTGAAGCAAATACCTCAGGATTGGGTACATGTACAATACGGACTATTACACCAAATGAAAGGTAATTTGATTCCCTACAAAACAAGCTATAACACTTTGAAATGCAAATATTAATTTTCAAGATATATCGTTTTGAGTGAGTGAGGGTACAGGTCCGAAACACTTTTCTTGGTCACCCTGTATCTCCGCGGATATTGAAAATTGACCATCTCCGTAGAACAATTTTTTGCTCAAAATATATCCAGGAATAACCCCTTACAAGGTTATGCACGGAGTACCAAACACCCTGTATAAACTGAGAGAAAAATTTAATTGAAAATTAGTACATAAAAGGGAGAGAAAGATTCAATTAACAATTGGTACATAAAAATGAAGAAAAATTTAATTTAAAATTAAAGGAAAAGTAAGTTTTTAATTTAAAATTAAAATGAAAAGTACAATTAAGTATTTTAAAATTAGTACATAAAATGAGAGAAATATTTAATTGAAAATTAGTACATAAAAGGAGAGAAAATTTAATTAAAATTAGTACATAAAAGGAGAGAAAGATTTAATCGAAAATTGGTACATAAAATGAGAGAAAATTTGACATTAGTGCAAAAATGAGAGAAAATTTAATCCAAAATTAAAGGAAAAGTAACATTTTTAATTAAAAATAAAATGAAAATTAAAATAATTATTTTAAAATTGATACATAAAATGAGAGTAGAGTTTAATTTAAAATTAATATGAAGAATAAGAATTAAATTGGAATTAAAATGAAACACTAGATATTTCATCCGAAGAGCCCCTCTGATCTCCACAGATACCTCCTCCTCTCTCAATGGGGCCATACAAAAGAAGATATGTTGGAGACTGTATGGCTAAGTGAGAGTGGGCAGGGTAAGGCGACATAACATCCGTCGCCATCGCCGGGGCATCTGATTGGGTCCACATCCGCGATCACAGAAAGTCCCGTATTTTTGTTGAAGTACCTACTCTGGGGTAAGTCAATGTCGCTCTAAAGTTCTTCTTTTTTGTTGTAATAGGCCATGTTTTTTATGGTCCCCCCTCCCCCCCCCCCCTCAACTCCCGTCGCTAGACCCGGCAACACGTCGCTCCAGCCCGATACTACCACCGAGATGGACTTTGGTTGATCTCGGACCAATTTGTGTCCCGAACGTGGATTTTCCTTTCTTCCTATGATCACTTTCGATTATTTCAATATTTTGGTATCGAAATAATCCCTATTTGACCTCAAACATCAATCTCCATCAACACTTTAGTACGCTTTGCTGATATGTTTGGTGATGGCTAAAGCCATTTAGTTAAAAAAGGAAATGGCAAAGTAGAGTGTTCGCCAAATCTTGCCAATGGTAAAATTCTCAATAATTTATCTGTTGGCATCAGAGGAACTACTATATTACCAGATAATGAGGATGAAACATGCCATAATGCGTTTTATTGTGCTATACGTTCAAGTAATGTTGAACTTCTTGATACACTCATTAATAAATGGCCAGGCAATTGCTATTCATTTCAGGGAATTAGATGAAATTATTTCACGAGCTTATGGGAAATTGAAACTAAAGAACGTACTATTGTCAGAAGAGATAGAAATTTTTGTTGAAAATAAGTTGATGTTTTGATTTTTGATTTTTTCTCTGATGCTCCTGGACAAAATCAGAATGTGAAGAGTTATCTTAATAACATCAGGGAGCTTGTTAAAGGCAGAGTACTCAAATATATAAAAAGTAGATGAAAAGTTTTTATTCATAGCAAAATTGATTGGACAAAATATTCATATATTAAAGCTACAGTTGAAATCAACCAACGATAGACTGCCTTGGCAAGAAATGGAATTTTGTTTGATCAGTTTTGTTTCTTCTCACATAAAACGACAGGAAATGAATCTATTCTATAATACTACATTGAATAAAAGTAAAATACTAAACCACTTAGAAAATTTTGCAAAGAAGCTTAAGAGAGAAAAAGATACTATAGAGGGTGTGGACATTGGTAAATTTGCTGATCCCCCAAAGTTAAAACGTGAGAGACTTGTTGCAGAGATCGTTAGCAATTATCCTCAATTTGGAGAGTTGTATAGCGATTATCAAGAAATTGGGGATATCCATTCCTTGGGAAAAATAAGTGATTGTGTAAAGTTGGCGTTATCAGTTGATCCTTAACAAAAGAAAGGACAGTTAATTATTACCAGGGTCTTACAAGTTATTGGTGAATATTTAAAAAAACACTATACATAGAATCTCCTAGGTTATCTGGCACTACAAGTGAGCCTCTCCTATGATAGTAGTGCTGTTGTGTTTGACATATATATTCTTTATTTTCCGATTTTTAAGTACATTTTTCGATATTAAGAAAATATGTACAAGTTGTGTTTCTGCATCCACTCCCGGTTCGCGCTGATGGCATTCTACCATTTTCTTCATTTTTTAATCTGGTGTTGCCAGGTGTCCAACATCTCCCCTTAATTAAGCTGGTAGTCCTCTAACCGTCTCGGAACTCTACGACGTCTGCCTGATCTCCGAACCAGGTGAACTGGATGAGGACATTGGTTGTTGGATGATTGCACGGCCGATGTTTCGTCATACAAAGTCTCGCTCTGAACATCCGGAATTGGATGTGTAGTTTCTTGAGCTCGCAACATCTCAAGCGAGAGTTCTGAACCGATATCAGATGAAGTTGATGAGTCTCGAAATGGTCGCGAGCGCATTTGGTTTGCATGCGAACGTACAATTTGGGTTGAGTTGCGTAGCTGAACTTTGTACATTACCTGTCCGATTCGTTCTATGATAGCTCCCGTGCACCAACTATATTTTTTGTTGCGGAACACTTTGACGTCAACCGAGTCTCCAACGCGAAACTGACGGTTTCTTGCTGAATGCCGCCTGTTGAACTGTTGATTCTGGTTCTGCTTGCGATCATCATTACCGGCTTCGACTTGTTTGAAGGGTTTCAATACATCAAAGGTTGTTCGCATAGGACGTCCAAACATCAATTCAGCTGGTGATTTCTGCATAGGCGCTGTTGAGTTTGTCGTCGAGCGATATGTAGATAGAAATATTTGTAACGCTACCTCTATTCCTCCTTCGTTTTGATTTTTTTTCAATGCTCTCTTTAACGTGTCAACATAACGTTCCGCCTGCCCATTTGACTGCGGATGGAATGGGGCGGTACGAATGTGATTGATGCCGTAAGACTCGCAGAAATCTTGAAATTGTGCTGCTACAAATTGAGTACCGTTGTCCAATACGATGGTTTTAGGAACACCATAACGGGCGAAAGCTTCTTCCAGCATTCTAATAGTTTTAGTTGAAGTTGTCGCTAGGGTTTGCGTGATTTCTGGCCACTTTGAATATGCGTTGATGATCACAAAAAAATTATATCCATAAATTGGGCCAGCGTAATCAATGTGAATACGTTGCCAAGGGCCATCAGGTATGGTCCACGATTCCAGGAATGTTTTTGTTGGTGATTTCGCTGCACTTGCACACTGGTTGCAATCCTGCACCATCTCTTCGATTTGTTGATCAAGTCCAGGCCAGAACACATAGCTTTGCGAAATTGATTTCATACGCTGATGTCCTTTGTGTAGCTGTTGAAGGATACGTTTCTGAAATTTTTCCGGTACGACGAGACGGTCGCCGTACAAGAGATAATTATTTGTAATTGCCAATGCTTCACGTCGTTGGAAAAATTGTTTGACTTCTGTTTCTTCTATTTGCTTGGATGAAGCGGGCCCGCCATCGTTGACGTGTTGGATGACTGTTTGAAGAATGACTGAGCTTCTGGTTGCTCGCGGGATCATATTGTGAGTTACAGGTAAATGATGAAAAATTCCGTCTTGGACGGATTGAAAATCGTCATCCGCTTGAATTGATGCAATAACGAATTCTTCATCCGGTTTGATGTGAGAAATTATCAACCGTGACAATATGTCTGCGTATCCGAAACTCTTTGTAGATACGTACTCGATGTCAAAATTGTACAGCTGACGGCCCAAAGATCTATAATAACGCCAACTCCTTCTCATTTCGAATGAACTTTTCTCTGTTTTTAAGAGAATAAAATCTCTCTCTGTAGGAGCTGATAAAATGTATCCTGCTTTTGTTCGAATACTTTTCCCATATATATGGCAATATATTCTCCATATTATGCACTCATGTTTAACTATGAGTTTTTTCCACTCGCCTGGAAAGTTGCTGCAGTGATACCGATTCCAAAAAATAAAAATCCATCTGGTCGTAATGATTTCCGCCCTATCAGCATTCTATGCATCCTCTCTAAAATATTAGAGAAAATCATGTCTATACAAATGCAAGAATATATACTGAGCAACAAAATGCTATCCTCTTTTCAATCGGGATTCCGGCCTCGACACAATTGCGAATCTGCAATAGTTAAAGTAACCTCTGATATTAGAGCCGCCTTGGACAAGAATATGATAACCTACCTTGTTCTCTTAGACTTCTCTAAAGCCTTTGACATGGTGGACGACAACAAGCTTCTGGACAAGCTGTCGTCAATCTTCAATTTCTCTACTAATGCGGTCAAACTAATTGGTAGCTACTTAGCCAACAGGCATCAGCAAGTTAGAATTGATCATGTTCTGTCCACGTCTTTACCTCTTGTGTGTGGTGTTCCCCAAGGGTCAGTCTTAAGCCCACTACTTTTCAGCATTTACATTAATGATCTACCGGATATACTATATGATTGCAGTCTTCATTTGTACGCGGATGATGCGCAGATCTACTTAAGTAGGCCTATTGGATTAAATGAGGATTGTGTTGAACGCGTAAATCGGGATATTGCTCGCATATTAAGTTGGTCCCAACTTAACCATCTTACGCTCAACGAGCAAAAATCTCAATGTATTGTATTTTATGCCGGACTAGATAATCCTAACACTTGGGACCTTCCCCACCCTATAGTCAACGGTACACCCCTCGTATTCCAAACCCATGTAACGGACTTAGGAGTAATCCTGGATTCGGCCGTGTCCGGTTGTAAACAAGTCGATAAAAAGGGTATATGGTAGTCTGAGAAGACTATGGGTGTTTGCTAGTGTCCTTTTTCTATTTTTCATAATTTGATTTTAATATTCCTATAAACATACTTTTGGCGTCTTCTTTTTCTTCTTAATATTTTCTTAATATCTTCTTAACATTTTCTTAATTAATTAATTAATAATTGCGAATTTCTAATGATTTTGTTTTATATTATTATCTTAGTTATTTTCCTCATTATATTTATATTTATATACTAGCAAACGCCCGCGACTTCGTCCGCGTAAAAATAGCAATAATAAGCAATTTTTGAGAGTGTAGTTAGTAATACATTATGTGGGATACATAATCTGCTTACTTTAATGGCTCTTTGAAGAAAATGGTTTGTATGTTGTTGGAATCAAAACCATAAATTATTAATAATGAAAACATGATACTCCCATTTTTATGGGACAGGCTCGTGATCAAATCAAACCCGTGATTCGAGTTCATCTACGTGGTGAAAAGCGTTAAGAACAGGTGAATAATTGTAGCTGGTGTTATTTAAAAAAAGAAATAAAATAACATTAAGCTTAAAAACATAACAGGACTACGATTGTGCGTAAAGCCCAATCATACGATACTATGTATAGATGAAATCGAAATTTTTGCGGTGTTAAGAACTTTTGTATAGGGAGTGGTAGAAGGGGTGACAGCATTGAACTAATTTGTTTCACATCAAGCTAGAGAAGCTATAAAAAGGTTTTGTACCAAATTTAAGCTTCAAAAATTGAGTAGGTACTGAGAAACTTGGTGCATTGAATTTAATGAAATTGTGCAATTTGTATGGGAGGTGGTAGAAGGAGAGGGGGGTTTTTGGTGATTTTTCGAGAAACAACTATAACTATCATGCAATTGATATACTTTAAATTTCAAATCTGTATCATTCATACTTTTCAAGAAAATCGAATTATTGTATATTCGTGGAATGTGTCTTATTGTATGGGAGGGGGAAAAAGGAGGGAAGCTACTCGGTTAAGTTTTTCCCCAATATTACTAATAATGCTAATTAAGGATTAAATCCAAATTTTCACCTCGATGAAATTTAAATGTACTGAGAAAATTCATTTAGAGTATTTCATGAAAAAGTGCGGTTTATATGGGAGGTGGTGGAAGGAGAAGGGGGTTTCTGGTTATTTTTTGAAAAACAACTATAATCATCATGCAATTGATATATTTGAAATTTCAGATCAGTACCTTTCAGACTTTTCAAGAAAATCACATTCTTGCGAAGTCGTGGAACTGTGTCACATTGTATGGGAGGGAGTAGAAGGAGTGAAGCTAATCGGTTAATTTTTTCCCGATGTTAATAATAATGTTAATTAAGGATTTCATACAACATTTTAGCTCGATGGAAGTTACACGTACTGAGAAATTTGGTGTAAAATAATTCATGAAAAAGTGTAGTTTGTATGGGAGGTGGTGAAAGGAGTGAGGAAACTCAAATAATTTGTAAACCAAAAGACTGTATTTATAATAGAAATAATATATTCCAAATTTTAAATTAATAGCTTTTATGGTTTCCAAGAAAATTTGATTAATATATATTTTGAAAATGAGTCACTTTGTATGGGAGGGGGTAGAAGGCGTGAGGGGAGTGAAATGAAACCAAGTGCAGATTTCATTCCCATGGACACCTAACAAACTATGCAAGTTTCATTACAATCGGTTCAGCCGTTTGTGCGTGAAAAGCGGTCGGACAGACAGACAGACAGACAGACAGACAAAAATTTCAAAAATGTGTTTTTATGCTTAGTTAGTGCTAAAATAACTCAAAAAACTAACTTATAGCCATTTATAAGCAAATTACAGACAGACACTACAATTATATTACTATGTATAGATTTCAGATCAGTAACTTTCAGACTTTTCAGGAAAATCACATTCTTGCGAAGTCGTATAACTGTGTCACATTGTATGGGAGGGGGTAGAAGGAGTGAAGCTAATCGGTTAATTTTTTTCCGATATTAATAATAATGTTAATTAAGGATTTCATACAACATTTTAGCTCGATGGAAGTTACACGTACTGAGAAATTTGGTGTAAAATAATTCATGAAAAAGTGTAGTTTGTATGGGAGGTGGTGAAAGGAGTGAGGAAACTCAAATAATTTGTAAACCAAAAGACTGTATTTATAATAGGAATAATATATTCCAAATTTCAAATTAATAGCTTTTATGGTTTTCAAGAAAATTTGATTAATATATATTTTGAAAATGAGTTACTTTGTATGGGAGGGGGTAGAAGGCGTGAGGGGAGTGAAATGAAACCAAGTGCAGATTTCATTCCGATGGACACCTAATAAACTGTGCAAGTTTCATTACAATCGGTTCAGCCGTTTGTGCGTGAAAAGCGGTCGGACAGACAGACAGACAGACAGACAAAAATTTCAAAAATGTGTTTTTATGCTTAGTTAGTGCTAAAATAACTCAAAAAACTAACTTATTGCCATTTATAAGCAAATTACAGACAGACACTACAATTATATTACTATGTATAGATATTTATATTTTATGCTTCATTGTTTTCTAAGCTTAATTTTTTTTTATTTTTATACTCTTTCTATATATAACTCAATGTATTTAGTTATAATTTCATTAATTTGAATTCTATTAGTTCTGAGTTTTCACCACATATTATTGTACTTATAAAAGATTTATAATCTTGTAGTATTTACCAAATAAATGAAATATCAATATCAATATTAAAACAATACAGAAGTACCTGTATAAAATGATCGACATTGCGCAGCAGGCGCAAGTCGATGATATTTCCGTAATCAAGAGCAATACATGCTATTTGAAGCAAACAATATGAGTGAATTTAAAGCAAAATTAAAAGTGTACGAGAAAATTAAAAGTTCAAATACAAAACCGGAAAACAGTTATGTGTCACGCGAGAACATTTCGTGTAACTAACCAGTAATAAAAAAGCGATATTGCTATAATTGCAGTGGTTCTGATCATGAATTTCATGAATGCCCGAATAAGGCTAACGGTCCGAAATGTTTTCGATGTCATCAGTTTGGACATAAGAGCAGAGAGTGTAATAAAAATTCGGAGCCTAAAAGCAATAATAATACCAATTATAACATCGTAATTAATGAAAAAATTTATTGTGAAGTTTTAATAGAAAACATTCGTACGACTGCTCTCGTAGATATGGGCAGTGACGTGACCCTCATTAGTGCGCGACAGTTTAAAACTTTGTCAGAAAGTGTAAAACTCTTAAAAAATTACATATCCATATCAGGACTGGGAAGTTGCATTAAAACAGAAGGAAGCTTCAAAGTTGATGTGCAGGTAAATAAAATAAATTTTGAGGACATTATAATTCATGTTGTAGCGGGCAACCAGATGGTCATTGGAATGAATATACTGAGCAAGGCCCAGATTAATATCAATAATGGAAAAATAGATATACGAACACGAACTGAAGTAGCAAATGTGGAAAAGGTGGACTTGAATACAGATGAGATTGTCAATACAATCACTTTCTTTCAAATAGAGAATGATTATTGCCGCGAAACTAACTACATAGTCAATAAAAACGTAGCAAAAACATTGAAATTGCAATCAGCGGCTATAACAGAAATTGTTACTCAATCTCCAGTAGATATGAGAATAACATTGTTGGATTAAACCCCGATTTATCAGCCGCCAAGACGGCTGCCAGTGAAAGAAAAACTTTTCGTCGAACCACAAGTAGCTGAGAGGATCAAAAGTGGAGTTATTCGTGAAAGTTTCTCAGACTACGGTGTTCCCAACGTTGTAGTCAAGAAAAAGGATGGATATTTCAGGCTTTGTGTTGATTATAGGCAGTTGAATCGAGAAGTATACAGAGACCGATTTCCTCTTCTGCTAATAGAGGAACAGATAGACCAGTTACAGGACGCCATATATTTCAGTACATTTGATTTGAAAAATGGATTTTTTCACGTAGAGGAATCTAGTAGAAAATACACAGCTTTCGTTACTCCTGATGGGCACTTCGAATTTAACCGAATGCCGTTTGGTTTTTGCAATTCGCCTTCAAACTTCACGAGATACATTCGCGCAATTTTTAGGCAGTTAATTCAAAGTCGAATTGTTTTAATTTATATGGACGATATAATTATCCCGTCCCGAACCGAAGAGGAAAGATATGAGAAAATCAAATATGTGTTGGATGTTGCAAAACAAAATGGTTTAGAAATAAAATGGCAGAAATGCAAAGTGCTTCAAAGAAATATAGAATACTTAGGGTACGTAGTGTCATCTGGCCAAGCCAAGCCGTTACCGTCTAAAACAAAAGCTGTTTTGAAATTTCCTGAACCTAAAAATTTCTGCCAATTACAAAACTTTTTAGGTTTGGTTGGCTATTTTCGCAAATTTATCAAAAATTTTTCCATCAATGCGAAACCTTTGAGTGATCTACTAAAAGGAAGTCAACGGAGGAGAACGATCTGCTTTTGAGAAATTGAAAATAATGCTAACAGTTAGCCCAGTTTTAAATATCTTTAAACAAGGAGCGACTACGGAGCTGCATACCGATGTGTGCGCTATCTATCGGTTACGGAGCGGTGTTGCTGCAAATCGATTCGATGGATAATTCGCTGCATCCAGTCAGTTTTATGAGTAGGAAGACAACTGAAGCAGAAAGTCGTTACATAACTACGAGTTGGAGATACTGCTATAGTTGAAGCCATACAAAAATATCGCGTATATCTTTTAGGTCATCCCTATAAAATAGTCACCTATTGCACGTAACCCGATCTCTATGGTTATTTAAAATGAGGAATCGTTTATTAAGCATCTTAAAACTGCCTAGGAAAGCGATCAGTATTTGAAGACTATCAAAGAAGCAGTAATCTGCGGAGGAATTCAGGACTACGTGATTAACAACGGGTTGTTATGTAAGGAAATTGACGGTAATATGTTGTTTGTTGTTTCTGAATTAATGGAGAATGATATTTTACGTAAAATACACGATTAAGGAAATTTCGGGTACAAAAAAATGTATCTTTTCAACGCGTCGATAAGGGAAACAAGAAGGATTCCTGAATCCAATTCCCGAAGGCGAAGTGCCACTAGATACTTACCACATTGACCAATTGGGACCCTTAGCTGCTACCTCAAAAGGATACAAATACATCTTTAGCATTGTTGACGATTTCACTAAGTTTCTTTGGTTTTTTCCTGTAAAATCGTTATCTATATATATATATATATATATAGTTCTTTATTTGTATCCAATATAAATAATAAGTGATGACACAATGCGTGTATATTGTTATAAATCTGCCAACCACAATGTTCCCAGAAACATCTAGAAAAGTCCCTCAACATGTAAAACGCTATAAACATGTTTCTAGCAACTTCCAGTGAACTCCATAATGTAGGCAATCTAGAATAGCCTAGACACACACACACACACACAACGATACCTGTCTGGGAGATTTAGTATAAATATCCGCCAACTTTCAGACAGCAGGAGTTATTCAGCGACACCTATCGGTGGAAGAACGCGAACCGGTACAAGAAAAGCGATAGTAAGCAAGCAGCGGTGTTGTCAGAAGAGTGTGAAGTGATCGGGAAATTGTATGAAAGTGCGATTTAAAGTGAAAGTGCGAATAAATAAATTATCTATTATTTTTAAACGAATCATATTTTCTTTGAAATCCGGCGAACCCCCTAGCTCGCAACAACTGGTGTCAGAAGTGGGATTTCAAAGATAAATTCGGGTTAAAAATCGCGAGTGAAATTAAAATTCTCGGACGGATAATTTTGTAAGAGCGAAAAAGTGAAACTAAAATTCTCGAACGGACAGTGAGAATTTTGTGAAATCGAATATTCTCGAGTGCTCTAGTGAACAGTGACTTTAATTAGCGAAGTAAAATCGCGGAACTAAAATTCTCGAACGGACAGTGAGAATTTTGTGAATTCGAATCGCGGAAAAACTTGAAATAATCGGTAGTGAAAATGCCGCGTTATTTAAAGGACTTAAAATTAACGGAGCTGAAGGAAGAGCTCAGTAGAAGTGAGTTATCTACGACAGGGAGCAAGTCTGAACATGTCAGCCGTATGATCGAGACACTCCAGGCTGAGGGTGAGGATGCAGATAGTTTCGAGTTCCAAATCAAAGAAGCTCGTGGAGATGAGTGCTTTGGTACATCGGATGCTCTAACACAGTTAATGCAACAAATGATGAACAAATTAGAGCAACAATCACTGGACATTAAACAACAATCTGCGGACATGAATCAGAAATTAGAGCAACAATCAGCGGACATGCATCAGAAATTTGAACAACAATCGGTGGACATTAAACAACAATCAGCGGACATTAATCAGAAATTAGACCAGACCTCAAAGGAACTCAACCAAAAATTGGAGCTGCAGAATAATAAAATAGGATGCATGGAATAAGCGAAAACCCTGTACTAAAATGAAAGTGGTACATCTCGACCGACTAACGAAGTACCATGGTGCCATTGAGGAAGTGAACAACTCTGTTCGGGACGAACAGGGACTAAGGAGAGGGTAATGTTATAAATCTGCCAACCACAATGTTCCCAGAAACATCTAGAAAAGTCCCTCAACATGTAAAACGCTATAAACATGTTTCTAGCAACTTCCAGTAAACTCCATAATGTAGGCAATCTAGAATAGCCTAGACACACACACACACTCAACGACACCTGTCTGGGAGATTTAGTATAAATATTCGCCAACTTTCAGACAGCAGGAGTTATTCAGCGACACCTATCGGTGGAAGAACGCGAACCGGTACAAGAAAAGCGATAGTAAACAAGCAGCGGTGTTGTCAGAAGAGTGTGAAGTGATCGGAAAATTGTATAAAAGTGCGATTTAAAGTGAAAGTGCGAATAAATAAATTCTCTATTATTTTTAAACGAATTGTGTTTTCTTTGAAATCCGGCGAACCCCCTAGCTCGCAACAATATAATACACAAATGTTAATAAAAATTAAAGGTACAAACCTACATAAGCCAAAGCTTGTGTATGGGAGTTCAAAAGCTAACAGAAGAAAAATAGAAAACTTTAAAAGAAAAAAAAAATTTTATGAAAAAATATCATTTAAAAAGTTCAGATTATCGTAAACAAATTTTTTTATGACAATTTTGTGATTGTTGATATTTAAAGTATTTCTTATCAAATCTGGTAAGATGTTAAAGGCTCTAGGTCCAAGAATACAAGCATGCCTTTGCAACATAGTTTTATTGCATTTTTCTATAGCTAATAAGTTCTTTGTTTGACTCCTTGTCGAATAGTTCGTAACATTTATTCTAAATTTCGATAAATTGCAAGCCATAGACTTTAATAAAGCATAGACAAAGAGCTGTCTCAAATTCATGACTTCAAATTCAGAAAACGCTTGAGTTGTAGAATAAAACTTGGACCGCAACAAATATATTTTAATTAACCTATTTTGCAAATTTATCAATGGCGATAATGTTGCCGTGTATGCGGATCCCTATGCTAAGATACAGTATTGAATGATACTCTGTGCTACGGAGAAATATACGGTTCTAATTAACTGTCTATCAATAAGCCTACGTAGACTGAAATATGTATGTAGGGTTTTTCTTAATCTTTTGCACAAGTACAAAATATGACATCATTAGCAGAAGTTTTACAAAAACTACAGATAATTACCGGAACTTTCGGTAACCCCCGGAGAATAGTAGCGGATCGCGGAGGAGCATTTACAGGAGACGTTTTCAAAAAATTCTGCGAAGAAAAAAAAATAGAATTACTGCACATTACCACGATTAAACGTAAAGCCCAATCGTACGAGACTCTAAATGAAATAGTAATTTTTGTGATCTTAAGAAATTTTTTATGGGGAGTGTTAGAAGGGGTCAGCATTGAACTAATTTGTTTCACATTACGCTAGAGTAGCTATGAAAATGTTTTGTACCAAATTTAAGCTTCAAAAATTGAATAGGTACTGAGAAACTTAGTGCATTGGATTTTTGTGAAATTGTACAATTTGTATGGGAGGTAGAAGGAGTAGGGGGTTTTTGGTGATTTTTCAAGAAACAACTATAATCATCATGAAATTGATGTTTTAAATTTCAAATCTTTTCACAAAAATCGAATTTTTGAAAAGTTGTGGAATTGTGTCACATTGTACGGGAGGGGATACAAGGAGTGAAGCTAATCGGTTAATTTTTTCCCGATGTAAATAATAATGCTAATTAAGGATTTAGTACAAAATTTTGACTCGATGGAAGTTATACGTACTGAGAAAATTTATTTATTTATTTAAGGACTTGATGAACAGAAAGTAAAATATTCCAATTATACAAGAGGTCCAAAACAAATATAAGTGAATTACAATATTAATAATAGAAAAAATGAAAGTTAAATAGAAATTCAATATATGTACAAAGTTATTTAATAGAAAACTTGAATTTTAAATATACCTTGAAAGATTGTAGACTGAAGTCATGAAAACTAAGGCAAGATTGATTGAACATTTGTGTATAGTATTGTATATATTATGAAAGAGGTGATAATGTAATGTATTCTAAATTTCAGATTAATAACTCCTATAGTTTCCAAGAATATTTAATTATTATAAATTTTTGAAAATGAGTCTTTTTATGGTAGGGGTAGAAAGCGTGAGAGGAGTGAAATAAAGCCAAAAGCAGATTACATCGCGGAGCATTCCTAACAAACTGTGCAAGTTTGATTACAATTGGTTCAGACGTTTGTGCGTGAAATACGGCCGAACATACAGACAGACAACAAACTCAAAAACGTGTTTTGTTAAAATAAAGCAAAAAATAACTTATACTCCTTTATGAACAAATAACAGACAGACACTGCAATTATAGTTATATGTATAGATTGTAATGAATGAACCTATACAAAAACCTGTAGTTTGACGCAAGTTTGTGCTCGTGTCCATACATTTTAAAACAGTTAAGCTTAAAGAAACTCCCAAGTTTGACTGTTTTTCACATTCTTATGTTGCTTTTTTCTACTTCTAAATTAACGCTGAACTGTTGGTATTATTGCATTGACCAAAATCTTTTAGAGGTGGCTGTGTGTGTGTGCATCTCTAACGGAATCCAGCCTCATAAACTACAAGAGTGCTCTCTACAAGATTACTAATCCTATTGAGGCCAAGGTAATTCGGCCATGTTTTTCTGTCTAGTATCAAAAATCGCAACAAATGAAATGAATCGGAACGAAATGAAATGAAATGGAACGAAATAAAATGGATCGAAACGAAATGAAACAGAAAGGATCGAAATGGAACGAAATGAAACGAACCCGAATGGAACGAAATAAAAAGTATCTATAGATAAAAGTATCTAAGACATATCCATGATCCAATGTAAATAATTGGATGAAGCGGAAGTACGAGCATCAGGCTACTAATGCTGATTCTTTAACGTTTCTTAACTCTTCTTCTTCTTTAAAGGAAATTTTAAACATCTTAAAATTAACTTTATTTTCCACGAATTTCGTATCTCAAAAACAAGCTTCAACCTATATCTCAACTGCAGGGATGTAAACGCAAAATAGTCAGTTTGGCATTTTGAAATTAGGTGCGACAGTAGTAAATTTATGTAGGATGCCATCGGCTCGCAAAAAAATCTTCGATTGCAGCACTTATGAGGAACTTCTAACTGTGGGTTGAAGCGAGTGGAAAACTCGTGATTAATTAGAATTTTTTTTGTCGCGCTAAAACCTCCTCTCCATTAATTTTGATCGCATTGTATGAATTCATAGAAATTTTAAAACGGCTGAACAAAATTACGGTCACATTATAAAATGTGTTTAATGGGTTAAAACTATAAAGTCAAATCGAGAATTTGGTCACAATAAGCAGGTGGCCACTATATGTATAAAGATGCATTCACATGAGAAATGTTGAATTGGCACATGATATTATAAGAGTGGTCCTAGCAGGTTCTACCATATTTAGATAATCATCAACTATAATATAATGACATTATAAAAGTGGTTCTTGAGCAGGTTCTACCATAATTATCAACAATAATATAAAATCTTGCTTACCTGTTGAATCATTAATAGAAAATTTTACTGGATTTTTAGATCTCATTTGGTCCAAAATCCTGTTTTTCTGTACCGGTACTATAAAAATTTGGACTAATGTGCCTACAATTAAGCCTATTAGAATGCTGGAAACCGCTGCTATCCACAATGGAATATCATCCATTAACAAAACTGAAAATGATATAAATTATTATATTTAAAAAAAAAAGATAAATTTCTCACGTTTTGGACCATCAAGTACGATACTTATGACGTTTATGAAAATCGTCACTCCATAAAATATTGGCATAGCTATTAATCCTGATTTTAATGAGTTGTTTGCTTGTATAATAAATTTTCTGATTATCCAATAGAGGAGAGTACTCATAAATCCACTGAGCACTGGAGATATAAACCATGATCCAACAATCGTTGCTAAGGTTTTCCACTGAACTCCGTGTGTACCGTGTGCTACAAGACTGAATCCTATAGTTGATCCAACAATGCTGTGGGTTCCCGATATAGGCAATTTAAGAAAAGTTGCAACTAATAGCCATCATGCACTACTGGTTAAAGCAGAAAGACAGCCTAACATTAATTCTGTTTTATGTTCCTGATACAAGCTCACATCTAGGATTCCTTTGAGCATTGTATCTGATACTTTACACCCTGAAAAATAAGATGGTAAGGAATTTAGTTTTATCTTTTATTACGTATTTGAAAATAAGTTTTTTCTTTCTACTCTATGCCTCCTCTTTCATAAATTGCCCAAATTTAGTCAGTTTTCTTGGGATCTGCATTCGCATAATACCTTTTCATAACAGTGGAAAATACATAGACGCCCTTCTACCTTCTACACAAATTGTATAATTTAAAAAAATAATAACTTCATCTACACCCTTCCACACAAATGTAACATCTTCTAGAATGTCACTCCGGCCCAAATCGAGCCTTGGCCTCCTCACCTTTAGGTTCCTTAACAGTTCTATGTTATTATTACTTAAGCTAGGGTGTAGCCTAGTGGGTAGCGTGTTGGTCTACAATGCGAAGGTCGTGCGTTCAAATCCCAATTGACGCATAATTCCAGCACACTACCTGCTTGGGTATATCCTAGTTGCCTCAATCTACGAAAATGAAAATTCGTAGATAGATGATTGTGCGAAGGGCTAACAACCCTTTCATAATGGCAAATAGCAATGTTAAGGAACTTGAAGATCAGAAGGCCAAGTCCCGATTTGGGCTGTAGTGTAGTTTTATCTTAATTTTTGCGCAATCGTCTTTCTATTATGATTTCTCTTCTCTATATTCCACGCGACATTATCAAGGAATTGAAATTAAAAGACTCGGCAACGCTTCTAAAAAGTCGTATATCATTAACACAGCGCAGCTTAATTATTCCTTATGCTTAATTAACACTTTACTACCAAAGTATTGATCATAAAGATCTCAGCTAATCATCACTTTTTTCCCATCATTAGGCCTATAATAATTTATTTATTTATTTATTTACGGGTACTAAACCCTCTAATGAAAGTTACAAACTTATAAATATAAATTTAATTTTAAGGATTATATTAATTTTAAAAACTAAATAACAAAGAAAAATCATAATAATTGCCCTTAGGCAATCGATATTTGTAGAAAATATATCCAACATAGCTGAATGCTTGTTAGCGCTTCTCATCAAGCGAGTGGCCGGACTATTGTTAGCATAACTAGTAACATGACGTGTGACATAACAACTATCGGTAGAGCGTGTCCAGAGATAAGTGAAGACATAAAGATGTCTAACCCAGTACAAGAAAATTGTCATATGAAGGAAAAGCTCGCCACATTGTCTCGCATCCAGGCGAATTCAATACTGGTGCCAGCACGAAGGGAAACAAAGTTCAAGGCGAATGATGACGTAGTGTGGCAGAAATTGATAATGAACTGGTTACGGCCAGGTCGAAACTTGAGCTGTGCGTTTTTGTCATATGTAGAATTGAATTGATCTCCTGAAAGTTTTTTTTTTCTTTTAGCAAAGCCAGTACCATGGTTTTGTTTTTGATTTCATGAATCCAAGTGAATCCTTAGTAAGGCGTAGGTTTTGTATGATTTATGAATGAATGAAATTGTCTTTTGGACATTTTAGATTTTAGGATAAGTTAGAAACATGAGATTGCGCATAAAATTATTTAATACCATTCGAACTGCAAGGTTTTTAATCCATGCCCATATGACGGTTGGCATGCATATTTGTTTGGGCTTTGTCGGACTCCCATTTACAATATTTCTTTAAAAGGATTAATATAAAATAATCTAGAGCCTCTATAACTTTCATCGTCGTCTTCACAATTGTTATTTTGGTCAGATTTTATTTATTAGAAATTTAATTTTGTTTATTTTGAATTGTTGGGATGGATGTGTGCAAATGCATATGTTTGTAGGAAACATATGATATATCCTAATGCCTTTCACTTTTTCAGAATTAATTATAAACATCACGCCATTTTAAATTACAGATCATATTTTTCAGAAAACTCGACTTTTACTTTGTTATTTTAATAATAAAGTATTGTGATCGACACAGAAAAAAAAATTTTCTACCCTGAAATTTTGTTTTTTCGTGTTTCATGACTAAATTAACCTAAAAATGCAAAAAAAAAACCGTCCCGCCGTACGCCGTACATATCGACTCATATCTCCGAGTCCGTTAAAGGTAGAGTGTTCGTTTTTGGTTGGATTATTGAATAGGTAAGTGGGCTCTATTTTCTACATTTTAGGGAGTGTTAGGTGGAAGGGGGAAGCAAGGGCGGGAAAGAGTCAAAAACCACACTTGCTAATATCTCCACCAGGAATAGGAAGCTGAGTGGAGGCTAATTATTGTAAAGGGGAGGGGGGAGGTGCGAAGAAAACCAATTAAAAATTAATATCTTGACTATCTCTCAAGCTATGTAATTGAAAATTGAAACATATTGTTATAAATCTGGCAACATCGATGTTCCCAGAAACGTCTAGAAAAGTCCCTCAACATGTAAAACGAATAGTCTAGACACACACACACACACAACGCCACCTGTCTGGGAGATTTGGTATAAATATCCGCCAACTTTCAGACAGCGACTCAGTCATTCAGCGACACCTATCGGTTGAAGAACGCGAACCGGTACAAGAAAGCGAAGGAATAATATCGGCAGTGTTGTCAGAAGAGTGTGAAGTGATCGGGAAATTGTATAAAAGTGCGAATAAATAAATTATCTATTATTTTTAAACGAATTGAGTTTTCTTTGAAATCCGGCGAACCCCCTAGCTCGCAACAACTGGTGTCAGAAGTGGGATTTCAAAGATAAATTCGGGTTAAAAATCTCGAGTGAAATTAAAATTCTCGAACGGATAATTTGGTGAGAGCGAAAAAGTGAAACTAAAATTCTCGAACGGACAGTGAGAGTTTTGTGAAATCGAATATTCTCGAGTGCTGTAGTGAACAGTGACTTTAATTAGCGAAGTAAAATCGCGGAACTAAAATTCTCGAACGGACAGTGAGAATTTTGTGAATTCGAATATTCTCGAGTGAGCAGTGACTTTAATTAGTGACGCAAATTTAATTGAATTCGAATCGCATGGAGGAAGCTTGCATGGAGGTACTCTACACATAATAAGAGAAAGGTGAGGCGCCGACCTTCTTGGATGCGGAGAGTTGATTTTGCTGGTTTGGTGTTCAATATCACCTAGCATTTCTTGTTTTAAGAGGGTATAATATCCTCTGGAGATTCAGAGATAATAGCGGTTACCGCTTAATGAATAACATGTAGTTTTTAATTTATATATTACCAATTGTCGTTTGATTGTTTCAATTTTCGGAATCTATTTATTTGGAACTGCATTCTACGAGCTGAATCGATTCAATTTTTGCATTATAACAAATCGTTTCAATTAGTTTTCAAAATAATAAGCGGGGCGCCTCGAACATCGTAAGTCTGCCTCTGGACAAAGATTCCGTTATCGTCCACAAGCGGCGCTTGACTTCATAGAAAACATCAATAAGCAAATGTCACTTATGTCGGCAAATACGCTGGTGGTAAGTGGCTGTGTGACAGTGAAAAAGAAGTACTGATTTTTTTAAAATATTTTGAAATTAGAATGAGTGATCCAGACATGTTGTATGGTACGACGTTGTCGGCTGAATCCATTAAGGTCATAGCCGAAAGTATTGGAGTAGGGACCTTGCCTGATGACGGTGCTAAGGAACTCGCAGAAGACGTCTCATTCAAGCTTAAACAAATCGTTCAGGACGCCGCTAAATTTATGCACCATGCTAAACGTTCAAAATTAAACATTGGCGATATAGACAATGCGTTGAAAGTGAGAAATATAGAATCGCAGTACGGTTTCACATCAAATGATTTCATTCCTTTTCGTTTTGCGTCGGGTGGAGGGCGAGAGTTGCATTTCATCGAAGAAAAGGAAATTGACTTGTGTGAAATCATTCAAGCGGCACCTCCCAAGATTCCTCTTGAAGTTTCTTTGCGCGCTCATTGGCTTTGTGTTGACGGTATCCAACCAACTGTTCCAGAAAATCCTCCGCCTTTATCCAAAGAGGCACAAGCTCTTGATTCGGTCAATCCCGTAGTAAAGCTTGAACAAGGCATGACAAAGGATGCAGCAGGAAAACCAGCTACCGGAAAGCTGCATAAGTTGAAAAATGTCGAAACCGTACACGTTAAACAGTTAGCTACTCACGAACTCTCTGTGGAACAACAGCTCTACTATAAGGAAATAACAGAGGCCTGCGTTGGCTCCGATGAACCGCGAAGGGGCGAAGCATTGCAGGTGAGATTAGTTATATTCATTTATTAGCAATCAATAAGCCCTTTGCAGTCCTTAGCAACGGATCCTGGACTTCACGAAATGCTACCGAGAATGTGCACGTTCATTGCTGAAGGAGTGAAGGTGAATGTTGTACAAAACAACCTTGCACTTCTAATATATTTAATGCGTATGGTGAAAGCCCTTCTCGATAACCCCGCGTTATATTTAGAAAAATATGTAAGTGAATGTTGTAGTAAGTAATGACATAAGCTTAGTTCCAGTAATTTAATTGTAGCTACACGAATTGATTCCATCCGTATCTACGTGTATTGTGTCAAAGCAACTATGTATGCGGCCAGAGTTGGATAACCATTGGGCTCTCCGAGATTTCGCTGCTCGATTAATGTGGCAAATATGCAAAAATTTCAATACTTCAACAAACAATTTGCAGACCCGAGTTACGAGGTTGCTACCAATTAGGTTTGTTTGATTATAAAATGTAATGATTTTTATTTCACAGAATATTCAGTACGGCACTACAAAATGAAAAAACACCACTTTCATCTCTTTATGGTGCAATTGCCGGTCTGTCAGAATTGGGAAGTGAAGTAACGAAAGTGTTTATCATTCCTCGTTTTAAATTCATATCTGAAAGAATTGAAAGTCATTTGCAAGGTACAGCTTTAAGCAACACAGATAAAATTGCTGCTGGGCATATAAGAGCCATGCTTCAAAAATGCTGCGCTCCAGTATTAAAAGCGATGAGGAATCCACCGGATGTTGTCGATGAATATAAGTAAGTTTTTTTTTTTTATTTCTGAAAATATCTGCCAACAAGTCGGGCGCAACTTTATTCTTCCTGAGACAAGTTGAGTATGGGAGGGATGTCAATATAGAGGTTAGGTGTATAGGATTCCAAAACTTGACGCAATTTTGTTTTAAAATTTTAAATTTATAGCGGTTTAGTTATAATTGATTTTTTTAAAATGGCCGAAAAATACATTTATATGGGAGGTGGTAGAAGTTTTGAAGGTATTCGGTCAGTTAATATCTTGAACTTCTATGTATTTTTTTAACGAATTACTCAAATTTTCCAGCTTAAAATTTTTATCAAAAATTTTTTAGTTTTTGTGTTATTTCAATACGTTTGAAACACCTCGTGGCCCCACATCGGTGCATAATCGGTCTGGTTCAAATTATTATTTTATCTTTATGTATCAAATGGTTGCATGCAGCTGCGATATTTGAACTTTGTATCTTTATCACAGTCTTAAAAGAATTACTTAAAGTTTTCGATATTTTGGTTTACCACGTCCCTTCCCTACCAATTTAAAATTTTTATCAAAATTATAGTTGACATAGCTTTAAAATCTGAATATTTCAACATAATATCTGTATGGGACTTTGAGATATAACTGTTAGAATTTTTAAAAAGTTGACAATTTTTGAAATACTGCCCATTTTCCGCCACTTCTTTTACGACCAAATGTTATATTTTTCTCACATTCCGCTAGTATAGGTCAGTTTATGTTCCAATTTTCAATTACATTGCTCGAGAAATCGTCGAGACTTCTTTGATATCGAAGATATGAGTCCATATGTACGGCGTACGAACTTGTTTTGTATTTTTAGGTTAATTTGGTTATGATAAGCGAAAAAACAATTTCAGATTAGCAAATTGTTATTATAATAATAAAGTAAAATTGGGAGACTTAACTTCTTCAACCGTAGCTAAATATTGGGCTTTTAACCATTCCTAGGACGAGTTTGCACTGAATATTGTTTCGTAGGTGGGACCCGTAACCTTGGGCATTATAACGCTAGGAAACGAATTTTGATCTGCTGGAGGTTATTAAACTCGAAATGGTTGTATTATTTTTTATACTCTAGATGAAATCTGAGAGTATTATAAGTTTGCCACAATGTTTGTAACGCCAAGAAAGAAGGCTAGGAGAAAAAAATGAATGATACAGAAGTTCATATAATCACTCAAAAATCTCAAAACCGGATGTCCGTCCGTCCGTCCGTCAAGTAAGGTCAAGTTCGTGAACGAGCCAAATCGCTCCACCCCTTCTACCCCCTCCCATACAAAATGAAACAATTTCGCAATCTGACAATAAACGGATTTGCTCGAAAAGTACAAATGACATTGATCTGAAATTTTGAATGTAATACTTTTATGATGATTCCAATCTACTCTATAAAAATAATTTGTGTATTCCCCCTCCTTCCACCACCTCCCATACAAATTGCACTTTTTCATGAAATGCTCTAAACCAATTTACACAGTGCGTGTAATAGTTATCGAGCTGAAATTGTGCACGAAATATTTATTTTAAATTATTAGTAAGACTAAAAAAAATGAGACGATTATCTGTACTCCTTCTACCCCCTTCCATACAAAATGACACAATTTCGTAATTTCACAATAAACGGATTTGCTCGAAAAATATAACTGCAATTTATCTGAAATTTGGAATATATTACTTTTATGGTGATATAAATCTGCTGTACAAAAGTTATTTGAGTCCTCCCCTTCCTTCCACCACCTCCCACACAAACTGCACTTTTTCATGAAATGCTCTAAGCCTATTTACTCAGTGCGTATAAAATTGATCGAGCTGAAATTGTTCACTAAATAATTATTTAGAATTATTAGTAAAACCGAAAAAAATTTAGACGATTAGCTTTACCCCTTCTACCCCCTCCCATACAAAATGACACAATTTCACAACTTTATAAAAAGTCGATTTTCTAAATAATAAATGCTACTGATCTGCAATTTAAAACATGTCAAAAGCATGATGTTCATAGTAATTTCTGAAAAGTCATTCAAAACTCGCCCCTCCTTCTATCACCTCCCATACAAACTGCCCTACTTCACTACATCCAATACACTAATTTCCTCAGTACCTATTAAATTTTTAAACCCTAAATTTTGCATATAACATTTTGATAGCAACCTTAACGTCATGTAAAAAACTTAGTTCAATGGAGTCACCCCCTCTACCACTTCCTCTACAAAAATGTCTCTTTCATCTAGAGTATCGCACGATTGGGCTTTATGCCCAATCGTACTCCTATTATGTTTTTATTTTGTGTTTTATTTGATAGAAGAAGTTTCTGTGGTAGTCCCGTTGTAAAAATTCAAAGTTGAAATGACCGGCTAAGGAAAGAAAAGCCAATATCGAGGTCAACGTTTTTATGTTTTAATGGTTGATTGTGAAATTTGGTACTAGGGGCTTTTTGCATCGTTTAGCTTAGCTCGAATCTGAGGTTTAAAAACGAAAATTTAAAATGGCGGGTTGAATATATCGGATTAAATATATCTATAAAATATCTTTTATAGCTCACAATATCTAGAAAATTTTGCGGCCGAGCAGGTAACAAAATTTTAATTATAAGAATTTTATGTCGAAAGTTGTGTGCGGATTTAAAGACGGAAAAACCAATATGGTGGCTAAAATTTTGAGATTTTAATGGATGTTTGCGAAACTTGATTTGGGTCGCTTAATTAGAATGTGAAATCGAAAAACGAAAATTAAAAATGGACCGAGTATGGTAGATTCTATGTAACGTATTTTTTGCATCCTGATTACTGCAAACGTAACTTCCTTTTGCGCTAAGCTTCTTTGGTCAGTCTACCCATTTATATTTTTTCTTCTGCAAACGTAACTTCCTTTTGCGCTAAGCTTCTTTGATCAGTCTACCCATTTATATTTTTTTCTTCTATACGTCGACCGGGATTTGAACTCTCGACTTTCGCATTGTAGAGCAATACGCTACTAGGCTACACTCTAACCCATTTACTTACTTACTTACTTACTTAAAATAGCGCTACAGACCAAATCGGGCCTTGGCGTCCGGAATACTTCGCCTCCATTTATATCGGATCAGTGACCGGATCCTCCAGTTTGTTATTTATTTATTTGGGCTCTTGAACAAAAAGATTACAATTTCAATTAAACAAAAGCGGAAAATAAAAGAACAGCAAAGAGGAAAATTTAAACATTGAAGATGATAGTTTATAATATACTCTAAAAATAAATGAATAGTAAAAATAAAAATTTAAACATTAAATATGATAGATTTAACTCTATTCTTAAATAAAGGAAAAGAAGAAGCTAAAGAACCAATTTGCAGTCGATCATGGTTCCTTTGCATTCTTAGCATCGGAGAGTGATGGTATATGTTACATCGAGAGAGGCTCGTGGAGGATTGAGATGTCTGAATTCCTTGTTGAGACTATTCCTGGTCTAAAGTTCAGGTCGTCACAGAGGTGGGTATTGAGCAGGTAGTTGCACAGCTTGAAGAGGAAGCAAGCATCGAGGAAGGTCCGCCTTAAATGCAGTTGCTGTAGGTGAAGTACTTCAAGTCTGCCATTGTAGTCGATATGAGGCTTCCTTAATCTGTAGAAAAGGGTTCGAGTGAATCTACGCTGAACAGATTCGATGGCTCGAACATGGCAAGAATGATGAGGGTTCCAGATGGTGGAACAGTATTCCAAAATACTACGGACGAGTGTGGAAAATAGGAGAGCAGCTGTTCCTGGACGGTTAAACTGGACTGTCGTGCGGAGGACGAAACCAGCAAGTCTGTATGCCTTATTAATAATCTCGGAGAAATGATTGGCGAATTTAAGCTTGCGATTAAAGACCACTCCTAGATCCTTTATTGTGGTTACTGCTGTAAGGATGGATCCATTGATAGAGTAAGAAAGAACAGAGGAGGTAGTCTTATACGAGTACTCCATAGTAAAACACTTTTCTGTGTTCAAAAAGATATCGTTGTTTGAACACCAACGAGAGACAGCAGACAAATCAGCCTGGAGAATTATGCCATCAGAGACGGAGGAAATTTCCCGGAACGATTTGAGGTCATCAGCGAATAAGAGACAGATACAAATTGGGGCAAATCATTTATGAAGAGAGTAAATAATAGTGAACCAAATATCGATCCCTGCGGGACACCAGAGTTAGCAAGAAACTCAGTAGAGGAGTATCCGGTGAATGTAATTCGAAGACGACGATCCGTAAGGTACGAACTGAACCAGTTATGGAGAGAGCCAGAGACACCGTACCTTTCAAGTTTATTTATTTAATATATATCATCATATAAAAATATAAAATCTTATACATTTCAAAAACTAAAATGAAAAATCTTAACATTTAAAAACAATAAAAAAAAAAAAACAATCGTCAGCAGAAAAAAATTCTATAAGACTATTGAAAAAGAAAACAAGTGATCAAAAAAGAAAAAGAAATAATAATAAAGTAAAAGTAAAGTCAAAATTTGAAAGAAATAGAAGCTAAAAAGAATTTAAAATATCGCGTTTGAAAGTAGCTCGAGTATCGGTGAAGTCGATTTTATCACATAAAGAATTATAATAAGTAATGCATCTGGATATTGGTTCATTCTGTCCATAATTTGTTACATGCGGGTATTCACGAAATACGATCCTTTGACGAAGAGGACGTTCGGGAGCATATATCGGAATGAAAGAAAGCAACTCCGGACAGTTAATACGATAAGACATAATGTCTTTTATTAACATGATGCCGATCATTTTCCTCCTGTCAGATAAGGATTGTAAATCAATCAGCAGAAGTCTAGCATCATACGAAGGAATCTGAGAATACCAGTTCAACTTACGAAGAGCAAATCTCGTAAAGTTACGCTGGATGCGCTCAATACGACTAATGTGTACTAAATAGACCGGATCCCATATAACACAACAGTACTCCAAAAGGGGTCGGACCAGAGATGTGAAAATAGCCTTCAAAGTATAAGGGTCTTTAAACTCCGCCGAGTTCCGTTTAATAAAACCAAGCATTGAATTAGCTTTAGCAACTGTGTAATCGATATGAGGCACAAAAGTGAATTTAGTATCAATTAAAAGGCCAAGATCTTTGACTTCAGCCACTCGCTGCAGATCCTGAGCTCCAAATTTATAATTGAATAGAACAGGATTGAGACATCTATAAGCGGAGAAAATCAAGCACTTACTGATATTTAGTTTGAGAGAGTTAACCTCACACCAAACTTCAAAATTATTCAGATCATTCTGAATTTTATAACAGTCTTCAAAGCATGTTATACGAAAGAAAATCTTAACATCATCCGCGTATAATAAACACGAGCCGAAATCAAATACAGATGAAATGTCATTTACAAAAAGAATAAATAGTAAAGGGCCCAGATGGCTGCCCTGAGGAACACCGGATTCCACAACAAATGTCTCTGAGCTGAAACCGCTAATTTTTACGAACTGCTTTCTGTTAGATAAATAGGAAGACAACCACTGAAGGAGGTTCGAATGGAAACCGAGAGCCCGTAGTTTAGCAATAAGAAGTCCATGGTGGACTCTGTCAAAAGCCTTTTGGAAATCTGTGTAGATAACGTCGACTTGGAAACCATTCTCAATAGAATCCACGCAAAATTTAGTGAATAGAGTTAATTGCGAAGTTGTAGATCGACCCTGGACAAAGCCATGTTGACAATAGCAAATAGATTCCTTAATTGAGAAATATATTTTATCCTTGACAATTGCTTCGAATAATTTCGGTAAAGACGAAAGCATAGAGATAGGTCTATAATTTTCAACAAGGTGCTTCAGATCTGCCTTATAAATGGGGGTAATATAAGATATTTTCCAGATATCCAAAAACTCTCCGGACGACAGTGATTTATTGAAAATTAGGGCTAAACAAACAGTGACATAAAGAAGATGAGCAACTTTTTAAGAACATTGCAGGAATCAAATCGAAACCTGGGTTTTTTTGGCTGTCAAGATTGTTAAGAGCTGATCGAACATCTTCGTCGCACAGAGAGATATCCCCTAGGTCTGTAATAGCGTTCAAAGATTTATATTTGTCATATGACACCTCAGTCCGATCTGAATTGTATACTGACCTAAAGTACGACGCAAAAAGATCGCAAGTTTCTCCAATGTCATTGGATAAAATGCCTGAGTATTCCATCGACTTCGGGAGCTGAGATGATTTGCACTTAGAGTTTAAATATACCCAGAAGACTCTACTATTATTTTTAATATTTGATTCTGTCGAGGATAAGTACCGACTATAAAGAAAACGATTCAGAAAATCGAATTCCTTCCTAAGGCGCAGGAAAATGATGTGGTCATTTATGCTTTTTGTTATTTTAAACCTATGCCTTGTTTTTTCGGTTTTTTAGATTACTGAGGCGTGAATTGCCCCATGGAACTTTCGGAGTAGCTTTCTTTCTATACACGGGGACGAATAAAGAGCCATCTTCAGTCTGGATTGAAAAATTGAAAATGTGTCAGATAAATTTAAATTTAGGAAAATACTGTCCCAATCAATCGATTGAAAGTAATCGTTCAATGCAACAAAATCGGCTTTAAAAAAATTGAAGTAAGATGAAGAACTGATCAAAGATAACTTGTTTTCTAGATCGTAAAATTTAAAAATAATAGAAATAGCTTTATGATTAATTGAGTTGTTCAAAAGAGGAGCGCGCTCCTCATGTAAATAATGTTCAATGTCGTTACTAATGAAAACCAAATCTAATAATCTATTAAGACTATTTTTTACAAAATTAATTTGAAATAAATGAAGAGAAAATAATGGATCGATGACTAAGAATTTCGTGGGCGTCTTCATATTGAAGGGTATAAAACATTTTTCCTCATCCGAGAATGTCCAGTTAATGTCGCCAATATTGAAGTCACCCATAACGCAAGGATATTGCGCCTCGCCTAGGTCCTTCACGATAAACTCGATGTTGGATATGTGCGCCGTGTATAAGTCAATATCGCTTAAAGGAGGAATGTAGCTTACGATGAAATAGACGATGTTAGCTGGAGACGCTTTAGAAAAATTGACGCGTACACAGATTTGCTCGATCAATTCCGACTTATGATGCAGATCAATTTGCTTGCTACTAAACGAAGTACGTACTGCCAATAGAACTCCGCCACCACGTAGCTTGCCGGTAGCGCGAGAAGAGCGATCGCATCGATATACGACGTAGTTGGAGTCGAAATACTGAAAATAAATGTGCGTAAAACCAAGTACATGCACATGGGTCGACCGCAAGCACACCGATTGTTCTTAACGGACAGGATGTGGAAGAGGTGCAAGATTTTTGCTATCTTGGAAGAATTGTCAGCATGGACGGCGGAGCCGAGAAGGATGTTGAGGCTCGGCTAAATAAAGCTCGTCAGGCCTTCGGTATCCTTTCCCTTTCTGGAGGTTAAGAGAGATCTCCCTTCACACGAAGCTGCGAGTTTTTGACGCATGCGTCAAATCTGTGTTGTTGTATGGTTGTGCTACGTGGAAAGTGACCGTTCGACTTACCAAGAAACTACAGACTTTCGTAAACCAATGCCTCCGGCGCATTTTAGGAATATTCTGGCCAGAAGTGATCTCCAACGACGAACTTTGGAGTACAACTGGCCAGACAAAAATAGGTATTGAGATTCAACGGCGGAAGTTGCAGTGGATCGGTCATACTTTGAGGAAACCAGAGCAAAATATCGCAAAACAGGCTCTGGACTATAATCCTCAAGGAAGACGTCGGGTTGGTCGACCATGTAACACATGGAAGCGAGCAGTTGAGCAGGAGGCCAGAGGAATAAACAAGTCCTGGCAACAGCTTAAGGCCGATGCTCAGGATCGCGCCTTGTGGAAGAGAGTTGTTTCTGTCCTATGCCCCTATAGGGGGTCTTAACAGGAATTTGATTGGAGTCGAAAAGCTCGGTGGAAAGAAAATTCGGTTGCAGCCAAGTCTCTGTCAGGGCGATAACATCGTAATCAAGTGATGAAGATGATATGAAAAGTTCCGTAGTTTTCGTCCGTGTACCACCCGCATTCTGATAGTAGACTGAAACGTGGGAGGATACATCACGAGATGCTGAGCTCTGATTTACGTTGCGGCCGGAACGACTTCGATTCGTGGAAAAAACATAAATTCCTTGATATTGACGGTGACTGGCCAGATAGACGGATCCAGAGCACTGGCTAATAAGTTCTCGGGAACGCCAAGCAACGAAACGCATAGAAGACAGGTCCACGTCTCTCTTCGTGAGTTTAGCGCAAATTAGCTGGTCAGGCTCCACTTGCAGTTTAGAGGCAACGAAAGTTCTTATCGAGTCAGCTGTTGTATCCACGTGAAATCGGGAAACATGTAACCATTTCAAAGATGGCACAACCTTGAATGCACTGCAAAAAGAGGTGTCCGTGCCGGATATGCGCTTGAGAATACGATGGGTTTTTCCAAGTTGCACATTACTGCTTGCTTGAATGGAATCGACGTTAGGCAGTGATACTGGGCGAATCGTGTATGCATTCTCAGTGATCGACGATGCATCAGAAGATGAAGGAGTAGCTGGTGATTTACGAGAAATGTTGGCGGCTTTCTTTATTGGAGCGGAAACAATTGGGGATGATCTTACAGCCGTAGAAGAAGCAGTCACAGTGGCGCTTCGTGTTTGACGGGTAGAACGAGCCACTATTACATTATTACCCGGCGAAACTGATGCCCGCTGTTCAATAGTAGTTTGACTAGGATGTGTGGGTTTTTCTGTCAATTTAGCAACACTCAATAACAAACTAGATACTGTGGATGTCAGTGCATCGAGCTTGCGATTAATTAATGAAAAACCGGTTTCACGGCAGTCGATGCGAGACCAAATCATGCCCGGCAAACTAAGTGCAGCGAATAATTTCGGAGCCGTCATAGTATCGTCAATACATTTTGCATGAAAAGCGCTTCCGCACACACCTCCACAACGAACTGACATGGCAGAACTGTTTATCGCGGTACTGCACTTTTTGCACTGCATAATTTAAATGAAAAATGTTAAATATTTTAATTAAGTGTCCAAATCGAGAATTGTGTTGACAAAACGAACGAAATACTGCGTAATCGAAAAAAACCGCAACTTAACTCGTTAACTGAAGAATTTAAAATATATAAAAGAATACTGGAGAGAATCGCAGCGAAAAAAAAACACGTCCAATCACGGTAACAACTATAATTAGTGAGCAGTTTTGAGATTAGAATTTTACAATTAACAGTATCGAAAGCTTTTGAAAAATCGGTATACATGACTTGGACAGTATTATGACGATCTAAGGATTGAGCAACGAAATTAGTGAATTCACATAAATTAGTAGAAGTAGATCTACCTTTTACGAATCCATGTTGGGCTGGTGATATCAAGTGATAAAGTTTTTTCCCATATTACATTATGAACTAATCTTTCAAAAACCTTTCCAAAGCAGTTCAGGGTGGAAATCGGGCGATAGTTCAAGACATTTTCGGTATCTCCTTTCTTTAAAATGGGTACTATGTTAGCTAACTTCCAGCAAGCAGGAAACGAGCATTCTTCAAGAGACTTATTGAACAAAATAGATAGTGGCACTGAGAGCTCCGAGGAGAGAGCTTTCACAAAAAGGTTCGGGATCCCATCCGGTCTGCCACCGATTTTTGAATCTAGAGAATTGATGACTGATATAATGTCCCTCTCACTAATGTATATCTCAGAAATCAAGGAATTGATTTCTGAGATATCCATTAGTGAAAAAATCATAAGACAGATCATTACTCGAGAAAAAGTATTTGGCAAAAACCTCACACATTTCTTGTGGAGAGGTAGTGGCAGTTTCACCAAACTTTAGTTGTGAAGGAAAAACATGCGACCAAAACGGTTTGGTCTCATTGCGCAACAGTACCGCCTCTAGCTGAGAAATATATGCAGAGAAAGCCTTCTTGATGTCCGATTTGACCCGTTTACGCTGAAGGGAATATTTATGGTAATCAGATAGAAGAGACTTTTTATGCAAGCGCGCTTTTTTACGAAGAGCGCAAATAATAGAATGGTTAAACCATTCAGGGTAGTCACGACTAGAAATGACACGATAGGGAACATTCCGATAAATTATATTATCAAGAATGGAGTGCAGTTGCGTCGATGATTCATTAGACATTTTGCTGCTAAAAAGTTCAAACCAGTTAACATTACCGAGGTCACAACTCATTTGCTCGTAGTTTCCCTTATAAAAATTGTATTTCTTATCCGAAAAATAAGAGATGGATTACATAACTCTATTAGCAGGTTGATCTGAAGGGGGGATGATAAGGGTCGGGTGGCACTAATCTACTAAAGGTGTCAACATTGATCCGAGAAGCACTGACATTGGAAAGAATCAAATCTAGGATCTTCCCCCGATGGTGTGTGTTGGTATTTTATTGTGTAAGAGAACACAGGTTCATAAAGTGATCAACACACAAGTCTATGCTAGATAAAGACAATGTAGGGTGTGACCAGTCTGCTTTCCATTGTATGTTAGGGAGGTTAAAATCACCATAGATAAGAAATGTCGAGGTAGCGCCAGCTGAGTTGACAGTTTCCGAAAGGCTGTCAAAAAACTTTTCAATAATTTCCACTGCACAGCAACAGAATATAGACACAGCATATATATAGGATCGACCATGAGAGACTTTAATTTTAAGGAGAAGCTGCTCTATGGGAAAAGCATCAAAGTCCGGAAAACGCGACGTTGACAGGGTATTTTTTAACCGCAATGAAGACACCGCCACTATCCTTTTTTGTAGAGCGATTAAGATCACGGTCATGCCTGTGAACAGTGTAGCGATTCGGGGAAAATTCAGAATTAAGAATTGAAGGCATTAACCAGGATTCGGTGATACAAAGAATATCAGGCATACTCTCCAGAAGGGATACCATGAAGTTATCCAACTTGGTTCTAAGGCCACGCACATTTTGGTAGAGAATAGTGATATCATCATTAGATGAGTTAGAAATGTTAGCAAAGCCTGATATATTCTTGAGAACATTAGATGATGATGGATTGATAGCAGTCAAACATGAAGTATTTATGCTGGTTTTCGCTGATTGCTTCTTCGACGAAAATTCCGTTGGAGCTATTCCTTGGTTTAAATTCCTGAACAATGACGCCTGGAGGCCAAAATTCAGCTGAGTTGGCAGCAGTAAGGTTTGCTGGCAAGCAAACTTTGAATGATGCAATAATTTTATCTGGAAGATTGTCCTGAGTCAGCTTAGTACAGCTGTTGACAGCTGGAGTATAGCCCAGCTTCGACGTGATGTATTCAGACACTTCTCTCGTAGACGTATCGTAAGCCAAACGAGACACAAATAGCTGTCTGGGAGGTTCAACGGCACGTAGCGTAGGTGATGAGTTAGAACCGGCCGGCCGGTACATTCGCCGATGAATTTTTGAAGACGTCGACCACCAACGAATTAGGGTGCACATTAGAAGGCGTATTAGTAGACGGCAGGAACAAAGCTCCCGGTACAACTGCAGGGTTCGGCGAAAGTATCGGTCTTGCAGTAGTAGGTGTCTTAGCTTGTTTTTTCGAACCTTTAGAACTTGCATCAGCACTTGAAGAAGAAGAAGATGCAGTGGCAGCAGTAGCGCTCCTGGTGATTCGAGCACTATGTAAAGCCGCCTCTGATGACGGCAGAGAAACGGACGGGAGCATATGGATCTGGCTCTGCGAGATTGCAGCCACACTAGCTGCCAGCTCACAGATTGAAATTTTCAGTTCGTAAATTTTTTTATAAATCATTGAGAGGCCCGTTGCTCGGCAATCTTCACAAGTCCAGGATATACCAGGAAGATGCATTCCTGCGAAAAATTTCGGCACAGTAACAGTCATCAATGCAGGTGATATGATATGCACAGGCACAGATGCTGCTACAATGGACCGATACGGCTGGATTGTTTATTGCAATTCTGCATTTCTTGCAGAGCATGTTCGATTTCCAATAGTTAACACGGGCAAAAAAGTTAAATTGTATACTCCTAATGAGCTGCAACAACGCGACAACTAGTAATATAAATAAACTTAAAATGCCTATAAGAACGCAATTGGAATGCACACAATCACTATTTTTGGTTGTCAAGTAACTATAATGCTGTACTGTACACTATGGAACCGTTTAGTTTTTTTATATGTAGAAAGTTCTAGGGTTTCGAACTTTTTGCTTTAATTGAGCAATTACTGTACCCGGAAATGAAATACACATCAATCACAGAATTAGATTGACTTCAATCTTTTAAAACAACTAAGAAATAGATCTAGTTAGTTATTGAAAATTAGAAAAAAGCGGCCGCGAATGCAATTGCGTGTTGCTTGTTCGAAATTTATTATTATTTGAAAATCTTAGCAGTGATTTGCATCAATCGAATCCTCCCAGCGCTTTCGTGGCTTTCCAACCGGTCTTTGTCCATTAATTTTCCCTTTTAGTCTGTGTTTGGGAATTCTTCCGTCGTCCATATGCTCCACATGAGCAGGCCATTGTAGATTCTTAATTTTTATGATGGGTGACACTTCTGGATTGTCGAAGATTGCATACAATTCTCTATTGTAACGTATTCTCCAGATCGAGCCTTCCTTCACAGGTCAGAGGATTCTTCTGAGAGCCTTTCTTTCAAAGGCGTTGTAAGGAACAGTTTGCCGGTGGGTCCGAAATTCCCGGCAAGGAAATTAGACCCGTAGAATGAGCCACGTGTCCGGTCCTCTAGCATCATTGCAGACACCGATCTACGGGATGAATCAAAATCAATCAAAATCATGTTAAGACCCCATATAGGGGCATAGGACAGAAACAACTCTCCTCCACAAGGCGCGATCCTGAGCATCGGCCTTAAGCTGTTGCCAGGATTTGTTTATTCCTCTGGCCTCCTGTCCAACTGCTTGGATGCGGGATGAAGTTGAACTGGATTAGCATGGGAAATCTGACTCTTTCCGGTGTGTCAACAGATTTCAACTCACTCACTTAATTGAGTCGATCTAAAAGAGTGCTTCAAAAGAGTCATTCACGATATTTCAGCCACACGTATGCGTAGAATACATAAAATAAAATGTGCCCACTTAACAAATTTTCTATTATACCTTGCTCTTTCTTCTTCATAGAATAACTCTAGCTTGCTGTCAGCAAAACAAAAACCATCAAATTGCGTTTGCATGCGCGGCCACTCAGCAAAGCCCTGTGCCCATACGACTCTTCAAAATTGTGAGAGAAACAGCCATCATTGCACCGATCTAAAGTAGCATTATCATTCGCGTACAATGGCACTGTGTCGCAGCGCAATAACACACATCGCAGACTTCCCGTGTCGCGGTCCGCATCATCGTGTTGTGTGGTGGATTATTGTTGTTGTGACCCAACTCTTTTGTAGTGAGTCGCCTCAGTGCATTGGCTGGCACATTTTGATTGACTCACTTATGACTTGCCCATCTCTAAACTGGATTAATCGACGACTCTACAATGCCTAGTGGAGAAGTTAGTTTAGCTTAATCGGATTGAAAAGGTGAAAAAATTAATATGAATGGACGGAAGCCAATAAGATTCGTCGACTGTAGGTAGCTCCTTCTTTTCTAAAAGCAGATGGGGAGATGCCTTTTTTGAAACGGATTATTACCTGTGACAAAAAATGGAGCTATTTTATAACCGGATACGAACAGGACAAAGGGTGCATCACGGCAATAGTGCAGGGCAGCGTGCAAGAGAGGGTTTCATCCGAAGAAGGTCATGGAGAGAGTGTGATGGTCTAGCGAAGGTGTCATCCATTATTCATTCCTGCAGCCTTGTCAAACTATTACAGCAGAATCCTACTCCAAGAAAACTGGAAGCAAGGCATGAGAAATTGCGTATCTAACAATCTTTTGGAGTTGGAAGTCTTTGATCACCCACCATATTTGCCTGACTACTGATTTCCACCTCATTCGGAGCTGAGGCAACTGTATGGGAAATCAGCGCTATAATAATGGCGACGCTGTAATTTTGACCTTCGAAGAGTTCTTGGCGAAATTTTTTTCGAAATGGAATTTTCGCACTACCTGGTCGTTGGAAATATTACAAAATCAGACATTTCATACGCAAACATCTGATACTTAAAATTAACATACATTTAGTAGAATAACTGAAAGGTGAACTAAATATAACAATTATTTCGAAATTCTTTTTTATGATAAATTTTGTTTAACGCTAAGTAATTTTCATTGTGAAAGAAAAGATTTCCGGATTCTACACTGCTACGCTTTATTATTCGTGACGTTTCGGTCTCTGCTGAGACCTTTATCAAACTGATCGACAATTACAAAAGAGAATTATTATATAGAAAAGGGGGGTTAATTGAGTGTGGGAAGGGTCAATCAATCAATCAAATTCCTGTTAAGACCCCCTATAGGGGCATAGGACAGAAACAACTCTCTTCCACAAGGCGCGATCCTGAGCATCGGCCTTAAGCTGTTGCCAGGACTTGTTTATTCCTCTGGCCTCCTGCTCAACTGCTCGCTTCCATGTGTTACATGGTCGACCAACCCGACGTCTTCCTTGAGGATTATAATCCAGAGCCTGTTTTGCGATATTTTGCTCTGGTTTCCTCAAAGTATGACCGATCCACTGCCACTTCCGCCTTTGAATCTCAATACCTATTTTAGTCTGGCCAGTTGTACTCCAAAGTTCGTCGTTGGAGATCACTTCTGGCCAGAATATTCCTAAAATGCGCCGGAGGCATTGATTTACGAAAGTCTGTAGTTTCTTGGTAAGTCGAACGGTCACTTTCCACGTAGTACAACCATACAACAACACAGATTTGACGCATGCGTCAAAAACTCGCAGCTTCGTGCGAAGGGAGATCTCTCTTAACCTCCAGAAAGGGGAAAGGATACCGAAGGGCGAGCTTTATTCAGCCGAGCCTCAACATCCTTTTCGGCTCCGCCGTCCATGCTGACAATGCTTCCAAGATAGCAAAAATCTTGCACCTCTTCCACATCCTGTCCGTTAAGAACAATCGGTGTGCTTGCGTTCGAACCCATGCGCATGTACTTGGTTTTACGCACATTTATTTTCAGTCCCGCCTCTTTGCATTTAGAATGCAACGAGCGAACATTTGACTCTAAGTCCGAACGGTTATGTGCAAGCAAACACACGTCATCAGCATAATCAAGGTGACTTAAGATGTTAAATAGTCTCCATTGAAGACCCTTACCTTCCCCACCTTCCAGTGCAGCTTTCAAGATGTCGTTTATTACCACCAGAAACAGGGCTGGTGATAATATGCAGCCTTGTCTGACACCCGTTCGCACAGGGAAGCTCTCGGACAGCTCTCCTCTATGCAAGACGCGACACCTTGCATCTTCGTAGGATTCTTTAATCATAGCTATGACCTTATCTGGAATACCTCTCCTACGCAAAGCATTCCATATGTAATCTCGCTTAACGCTGTCGAAAGCCTTCTCTAAGTCTACAAACATGAGATGTAATGGCGAACCCATTTCGGCTGACTGCTCTAATATTATCCGTAGGGTATTTGTGTGGTCGGTACAAGACGACCCTTACGGAATCCAGCCTGATAAACTTCGAGAGTGCTCTCGACGACATCACTAATCCTATTGAGAATTACCTTAGCCATAATTTTTGATACGGCAGTAAGTAGACATATACCACGCCAATTGCCACAATCCCGAAGGTTGCCCTTCTTCGGAATTTTCACAATGACGCCCTCCTTCCATTCAGTCGGATATCTTTCCCCCACTCCACACCTTAGTGAAGAGTGGGAGAAGTATATCGGCTGTGATTTCCGGGTCCGCTTTGAGGAGTTCGGTTGGTAGTCCGTCTATACCTGGAGCTTTCCTTCCCGCCATGGACCGAATGGCAGAAACTATCTCTTCCTTATCTGGGGGATCGTCCCTAATAGAGGATTGTTGCGGTAGAAGAAGAAGTAAAGAAGGGTAGAAGTATGGTCATTGAGTTCAATTCAAAAAAATTGGCAAATGAGTGTCTAACAAAGCGTGGGATGCACAATATTAATGACCAGGTAGTCTACATAAATGAAAGTCTCACACCTTACACTCGAAGACTATTTTGGCTTACGAAGTTAAGAGCTCGTGAAACAAATTATAAATATGTTTGGTGCAGGAATGGCAAAGTGCTTTGTAAAAAAGATGAAGACGGAAAAGTGATTCTCATAACATCAGAAGCAAGTCTAACTTTTTTATCGTAAATTTATCAGTTTTTAATTTTTTTTGCATTACGACTCATCATACTCGTATTTCCATTTTTATGTTACAATTTTCATGGTTCTTTTTATACAAAAATAAATTTTTACATGTATCAATGCATATTCAATACATTTCATACACATTACTTAACTCTTGCGTGATTTCACATTACAATTTCATAATTTTATGTTACTATAGGTATAACTTTTCATTTTTAAAATATTATAATTGTTTAAACTTATACATACAATTTTATGTTAAAATATCGATTACAATGACTAGAATTTCCGTTATAGATTCAAATGAACAATGTAAAAGCAACTCAAACTTGCTAAAATGTTACTTTTTTTTTTTTTAATAATTCTTTATTTTTCAAAAATGGCCATTGATTTGATGAACAATATTGACTGTTACTCGTTATACAACGAAAAAATCTGTCATAGTGCAGATGATTTCAATTTGCTTATTAAAAATGATAATAATAATTCTTCCTTTACGATTTTCCATACTAACATACGAAGCTTAAATAAAAATTTTAATGATCTCGTGTTGTGTTTAGAACAATACAACTACTTTAACGTCATTGCACTGTCCGAATCATGGAATCCATGTACTCAACGTCATTTCCAACTTCCTGACTATACATGTTTCAATACCATGAATGAAATAAACCAAAACAGTGGAGTAGTTATGTATATAAGAAATAGTTGCAATATTAAAATAGTCGAAGAAAAAATATTAAGTGGAGCAACCTGTCTTGTGGCAGAAATAAGTACTCAACATAAATATGAATTAAAAGTTATTGCCATTTATAGGTCCCCAAACCATTGCATAAATACATTCAATAATGAAGTTGAAAGTATTCTAGATGAAATGAATGGGGATAACATAGTTTATTTAGGTGATATAAATATAGACATAAACTCAAATACGAACAATTTGTCTTCTAATTATATTAATATGATGAATGGAAAAGGACTAATCTCAATAATTAATCAAAATACTAGAGAAAACAGATGTATTGATCATATTTTACCGAATGGAAAATTTAAGAAATTCATTGGTGTAACCTCTGCAATTATTAATACAAATCTAACTGATCACAATAGTGTTAGCCTTATTTTACATTCTTTAAAAAATTCACGTTCTACTGATAAACCAAATGTTAATTACGAAAGATTGAGTTACGATTTATTAATTGATAAGCTAAGAACTACCTCTTGGGATAATATACTATTGAATAAGGATGTAGAAGATAGTGCCATTTTATTTTATAATAAGTTAAATGAACTAATTAAAAGTAGTACTTTAAATTATAAGACACCATCAAGTAAAAACAAAAGATTGAAGCCCTGGATCACCATGGGTTTACTAATTTCAATTAGAAAGAGAGATAAATTAAGTAGGGCTCTTCAAAAGAGTCCCCAAAATGAACGATTGAGGTCATATTACCAAAAATATCGAAATAAACTAACTACACTTATAACTGTTACTAAAAATAATTTTTTTGCTACGCTACTACACAACGCCGGTAGCGACGGGAAAAAAATATGGAATGTTATCAATCTCAGTATAGGGAAAAGAAGTAGACATACACCAATAACATGCTTAACCGTTGAGGAAAAAAAACTAAATACTGACGAACATGCGAAAGAAATTGCAAACATTTTTAACGATTATTTCACAAAAGTCGGAAAAAATATTACAGACAAAATAGTTACTGCTTCTATAAATTCACCCAGTATAACCCCTAAGACATCATTGACTGAAGATATTGATCTAGTTAGTGAACTTGAAATTAAGTCTATTATTGACAAGATGAATGGTGGTTCATGTCCAGGTTTCGATGGTATTACTATTGAATGTTTAAAAAAAATATCTTCTTTTATTATAAAACCATTGACTCATTTAGTTAACCTTAGCTTCGAAAAAGGTATATTCCCGCAAATCTACAAGACTGCAATAGTTTCGCCAGTGCACAAAGGATCCAGTAAACAGCTTGTTAATAATTATAGACCTATATCTTTAATATCTAACATTGCTAAAATTATAGAAAAAGTTGCCAAAAACAGAATAATGCAGTTCATAAGTCTTAATAGAATAATCTCTGATTGTCAATATGGCTTCAGGACTGGAAGTAGTACACATGATGCCGTTGCTCTACTTAGCAAAAAAATTGTAACAGCGCTTGATGCAGGAAAAAAACCTTGCGCAATATTTCTAGATATTGCTAAGGCGTTTGATTCTATTCCGCATAAAAATATTAAACAAAAACTGCATAAGCTAAATTTTAATAGTAAATGGATTGATTGGATATCTAGCTATTTAAGAAATCGAAAACAAATGGTAAAAATAAATGATATTTATAGCGACGAGCTTACTTTTATTCACGGTGTTCCTCAAGGAACTGTTCTTGGACCATTGCTCTTTCTGTTATATGTAAATGATATGTATTCCCAACCAATTCAAGGTGAATTAATATCATTTGCAGATGACACTGTTTTAATAGTTGAAGACAATGATTGGGAAAGTGTTACACTGAAAGCGAATTATAGTTTATCATCATTAAAAGAGTGGTTGAATTATAATTCGTTAACTCTAAATATTAGCAAAAGTAACTACATGACTTTCTCTCTATCAGAACGTAGTCAACCTACAGACTTGAGATTGAAAATACATTCGACATCGTGTCTACTAAACTGCAATTGTTCATCTTTGAATAAAGTGCCTCAAATAAAATATTTAGGAGTAATATTCGATCAACACCTAAAATGGAAAGATCATATAAATAGTGTTATAAATAGATTAAGAAAACTAATACCAGTATGTCTTGAAGTTAGAGCTTTTTTATCCAAAACAAATATAAGAATGTTTTATTTTGCAACTATTCACTCCATTCTACAATATGGTATTATTGCATGGGGTGTAGCCACACAAACTCTGATAAATACGCTTTTAGTTGCCCAAAAAATGTTACTAAAAATTTTATTAAAAAAAAAACGTAGATACCCTTCCTGTCTTCTATTTCCACTGCTTAATGTTCTAAGCATTGAAAAGATTTTTAGCATCATTGCTAGCATCCAAATATTTAAAGAGCTCAAAAATGGAATATTGAAAATCAACACAAATCTTACTCGCGGTGGAATCCAGCAGGAAATCAGTCTGCCTTTCAGACTCACGAATATTGGGCAAGCTCATTATTCCTATAAAGGCATTAAATTATTTAATTCTCTGCCATATCATGTAAAACGAAGCGAAAATCTTGTCACTTTTAAGAAAAGAATTAAACAATTTTTTTACAATTAATCATATAAAGTAATCGATATTTCACATTATGTTAAAAAAATTAATTAAAATTGAATATTTGTCAGAATAATTTTTTTAAAAATTAATATTGAATTATTGATTGTTATTTTCTGAAATTCAACACGACTACTCACCCCTAGCACAAGGCTTGCCTTAAAAGGGGGAGTAGTGCTTCTATAACAATGTAAAAAAAAAATGAATAAAAAATAAAATATATAAAAAAAAAAAAAAAAATGTGGATGACTTTTCGCGTAGAATAGTGGTGTATTCGCGTTTTTTGTTGGGATCTCTAAGTTTATCCACATTAAGCTTGTGCTTCATTTGAAGAATTTGTGGTCGTCGGATAGCTGCTGTACACAATCTCAAGCAGGCAACCATCAAGTGGTGACCGCTCCCCATGTCAGCTCCACGTTTCGCTCGCACATCGAGGAGACATCTTCTCCATCGGCGACTAATAGCCAAATGGATGGTCGATCTGGCTCTGAATAACACCATCAGGGGAAACCCAAGATGTTTTATGATGACTCTTGTGTGGAAAAAGGCTCCCTCCGATGACCATTTGCCGAGTACTACAAAACTCCACAAATAATTCGCCGTTTTCGGGTCTCTTAATCCAAGGTCGTGACGCGTCGACCCAAGGGTCACCATGCCTTCCCATGACGTGTTCTAGTCCAGTGTTGTCTGATCCAACCTGGGCGTTCATATCTCCCGAGATGATAATAATATCACCTCTTGAAACACGTTCGAAGGTGGCACTCAGTTGGCTATAAAACTCCTCTTTGTCACCAGATGTTGCGGTATTAGTTGGTGCATAGCACTGCAGAATTGTGACGTTTCTGACACAGGTCCTGAGCCTGACGACGATAATCCTATCCGAGATTGGTTCCCAGCTAATGAGACTGTTTCTCGCTCTCGGTGTAAGGACGAACGCCACGCCATTTCTGGCATCACTTTCAGGGCCAATGTACAGAATAGTGTTTCCGCTAGGGGTTCGTTCTTCTCCTGATCCTGTCCACCTGACCTCGCTCAAGCCCAAGATTTGGATGTTATAGTGCTCCATTTCACGGTCGATCACCGATTGGCGGTGCAAGGACCGAGTAACCCCAGCTCTTCCCCCGTCATTCAATGTTCGAACGTTCCAGAAGCCAATCATAGTCCGTTTTCGAATGCCAAAAGTCGTTACCGTAGAATCAGTCCGTATCCGAGGCGATGTATTTGTTTCTCGTATCATTTAGGTCTTAAGATCACGGGTGATAAGCCCATGATCCAGTGAGTGTCCATTTGCCATTTTTAGGGCAAGCAGGACTGGCTGTGGGTGAATTCTACAGCCCCCATCCCAGAGGGGGATAGTTAGCTCAGGTCCGTGGAGTCGCTAGGCTCCAAAGATAGTTACAGGAATTGGTAAAACCTCATCCTACAACTACGCCCTTGCGGGGGATCGACAATTACAAAAGAGAATTATTATATAGAAAAGGGGGGTTGAGTGTGGGAAGGGTAATTAAGATTAATTAATGGGTATCAGGTAGTTGAATTAGTTAAGGATTTCTGGGTACGGATTTCGTTCTTACCAATTTTTAAGGCAGGTAGCCAAACTGCTGATACCTTGTATCCGGTGTCTCGGTTGAAGTTCTGTGGATGTTTGGAAATTTCTATTGCTTCTCGTACTATTCGTTGATAATATTGATTTGTCCTGGCCAGAATTTGCACATTGTCGAAATCGATTGTATGGTCCCTTGTTGTTGCATGCTCCGCGATCGCTGATGACTGTATCTGGTTTTTCCGTGTGCATCGTTGATGCTCGTTGATCCTTGTTTGGACTGTGCGTCCCGTTTCTCCTATGTATACTTTATCGCATGAGTCGCACGGTATACTCCTTCAGTCTCCAATGATTTTTGTCCTTCTGGTTTCCTAAAATTCCTCGGATAGTAAGTGGGGTAGTGAATGTTGTCCTAATGTTGGATTTTCGAAGGATTTTCCCTATCTTATCCGTCGTTCCCTGAATGTACGGTAGTTTTACCCATCGTTTATCTGTATTTCCTTCTTCAGTGTCTTCCCATTCTGTTGTGCTTGCATGCTTCGGTTTCCACGCCTTATTAATTTCGCTCGCTTTATATCCATTTGCTGCGAATGCCCCATTCAACTGTTCCTTTTCCTTTCGTAGACTGCCCGGATTTCCTTCAGTTATACGTCGAGCTTTGTGTATTAGGGTCTTCAGTACGCCTGTTTTCTGGCTTGGGTGGTGATGTGAATGAGCGTGGAGATATCTGTTGGTGGGAGTTGGTTTCCTATATACCCCGAAGCTTAGCGACGTATCATTCCTTTCTACGAGTACAACCAAGAATGGCAGTTTCCCGTTGCTTTCGGTTCCCATGGTGTTGCTGATTAAGCTGTTAACGATAAACTGGTTTTGTGAAGGGCCAAAATATTGAATTAAAAACTCTTGAGTTGATTAAACGTTATAATATTTATTGAATTAATGTGCTTGGTTCGACGATTGATACAGAACGAGAACTGAAAAAATATTGACATCTTGAATATTCAATTGTTTCCGATGGCGACTAGATTGATTTATTTTCTCAATTGTGTCCATCCTCCGGCCTCCTGCCAGCTTTGGCTGGCAGTAAGGGTAGTGCAGCAACCTTTGTAATTGGCCGATCGAATGAACCTCTATTAGTCTGGATCTTGACCACTCTAACTCTTCCATCTCGACCTGGATAGCATTCGGATATTCGACCCAACATCCATTTAGAAGGAGGCACGTTATCTTCCTTTACCACAACGATGTTTCCCGGTGTCAAGTCTATCTTCTCCCTTGACCACTTTCTGCGATGTTGTAGTGAAGTTAGATAGGATTGGTGCCATCGTTTCCAAAAACTCTGCTTAAGTTGCTGCAAAAGTTGCCAATTAGTTAAATAATTAGTATTAATTGAGATACTAGCTTCGGGAATAGTTGTATATGGTTGTCCGATTAAAAAATGTGCCGGAGTAAGTACGTCATAGTCTGAGTCGGATATAGAGTATAGTGGTCTTGAGTTAAGTAGTGCTTCTATTTCAGTAAGAAGCGTATACATCTCCTCATAGGTTAATATTTGGTTTCCAATCACAGTCTTAAGGTGTGATTTCATAGACTTCACGTTGGATTCCCATAATCCACCAAAATGTGGAGCACCAGGTGGTATAAAATGCCATGATATGCCGTCATTTGCCAAACTTTCCATGATAATTCGATTATGAGTTTCCGAGAGAATATGCTTGTGCATATCGGAAAGCATTCGGTACGCACCCTTGAAGTTGGTCCCATTATCGCTGAAGATTTCTAAGCATTTACCTCTTCTGGAAGTAAAACGGCGCAGTGCTGCTAAAAATGCTTCTGAAGACAGATCGGATACAAGTTCCAAATGCAATGCCTTTGTTGTAAAACAAATAAATAGAGCGATGTAACCTTTTGTAAATTTTGGGTTTCTTCCTCGAGCCAATCGTAGACTCAAAGGACCAGCATAGTCAACACCAACACGAGCAAATGGTCTTGCATATGTTACCCTCTCTTCAGGAAGTTGTCCCATAAGTTGACTGGATGTTGCCTTCCGTTGTCGGAAACAAGCTATGCAATTAAAAACAATACTGCGAATTAAGTTACGGCAACTGAATATCCAATACTCTTGACGAAGAATTGTGAACAGTTCTCCAACTCCAACATGAAGGTATTTCTTATGCGTATATTCGGCGATCAGGTTTGTAATACGATTACCCTTCGGCAATATTATAGGATGTGTCACCGCATAAGATAAATGTGCTTGTTGGATACGTCCACCAACACGTAGTAAGCCATTTGGGTCCAAAATTGGTGATAACTGAAGAAGTTTGCTTTTAGTAGGCAGTTCTCCTTGTTCTTGGAGTATTCTTAGTTCTATCGAAAAGGCAGATCTTTGACAGAATTTCAGACAGATAATTTTTGCACTGAATAATTCATTAGTATTAAGTGGATTGGTATTTCGATTACTAACAATAGTACGTATATTGCTTATAAAACGTTGACAATATGCAACTGTACGGATCAATTTCGTCCAGGAAGAAACTCGATCGATTAAGGTAACGAGAAAATGATCGTTAAGTATACATATATTCGATTGAGTAACTATTTGAACAAGATGAGAGTTACTCTTACGACATCCTTCATTCACAACATGTTGCTCAGCGTTTGTTAGATGTATTCGAGGAACTGAACAGGTTGATTCTGCTGACCTTAAAAAGTCAGGTCCGTTCCACCAAAGAGAATAGTTTAACAGATAAGTTGGTAATAAACCACGTGAAGCACAATCCGCTGGATTAAGATTCGAGCATACGTGGTTCCAGCACGATCTTGGAAGCACATTTAATATTTCTGCCGTCCGGTTTGCCACAAAAGTCTTAAGAGTCCGCGGTTGTACAGATAACCAAGCTAGTACAATTTGAGAATCGGACCACGCGAAGCACTTTTCTAACTCAATTTGTAACGATGTTTTAATTGATTCAAATAATCGAGATAGCAATACAGCTGCGCAGAGTTCGAGTTTTGCAATTGTAATTTGCTTGAGAGGCGCTACCTTTGTTTTTGCAACCACTAATATGACACGACAGCTATCCGATAAGTAGTTACGACAGTATATTACAGCGGAGTACGCCTTTTCGGAGGCATCACAAAATCCATGATATTCACATGTATGAGAATTTACGATTTTACGCGGAACGAGAATTTTGTCAAGTAGCGGCAGTTGACTACGAATTTCATTCCATTGTTTTTTTATGTCATACGGTATGTCATCATCCCATCCAACCTTGTGTAGCCACAGCTCCTGAAATAAGATCTTTACCAAAATGATTGCCGGTGCCAAAAATCCTAGTGGGTCAAATATTCTGACAGCATCAGATAGGAATGACCGTTTTGTGTAGCTATATTCGGTTGGCAATAAGACCTTAAAGGAGAAATTATCAGACGCAGGATGCCATCGTAGCCCGAGTACCTTGATGGTTGTGTTTTCAAAGTTCAGTGGCGATATTTCTCGGATTTCTATTGGTATTGAAGCCAGCAGAGAACAGCAGTTTGAGCATTTACGCAGATTGAATCCTCCTTTTGATAACAGGTTCACGAGCTGATGATATAAATTCTTAGCAGTTTCCGCAGAATCGGCTCCTGATAGAAGATCATCCATGTAAAAATCATTGAGAATAATTGCGGATGCGTCTGGATATTGTTGTTGATAATCGAGAGCAAGCTGTTTTAAAGTACGAACAGCCAGAAATGGCGCAGAAGTGGTACCATAAGTAACAGTACACAGACGATAATGTGTAAATGGCTCAGCGCTATTTTCTCGCCATAAAATTCTTTGATAATCTTGATGACTACCTGCAATTAATATTTGCCTAAACATTTTCTCAATATCAGCCGTAAACACGAACTGATGTCGCCGAAATCGCAAACAGATTGCGAATAGTTCTCTTTGAATTGGAGGTCCAGGAAGCAAATGATCATTCAAGGAAAAACCATTTGACGATTTTGCAGATCCATCGAAAACTACACGTAGTTTGGTAGTTGTACTGTCTTCCTTAAAAACAGCGTGATGTGGAAGGTAGTAGGAATTTGAGTTGTTGATTTCATTTTGTGGTATAGGAGTCATGTGCCCAAGTGATATATACTCAGACATAAATTCAGAGTATCGAGTCTTAAGATCAGGATTCAATATAAATCGTCTCTCCATTCCCTTCATACGATTAATAGCCGCGTTGATAGAATTTCCAAGAGGGATTGAAGAGATATCTTTAAACGGAAGTTCAACTACATATCTTCCTTCATTATTCCTCGTATGTGTGGTGGAATAATTATTTTCAGCCTTTAGTTCGTCTTCAGATAGATGAGATACAAAAGAAACCTCCTCTATCTCCCAAAATCTTCTCAGAGTTAAGTCCAGGTCAGCACAAGCCAAATTTGATGAACACGATGTAATTGGTACATTGGAAGTTGACGAGTCAGGTAATTGCAACTGACCGGCTACAACCCAACCAAAAATTGTAGATATTGCTGACAGTTGACCACTAGAACCACAAAATGTTTCCGGTTTGATGATATTGAACAGATGATCACAACCCAAAAGAATGTCGATTTTACTTGGAATATGAAGTTTTGGATCCGCAAGTTGAAGATGTGATAAATGCGCAAGCGAATTTTGCTGAATATGCGAGCTGGGAAGCACAGCGCTGATTTTGCTTAGCACGTATGCTGTTATTTGTAAGGATTCCTGATTAACACGTGATTTGAGTATAACAGAAGTGCGTCCTCGTGTAAATCCAGCGTTGACCGATGATAATCCATTAATTGCGACGCGTGCATGAGTCCGAGGTAGTTTTAAACGTTGTAGACATGGTTCGGATATGAACGATAGTTGTGATCCGGAATCCAGAAGTACTCGACAGGGTTGGTACTTCCCATAATTATCACGAACTAGAACCAATGCCGTTGGTAAAAGTGTTTGACAGGAATTGTGACTGCTTGTATGAGTCGAATGATTATTTATTAGTGCCTGCGCTATCGATTCACTTGAATCCGAGGATGTCGATGGAATTGAACTGGTACATAGTTGCGATTCCGTTGACAGATTGGCAGCACTAAATTTTCGATTATTTGTCATATTGTTCATTTCAGGATGCAGCAGAGTGTGATGTCTTTTATTGCATTTCTGGCAGCGATGTTTCGAATGACATGATATAGACGAATGCCCTGTGCGAAGGCAGTTGAAGCAAACACCGTGTTTGCTTACGAATGTACGTTTTGATTCTATATCAAGAGAATTAAATTTATCGCAGCGCATCAGTAAATGATTTTCCTTACATTTAGGACAAACCATTGTGGTTGAAGAAAAATGGCAATTCTTTGAAGAAGATTTCTGCTGACCACTCTTGTTAGTAGTAAAAGATGAATGTGATTTCTCAAGCGTTTCACAGCGTCTCTCCAAAAATTTCAAAAAAATATTGAGAGAAGGAAAATCTTCTGTATTTTCCTCAGCCCATCTGTATCGAGTTTTTTCGTCGACCTTGGTCAATAAGATATGAATCAACCAAATATCTCTGGTTTCAGCTTCTGGACCTAATGCTCGAAGTCCTCGAATGACTTCATCAGCTGAATCGGAGAAAGTTCTAAGTGCCGCGGCGGAATTCGACTCCGAGAATTGAAGCGATAAAAGTTTATTAACGAACGCCTTGGCAATAGGACCCTTTTTATCATAACGAGCATTTAATTTGTCCCAAGCTTCGAGATAATTGGCATCTGAGATCGTTAAATGTTTTAATAGATTAAGAGCATCTCCCGACAGAAAACTCTTCAAATAATGCAATTTCTGCGAGCCCGAAAGGTTTTTATTATTGTGAACCGAACTAATGTAAAGGTCTTTAAATGAACACCATTCATTGAAATCACCGGAAAATGATGGAATTTTAATTTTAGGTAATTGACTTTCAACAAGACAAGAACCTTTAATCGGTTTATTGTCTGACATATTATCGGAAACACCATAACCACAGTTGGACGAATTTTGATTAACCGACACGACATTGAGTTCACGAATGTATCTCAATAAAATTTGTTTGCACTGAAAATATCGCTCTTCAAATTCGATACTATCACCATCATCAATAAATTCGCTAGGATCATCTGCCGTTTCCATCAAATTCGTATGAATGGCTTGGTAATCCTTCCACGCGTCGTCCAATCGTTTATCACGTACAGACAAATCTTCGATTGTTCGATTCCCGACGCATAAGTTCACAAGATAGGAATTTAATCGTGTTAAAATTCCCTTAACATGTCCACGGCGGGCTCTTAGCACATCCATTTTTTATAATTTGATAAACGAAAATACCGCACAACCGCACTATTTTTTAAATATCCAGGTTCGACGGACCAAAATGTTGCTGATTAAGCTGTTAACGATAAACTGGTTTTGTGAAGGGCCAAAATATTGAATTAAAAACTCTTGAGTTGATTAAACGTTATAATATTTATTGAATTAATGTGCTTGGTTCGACGATTGATACAGAACGAGAACTGAAAAAATATTGACATCTTGAATATTCAATTGTTTCCGATGGCGACTAGATTGATTTATTTTCTCAATTGTGTCCACATGGTGAACTTAATTTTCTCGTGGTGTGAGTTCAGGTGTGCTAAAAATTTGTCGAGCTCTTTTTTCCCATGTTGCCATATGATGAAGGTGTCATCCACATACCGTAGATACAATTTCGGTGTTAATGGAGCTGATTCCAGTGCGTTCTTTTCGAATTCCTCCATGAAAATTTCCGCTACCACCGCTGAAATTGGAGATCCCATTGCCGCTCCTTCCGTTTGCTTGTAGAGTTTCCCTAGATCTGAAAAGAAAGTATTATTTAAACAAAATTATATTAAGTCATACCTGTTGTTCGGAATGAGTTTCCTGATGATACTTAAGGTGTCCTTAATCGGGATGTTGGTGAACAGTGATTCCACGTCTAGGCTGACTAACATATCCGTTGGTTCCAAGTTGATTTTCTGAAGAATCTCTACTAGATGAGCCGAATTTTTAACACAGCGTGATGTGTTACCTACTAGTGGACGTAACTCAGTCGCGAGAGCCTTAGTCAGTTTTTGGGTAAGTGATTGTACCGAACTGACGATGGGTCGAAGTGGGGTATTCTCCTTGTGAATTTTCGGAAGTCCGTACATTTTTGGTACTAAATCTCTTGAAACGTCTGCCATATTACGGATGTAAAATTTGAATCTGCAATCACATCAAGAAAATTAATTACAAGTGGAATAATTAATTGATGGTTTATCCAAAATTTTTAAAGGTATCAATTATTTCAACTTCTTTTAAAAAAGTTAATAACCCAAATGGAAATCTTAATAATGTTTGTTTTGCGCTTTCTAAAAGAAAATTAAAACAATGAATGAATTTAAACCTGCAATATCCAAATATCTAGATTTTTTCCATATATAAGATTGAACTTTACTACCAAAATAAATATTTTCTAAAAGGCAAAAAATGTGCATTATCGTTGAAGTTTAAAGTAGTCTTGGAATGCAATTGAAAAGAGGTTAGAATTGAAAGAACGAAGTCGAAAAAGTATCAATGTCATCAAAGCAATTCAGCAGATCTGCGAAGTCAAAGATCAAATAACCCAGTCGAAAAATCGTCAGTGTTCATGACACTGTAAATCGGTGAAATCTAAAGCCATGTGCAGAATGACAGCGAGAAAGTGAATTGACGGGAGAACACAGTTCTAAAGAGCATTATGGTTTTTCTTTTGCTTTGTGAATTACGTACAAACTTTGATCGCTGATCGGTTTAAATTTAAGAAAAACGTAATTACGTTGAATGTGGTATTGCTGGCGGCAGCTAACGACATCGAGAAAAGCTATGACCATAGACACAGTAAGCAACTTTGGCAAAATATATATATTTTGATTGCAACTGTAGCAATTTGCAAAAAAATAAGTTCAATGCCGTCACATCTTCTACAACCCCGGTTCTATATCTTCTTATACAGGGTGTTTGGTGTTTGCCACCTTGTAAGGGGTTATTCCTAGATATATTTTGAGAAAAAAATTGTTCTACGGAGATGGTCAATTTTCAATATCCGCGGAGATGCAGGGTGATCAAGAAAAGTGTTTCAGACCTGTACCCTCACTCACTCAAAACGCTATATCTTGAAAACTAATAATCACAATTCAAAGTATTATAGCTTGTTTTTTAGGGAATCGAATTACCTTTCATTTGGTGTCCGCATTGTAACTGTACCCAATCCTGAGGTATTTGTTTCAGAAAACAAATTTTTGATACTTGAACCCTCAAAATTCTGGGATCAATGTAGTTTTCCTCAAAAAAACGCATTATAAAAAACATAACAGGGCTACGATTGCGCGTAAACCGCAATCTTACGATACTCTAGATGAAATATAATTTTTTGTGATCCCAAGAAATTTTGTATGGGAAGTGTTAGAAGGGGTGATAGCATTGAACTAATTTTTTCTCCATCATGCTAAAGTAGCTTTAAAAATGTTTTATACAAAATGCTTACTCCAAAAATTGAATAGGAGCTGAGAAAATTAGTGTGTTAGATTTAGTGAAAATGTGCAGTTTGTATGGGAGGTGGTAGAAATAGTGGAGGGATTTTAGTGATTTTTTCAGAAATAACTAAGAATATCATAAAATTGATATCTCTTAAGTTTTAGACCAGTAACATTCATACTTTTCAAGAAAATAGATTTTTTGTGAAGTTGTGAAACTGTGTCATATTGTATGGGAGGGGATAGAAGCAGTAAAGCTAATCAAATATCTTTTTCTGATCTTAGTGATAATGCTAAATAAGTATTTATCACAAAATGTGAGCGCGATAAATGTTATATGTTCTGAGAAAATCGGCTTAGAGCATTTCATCAAAAAGTATAGTTTGTATGGGAGGGGGTGGAAGGAGAGGGAAATAATTTTTATACTGTATATTGAAATCATTATGAAAGTAATATATCCCGAAATTCAGACTAATAGCTTTTATACTTTTCGAGCAAATCCATTTATAGTCGAATTGCGAAATTGTGCCATTTTGTATGGGAGGGGGTAGAAGGGATGAAGCTAATCGTCTAATTTTTTTTAGGCTTACTAACAATTTTAAATAAATATTTAGTCCACAATTTCAGCTCGCTAAATTTTATACGCACTGAGTAAATTGGCTTAGAGTAATTCATGACAAGTACAGTTTGTATGGGAGGTGGTAGAAGGAGGGGGAGGACATGCATAATTTTTATACCGTAGATTTATATTATCATACAAGTAATATATTCCAAATTTCAGGCCAATAGGTTTTATACTTTTCGAGCAAATTCGTTTATTGTCAAATTGCGCATTTGTGTCATTTTGTATGGGAGGGGGTAGAAGGGGTGGAGCGCTTTGGCCCGTTCACGAACTTAAAGTTACTTTTTTGCTAAGAATGACACACAAAAATTTTTAGCACTATAGCTCAAAGCTTTCGAGAGTTATGCTGTAGACAGACGCACAGACAGACAGACAGACAGACAGACGGACAGACGGACAGACGGTCACTCGGAATCGAGGTTTTTGAGCGACAACAAATATTTCTGTACCCTTGGCGGCTCTGTGCGAGCGTTATTTCTTAGCGTTACAAACGGTAAGGCAAACACAATATACTCTCAGATTTCATCTAGAGTATAATGACATTTTAATGTTGTTTTTTTATGTGCCATATTATTGCCTACAAAAGATGTATACACTTGCATTGCATAAGTTTCATAGTTTAGAAAAAACTATCATTCCAATAATTTAGCACATTTATCAAAAAAAAAAAGAGATGTTAATCAACACTCTCCGCTTGAACTAAAAGAACTTAAAAATGGTTTTTATGGTTTATTTCAAATTTCCTTAATTACAATAAATGTTCAAAATGGCCACCTTCATTTTGAATGCACGCTAAAGCTCGTTTTGCCAGTGTTCTCTTTGTGTTCATACACTTCAACTGCTGCCTTACTTCTGTTGGTGCCGCATCGATTCTGGTGTTTAAATCCTGCAACGTTACTACTTCCGTTACGTAGACAAGGTCCTTCATCCGTCCCCATACAAAGAAATCCATAATAGTTAAATCAGGAGATCTTGCAGGCCAGTGTATCGGTCCATTTCTACCGATCCAGCGATTGCTATAATTGGAATTTAACCAATCTGAGATTTGTCGGCCGTAATGAGCTGGAACACCATCGTGTTGGTAAAACATGGAAGCCAAGCGTTGCAGTGGCATATGATCCAATAACTCCTGTAGATCATTTGTCAAAAAATGCAAGTAATTGGAACTATTTAGGGTAGGTGGAAGCCTAATAGGACCAATGAAATCGTCACCAATCACACCTGCCCATAAATTGACACTGAATCTGTGCTGAAATGATGCCTCTCTTCTTGCATGTTGATTGTTCTCAGCCCAGGTGTGTACGTTGTGGAAGTTTGTGATACCGTCCCTGGTGAATTGGGACTCATCCGTCCAAAGAATGTTGTTCATAAAATTTTCGTCACTTAGTTGTCGTTCAAGGAGCCAATTGCAAAACTCCATCCTTTTGGGCAAATCAAAGGGTAACAGCTCCTGCACTGGTGTGTAGTGGTAGGGATGCAACCGCTCTGCTTTTAGGACACTCCAAACATTCCACGTAGAGACGTTTAACTGCAATGCCAAGCGTCGGATACTGATTGATGGATCATTTTGAACTGCATGTAGTATTCCTTCATCGGTTGGAACAGCGATTATCGGCGCAGGATTTGCATTCACTCTGCTTGTCCTAACGCTGCCTGTTTCCCAAATCTTTCTGTAAACGTTTTGGAATACTCTTTTGTCAGGTATCCGACGATTAGTAAATCTCTGATGATACAAAGATCGCGCCGCTCGTGTATTTCCCTGACACTCCCCATAAATGAAAATTATGTCTGCATATTCTTCATTCGAGTACTCAGGCATTTCGAAATTATTTTCTAAACTTTAGTGACACCTTGTACTTTTAACAATGTAACTAAAACTGATAAAAATATGAAGTAAGATTTGCTTTTATACGCTTTTCATTTTGTTAGGTACCCTATTAAAAAAGGCAAAGTGTTGCACCTAGTTGTGTTGAAACTCATTTTAATTTAATTCATTTCCTTGATAATTTAAATACTAATTAAAGGACATTCCTCGATGATTTAAATAGTAATTAAAGGACAATAAGAACATTTCAGTTTAACAACATTTCAGGCAGTTTTTTTAGATCGAGGGTTGCTTTATGGCACATTTAATTTTTAAGCCATATATATTTTCGCTTATTACCTGGAAAACGGGAAAACCTAAGTCATAAGTATGTGTGCATATTTTGTAGGCAATAATATGGCACATAAAAAAACACTATTAAAATGACATTTTTATGATGCGTTTTTTTTGAGAAAAACTACATTGATCCCAAAATTTTGAGGGTTAAAGTATCAAAAATTTGTGTTCTGAAGCAAATACCTCAGGATTGGGTACAGTTACAATGCGGACTATTTCACCAAATGAAAGGTAATTTTATTCCCTAAAAAACAAGCTACAACACTTTGAATTGCGATTATTAGTTTTCAAGATATAGCGTTTTGAGTGAGTGAGGGTACAGGTCCGAACCACTTTTCTTGATCACCTTGTATCTCCTCGGATATTGAAAATTGACCATCTCCGTAGAACAATTTTTTTCTCAAAATATATACCCTGTATAATATAAAAATAAGTGGTCTACGTGTGTACACGTGTAACTCAGCAACCGTTCGTCCGATTTGGCTCAAAGTTTTTATACTCTAGATGAAATCTGAGATTATAAGTTTGCTCTAAAGTTTGTAACGCCAAGAAATAAGGTTCGGAGAAAAAAATGAATGATACAGAAGTTAATATTATCACTCAAAAATCTCAAAACCGGATGTCCGTCCGTCCGTTCGCCCGTCCGTTCGCTCTCTAGCTTGAGAACGCGTTGAGCTAGAAAGCTCAAATTTCATACACGTCATTTTTGACAAAAAAGTTAGGCCAAATCGCTCCACCCCTTCTACCCCCTCCCATACAAAATGACATAAATGCGCAATTTGACAATAAACGGATTTGCTCGAAAAGTATAAAAGCTATTGGCCTGAAATTTGGAATATATTACTTTTATGATAATATCAATCTACTGTATAAAAATTATACGTGTCCTGCCCCTCCTTCTACCACCTCACATACAAACTGTACTTGTCATGAATTACTCTAAGCCAATTTACTCAGTGCGTATGAAATTTAGCGGGCTGAAATTGTGCAACAAATATTTATTTAAAATTCTCAGTAAGGCCAAACAAAATTAGACGATTAGCTTCACCCCTTCTACCCCCTCCCATACAAAATGACACAAATGCGCAATTTGACAATAAACGGATTTGCTCGAAAAGTACAAAAGATATTAGTCTGAATTTCGGGATATATTACTTTCATAATGATTTCAATATACAGTATAAAAATTGTTTGCGTCCTCCCTCCCCTTCCACCCCCTCCCATACAAACTACACTTTTTCATGAAATGCTCTAAGCCGATTTTCTCAGAACATGTAACATTTATCGATCTCACATTTTGTAATAAATACTTATTTAGCATTATCACTAAGATCAGAAAAAAATGTTTCATTAGCTTTACTGCTGCTACCCCCTCCCATACAATATGACACAGATTCGCAACTTCACAAAAAATCTATTTTCTTGAAAAGTATGAATGCTACTGGTCTAAAATTTAAGAGATATCAATTTTATGATATTCTTAGTTATTTCTGAAAAAATCACTAAAATCCCCCCACTCTTTCTACCACCTCCAATACAAACTGCACATTTTCACTAAAACTAACACATTAATTTTCTGAGCTCCTATTCAATTTTTGGAGTAAGCATTTTGTATAAAACATTTTTATAGCTACTTTAGCATGATGGGGAGAAAATTAGTTCAATGCTATCACCCCTTCTAACACTCCCCATACAAAATTTCTTGGGATCACAAAAAATTCTATTTCATCTAGAGTATCGTAAGATTGCGCTTTACGCGCAATCGTAGCCCTTGTAGAATGAAATTGCAAAAGGAAATATGACAACCCCGCATCTCATGAAAAGATTCGGGAGTTGTGAACCGGAAGCGAAAGAGAGCGGACGCTTGTCGAAGATTGTATTTTGGTTTTTCGGAGTTAATAAAACGAAGTGGTAGCGATCTTGTATTTGGATTGTTTTCTTTCGTTTTTATTATTTCACTACAATATCAGAAGTGGGATAATTTTATCCAAGCGCTAGCCAAGGTGTCGTGCGAAATGAATGAACTCAGCGTGCCGGGTCTAAAACACGAGTTGCGAAAACGAGGCCTCAAAACGTCGGGGAACAAGGCCACCCTTCAAATTCGGTTATCGGAATCGCTAGACGCCGTACCGCCAAACGCAGGTGGTGATTCTAACGAGATGCGCGAAATCGATGAGTTGCGGTTCGAGGTGACACGATTGCGTAATGTAGTTGAGAAATTGCACGCGGTAGGTGTGCAAAATGGCGTCATGGCGTCGACCATTCCAAATTACACCGTTGCCAATACGCAACATAGTACACCACTACTAACAACTCAACACGAACCGATAATGTCGACACCATACAAAATTTCGGTGACATCATCCTCAACTGTACACAATCCATTCGCAGGAGACATTCGCACTACAGCTTTGCACACGCATACCACGACATCGCAGTGTATCACCACCACCTCCACCATCAGCTCACATGCGTACGCGTCTCAGCAGCCGACTTCTAACACACGATATCCAGCGTCGATCGGAGCTTTTCACGAGCAAGTGAATTTACTATCCAACTACCACACTGGTAAGCCACACTTTACGGTACGAGATATCGTCGAAGCATTGCCCGAATTCGACCCATCGTCAGCAACCTCACTCACTCCAACACAATTTGTAAATCGCATCAGACATCTGTGGCAGTTTTATGATTGGGATGAGAAATTGCTAATGTGGGCAATGATAATGAAGATGAAAGGCAACGCGAAGGTTTGGGCCGACGGAGTGGAAGTGCAGCACACATCGTTCGAAATGTTTGCCGCTCAATTACTAAATGACTTTCCGACAGACGAAAGCACTGCTGACATGCATTTGCGGATGCATAAAACAATTCGAAAGCCAGATGAGAAGACTGAGGATTTCTTTTATCGTATTGTGGCAATGGGCAGACGAGGTGGACTATGCGATACGGATATCATAAAATATTTTCGAAACGGAGTTAAGTGCCCGGCGTTGCAAAATGGAATTGCAACTCAACACTTTGATTCAACGACACAACTACTTGTGGCTGTGCGACGATTTACGCTGAATGCACAACCACAGACACAAACGTCATCGACGGCCAGAGACAATACGACACAACCACAGACACAAACGTCATCGACGGCCAGAGACAATACGACACAACCACGATTCGAGGCGAGACGTCCAAGGGACACGACGAAAACGATGGATGTCAACGAAAATAAAACAACGAAAGGCCCCAAATGCTACAATTGTGGCATTCAGGGACATATATCCATTAATTGCGATAATCCTCAACGACGAATTAGATGCGAGATCTGTCTAAAGACAGGTCATTCTAAAAACAACTGCACGACCAACAGAATTCAATGCGTGAACGAGATAGTTGCAAAGGAGCGCGACGATTGCGATGAAGAGACATCGATTATAAAAAATTATGACGTACACGATAAAACTGTCAACAAATATCAAATTACATTCCAGGACTGTCACACCATTTACGCAGACGTTCTAGTAGACACGGGAAGTCCAATAAATTTAATTAAATTATCGATCGTAAAAGGTCCAATTATACCCGAATACAAACCTACTGGATACTGTGGCATAAATGGTTCTGACTTGCTCCTTTTAGGATCGTGTTTCGCTAACGTTTTAATTGATAATAATAAATTCTATTGTAGATTTTTTGTGGTCAACGATGATGCGATGGGCCCGCAGTGCATTCTTGGTCGCGAGTTTTTAGCGAAGAACAAATTTGGCGTGTCAATTGAGGATACAGGTAAATTAAAGATGACTCGAATTGGTGATAAAGTTCTCCAATCATATTGTGATTATGAAACGATCTTTCCCCATGATTTACTCTCTATTGACATTTCCGACAATACAACAAATTCTGTTCCCGTATTTGATATCTCCGATGACGCGATGCGGAGCGAAGACCCATCAATCGAATTCAAATTCTATGATATATATACGAAATACAAAGAATTGGAGAAGCCTTCGAAGCCTCTAATTCAGTACAAAATGTTTATACGTTTGACCAACGACCGTCCAATACATTGCAACCCTCGGAAAACTTCAGCCGTGGAAAAACAAATGATCTCTGATACTGTTAACGACCTTCTGGCAAAAGGAATCATTAAGGAAAGCGAATCGTCATACGCCAGCCGCGTAATTCTCGTTAAGAAGAAAAACGGCACGCATCGTATGTGTATAGATTATAGACTTTTAAACGCGATTACTGAAAAGGATCCTCATCCCCTCCCAGTGATTGAAACTTTGTTAGAACGTTTAGTAAACAAAACGGTATTTTCATTAATCGACTTAAAAGACGCGTTTTATCACGTCAAATTAGATGACGAAAGCACAAAATATACGTCTTTTGTAACTGATAGCGGACAATATGAATACAAATTTCTTCCCTTCGGCTTAAAGAACGGACCATCTGTGTTTTCTAGATATATTACTAAAATATTCAAGAAGCATATCGATGAGGGATCCGTAAGTGTGTATATGGACGACATTCTGATCGCCACGGACACAATAGAAAAGCACCACGAAATAATTTCGAATATCCTAAAGACCATAAATGAAAACCTTCTTACGATAAATATATCAAAAAGTCAGCTATACAAAAGCCGCATTTCGTACTTAGGATACGGTATTAGCGGTTCTGGCATCCAGCCAAAGGATGACCATGTGAAAGCGATAAGGGATTTTCCCATTCCAAGGAATATTCACGAACTTAAACGATTCTTGGGACTATGTGGATTTTTCCGACGCTTTATTAAAGCGGATTAACCGAGCCTTTGCATGCACTGGAAAGACCAAACATACCCTTCGTTATGAATCAAACTAGGATTGATGCCATAAATGAATTAAAGGAGGGATTGTGTAGTCAACCTGTCCTAAAACTATTTAATCCAAACTATTATACAGAACTGCACACGGACGCATCCAGTCATGGTTATGGAGCGACACTGTTACAGCGGCAACCGGACAATAGTATGCATCCCGTAATGTATTTCTCCAAGCGTACGACACCTACGGAAGCTAAATACCATTCCTTTGAACTGGCAACGTTAGCTATGGTATACGCAATTAGGAGACTTCACCCATATGTATATGGTCTTCGTTTTACCGTCGTAACAGACTGTAAAGCGCTGGCCCAGACACTTCGAAAGCAGGACATTAACGCTCGAATTGCGAGTTGGGTTTTATTCTTGCAAAACTACGACTACGATGTTTTACATCGTAAAAGCGACAAAATGCAACATGTGGACTCTTTGTCTAGGATCTACGATGCACACGAATGTTTGCTGATCGACGACGATCCACTTACACGAACGTTAATGACAGAACAGTCCAAAGATGAGAAACTGCAACTTTTAGCTAAGGAATTGAATAAACGAGGCGACCACGAATATGAGCTTCACAATGGACTATTATATCGTAGAAATAATCGTACAATCCAATTCGTTGTACCATCGCAAGGCATCGACACTATCCTGAGAAAATACCATGACGAGATGGGACATCAAGGAATAACCAAAACGTATGACGCCATAAAAAGAACATACTACTTTCCCGGGATGATGGACCACATAAAAAGACACATTGCAAATTGCTTGCGATGCATCGTGCATTCTGCCAAGAATGATCAACGACAAGGTTTTTTGCATAGTATTGACAAAGGAGCGGAACCTTTTAATACCATTCACGTAGATCACTTCGGACCACTATGTGGGACGAAACGAAAAAATAAATATGTTTTATTGGTGGTAGACGCCTTTACAAGGTATGTGAAATTCTTTCCCACGAAAACAACGAGTTCTAATGAAACTATTAAACATCTACGAAATTACTTTAATTGGTACGGAAGACCCTTACGTCTGATATCAGACAGAGGAACGGCTTTTACATCCTCTGCTTTCAATCAATTCTTAAAGAAACTAAATATTGTCCACGTACTCAACGCAACTGCAACTCCTCGAGCAAATGGAGCTGTCGAACGCTTTAACCGAGATCTGCGACCGATGTTAGCTAAATTGGCAGACGATAATATCGAATGGGATCTAATCACCAATGATTGTGAATATGCTATAAACAACACAGTTAATCGGAGTATCGGCGTATCACCCAGCATGGCTCTATTTGGAGTACATCAGCGTGAATCTAGAAATGTTGACGTTATTAAAGATATGATCGATTGTTTCATCCAACACGAACGGGATCTCGAATCGATTCGAAAGAGTATAATCGAGAAAAATACGGAGACACAGCAGATCAACGAAATCGCCTATAATGCGAAACGACATACGGTACATCACTACAAAGAAGGAGATTTTGTGGGCATAATGAATCGTCCTACGGGTACTGGTGAAAGTAGAAAACTTCTTCCCCGCTATAGAGGTCCTTTCCTAATTAAACGCATTCTTTCCCATGATCGTTTCGTAGTTACAGATGTTAAGGAATGTAAGTTTACACAGAAACCATTCGAGGTGATCTTAAATCCGAACCAAATCAAACCGTGGGTGCGCTTGGGCCAATCGCAATGTCAGAATGGCCGAGTTGTAGAATGAAATTGCAAAAGGAAATATGACAACCCCGCATCTCATGAAAAGATTCGGGAGTTGTGAACCGGAAGCGAAAGAGAGCGGACGCTTGTCGAAGATTGTATTTTGGTTTTTCGGAGTTAATAAAACGAAGCGGTAGCGATCTTGTATTTGGATTGTTTTCTTTCGTTTTTATTATTTCACTACACCCTGTTATGTTTATACTCTAGATGAAATCTGAGAGTATATTGTGTTTGCCTTACCGTTTGTAACGCTAAAAAATAATGCTCGCACAGAGCCGCCAAGGGTACAGAAATATTTGTTGTCGCTCAAAAACTTCGATTCCGAGTTGCTGTCTGTCCGTCTGTCTATCTGTCCGTCTGTCCGTCTGTCTACAGCATAACTCTCGAACGCTTTGAGCTATCGTGCTGAAATTTGTTGTGTGTCATTTTTAGCGAAAAAGAAACTTTAAGTTCGTGAACGGGCCACATCCCCCCTCTCCTTCTACCCCCTCCCATACAAATTTCACGAAATTCCGAAATTTTCAGAAATTGATTTTTCTTTGAAACTATTTAAGCTAACGATTTGAAATTTGGGTCAAAGTATTATGATATAGATGTCATTAATATGACAGAATATTGATCCGATCCCGTCACTCCTTCTACCCCCTCCTATACAAATGCATAATTTTGAAAAATGCAGTTTTTCGATTTTCATTGAAACTAGCAAAGTTAAAAAAACAAATTTTTACCAGAATTTATTTTACTGTAATTCCAATCAGAATTGTAAAAATTATCAACTTCACCTCACTCCTTCTACCCCCTCCCATACAAATTTCACGAAATTTTGAAATTTAAACTAAATTATTTTTCTTCGAAACTGTTAAAGTTATCAACTTCATATTTTGCATAAAGTACTTGCACTTCCTCTACCACTTCCCATACAAATGCCTCAATTCCAGGAAAACTATGTCCAATTGAAAATAATGAAAGCCACAAACCTTAAATTCAGCACGAAATATTTTGCATACCACATTAGGTGTCATATCCAAAAATTACAAACCTTCCTCCTCTCCTTCTACCACCTCCCATACAAAAGTCACTATTAATTATTTAAAAGAATTGGAGGTGACATATTTTCCGGTATATTGAACTCTTTCTCATTTCATCTAGAGTATCATATGATTGGGCTTTACGCCCAATCATAATTCTTTTATGTTTTTTATTGTGTTCGTTAAGGCTCAAATTGCAAATTTTCCCGGAAAATTGGAAAATTTGGAAAATTTCATTTTCAGTACATTTTGTATGGATAAATTTTTTCGTTTGTTGTTCGCAATTATTCACCCGATTTGCATGATTTTTTTTTGTTCCGAATAGTCTCTGCTAACTCTACACATAAAAAAAAAATTCCGGACGAACGCAAATCAAAACACACGGCCACATGGTCATACATATATACAAAAATATGTATATGTATGACCATGTGTCCATGTGTTTTGATTTGCGTTCGTCCGAAATTTTTTTTTTATGTATAAACATAGCATATGGATTAATATGTAAATGTATGACCATGTGACCATGTGTTTTCCTACAGGCGACGTACAATTGTCCGTGCGAGAAGCACGCCATTGTTGAGTTGATCTTGTTCGTTTGTAATCAATCCAATGTTTCGGTAATTTGTGAAACAGTGAAAACAATAACAGTGAAACAGTGAATCCAAGTGGATTTTTAGAAAGGAAGAAACATCGGCAATGTCGATTTCCACTACGATTCCACCATCGATTACAGTGCTCTACCATTCGTTAATATTTGGGCATTAAATGTTGTGTGTCAGCATTGCAATGCGTTGAGGTTCGCGAATGAACCGCCAGGATTGTGTTGTGCGAGCGACAAAGTCAGATTGCCACTATTGCAGCCGCCACCAGAGCCACTACGCTCATTGCTTTATGGCGATTCGCCTCTATCCAAATATTTCTTGGAAAAAACATACAACCATTGTAGTTGTATGTTTCTAGGACGTACAGTTTCATTTTGAGATATCAGTGTGTGTGTGTGGGGGCGATTAATATTTTCCATTAAAAGCAAGTTTATTTAATATAAATTAATTCTCATGCCATAGCGGCTCACGGACAACGCCGTGCAGGACTGCTAGTAATCTATATAATAATGAAATAAACTGCCAACAAGTCGGGCGAAACTTTATTATTTTTGGGACAAAATGCGCATGCGTAGAAAGTCAATATGCAGGTTAGAGTGGTTAGGGAAGACTAAGTGAAGGAGCTTCTTGGGCAGGGCAGTTCTCAATTTAACACTTTCCGGAAAAGTTCAAAAGCTCCATATTTCATTGGTTTATTTATGCAAGTTTGAGTTTTCATGAAGGGAGGGGGGAGGGTGATAGTAAGGGTGGGTGGATGTTACTAGTTTCTTAATTGATTCAATCAATCAAATTCCTGTTAAGACCCCCTATAGGGGCATAGGACAGAAACAACTCTCTTCCACAAGGCGCGATCCTGCGCATCGGCTTTAAGCTGTTGCCAGGACTTGTTTATTCCTCTGGCCTCCTGCTCAACTGCTCGCTTCCATGTGTTACATGGTCGACCAACCCGACGTCTTCCTTGAGGGTTATAATCCAGAGCCTGTTTTGCGATGTTTTGCTCTGGTTTCCTCAAAGTATGACCGATCCACTGCCACTTTCGCCGTTGAATCTCAATACCTATTTTAGTCTGGCGAGTTGTACTCCAAAGTTCGTCGTTGGAGATCACTTCTGGCCAGAATATACCTAAAATGCGTCGGAGGCATTGGTTTACGAAAGTCTGTAGTTTCTTGGTAAGTCGAACGGTCACTTTCCACGTAGTACAACCATATAACAACACGGATTTGACGCATGCGTCAAAAACTCGCAGCTTCGTGCGAAGGGAGATCTCTCTTAACCTCCAGAAAGGGGAAAGGATACCGAAGGCCTGACGAGCTTTATTTAGCCGCGCCTCAACATCCTTTTCGGCTCCGCCGTCCATGCTGACAATGCTTCCGAGATAGCAAAAATCTTGCACCTCTTCCACATCCTGTCCATTAAGAACAATCGGTGTGCTTGCGTTCGAACCCATGTGCATGTACTTGGTTTTACGCACATTTATTTTCAGTCCCGCCTCTTTGCATTTAGAATGCAACGAGCGAACATTTGACTCAAGTCCGAACGGGTATGTGCAAGCAAACACACGTCATCAGCATAATCAAGGTGACTTAAGATGTTAAATAGTCTCCATTGAAGACCTTTACCTTCCCCACCTTCCAGTGCAGCTTTCAAGATGTCATTTATTACCACCAGAAACAGGGCTGGTGATAATATGCAGCCTTGTCTGACACCCGTTTGCACAGGAAAGCTCTCGGACAGCTCTCCTCTATGCAAGACGCGACACCTTGCATCTTCGTAGGATTCTTTAATCATAGCTATGACCTTATTTGGAATACCTCTCCTACGCAAAGCATTCCATATGTAATCTCGCTTAACGCTGTCGAAAGCCTTCTCGAAGTCCACAAACATGAGATGTAGTGGCGAACCCATTTCGGCTGACTGCTCTAATATTATCCGTAGGGTATTTGTGTGGTCGGTACAAGACGACCCTTTACGGAATCCATCCTGATAAACTTCGAGAGTGCTCTCGACGACATCACTAATCCTATTGAGAATTACCTTAGCCATAATTTTTGATACGGCAGTAAGTAGACATATACCACGCCAATTGCCACAATCCCGAAGGTCGCCCTTCTTCGGAATTTTCACAATGACGCCCTCCTTCCATTCAGTCGGATATCTTCCATCATTCCACACCTTAGTGAAGAGTGGGAGGAGTATATCGGCTGTTATTTCCGGGTCCGCTTTGAGGAGTTCGGTTGGTAGTCCGTCTATACCTGGAGCTTTCCTTCCCGCCATTGACCGAATGGCGGAAACTATCTCTTCCTTATCTGGGGGATCGTCCCTAATAGAGGATAGTTGCGGTTGGATGTTTGGAAGTTGTTCTGTTTCCGGAATATCTTCATCTGACAAGATGTTTAAAATATCAGAGAAGTATTCCTTCCATCGTCGCAACTGGTGTTCACTCATATTAAGGAGAGTTCCGTTGACATCTCTCACCAGGTGGTTGGCGGTGAAATTCCTGTTCGTCAACTGTTTCATGATTTTAAATAGTGAACCCATATCCCCAAGGTAAGCCGCAGATTCTGCCTTGTTTGCCAGATCTTCAATGGCCTTTCTCTTGTCGCGTCTAACAGCCTTTTTAAGCTGTATATGAGCATCGCGGTAGTTCTGCCTCAAGTCGGGCGTTCGTTGGTTGACATCGGGTTGAGAGATGATTGCCAATTTGGCTTTTTTCCGATTGTCAACCTTGTCCCATGTGTCTTGTGACATCCAGGGTTTCTCACCGCTTTGCGCATATCCCACAGATTCTTCAGCACTAGTTAGAAAAGTGTTTCTGGTTGCCTCCCAATTGGCGTCCAGTGTGCGCATTTCATGTTCACCCAATGTGGATGACTTTTCGCGTAGAATGGTGGTGTATTCGAGTTTTTTGTTGGGATCTCTGAGTTTATCCACATTAAGCTTGCGCTTCATTTGAAGAATTTGTGGTCGTCGGATAGCTGCTGTACACAATCTCAAGCAGGCAACCATCAAGTGGTGATCGCTCCCCACGTCAGCTCCACGTTTCGCTCGCACATCGAGGAGACATCTTCTCTTAATTGATTGCTTGAACCAAATCCAATATTCTTTGTATAGAATGTCAGTTTCATAGACGAAATTGCATAGAATTTTCATTGGATTCGGTGAATTTTAAATTCACGAAACCAAACATTTGTATGGGAGGGGGTAGAGGAGGTAGGGGAATCGTAAAATTTGTGATGCAGTTTTATTTCTTTTTTTTTGTGAGGTGCTTGTACAAAATTTCAAGTTTGTAGCTTTTAATTTGTTAGTTATTAGTTGATTTAATGAAATTGGTCGAAATCATACTTTTGTGTGGGAGGGGGTAAAAGGGCAAGTGCTATCTAAAACTTTTAACGTAATTTTATTTCAACTATTTTTGTAAGTTCTTGTGCAAAATTTCAAATTGATAGCATTTAATAGTTAAGTGATAATTGATTTCTTAGAATTGGTCGAAAAAAAATTTTTGTATGGGATAGATATTCGACCAGTTAATATTTTAAACTCTTGGAGATTTTTTTTAAATGCATTTCGCAAATTTTCAAGATCCTACCTAAAAATTTCATTCAAAAATTTTGAGTTTATGTGTTTTTTTCATTGCACATGAATGTGTTAGACCCCCACTTCGGTGCATAACAATTTTGGAACAAATTATTATTTTTTTTCCATGTATATTAAATAGATGTGTCGACGTGCAAAATTCAAACTTTGTATCTTTTACCAGAGCCATAAAAAAATCACTCAAAATTTTCAACATTTTCGCTTCCCACCTCCCTCCCCTTACACCCCCCAACTTAAATTTTTTACCAAAATTAAAGACTGTATAGCTCTACAATCTGACAAATTTTCAATTTGATATGTGTACTCAATTTTGAGATTTGGTGATTTGTAGTTTTGGAAAGTGCGCCATTTTTTAAATGCTCCCCATTTCCCCCCACTACTATTATGTCCATATATTATATTTTTTTCATATGTCACTAGTAAAGCTTAGTATTCGTTTCAAGTTTCAATTACATAGCTTAAGAGACAGTCGAGATATTAATTTTTAAGTGTTTTTCCTTGCACCCCCCCTGACCCTCCCCCTTACAAGAATTAGCTTCTATCTAAACTGATTCTAGTAGATCTTGATGCCATCTTAATTTTCTCAAAATATCAATTTTTTATGGGTAGTAATTTCGAAGATATAATCATTTGAAAAAAAAATTCGGCCGCCAATTGGCTCTTAGCCCCCCCTTTTCGCACCCCAATGGATAAAAAAATTAAATTATTTTTAAAAGTTGTCCCACAAACTCTTCTATATGTGTGTTGATTTTTAGCTTCCTAGCTGTAACCATGGTTGAGATATTTGAATTCGTATTTTTCGGTTTAAGCGCTCCCCCTGCCTCCCCCTGAACCCGTACACCCTCCAAAATAAGTATCCGCCTGAGATCCGCAACTATCTACAATCCTTCTAAAAATGAACTTTCTATCTTGAAGGGTTTGGGAGTTAATGTGCGCTGAGCGTACACGTCGGCGTAGGGCGGACGGCGGACGGCGTACAGACAGACGGATTTTTTTTTTTTGCATTTTTAGGCTATTTTAGTTATGAAACGCGAAAAAAAAAATTTTCAGGGTAGCAAATTTTTTTTTTTTCCCAAGTCGATCACAATACTTTATTATTAAAATAATAAAGTAAAACTGTGCGTACATTTGAAGTTACTTGAAGTAGGTGACTAAGTTTTATCAAGATAATTTCGTATCGGTATCGGTAGTTCATTGGAAAACTCTCCTGTCACGCGCGAACCCGAATTCGAATCTCGACCGATATTCTTTTAACGAATATTTTTTTTATGATTTGACAACAGTAAAAATGTCAAAATTTCAAATAATTTTTATTCCATGTATGAGTTCAAAATAAAATCGATTAATTTAGTTCGAAACCAACGACTTGATGTCTCAAACTGAATCCATTTGAATCTAATTAAAGTAGACTCAAAAATTGTGGCTAAATTTTCCCAAAATAACAATGTATTTTCACGTGAACAACTCTATTTCGCTATGAGTTGAATCCAAACACAAGAAAACTTGAAATTATTTAATAGCAAGAAGAGCTGAAGCAATTTAATGAACTGCCAACAAGTGGGGCGTAACTTTATTATTCTTGGGACAAGTTGAAGATGCGTGAAAAGTCAATATGCAGGTTAGAGTGGTTAGGGAAGACTAAGTGAAAGGGGGTTCTTGGGCAGGGCTGTTGTTAATTTAACACTTGATAGCGGATGCGATCAATAGCTCCAGTACATATAATAAATATTTCATTTGCGTATTTATGCAAGTTTGGGTTTTTATGAAGGGAGAGGGAAGGGGTGATAGTAAGGGACTTTAATTGATTGCTTGAATCACGTTCAATATTCTATATAGTATTTCAGTTTCATAGATGAAGTTGCATAGAATTTTCATAAAATTTGGTGTACATTACTTTCACGAAACCAAAGTTTTGTATGGAAGGGGTAGAGGAGGTAGGGGAATCATAAAATTTGCGATGCTGTTTTATTTTGTTTCTCTTGCATAAAATATAATAATAGTTAATGCCAAACCAGTCTCTACTTCATCGAGAATATCACATGATTGAATTTTACGCGCAATAGCAGATATGTTTTCATTTATGTTTTAGTCCACATTCTTAAACAGTTGCATTTGTTTAAGTGGTTATTTTATTGCTGTAGAGCCAGAAGACAACTATCTCCTAATTGAAATAAGAAAAAAAATTATTCTGGATATTAGACATAATACTACAATATTTTTTATTATACTCTAGATGAAATCTGAGAGTATATTGTGCTTGCCTTACCGTTTGTAACGCTAAGAAATAACGCTCGCACAGAGCCGCCAAGAGTACAGAAATATTTGTTGTCGCTCAAAAACCTCGATTCCGAGTGACCGTCTGTCTATCTGTCTGTCTGTCTGTCTGTCTGTGCGTCTGTCTACAGCATAACTCTCGAAAGCTTTGAGCTATAGTGCTAAAAATTTTTGTGTGTCATTTTTAGCAAAAAAGTAAGGTCAAGTTCGTGAACGGGCTAAATCGCTCCACCCCTGCTACCCCCTCCCATACAAAATGACACAAATGCTCAATTTGACAATAAACGGATGTGCTCAAAAATTATAAAAGCTATTGGCCTGAAATTTGGAATATATTACTTTTATGATAATATCGATCTACCGTATAAAAATTATGCGTGTCCTCCCCCTCCTTCTACCACCTCCCATACAAACTGTACTTGTCATGAATTACTCTAAGCCAATTTACTCAGTGCGTATAAAATTTAGCGAGCTCAAATTGTGCACTAAATATTTATTTAAAATTGTGAGTAAGGCTAAAAAAAATTAGACGATTAGCTTCACCCCTTCTACACCCTCCCATACAAAATGGCACAACTTCGCAATTCGACTATAAATGGATTTGCTCAAAAAGTATAAAAGCTATTAGTCTGAATTTCGGGATATATTACTTTCATAATAATTTAAATATACAGTATAAAAATTATTTGCGTCCTCCCTCTCCTTCCAACCCCTCCCATACAAACTACACTTTTTCATGAAATGCTCTAAGCCGATTTTCTCAGAACATATAACATTTATCGAGCTCACATTTTTTGATAAATACTTATTTAGCATTATCACTAAGATCAGAAAAAAATATTTGATTAGCTTTACTGCTTCTACCCCCTCCCATACAATATGACACAGTTTTACAACTTCACAAAAAATCTATTTTCTTGAAAAGTATGAATTTTACTGGTCTAAAATTTAAGAGATGTCAATTTTATGATATTCTTAGTTATTTTTGAAAAAATCACTAAAATCCCCCCACTGTTTCTACCACCTCCCATACAAACTGCACATTTTCACTAAATCTAACACACTAATATTCTCAGCTCCTATTCAATTTTTGGAGTTAGCATTTTGAATAAAACATTTTTATAGCTACTTTAGCATGATGGGTAAAAAATTAGTTCAATCCTGTCACCCCTTCTAACACTTCCCATACAAAATTTCTTGGGATCACAAAAAATTCTATGTCATCTAGAGTATCGTAAGATTGCGCTTTACGCGCAATCGTAGCCCTGTTATAGTTTTTCTTCTGGAACATAGATACCGTTTTTCATTTAAAACATACCAGGACCACGATTGGACATTGGTAAAGCTCAATCATGCGATACTCTAGGTAATAGATTTTTTTAAAGAAATTTTTTATGGGGGAGTGGTAGAAGGGGTGACGGCATTGAACTATTAGTATGGAACATACTTTTACGGGGGCTGTTATAAGAAAATCGTTAGAAAAACCCGTCATCAAAATGCGTTATCGAAAATCTCGAAGCTAATTTGTATATACAGGGTGTTTGGTACTCCGTACATAACCTTGTAAGGGGTTATTCCTGGATATATTTTGAGCAAAAAATTGTTCTACGGAGATGGCCAATTTTCAATATCCACGGAGATACAGGGTGATCAAGAAAAGTCCTTCGGACCTGTACCCTCACTCACTCAAAACGCTATATCTTGAAAACCAATAATTGCATTTCAAAGTGTTATAGCTTGTTTTTTAGGGAATCAAATTATCTTTCATTTAATGTAATAGTCCGTATTGTACCTGTACCCAATCCTGAGGTATTTCCTTCAGACCACAAATTTTTGATACTTTGACCCTCAAAATTCTGTGATCAATGTAGTTTTTCTCAAGAAAACGCATTATAAAAATGTCATTTTAATGTTGTTTTTTTATGTGCCATATTATTGCCTACAAAAGATGCACACATACTTATGACTTAGGTTTTCCCGTTTTCCAGGTAATAAGCGAAAATACATATGGCTTAAAAATAAAATATGCCATAAACCAACCCTCGTTCTAAAAAACTACCTGAAATGTTGTTAAACTGAAATATTCTTTGGGTCCTTTAATTACTATTTAAATTATCAATGAATGTCCTTTACGTAGTATTAAAATTATCGAGAAAATGAATTAAATTAAAATGAGTTTCAACACAACTAGGTGCAGCACTTTGCCCTTTTTAATGGGTTACCTAACAAAATGAAAAGCCTATAAAAGCAAACCATACTTCATATTTTTATCAGTTTTAGCTAAATTTGTAAAAGAACAAGGTGTCACTAAAATTTAGAAAATAATTTCGAAATGCCTGAGTTCACGAACGAAGAATATGCAGACATAATTTTCCTCTATGGAGAGTGTCAGGGAAATGAGCAAGCGGCGCGATCTTTGTATCATCACAGATTTCCCAATCGTCGAATACCTTACGCGAGAGTATTCCAAGACGTTTACAGAAGGATTAGGGAAACAGGCAGTGTTAGGACAAGCAGAGTGAATGCAAATCCTGCGCCGGTAATCGCTGTTTCAATTGATCAACGAATCCTAGCTGCAGTTCAAAATGATCCATCAACTAGTATACGACGCTTGGCATTGCGGTTTAACGTCTCTACGTTGAAAGTTTGGAGTGTCCTGAAAGCAGAACGTTTGCATCCCTACCACCACACACCAGTGCAGGAGCTGTTACCCATTGATTTACCCAAAGGATGGAGTTTTGCAATTGGCTCCTTGAACGACAAATAAGTGACGAGAATTTTATCAGCAACATTCTTTGGACGGATGAGTCCCAATTCACCAGGGACGGTATCACAAACTTCCACAACTTACACACATGGGCTGAGAGCAATCCACATACAAGAAGAGAGGCATCATTTCAGCACAGATTCAGTGTCAATTTATGGGCAGGTGTGATTGGCAACGATTTTATTGGTCCTATTAGGCTTCCGCCTACCTTAAATAGTTCCAATTACTTGCATTTTTTGACAAATGATCTACAGGAGTTATTGGATGATATGCCACTGCAACGATTGGCTTCCATGTTTTACCAACACGATGGTGCTCCAGCTCATTACGGCCGACAGATCAGAGATTGGTTAAATTCCAATTATAGCAATCGCTGGATCGGTAGAAATGGACCGATACACTGGCCTGCAAGATCCCCTGATTTAACTATTATGGATTTCTTTGTATGGGGACGGATGAAGGACCTTGTCTACGCAACGGAAGTAGTAACGTTGCAGGATCTAAACACCAGAATCGATGCGGCAGCAACAGAAGTAAGGCAGCAGTTGTGGAGTATGAACACAAAGAGAACACTGGCAAAACGAGCTTTAGCGTGCATTCAAAATGAAGGTGGCCATTTTGAACATTTATTGTAATTAAGGAAATTTGAAATAAACCGTAAAAACCATTCTTAAGTTCTTTTAGTTCAAGCGGAGAGTGTTGATCAACCTATTCTTGCTTTTTTGACAAAAGTGCTAAATTATTGGAATGATAATTTCTTCTAAACTATAAAACTTATGCAATGCAAGTGTATGCGTCTTTTGTAGGCAATAATATGACACAAAAGAAAACAACAATAAAATGACATTTTTATAATGAGTTTTTTAGAGAAAAACTACATTGATCTTAGAATTTTGACGGTCAAACTGTCAAAAATTTGTGTTCTGAGGCAAATATCTCAGAATTGGATACAGTTACAATGCGGACTATTACACCAAATGAAAGGTAATTTGATTCCCTAAAAAACAAGCTATAACACTTTGAATTGTGATTATAAGTTTTCAAGATACAGCGTTTTGAGTGAGTGAGGGTACAGGTCCGAAGGACTTTTCTTGATCACCCTGTATCTCCGTGGATATTGAAAATTGACCATCTCCGTACAACAATTTTTTGCTCAAAATATATCCAGGAATAACCCCTTACAAGGTTATGTACGGAGTACCAAACACCCTGTATAGTAGGAGTGAGAGAATATGGAAAAAAAAAAATAAAAATAAAGAAAAAAAAACAAAAAAAAAACAAACAAAAACAAAAAAAAACAAAATAAACAAACAAAAAAAAACAAAAAAAAACAAAAAAAAAACAAAAAAAAAGAAAGAAAGAAAAAAAAACAGGCGTTGTCAGTTATAATTTGACTAGTGTTAAAGCGAGCTCCTATAAGCGGGTTACGCGGGCGTACCGGCTAGCACAACGCTGCATTCACATAATTACCTATGATACCCATGATATTTTCAATGAAATGTCGTGTAAGTATGTTCCATATTTTGCGTGTTTTAGCCCGATAAAAACGATACAACGAACTATGTCCCGCGAACAATACAATAAACCGAAAAGTGCGACAATGCGAATACCCGAAAGTGCGACCATGCGAATACCCGAAAGTGCGACCATGCGAATACCCGAAAAGTAAGAAAATACGAACATCACGTTCAGCTTGTACTCTAGAGCACCATGTATGCCACTCGCGCAGTAAGTGGGTCCGGGGGAGGGGGGGGGGGGGGGGGGCGAAGTCCAGCCGTCCGCAGGACCTAATCATGACATTGCTGCTATCAAAATGTTTTAGTTTAAGCTTCAACAATTGAAAAGGTACTGAGAAAATTAGTGTATAGGATTTGATTTTGTATGGGAGGTGGTAGAAGGAGTGGGGAGTTCTTAATTAATTTTTCTTAAATAACTATAAACATCATTCAGTTGGTATGTTTGAAATTGTAGATCAGTAGGATTCATACTTTTCAAGAAAATCAATTTTTTGTAAAGTTGTGAAATTATGTCATATTGTATGGGAGGGGGTAGAAGGAGTGCAGGTAATCATCTTATTTTTTTCGGTCTAACTAAGAATTCTAAATAAATATTTTGTGCACCACTTCAGCTAGATTCATTTTATACGTACTGAGTAAATTGGTTTATAGTATTTTATGAAAAAGTACAGTTTGTGTGGAAGGTGGTGGAAGGGGTGGGGGATTCTAATAATTTTTATATAGTATATTGATATCATCATAAAAATAATATATTCTAAACTTCAGATCAAAAGTTTTCACACTTTTTGAGAAATTTTGTGTTAAATGCCGAAATTGAGTAATTTTGTATGGGAGGGGGTGGAAAAAGTGGAGCGATTTGGCCCGTTCACGAACTTGATCTTATCTTTTCACCAAAAATAACGTGTACAAAATTTTAACTTCATAGCTCGGCGCGTTCTCTAGCTAGAGTGCAAACAGGCGGACGACAGAACGGACACATGGTTTCGAGATTTTTGAGCGACAACAAATATTTCTGTACCCTTGGCGACTTTGGGCGAGCAGTATTTCTGGGCGTAACAAACTTTAGAGCAAACTTATAATACTCTCAGATTTCATCTAGTGTATAAAAAGTCAAGTAGTATTATCTCTTAATCTTCTCGGTAGAGAATGACGATGATATTTGCTAATCATAAATAATATGTGCGGAGCTATTTACTTCATTTAAACCACTTCTTATTCATTCATCCATATGGCATGCTTTCCCCACAACCACACAGACAGTGGCGTAGCGTGATATTAGAAGGAAAAGCTATTCAATGTACGCAGGTACATACATATATGTGTCATTCTTTTACAAACCGTACGGATTTGCCGAAAAAATTCACGTCTGTTTCTAGAATCGCCTTATTTTTTTTTTATGTGTTATATATATGAAATAAACCGACACGTATGCGGGGATTTTTTTTTAAATTGTTTATTTTAAAAATATGGATGATTAAACATTTTGAGAATCGTTGGTTTTGCTCTTCTTAAAAAGTTATTATCTTCGGTTCTATTTGTCCCACAGATTTCGTTCTTATCTCATTTTAAAGGTAATTTTGTAACCTTTTTACTACATTGTTCCAAAAAAAATTGTCTTGTTAAATAATTGTAGTTATTAGCAATTAAAGCGCTTAAAGTTGATTTGTGTTAGTGACGCGTCGACTTTTTTATTCCTCGGCGTTGGCCAAAAATTCTGATTTTATTTATTTTAAGGATAAATAATTGAAAGGAATATGAATTTATTCATCAAAATATAGGCTGTAACTGCACTTATTACGAGTAAAAATAACGTTATTGTTAAAAAAATCTTAAAATCTGCAATAAAAATTTCGATATCTCGGCTCCGGGTAAGTCAAATTGAACTTCAAGCCCCGCAAATTCTTTATCAGAATGTCCACAATACAATAAGACTATAAAGGTTAGTTGGAAATTTCATTTAGTCCTTCTGCCTTAAAAAAAGAGTTAAGAATAAATTTACTCGAAAAGTCATTTTCTAATAAATTCATGAGGTGAAATTTCTATGAAACCGGCTAAATTTGGGCTGAATTTTGATTCAGTTATTTAAAGTGTATTTATTAAGAGACAATGCCGCAAGTTTTGGTAGAATATCTTTTTTACAGTCTATGAGATACTCATTTCCTTCCAAAAACACAGATTCTTTGAAAATTGTCAAAAATGTCTTGAATAACAGTCTATATATCAGGTTTAAATAAACCGAATTTAGCAATGTACCACTCAAATGAAAGGTCTAAGTGTCTGCAATCGAACTTCATTTTTAGTTTTTCGAAACTGTTTAGTATAACGTAATAAAGCTCAAAAAACCTCTAAAACAGACGAAAATTTGCTAATTTTGCTATTTCTCGAGTCTTTCTCCCACTCCCCCAGTGGCCGCAATATTTTTATCATAATCTACGCAAAAAAACAATGAGGTTAAAAACAACATCGAAATCGCAGCATTTCGCCAAACAGACCTTTTTTGATCTAATCCGACTGGACTAATTGTGCACTCGCTCTGTCAGAAAAATGTATTATTTTATTGATATTATGTAAGTTAGTTTTGATAAAATTGAGGAAATGCCATTGCAATACGTGAACGGCTACGGTGTCATGATGCAAACATTCGGAAATCATTACTAAGCTTTTCATTTATAGTACGTGTTTATTGCTTTTGTTGTAAATCGCAAACGGATGCACTGTTGCCTGATCATTGTTCCAATGTACGCCTTGAATAGCATTTCGGATCACACGAGCGTAGTTGTCAGCAAAATCACAAATAACAATGCATTCATTTTGCCCTAAATTGTTTCTTTTATTATTCATACGCGCCCAAATGGTGCAAATTATTTTTTTTCTGTTGATCCCGTTATTTCTCCACTTTTTTTTAAATGTATTTTTTAGAGAATCAATCAAGGAATACGATGGTATTTTTTTCGATTTTTTATCGGCTGGGCGCAAGTATGAAAATCGACTTTAAGTGCTTTAATTGCTAATAACTACAATTATTTAACAATACAATTTTTTTGGGACAATGTAGTAAAAAGGTTACAAAATTACCTTTAAAATGAGATAAGAACGAAATCTGTGGGATAAATAGAACCGAAGGTAATAGCTTTTTAAGAAGAACAAAACCAACGATTCTCAAAATGTTTAAACATCCATATTTTTTAAAATAAACAATTTAAAAAAAAAAATCCCCGCATACGTGTCGGCTTATTCGATGTATACTACCTATAGAAAAATTTTGGAAGCAATAGAAAATATGTCGTCTAATTAGGTGTACGGTTTGTAAAAGAATGACCCATATATGAATTCTCATTCTTATTAAAATAAAATATCACTGTGGAAGTTTTTGAAGATAGAATTCTGGGGTTCGGATCAAATTTAGAACATAAATTTTAATGATCAACGCTTTTCTGTCATGTTTGTCTACTAATTGTTCAAATTATTCAAGTCACAAAATTCTTCAATAATTTTTATCACCAGATATCAATTTATATATTAGCAGTAAAATAGTTTTAATGATTCGATAATGACGTTTTTCTACGCAATAGCTCAAGATCTAAAATACAATCTGAAAGAGTCATAAATATGCAGCATTGATAAATATCTAACAGGTAGTTTTAATAAAGATTATAGATTTTTTACATGTAACGATTATATGAAGATCTAAAAATCAATCACAATCAATCAAACCTAAATCCGAAACCTTCCGGCGGCAGCTTTTAATTTTTCTTTATCATTTTAATAATAAAGTATTGTGATCGGCTTGGAAAAAAAGAATTGCAACCCTGAAATTTGGTTTTTTTTCGCGTGAAGCCTTAGAATGGAAAAAAATCCGTTTGTCTGTACGCCATCCGCCGGACGCCGATTGTACGCTCAGCGCACATTAACTTCCAAACACTTTGAAATAGAAAGTTAATTTTTGGGGGGATTGTAGATAATTGCGGATCTCAGGCGGACACCCATTTTGGGAGGTGTAAGGGTTCAGAGCGTGGGGGTATCGCTAAAGCCAAAAATTAATTTTCAAATATATCAACTATGGTTCCAGCTAGGAAGCTTAAGATGAACATACATATAGAGGGGTTTGTGGGACAAATTTTAAAAATAATTTAATTTTTTTATTCATTGGGGTACAAAAAGGGAGGGCTACAAACAAATTGTCCGCCGAATTTTTTTTTTCAAATGATTATATCTTCGAAATTACTTACTCAAAAAATTCATATTTCGGGACCATTAAGTTGGTATACAGATTAACCAGAATTAGCTTCAAGGAAGGCTAATTGTTGTAAGGGGGAGGGTCAGAGGGGGTGCAAAGAAAAACACTTAAAAATTAATATCTCGACTATCTCTTAAGCTACGTAATTTAAACTTAGATCATATATTAAGCTAGGAAATTATAAAAAAAAAATAATATTTGGACATAATACTAGTGGGGGAAAATGGGGAGCATTTCAAAAATGATGAGCATTCCAAAATTTCAAACCGTTATATCTCAAAACTTAGTACAGATATCAGATTGGAATTTTGTCAGATTGTAGAACTTCACAGTCTTTAATTTTAAGTTGGGAGGTGTAAGGGGAGGGAAGTGGTAAGCAAAAATTTTGTGTGATATTTTAGGGCTCTGGTGAAAGATACAAAGTTTAAATTTTGCATGTGTATTCAACTATTTTATATGCATGAAAAAAAAAAATTTATTCCACAATTGTTATACACCGAAACGTGAGTGTCTAACGTGCACAAGGTGTTTCATTTGTAATGAAAAACAACATAAACTGAAAATTTTTGAATGAAATTTTAAGGTAGAAACATGAAATTTTCCAAAATGCATTTAAAAAATCCTTGAATGTATGAAATATTAATTGGTCGAATACCACCAAAACTTTACCCCCTCCCATACAAAATTATTTTCTTGACAATTTTTAAGAAATCAATTATCATCTAACTATTAAATTAGCACAAAAACTTTAGAAAATAGTTCAAACGAAACTGTGTCAAAAGTTTTGAGATCGCAGCTGCCCTTCTACCCCCTCCTATACAAAAGTATGATTTCGACCAATTTCAATAAATCAACTACTAACCAACCAATTAAAAGCCAAGAACTTGAAATTTTATATGAGCACCTTACGAGAGAAATGAAATAAAACTGCATCACAAATTTTACAATTCTCTTACCTCTACTCTCTCCCATACGTGAATGTAAAATACACCGAATCTTATGAAAATTCTATGCAACTTCGTCTATGACATTGCCATTCTATGCAGATAATATTTGGCGTGATTCAAGCAATCAATTAAAAAATTATTAACATCTACCCCTACCTTCATAAAAATTCAAACTTGCATAAAGGAATGAAATATTGATTACATATACTGGAGCTATTGATCGTATTCGTAATTAAGTGTTAAATTGCCAGCAGCTCTGCCCTAAAGGGCACTTATGAAAGAGGGTTCCACTTAGTCTTCCTTAACCTCTCTAACCTGCATATTGACTTTCCATGCATTCTCAACTTGTCCCAAAAATAATAAAGTTGCACCCGACTTGTTGCCAGTTTATTTTAGTTTAGTTATTGGCTCATAATAAAAAAAATAAAAGAAAAGAGATGTTGCTAAGATCTACAAAATTGTTTACAGCACTTTGATCAAAGGTATCCTCTTCGGTAATACTGTCAACACTGTCCCTTCTTTTTGATAATTTTTTCGTCGATAACGAAATTTCAATAATTGGCAGCACTTGTAACGACGAAAAGTGTTAAGAGTGACGTGTGAATGAGAGAATGGAAGCACATTCCACGAAGCTTCCACGCTTTCTATGGCAGTGGAATTATTTGTAGCGGAGCGCGAAGATTTTTCTATGGATGGGCCGTGAGCGTCATAAATGAAATGTAATTTTCAAATCGTATCTCGACGTTTTTCCTCGCGAGAATACTTAACTTTTGAGTCCAACGTTCTTTGTTTTGAGAATGCTGGGGGCTTTCGAGTCCAATGCGTTCTGTAGAGCTCAACGGTTGTGTACTGTGATCAGCGAAAATAATGTCTAATTTTTAAGTAGAGCATGTATTTTTAAATGATTTTGCAAATTTTTTGTTTACTAAATTTATTGCAATGAGGTAAAATGTAAAGGAAGCGAACGGTTCCAAAATACTAAAGAGGAAAGAAGTATAGAGTACCAAGGGCTTAAAGGCTAAAGTTAGCACTTTGATAATAATCGTATAATTTATGTATTATCAAATATAAATGTGTGGTTATAATTTTTAATTTTCATTTTTAGGCGCGACTATGGATTCTTAGGTCCTACCTTACATCAAGCTGTGGTTAAAGCTAGGAATGCGCCTCCAACAGTACCAACAACAAATAGCAATAGTATTTCAAATAGCTCTTCAGTTGCTATAGCCAATGCGCCAATAACAGCCGCAGCTACGGCTACAGCATTGATTCGTAACCAAGTATCGCATATATCATCCAGGACAAGCAATATGTAAAATAATTATAATTTTAAATTAATTATACCAAATAATTATTAATATTTTTTTTTAGCCCAGCACAAAACATGAGTTCTCAAATGCAGAGATCTATTTCACAAACGCAAAATGTGCCTAGCCAGCAACAGAAATATGTCATTGTTACTCAGAGACCATCAACACCCCAGTCAGGTAATAATTACTTGCATATTTTTAAACTGTATATCATTATATTGCTGAGCTACAGTATTGGACAAACCTAAAGCACCCCTTTGCGAAATATCAGTTATCCTCTGATATTATCAGGAAAACTTGATGAAAAAAATTTGTTCTTAGTTTTTATTATTTATTTACATGTGTATTATAAAAAAACATAACAATGACAATTCAGTCTTTTCAACAACAAAAAATAAAACAAAAATATTTCTCAGTACTCAAAAGTTGCCTGGACAAAACTAAAGCACCCTCTAGCGGACGATCAGAATTTATACCAAATGTTGGGTAGTTTTAGTATTTCGTCGCCAGTCCTTTGTTTGTAATAACAGCAGCACATCTTTTTGGCATAGAAGATATTATATTATCAATGAACTCTTCAGGAATATTTTCCCACGCTGTCTTAATGGCTTCGAAAAGTAACGGTTTTAACCTGCAGTCTTCCCTATTGATCCTCCTTTTAGCAATTTCGCACATGTTCTCAATCGGGTTGAGATCAGGAGATTGCGCAGGCCAATCCAAAACCTCTATCTTATTCGTTTGTAGCCCAGTCTTGCACAGCTTAGAGGTATGCTTAGGATCATTGTCCTGCTGAAATCTCCATTTTAGTGGCATCTCCTCTTCAGCGTACGGCAGCATTATGTTTTGTAAAATGTCAACGTATACGAAACGATCCATAATACCATCAATTCGATGAATTGGTCCAATATCTTGTCCAGAAAAGCAACCCCAGACTAAGACATTACCTCCTCCATGTTTGGTTGTTGGGGTGCGGTACTTAGGGTCGTCGTACATGTTTTATTCCATCAGAATATTTTAAATTAAATTTCGATTCGTCGGAAAATAATACAGTTCTCCACTTTTGAATAGTCCAGTCTAAATGGTCGTTGGCAAACTTTAACCTGGCCCTCCTGTTCTTTTCTGAGATGAAAGGCTTTTTTGCAGGCCGATAAGCCGGCAAACCAGCTTCTTCAGCTCTTCTCCTAATTGTCCTTGCACATACTGGTAACTTGAAATCAATTTTAATTTGATTAGAAGAGACCGTAGGTTCAACTGCAATCCTTTTTTTGATCAAAGAATCATCTCTTCGTGTTGTTTTTTGAGGCCTTCCTCCAGAATGTACAGGAGATATGCGACCCGTCAGCTCATATTTTTTGATTAGTCGCGATATAATTGACCGAATTATCGAATATCTTTTACTAATACTATGTCGAGATAATCCACTTTTATAATCAAATATAATTTTAAGTTTAATTTTACTACAGTACGTGTTTCTTGCCATTTTTAGTCTCTTAATGTCTTAACACAAAGAACAGAATGCGCGCCACTATTCACGACAGAAATTTTGCACAAATGCTGAAGTAATGATGAAATTTTAATGATTCATATCAGACAAATGCATTTGTGATGCAATAACTATTTCCTGCTAACTGTTCGGCAGTAGCGCTACGAAAAAAGTGAGTATAGAAGAGGGGTGCTTTGGTTTTGTCCAGGCAACTGTTGAAAAGACTGAATTGTCATTGTTATGTTTTTTTTTTATAATACACATGTAAATAAATAATAAACACTAAGAACAAATTTTTTTCATCAAGTTTTCCTGATAATATCGAGGATAACTAATATTTCGCAAAGGGGTGCTTTAGTTTTGTCCAATACTGTATATGGTGACGAATTAGTTACAAGTTGAAACTTTTTTTTGAGTTAGGGCTGTCTACAATGGAAGCAGCAGCTTTGACTTCGACCTTTTCATATAAATTTGCATTCAATTTTACAAAGTATTCAAAGAATCTCCATACAAATTCAAAGAGAACTCTAGTGTGACGATTTAAAGAAATTACTTTTTAAAACTTTGTGCATGGGGTGGTGCTGGTTCCCAAAAATTCGCATGTAATATAAGACATTATTCAATTTTCATTTGGCTTACAAAATATTATTACTTTTTGCAAATTAAACTCATCCATGGGGAAATGGTAAATAGATCATTTAATAGAAATTGTGGAAATTTTGCTCTGAAAATGTCGCTGTTCAGAAATGGTAAAACCATGCAGCAACACAAAATTCATTTTTGTCTATCTTTCTCCAATTACGATTTTCTGGGACAGATATAGTGTTTGGTTCAGGCCATGACAAATCATGAACGGTCCATTGCATACAAATGAATTTCCACAAAGTCTTAGCCAAATCGAGCATTGGCCGCTTCCCTTCTAGATTTCTTAAAATTTCTTTCTGTGGAGGGATAAGGGCCTTTTGCGCAACTGCCGTCTACCTACGAATTTATTTATTTTTGAGATTGAGGTAGTACTGACATATTCACGTCGAAAGTGTGCCTGAACTATGGGTCGACCGTGATTTAAACTCGGATTGCAGACAAACACGCTATCCACTAGCCTATATCAAGTTTATTGAGGTGAGGCTAGGCTGTACCCAGGATATAGTCTATTCACACTTGGCTTTACCCAGGATATAGCTAGTGGCAGCCCATAAATATTTGGAGTGGGTGTTCAATCGGCAAAATACTTGGGCTTATATTTAATTGTGACGTGCCATGGAAAAAGGGACCTTATCTTGCAAAACTGAGCTTTTGGGACCATTGGAAAATACATGCCCCTATAGGGGGTCTTAACAGGAATTTGATTGATTGATGAAAATACACAAAACTCTACAGAGAACTGCGAAGAAATTGCGAGTCAAAAATTGGCGAAGTTATAACACTTTAAATGATAGAGTTGAATAGGGGTATTTTCGAGATAATCGATGTTGAAGTTTCATTATGCATTTCTAAGCTCAGCCATCATTTTTTACCCGTCTCCCCTCCCCATCCCCCTCCCCTCTTAACACCACACCAATGTCAAACACCCAAAACATGAAATTTGACCCAAACTCGTGTTTTTGCTAGATAAGGTTTCTTTTGCCATGGCGCGTCAAAATTAACTCCACCGCGAAATGCTAAGAATATTTTTAGTTTGCGTCATGATGCCCTTTATTTCCGATTGCACACTCAAATTTTGCTACACTTTCGAAATTGTCCGACTAAAGAAGTAGGGTAGCTAGGGTATAGCCTAGTAGGTAGCGTATTGATCTTGTAATGCGAAGGTCGTGAGTTCAAATCCCGATCGACGCAATATATGATTCCAGCACATTGCCTGCTTGGATATACCTTGGTCACGTCAATCTACGAAAATGAAAAATTCGTAGAAAGAGGGCTGTGCGAAGGGCTAACAACCCTTTCACAATAAGTAATGAAAAATGTTAAGGAACCTGAATGTCAGGAGGCCAAGGTCCGATTTGGGCTGTAGTGCCATTGTAGTAGAAAGAAGTAGGGTTCTTTACACATTATCTCTTTTATTGTATTAACAAAGTTTTATAATTGATTGTAACAAAAACAAGCAAAGTGATACCTCGAAAACTTGTTTTTAGACGTTTCATGACCAATTAAGTCAAAAATGCAATAATAAAAAACCCGCCAGTACGCTTTTCAAATCCAACGACTGATATCTCCGAAACCCTTAAACAAAGTTTAACTTTTTGGGTTGGGGAGTTTCTTTATTTTTGGCGGTATTTGTAGAATCGGAAAGCGGAGTGAGGGCTAGAATCACACACTTCATTTGTTAATATGCGAGATATGGGATGCAGATAGAATTTGGAAATACGGCGCTGGTTTGTTGGGAGAAAAGTGGACTAAGAAAAAAAGTCGACTGAATTTATTTATGATTATATCTTTGAAACTACTGAACACAATAAGTTCATATCTTACAGAGAGAGGGCAAAGCAAAATGATTAAAAATTAATAATTCGACTATCTTTCAAGATTCGAAATTCAAATTTGAAACATACATCTGTAGAGATAGACACAAAACAAAAAAAAAGATTCGTATATAACAGTAGCGTAACTGATTACGACGCCCGACAGCAACAAAAATGCTTCACACATCGGTGAAATGTGTTACTTCTTCTGTGGTAATATCATTAGGAAGAAAAGAAAAATGTCTAAGGAAAAATGACATTTAAGCACAACGAACGATTTTTTCTCTGAGAAAAATACTTGAATTTTGTTCGTCTTTATATAGGGTGTAGCGTAGTGTGTCGCGTGTTGGTCTACAACACGAAAATCGTGAGTTCAATCCCCGATCGACGTATTGTATAATTCCAGCACACTGCCTGCTGTGATATAACTCGGTCACCTCAATCTACGAAAATGAAAAATTCGTATATAGAGGATTGTGCAAAGGCTTGACAACCCTTCCACAATAACTTATGAATGGAAGGAATCTGAAATTTAGGAGGCCAAGGCTCGAATTAGGCTGTAGTATATAAAACGCAAAATTTTTGATTGTTGATATTTCAATAAAAAATGTTGCGTTTTAAGCAAATTTTTTAATCGAAATTTCGCGTCCACCCTTATTTCCGGGGCTGTAGCCAGGTTTTGTTTTCATAAGTGGTTAGGAAATCAACAGATATGGTTACAATTGACAGAAATGGCAAGCATTAAACAAGAAAATAATTATTTCTCATAAGATTATTGAACATGAGACTTGCTCACTATGCAAATTTAAATGGAGTTTGCACAATGACTGACGAATTTCTTTTTGGCATTTGGGTTCGTTCTAATTTTCAGCAACTTTAATAGCCGCGGATGTCAAAGTTACCTTAACTTGCATCTGCGGCGAAGGCGTATTTTCGCATTTTGATTGCTTGAGAATGGTGTTCAGCCACTTATTAGAACCCTAATTTAGAGCTGAGAATTTGAAAACTCAGTTTTAACGCAGAAGACGTATGTGTTATGTAGATCGGCTATCCTCAAGCGAATGACGTAGGCTTCGTGTTGAAAGTGTAAAAAAATGTATGAAAGTTTAAAATATTAACTGGTTTAATAGCTTTACTCTATGCCCCATAAAAGAAAAGTATTATTTCCAATTTTTTTTTTAATTAAATTAATTATCAGCATTTAATACATTTTATAATATAACTTTAACCATACATTTTAAGATTATTTGTTCATGTTTGTTTTCTTTTGACAGCACATCAGCAAGCGTCATCAATAGTGCAACAAAATGGGAGTGGTGTTCTTAAATTTCAACAAAATTCAAATACTTTGCAAGTAAGTATTGTTGTATTATATTATTGACAATTTATGTCCTTGTAAGTTATACAAAAATATGAACTTTAATTTTCAATTTCAGTAACTTAGTTTCACATTTAAAATGCTAATAAAAACAAATTTGTATACGTGATTTACATCGCACAACGACGTTCTAGCCAATAAGTCGTGAATTGTTTTTCACTCCAGGAGACCTTAATTAAGCGCAAATTTTCCTATTGGCATATTCTCCAGATATTCTAAAATATATTTACAAATAAATCATAAGAAACATTCAACAGCTATTAGGGATAATTACCTAGTTAAAAAGGAAACATTTACAGTTACTGTCGTAATCCCAAAGAAAGAATCGAGCAAGTGGAATTGGTTCGGAAACCCAAATCCATGTTTAAAGTCCAACTGTTTTTTTCCATGGCTGCCTAATAATTTTTCAACATCTTATCTAAAAAGACTTAAATTGAAAGTAAAACTACAAGATGGGTCCTTAACGTTCAAGTCAACATTATTTCTTAGAACATTCCTCTATAATTTTGTATATATACCTAGTCCTGCCATAAGTTCTGTCACATAATTTCTCACATTGGCAACAACTTTATTTAATGAGTGACATTTCAATATCGGCCAGTTTTATAAACGTCATAATGTTGTTGACAGTTGATGGTCATTTAAAGTGTGTTCGTTAACGTGTGAAGATGGAATGGGGTGTAATAGAAAACCGAACTGCAGTGATTGCACTACATAAGTGTGGAAAATCCGCGAGTGAAATTTTCAAGTTGTTGTGCCCGTTAAAAATAACGCAAAGATTTGTGTATCGTGCGATCCAGAGATATAACGCGATCCAGACTATTGAAGATCGACCTCGTTCTGGACGTCCGCGTGATGTACGTTCTTCTGCTGCCATCAAAGCGGTCGAGAGTCGAATTCGTCGAAATCCGCTTCGTAAACAACGAATCATGGCTCGAGAGATGAACATCTCCACCCGAAGTATGTCTCGCATCATAAAATCTGACCTCGGGATGAGTGCCTTTCGACGATCAACGGGACATTTGCTGACTGAGCAGTTGAAGCAAATTAGGAGCACCAGATCGAAAGAGCTCCTTCGGCGGTACGGCAACAACAAACATCGAGAAATTTTATTTACCGATGAAAAAATTTTTACGGTGGAGGAACATTTCAACCGCCAAAATGATAAGGTGTATGCCCACAGCTCCATAGAAGCCCGAGAAGTTGCTACTAGGGTACAGCGAGGACATCATCCAGCATCAGTCATGGTATGGTGGGGTGTCAGCTACGAAGGGGTCACCGAGCTTCATTTTTGCGAAAAAGGCGTAAAAACTGCAGCGAAAAATTATCAAACGGACATCCTGGAGGGATGTGTGAAGACGCTGAACTCTACGCTATTCAACAATCGACATTGGGTTTTCCAGCAAGATTCTGCGCCAGCCCACAAAGCTCGAACCACACAAGCGTGGTTGGAAACCAATATTGCACAGTTTATAAGGGCGACGGAATGGCCTTCTGGGAGCCCAGATTTGAATCTCCTGGACTACAAACTGTGGGCGGAGTTAGAGTCCATGGTGTGCACGAGACGACACCCAAATATCGAGAGCCTTAAGCGATCTTTGACAGAAGCAGTAGCTAATTTTCCGCTAGAAACAGTGCGTACTGCTATCGATGACTGGCCCAACAGATTAAAGAGCTGTGTTAAGGCTAAAGGCGGCCACTTTGAATAATTTGTTGCTTATTTTACTTCCATTAGTATGCCAAAATAAAATATATTTTCCTTTGTCAAAAACTCTTTTTCATTTATACAAAAATTGCCCATATACGTGTGACAGAACTTATGGCACGACTAGGTAGTATACATTGAAGTGCGCTAAGGGTTGCTGGATTGCAAGTAAAATAAAACGAGTTCACCTTTTAATTCACGACACAAAAACTTTATTATAATATTTTCAAAATCACTTAAACAATTTTTGTTTACACTATGTGCTTCTTATTCACACCGTTATCAATATCCATCACACAACTTACTTGCTTTCGAATTTTGAATGTCCCTTCCACACATGCTCGCCTCTATAATTTTTTTTTTGCAGAATGACCTGTGTTATACACTCCGCGACAACTGTTTATGACCAACCCAATTTTTCTAAGAATTCCATAATTACGTAGTAAAATTCAATGATCTGCTTTGTCATTTTATTGCTTAGGTAAAGTAAGTTCTTGACGCATCTAAATTAAAATTATTCTCTTTCGCTACCTGAAAACAGAAATTAAATTGCCTGAAATGGTATTCAAAAGCGCGACAACTGTTTATGACCAGCAGTTCAATTTCGTTATTTCTGGCGAATAGACGTGTTTAAAGAGGAAATTTTCGGGTTGTTGTAATTCTTTGTAAGTTTGTGCATGAACAGTTTTTTAGAAAGATTTAAATATTATTGAAATGGGAAAAGGAAGAACTTTAAAGTCTTTCGAAATTGGTCAAATTAAAATATTGAAGGACACAGGCTGCTCAACTAGAGAAATTGGAAGAAAACTGAGGAGAAGTCATGGCGTGATTTTGAATAACCTGCGCGATCCGGAAAATTATGTTGGAAAAAGAGAAAGGGGGGAATTAAAACTGCAACAACGGAAAGGGAACGCCGCAGTTTATTGAGACTTGCATCCAATGAACCACTCACAGCGAGAGAAATAGCAAACAGAGCAGGAACATCTGCTAGCCTAAGGGCAGTACAAACGCATTTTAAAAGAATGTCCACATTTAAAACGAATGAAAATGGCAAGAAAACCAGTTTTAAAGAAGGTTCACCAAGAACAGCGTTTGGCATTTTGTCGAAAATATATGGATTGGACAAGACAAGAATGGCCAAAAGTTATTTTTACTGACGAAAAGCGTTTCTGTCTTGATGGTCCTGATGGTTATTCTTTCTATTTTCACGATATGCGAAAATAAAAGCGATTTCTCTCACGACGACAGACAGCATTTGGTTCCGTAATGGTATGGGACACTGTGTCCCATAACGGCGTGGTCGATTTAGTAGTCCTTGTTGGGAAAAAAACGCTCAAGACTATTAGGAGCTTTTAATACAGGAAAAGATTCAAATTACGGAAGTTGTAGAGAGTACTAATTGGATTTACCAACAGGACAACGCCTCTATACATACTGCAAAGCTTGTCAGAAACTGGATTTCAGAAGAAAATCTTCGTGTTTTGAACTGGCCAGCGTTATCTCCCGATCTGAATATCATCGAGAATTTGTGGGGATACTTATCTCGACATGTGTACGCAAACAGCAAGCAGTACGACAGCAGATCATCCCTTATTGAAGGAATAAAGAGAGAATGGAGGAATATTCCTTTGGAATACGTTCAAAAATTATACAGCTCAGTTCCCAGCCGAATTTTTGAGACAATAAAAAACAGTGGAAAACACACTCACTATTAAAAAATAAATTTATTATAAATTATTTTATTTGTCTTATTTTTCTCCGTAATTTTCATGTGGTCATAAACAGTTGTCGCGCTTTTGAATACCATTTCATACAATTTATTTCTGTTGGCAGGTAGCGAAAGAGAATAATTTTAATTTTGGTGTGTTACGAACTTACTCCACCTAACCAATAAAATGACAAAGGAGATCATTAAATTTTACTTCGTAATTATGGAATTTTAGAAAAATTGGGTTGGTCATAAACAGTTGTCGCGGAGTGTAGGCAATTTCGGCCTTTATGTGCAATGCACAAACACAATCATGGAGGGAGGGAATGGGATTGGGAAGGTAGGGTAAAGGGGAGTGAGAACGACCGTAACAAGTGGAGAAGCTGGTATATTTTTTTTTACTTTACTTGCTGTAAACCCATAACGAAATTTTTGAAGAGAAGAAAAACTGTTTAATGTTTCAAATGCATAGCGATTACTTAAGTTTTTGGGGAGTTATAAGTTAGCCCCATGCAAACTCATAACTATTGAGACAGTGATCTGTGAGATTACCCTGTATAGGCTCACAGTCACGACGAGGGATTTTCAGGTCTGAGGAGGAGAGGGTACGAGCCGGCCCAATGTAGTCTCATAACCAGAGTCAAAATTTGAGTTACACGTATGACTGTGGAACTACCTTGTGTAGGTCCACAATTACGTAAAAGAACGTTGGAGTGGCTTATTGGGAGGCAACCCTATGTAGGCTCACAATAGCACGAAATTTTTGAGTTAAGAGAAGATGCACTGAGAGTCTACTTAATGTAGGCTCATAGTCATCGAAAAAAGTGGCGGTATGGGTTTTACTTTACGTAAGATCCTAATCGCGAGTACAAAATTGAATTGAGTTCACCTGATCATCAGGCCCAGTGGGCCAATCGTCTCTCAGCTGTTAGTTAGTTGTTTTAATTTAAACAAATTATCATGTGGTTTTATTGTCACTTAGGCCTACTGGTGGCCCTTACTGAATTTTATTAAAAGTTGTATTAAATTTACTAAAATCTTTCGCAGGAGCGCTTGGAAAGCTCCGTGTCTGCGTTAATCAGATTGCAAAAAGATGACGAACCTCTATCGGGGTCGTCATTTTATACAATTTCTTAGAACTATTACATCAGTTTTTCTGTAACCTAATTACCAATAAATGCAGTTCGAATCTTTTGCCTAGTAAGGCTACCGACACACGATGCGAGTTAATATATATTATCTCGCTTTTCGATATTACTAGTGTCATTATCCTATACATAATTCGGCCTACTTATATCAAAATAGGAAGTTAATATATATTAACTCGCATCGTGTGTCGGTAGCCTAAGCATTATTTTTCGATACTCATATATTACTACCATAGAGTAAATCAATTTTAATATTTTCACTTTCGATTTTATGATCTCAAGTGCCCCAATAAAATTTCATTTGTTTTGGTTTCGTCAATGAAAATTCTATCGTGCGTAATTTCATTTTAAGAACATTCTCATAACGCATTATGACCACAAAACTGAATTCTTTTCCCCTGACCATTGGACCTTTCGCTGCACATGTTTTTTTTTTTATTGAAGTGCGCTATCATATACGTAGCAAGTATGTATGTTGTTTATAATTTCTTCTCGAAGCCGGGACGATTTGTTTAAACTTACGATCGTCATATTACCAGCACATGGCTTCAACATTATGTTAAAGTCGGCTTGTTAGTTTATTTACGATTCTCGTATTACCGCGTGCGACTTTACATAGAAATTATAATAGTTTTGTAATCGTGTTTGGTTTGAGGCAGGTTATTTTTGTCCGCCGAATACGATACATTTGTCTTGTTAATTTTAATGATAGCGTCTTAGGTGTGTCAACGATGGTTCTTCCGATCAGATCTTAATTTGGGTTTTTCTAAATGGATTGAACATTGCATTTTATGGTGTACATTTGTAGAAAAAAAATAAGTTTTTTTTAAAGTTTGTCTTACTGTCTATTATCTATACATATAAGTAAAAATTAAAATTTTTTTTTGTATAATTTGTTTAATTTTATTATTATTTTCTTTTATATATAGTATTCTCTTTAGCTTTTATTCATTCTATTTGATTCTACGCTAGTAAATTCTTGTAATCATTATATTTTGTGTTTATATATTCTTAAATAACATTTTTTTTTATAAATTTACAAAAAAAAATTGTATTAATGCTATGGTTTTTATACTCTAGGTGGAATCTGAGAGTATTATAAGTTTGCCACAAAGTTTGTAACGCCAAGAAATAAGGCTCGGAGAAAAAAATGAATGATACAGAAGTTCATGTAATCACTCAAAAATCTCAAAACCGGATGTCCGTCCGTCCGTGTCCTCTCTAGCTTGAGAACGCGTTGAGCTAGAAAGTTCAGATTTTGTATACGTCGTTTTTAACAAAAAAATAAGGTCAAGTTCGTGAACGGGCCAAATCGCTCCAACCCTTCTACCTCCTCCCAAACAAAATGACACAATTGCGCAATTTGACAATAAACGGATTTGCTCGAAAAGTATAAAAGCTATTGACCTGAAATTTGGAATATATTACTTTTATGATAATATTAATCTACCGTATAAAAATTATGCGTGTCTTCCTCCTCCTTCTACCACCTCCCATACAAACTGTACTTATCATGAATTACTCTAAACCAATTTACTCAGTGCGTATAAAATTTAGGGGGCTGAAATTGTGCACTAAATATTTATTTAAAATGGTTAGTAAGGCCAAAAAAAATAGATGATTAGCTTCACCCCTTCTATCCCCTCCCATACAAAATGACACAATTGCGCAATTTGACAATAAACGGATTTGCTCGAAAAGTATAAAAGCTATTGACCCGAAATTTGGAATATATTACTTTTATGATAATATCAATCTACCGTATAAAAATTATGCGTGTCCTTCTCCTCCTTCTACCACTTCCCATACAAACTGTACTTACATATATTGAATTACTCTAAGCCAATTTAATTTTACTACGTATAAAATTTGACGGGCTGAAATTGTGCACTAAATATTTATTTAAAATTGTTAGTAAGGCCAAAAATTAGACGATTAGCTTCACCCCTTCTACTCACTCCCATACAAAATGACACAATTTCGCAATTCGACAATAAATGGATTTGCTCGAAAAGCATAAGCAGTCTGAATTTTGAGATATATTACTGTCATAATAATTTCAATCTACAGTATAAAAATGTTTGGCGTCCTCTCTCTCCTTCCACCCTCTCCCATACAAACTACACTTTTTCATGAAATGCTCTAAGCCGGTTTGCTCAGAACATATAACATTTATCGAGCTCACATTTTGTAATAAATACCTTTTGAGCATTATCACTAAGGTCAGAAAAAAAACATAACAGGGCTACGATTGCGCGTAAAACGCAATCTTACAATACTCTAGATGAAATAGAATTTTTTGTGATCCCAAGAAATTTCGCATGGGAAGTATTAGAAGGGATGACAGCATTGAACTAATTTTTCCCCATCATTCTAAAGTAGCTATAAAAATGTTTTGTACAAAATGCTTACTCCAAAAATTGAATGGGAACTGAAAAAATGAGTGAGTTAGATTTAGTGAAAATGTGCAGTTTGTATGGGAGGTGGTAGAAAGGTGGGGCGATTAGAGTGATTTTTTCAGAAATAACTAGGAATATTGTAAAATTGACATCCCTGAAATTTCAGACTAGTGCCATTTATACTTTTCAAGAAAATCGATTTTTTGTGAAGTTGTAAAACTGTGTCATATTGTATGGGAGGGGGTAGAAGCAGTGAAGCTAATCAAATATTTTTTTCTGATCTTAGTGCTAATACTAATTAAGTATTTATTACAAAATATGAGCTCAATAAATGTTATATGTTCTGAGAAAATCGTCTTAGAGCATTTCATGAAAAAGTGTAGTTTGTATGGGAGGGGGTGGAAGGAGAGGGAGGAAGCAAATAATTTTTCTACTGTAGATTAAAATTACTATGAAAATACCATATCCGAAAATTCAGACTAATAGCTTTTATACTTTTCGAGTAAATCCGTTTATTGTCAAATTACGAAATTGTGTCATTTTGTATGGGAGGGGGTAGAAGGGGTGAAGCCAATAGTCTAAATTTTTTTGTGTTTACTAACAATTTCAAATAAATATTTGGTGCAAAATTTCAGCTCTCTAAATTGTATACGCAATGAGTAAATTGGCTTAGAGTAATTCATGACAATTACAGTTTGTATGGCAGGTGGTAGAAGGAGGGGGAGGATACGCATAATTTTCGTACGGTAGATTGATATTATCATAGAAGTAACATATTCCAAATTTCAGGCCAATAGCTTTTATACTTTTCGTGCAAATCCGTTTATTGTCAAATTGCGCAATTGTGTCATTTTGTATGGGAGGGGGTAGAAGGAGTGGAGCGATTTGGCCCGTTCACGAACTTGACCTTACTTTTTTGTCAAAAACGACGTGTACAAAATTTGAACTATCTAGCTCAACGCGTTCTCAAGCTAGAGCGCGCACAGACGACGACGGACGGACGGACGGACGGACGGACGGACGGACGGACGGACGGACGGACGGACATCCGGTTTTGAGATTTTTGAGTGATAATATTAATTTCTGTATTCATCATTTTTTTCTCCGAGCCTTATTTCTTGGCGTTAAAAACTTTAGAGCAAACTTATAATACTCTCAGATTTCATCTAGAGTATAATAATTGATTAGCTTCACTGCTTCTACTCCCTCCCATACAATATGACACAGTTTCACAACATCACGAAAAATCTATTTTCTTGAAAAGTATGAATGTTACTTGTCTAAAATTTAAGAGATATCAATTTTATGATATTTTTAGTTTATTTCTGAAAAATTCACTAAAATCCCTCCACTTTTTCTACCACCTCCCATACAAACTGCACATTTTTACAAAATCTAACACACTAATTTTCTCAGTTCCTATTCAATTTTTGGAGTAAGCATTTTGTATAAAACAATTTTTATAGCTACTTTAGCATGATGGGGAAAACATTAGTTCAATGCTATCACCCCTTCTAACACTCCCCATACAAATTTCTTGGGATCATAAAAAATTCTATTTCATCTAGAGTATCGTGAGATTGCGCTTTACGCGCAATCGTAGCCCGGTTATGTTTTTTTTGTGTTTGTTCCAATTACATGGATTTTGGCAACATTACAAATTTTTTTTTTATTATTCGATTACATTGATTGCATTATTTCAAAAAAAAAAAAATGTTTGTTTTTTTGTGTCGATTACATAAGGTACATTATTTCAAGAGTTCTTTTTTTTGTTTAATTTTGTTTTTCTCAATATTTATGTTTTGTGTGTTTCAATTATATAGATTGTATTATTTATTTTCTTTTTTGTTTTAATTTTATTTACATAATTTATTTCAGGATATTATTTTTTATGCTATTACATTATTTTGTTATTTAAATAATAGTCTTACGTTTCAATATTACGTAGATTTACTTTCTTTAACCTTTTTGGTTTATAACAGTTTTAATTCTTTTCATAGTTTAATATTTATTATTTCAGTAATAATAAAGAAAACAATATACTGTTTACCGTTGCAAGATTTAAATTTTATTTTTTAAAATGATTACTTGGTGATTTTTTTTTCTTCTTTTAAATGAATTTAATTGCTTTGTTTTAAATTAAAAAAAAAATAGTACTTTACGTGTTGTACTTGTTTGAAACGTCTATATTAATTTCAATTGTTTAATGTTAATTTATTAATTTACATCAAAAAATGTTATTATTATTATTTTTGTTTAAAATGAGTGTCGTAAAATTTAGTTCTCATTTTAAAATTGGGTCGTATATTTTACTTTTCTTTTAAAATTAGCGTTATAGAATTTTCTAGTACACTCAAACCTGTTTTTGTGCGGTCTTTTTTTGTGCGATTTTTTATTTGTGCGATTTTTTTATGCGTTTTTTTTTTGTGCGGTTGAAGGTAAATTTATTATTTTTACTATTTAGATACAAATTTTTAGGGTTTTTTTTATGTTTATACTCTAGATAAAATCTGAGAGTATTATAAGTTTGCTCTAAAGTTTGTAACGCCAAGAAATAAGGCTCGGAGAAAAAAATGAATGATACAGAACCGGACGTCAGTCCGTCCGTCTGTCCGTCCGTGTCCTCTCTAGCTTGAGAACACGTTGAGCTAGATAGTTCAAATTTTGTACACGTCGTTTTTGACAAAAAAGTAAGGTCAAGTTCGTGAACGGGCCAAATCGCTCCACCCCTTCTACCCCCTCCCATACAAAATGACACAAAGGCGCAATTTGACAATAAACAGATTTGCTCGAAAATTATAAAAGCTATTGACCTGAAATTTGGAAGATATTACTCTTATGATAATATCAATCTACGGTATAAAAATTATGCGTGTCCTCCCCCTCCTTCTACCACCTCCCATACAAACTGTACTTGTCATGAATTACTCTAAGCCAATTTACTCAGTGCGTATAAAATTTAGCGAGCTGAAATTGTGCACTAAATATTTGTTTAAAATCGTTAGTAAGGCCAAAAAAAATTAGACGATTAGCTTCACCCCTTCTACCCCCTCCCATACAAAATGACACAATTTCACAATTTGACAATAAATCGATTTTCTTGAAAAGTGTGAATGATACTAGTCTGAATTTAAGGGATGTCAATTTTATAATATTCCTAGTTATTTCCTAAAAAATCACTAAAATCCTTCCACTCTCTACCACCTCCCATACAAACTGCATATTTTCACTAAATCTAACTCACTAATTTTCTCAGTTTCCATTCAATTTTTGGCGTAAGCATTTTGAATAAAACATTTTTATAGCTACTTTAGCATGATGGGGAAAAAATTAACTCAATGCTAGCATCCCTTCTAACACTCCCCATACTAAATTTCTTGGGATCACAATAAATTCTATTTCATCTAGAGCATCGTAAGATTGCACTTTACATCGTAGCCCTGTTATGTTTAGACATAATCCTTAAAAATGAATCAGGGCAAAAACAAAGCGAAAAGGAAGGTAATTTCCTTAGAAACTAAGACTTCGATTTTAATACGAATAGCAGAAGGTGAAGGATCCGCAGCTCTTGGTAAAGAGTTTGGATTAGGTGAATCCACTAGAAGAGGCATACGAAAACGTGCAGGTGAAAGAACTAAATCTAGTAATAGTGCCACAAATGAAAGCGCCAAACGAGCATCGTATTCAAGAAACATTTTGATAGAGAAAACGGAAAAGGTGCTCATATTGTGGATTCAAGAATTAACTCAAAAAAGCATCCCCATTGAAAAATGTTCGCATGTGTGTTTTCTAAATCAGATTCCATGAAGTTTGGCGAGATTTCAAGTAGCTGCAAAGCCTCGTAACTTAATTTCCTTTAAAAAAGCAATTCCTAGTTATTTCGTAAATTTTTTAAGTTTTTTTCTATGTGAGACTTTTTTTATGCGGTCCCTATCCACCGCATAAAACAAAAATTTTTTAATTGTATTGCAAAAACTATTTTTTATTGCTACTTGTGAAGTTTTGTGCGATATTTTTTTATGCGTTTTTTTTCATGCGGTCCCTATCCACCACACAAAAACAGGTTTGAGTGTAGTTAATTATTTTGTGTTAGTAAATGTTGTTGCATTAACTCGGCATTGGTTTTTATCCTTTATCTTTTTTAGTATCTCTTGTACTTTGTAATGCATTAATCTTTTTTTGTTCTCATGTAATCTGTATCTTTTCTGGTTTATTGGTAAATGGTCCATTGATGTTGGTATTTTATATTTCATTGCATATGTTAATTCTGTACCGGGTGAATTAAATAACTCTTCATAAACTATAGATACTTCTTTTTTTTCTTTGTTTAAATATTTCTCTGTTTTAAATAATTCTCTTATATGCTTATTTTCGTATTTCGTGTTTTTTCTATTAACTTTATTTCTTGTCGACATTTCATCCGTCGCATTATTTTCTTTATCCCATTTTCGTTTTCTTGTTATTATATAGTTATAATATTGCCTTATTGGCTCCAATATTGGTTCGATTATCTCTTCGGCATTATTTCTATCTAAAATATTAATGATTACTGAATCATCTTCCGGCTTTAGAATGCAATTTCGTACATCTTTTCTTATTTCTTGGGCTGGACACAAGAATTCTTCTTTCCATAATAATTTAAATCTTATCAACTTTTCCTTACGTGATGCTAATGAATGTAATATTTCATTTGCACTATGCAATTTCTCGGGTTCGGGGTTCGCATGAACTGATGTAATTTGCAAATCGGCGTTAGGTTTGCTAGGCCTAGCCCGATTGCTTGTTACACTAAGGAATTCTATATTGCAAACATCCTCTCCTGGGGGATGTCGTGTTTTACTTAAATCGTTTAGCTGTACTCTAAAGGCATTGTCTAAGATATCATTTGACTTGTTTTCTGAGAGAACGGATGTAAACGCGATATCAACATGACTAGATTCTAATGGCCTAGATTGATATTCGTTTACATTTATCAATTCATTCTCGTCGTTTAGTCCATGAATTTTAGATATTTCAGATTGTGTCGAATGAACTTTCTCAGTTTGTAAAGAATAATTTTTACCTGAGATTCTTTCGTTTTCACAAACCTGACCTTGTGAAATTGATGCGACAGAGCTGCTCATGTTGCTAGGATGAGACTCTGTTACACTAGGCAATTTCTCTGTGAGTATCGGTAGGCTAGATTCTTTTAAGTTTATTTTTGCTTGCGGAAACTCGAAACGTTGATATGGTCCGTACACGTTACAGTTAGCAGATAGGAATCCATTTCCTAATAGACCGTCACCAGGTATATGCGGCATGTCATTAATTACATGGAATTTGCATGGTATATTTTGTTCGAATAAAATTTTTCCGTCGCGTTTATACTTTTTACATAAACTCTTAATCCACTAAATTATTTAAAACATTGAATTAAATCAATTGATTATATTACATATAATATTTATTATTATTATATCAATATGTTATTATTATTATTGATTATTTTAATTAACACAATATTTAATATTTTTATATCACAAACAATATATATTTTAATATCACATTTTACTATTTTTCTTAAATTATTTTTATAAAACAGATTTATTAATCGTAATAGCAACGATTATATTTTACGACTATTTTGCAACGTTTTTATTTTTCACCTATCTTGCAACGTTTTTATTTTTCAACAATTTATTATTTAGAGACAGGATTCGCATGCTAAAGTAGAATTACAGTATTAAGTAGAATTACAGTAGCTAATTGCGAATCCTGCTCATTATCAAAATCTATACGAAAAGAGACTGTCGCACCACAACAGGTTCCTTTGGTTTTACCCTGTCCATGCATGCTATTTATTGTTATAGCTTCCTTTTTGTTTATTTTAGCATTGGTCTTTAAAGCTCTTTCTTTCAATAAGTTGATCTCTGCTCCTGTATCTATTAGGAGTTCCACAGAGTCTTTATTTCCTACGTACAATGGTAGTTTAACCATTGGGGTTATAACCCCTTTGGGTCATCATTCTGTATTATTTATTGACGTTGTGAGTTGGCCGAGGTATCTCCGGTCAACCCTCTGGGGTTTTCCGGGACCCTTTTCGTCTCCCATCTATGTTTTGCATAACATTGAGTAATGTTATGTTCATAACTTAGGCAAAAGTCGCATCTGGTTTCCGAGGTTGAAGCTGTAGGTGCTTCTAACCGATTTACCCTTGGCTCGGGTTTGTTTGCCTGACACTCGTTATTGTAGTGTCCCTGTTTCTGACATATGTTACAGAATTTACCGAAACGGCACTCTCTTGATGTGCCCCGGTTTACCGCAGGTATAACACGTTACTTGTCTACGGTTATTTTGCACCTGGTTTTGATTTCTGTTATTGTTATTATTGTTGTTATAACCAGTTCTCTGCTGGTTTTGTTGTCTTTGGCTGTTATAGCTATTGTTTTTGTTACCAACGTGTCTGTTATGTTGCTGATTATAGTCGGGCCTTCTGCCATTGTTATATTGGTTATTTGAATTGGTATTAATATTGAGACCACTCAATATTTGTGCAATTAAATCAGGAGTGACAGTGTTCACTGTGGTAGCCCCTACTGTGGTATTTTCTAGACATTCCATCTCGCTGACTTTTTGCATTATTTCCTTCAAGGTAGTTTCCTTTCAAGTTAGGGAATACCTTTCAAGTTAGGGAATACCTTTCCAGGGACTGGCTAATAATTCCAGTTTTAAATACCAACATTGCGTTTTTCTCGTATTCCATGAGTAACGCACTAGGATTTTCTGGGTATTTTACCCCAATTACAGTTTTGCAGTCCGCTAACTTGCATTCAGGTTTAGTAGCGTACTGTTGTATGCTTTCACCGTTTAGTTGCCCAATATTTCGCAACTCTTCATACAGTATTGTTAAGTCCTTAATGGGGACATTTAGTAATTCCAACTCTATTTCCGAGAAACTTTCGAAATTTTGGTAAGCGTCTCCGCTTACGGCCATTTTGGGAAATATATTGAGGAAGGTTTTTGTTCATCCTCTGCTAAAGTGTAATATGCGGCTCTTGATAGGGCCAGAAATTTATCCAATTCAATTCAAATTCTGATTGAATTCTTCCGTAAAAATTGGAATTTTTGAAATAATTTCAAAACTTTCTTTTAGCAATGACGAGGTCATGAAGTTTGTGATGCGACAAAAAAAAACATGGCGATAGGAGACCTCGTAGTGCACAAAAAAATATTCTACGGAAGACTTCCAGCTCCAACCCCTAGCGACTTAGGGGCGATTTTCTAGTTTTTGGTTCGTTGAGGAGGCTGTCGAACTAAAAGACCAATATCTCCGAAACTACTTGAGATAGCTCGATGTGTAATAGCTTTTTGGAGAGCTTATTAATGTACCCTTCCAACAATTAAAAATCAGCCACAGAGTTGCTAGAGTGGTTTGAACATGAACAATTTTTGTTTTCCTAAAATGTCCTTCAACTTTGAAGGCTTTTTGCTCAAGTTTTTCACTAAGTTTTTTTTTGAGTTTGTGATCTTAAAAACTACCTGACACATTTATCTTTCTTTAAAAAAAATTGTCCTAGCTCGTTTTTTGACCAAGTTATGACCAAAAAACCGAAACTAAACCATCAAATCCAAAATTTCGGCAATGTGAAAAAAACTTTTTTTTGTGGATTTTTTTCATTGCGAATTGAAAAACAACTTAATAATTTAATTTAAAAGTAAAATTTATTGGAAAATAATATCTTTTTTCTAATTATAAACTTAAAGTATATGGATTAAAATATTGTAAGAACCCATAAAGTACGGGTACCTGTTAATTATCTTGTTAAAGTAATAAATCTAAAGGATGTGTGTCTGGATTAAATTATTGGAAAAAGTCATAAAATGCGGGTACCTGTCAATTATTTGTCTTAACTAATAAATCTAAAGGATGTGTATCTGGATTAAATTATTGGAAAAAGCCATAAAATATGGATACCTGTCAATTATTTGTCTTAACTTATAAATCTAAAAATATCTGGATTCATAGTAGGTACCTGAATTAGTATTTAAGAAGCAATTATTTCTACAAACACTTCAGTAACTAAAATTTGATTAAGCAGTTCAAAGTGAAATAATTAAAATAAAGTGAAGTATTACAAGTTTGAAATGGCCGAACAATACAGTAATCAAGAATTAGCTGATATAATTTTTATTTATGGTGAATTTCATGGTAATGCGCGTGAAGCTCCCAGACAATATGCAAACCAATATCCTAATTGAAGACATCCAAATCACGCAACTTTCACAAGAACTTATCAGCCACTTCGTGAAACGGGCAGCTTTACACAACGCGGAGAAGGTCGAGGCACAGCAAGTAATACATACAGAAGAGATGAAAGGATATTGGAGGAAATAGAAAACGACCCAAATTTGAGTACAAGGTCAGTTGGAAGAAGACTGAGTGTGTCATATATGGCAGTACACAGAACCTTAAAAGCAGACCATCAGCATCCATTTCACCATACTCCAGTACAAAGCTTAACTGAAAAGGACAAAGTACATCGTAGATATTTTTGTGAAATTATGTTGTTGCGACACCGGGAAAATCGTGAATTTTTATCTTCAATTTTATGGACAGATGAAGCGCAATTCACCAGAGATGGAGTGACCAACTTTCACAATCTGCATACTTGGAGTCATGAAAATCCGCATGACAAGAAGCAAGTTAAGTCCCAGCACAGATTTTCGATCAATGTTTGGATGGGAGTTATTGGACAAACACTTGTTGACCCCTACATCATACCTGGCAATATGACAGGTGATGTGAACATGAACTTCCTACAAAATCATTTGCCCAATATGTTAGGCGATGAAGTACCATTCATCCTTCGAGACAGGTTATTTTTCCCTACAAGACGGAGCACCACCTCATTTTCGTAGGGATGTGCGAAATTACTTAGACGATAACTATCCTGTACGATGGATTGGACGTGGTGGACCAGTAGGTTGGCCAGCAAGATCAACTGATCTAACACCACTGGGATTCTACAGTATTGGACAAAACTAAAGCACCCCTTTGCGATATATCAGTTATCCTCTGATATTATCAGGAAAACTTGATGAAAAAAATTTGTTCTTAGTTCTTATTATACATGTATATTATAAAAAAAACATAACAATGACAATTCAGTCTTTTCAACAACAAAAAGTAAAACAAAAATATTTCTCAGTACTCAAAAGTTGCCTGGACAAAACTAAAGCACCCTCTAGCTGACGATCAGAATTTATACCGTATGTTGGGTAGTTTTAGTATTTCGTCGCCAGTCCTTTATTTGTAATAACAGCAGCACATCTTTTTAGAAGATATTATATTATGAACTCTTTAGGAATATTTTCCCACGCTGTCTTAATAGTTTCGAAAAGTAACGGTTTTGTCCTGCAGTTTTCCCTGTTGATCCTCCTTTTAGCAATTTCCCACATGTTCTCAATCGGGTTGAGATCAGGAGATTGCGTAGGCCAATCCAAAACCTCTATCTTATTCGTTTGTAGCCAAGTCTTGCACAGCTTAGAGGTATGCTTAGGATCATTGTCCTGCTGAAATTCCCATTTTAGTGGCATCTCCTCTTCAGCGTACGGCAGCATTATGTTTTGTAAAATGTCAACGTATACGAAACGATCCATAACACCATCAATTCGATGAATTGGTCCAATACCTTGTCCAGAAAAGCAACTCCAGACTAGGACATTACCTCCTCCATGTTTGGTTGTTGGGATGCAGTACTTAGGGTTAAATCTTTGACCTTTTGGTTGTCGTACATGTTTTATTCCATCAGAATATTTTAAATTAAATTTCGATTCGTCGGCAAATAATACAGTTCTCCACTTTTGAATAGTCCAGTCTAAATAGTCCTTGGCAAACTTCAACCTGGCCCTCCTATTCTTTTCTGAGATGAAAGGCTTTTTTTGCAGGCCTGTAAGCCGGCAAACCAGCTTCTTCAGCTCTTCTCCTAATTGTCCTTGCACATACTGGTAACTTCGAATCAATTTTAATTTGATTAGAAGAGACCGTAGGTTCAACTGCAATCCTTTTTTTGATCAAAGAATCATCTCTTCGTGTTGTTTTTTGAGGCATTCCTCCAGAATGTACAGGAGATATGCGACACGTCAGCCCATATTTTTTGATTAGTCGCGATATAATTGACCGATTTATCGAATATCTTTTACTAATATTATGTCGAGATAATCCACTTTTATAATCAAATATAATTTTATGTTTATTTTCACTACAGTACGTGTTTCTTGCCATTTTTAGTCTCTTAATGTCTTAACACAAAAAACAGAATGCGCACCACTATTCACGACAGAAATTTTGCATAAATGCTGAAGTAATGATAAAATTTTAATGATTCATATCAAACAAATGCATTTCTGATGCAATAACTATTTCCTGCTAACTGTTCGGCAGTAGCGGTACGAAAAAGGTGAGTATAGAAGAGGGGTGCTTTAGTTTTGTCCAGGCTTGCAGTGATGATCGTTTTGACTCTTGACGTACAAAAACATGAGTACAGGTCTTAAGATCTTTGCAAACAAATGGTTTTTCATGGCAGTGCTTGGTAGGAGAATGCGGTTTAATTTTGTTAATAGTATCTCGAAGGTGTTGAACAAATTCACCAGCAGACAAACTTTGTGGATTTTTGCTAGTATGTATAAAGTCATAAGGTAACATAATCTTAAATTTTGATCATATAACATCTCTGCTGTAGTTGCATTGATATCTTCTCTCAAAGTAGAACGAAGACCAAGAAGAACAAAAGGTAATTCAACCGACCAATTTTGACTTTGTCTACATCTCAAAGATTTTTTAAAAACTCGGTGCCATCTTTCAAGCATACCATTAGCTTTAGGATTATAAGCAGTTGTTCTATTTCGCTTAAATCCTATCATTTTACCTAATTCCGAAAACAGTCGTGATTCAAATTGAGCACCTTGGTCAGTAATAATAGTGACCGGTGTTCCATAACGTAGAATGTATTCTTTAATTAATTTATCAGCGACTGTTTCGGCGTGAATATCACTAAGCGGGTATACTTCTGGCCATCTGGTGAAACGATCAATTACTGTTAAACAGTAACTGAATCCTTTTGATATTGGTAGTGGACCCACCAAATCAATATGAATGGAGTTAAATTTTTCTGAAATTAAATCGAATTCGCCGAGAGGACTCTTAACATGCCGAGAAACTTTTGCTTTCTGACATGCAGTACACTCTTTAGTCCAGTTGCGACAATCTTTGATGATTGATGGCCAGATAAATATATGTCGCATAATTTTTGTTGTAGCTTTAATACCTGGATGTGATAACTCATGTAAAAAATACGCCTACGTAAAGGTTCAGGAATGTACGGTCTTATTCTTTTTTGCGAAAAATCACACCAAAGAGGATTTGATGTACCTTCGAGACAAACTGGTTGCAATTTTGCAATTGCATTGCTTTAACATTAACTAATTCGCTATCTGAAATTTGTGTATTTGCAATTTCAGAATAGTCAATTGTTGTTGGTAAGAATAATTCATCAATTCTCGACAATGCATCCGCAACAAAAAATTTTTTTTTGTTGTTATCGATTTGCTGTTACTAATGTTGTCGGTGATGTTATTACTGCTGCTGCTGTTGCTGTTCTTGATTGATGTAATCGTTTCAGTTATAATGATGATTGCTTGCGGCTGATGTTGTTGCTGTTGCTGTAGTCACTAATATTTATGGTGATATTGCTGCTATTATTTTTATCGGTGTCACCAATTATTTATTGGTGCTATTGTCGGGTTCACCAATTATTTATTGGTGCTATTGTCGGGGTCACCAATTATTTAATGAAAGCGTTTATATTTTTTATATAAACTCTTAATTCACTAAATTATTTAAAACATTAAATTAAATTAATTGATTATATTACATATAATATTTATTATTATTATATCAATATATTATTATTATGATTATTGATTATTTTAATTAACACAATATTTAATATTGTTATAACACAAACAATATATATTTTAATATCACATTTCACTATTTATAATTATTATTTTTTTTAAATTTATTTAAAACAGATTTATTAATCTTAATAGCAACGATTATATCTTACGACTATCTTGCAACGTTTTTATTTTTCAACTATCTTGCAACGTTTTTATTTTTCAACCATTTTTTTTATTTAGAGTCAGGATTCGCCTGCTAAAGTAGAATTACAGTAGTAAGTAGAATTACAGTAGCTAATTGCGAATCCTGCTCATTATCAAAATCTATACTTTGGTTTTACCCTGTCCATGCATGCTATTTATTGTTATAGCTTCCTTTTTGTTTATTTTAGCATTGGTCTTTAAAGCTCTTTCTTTCAATAAGTTGATCTCTGCTCCTGTATCTATTAGGAGTTCCACAGAGTCTTTATTTCCTACGTACAATGGTAGTTTAACCATTGGGGTTATAACCCCTTTGGGACATCATTCTGTATTATTTATTGACGTTGTGAGTTGGCCGAGGTATCTCCGGTCAACCCTCTGGGGTTTTCCGGGACCCTTTTCGTCTCACATATATGTTTTGCATAACATTGAGTAATGTTATGTTCATAACTTAGGCAAAAGTCGCATCTGGTTTCCGAGGTTGAAGCTGTAGGTGCTTCTAACCGATTTACCCTTGGCTCGGGTTTGTTTGCCTGACACTCGTTATTGTAGTGTCCCTGTTTCTGACATATGTTACAGAATTTACCGAAACGGCACTCTCTTGATGTGCCCCGGTTTACCGCAGGTATAACACGTTACTTGTCTACGGTTATTTTGCACCTGGTTTTGATTTCTGTTATTGTTATTATTGTTGTTATAACCAGTTCTCTGCTGGTTTTGTTGTCTTTGGCTGTTATAGCTATTGTTTTTGTTACCAACGTGTCTGTTATGTTGCTGATTATAGTCGGGCCTTCTGCCATTGTTATATTGGTTATTTGAATTGGTATTAATATTGAGACCACTCAATATTTGTGCAATTAAATCAGGAGTGACAGTGTTCACTGTGGTAGCCCCTACTGTGGTATTTTCTAGACATTCCATCTCGCTGACTTTTTGCATTATTTCCTTCAAGGTAGTTTCCTTTCAAGTTAGGGAATACCTTTCCAGGGACTGGCTAATAATTCCAGTTTTAAATACCAACATTGCGTTTTTCTCGTATTCCATGAGTAACGCACTAGGATTTTCTGGGTATTTTACCCCAATTACAGTTTTGCAGTCCGCTAACTTGCATTCAGGTTTAGTAGCGTACTGTTGTATGCTTTCACCGTTTAGTTGCCCAATATTTCGCAACTCTTCATACAGTATTGTTAAGTCCTTAATGGGGACATTTAGTAATTCCAACTCTATTTCCGAGAAACTTTGGTAAGCGTCTCCGCTTACGGCCATTTTGGGAAATATATTGAGGAAGGTTTTTGTTCATCCTCTGCTAAAGTGTAATATGCGGCTCTTGATAGGGCCAGAAATTTATCCAATTCAATTCAAATTCTGATTGAATTCTCCCGTAAAAATTGGAATTTTTGAAATAATTTCAAAACTTTCTTTTAGCAATGACGAGGTCATGAAGTTTGTGATGCGACAAAAAAAAACATGGCGATAGGGGACCTCGTAGTGCACAAAAAAATATTCTACGGAAGACTTCCAGCTCCAACCCCTAGCGACTTAGGGGCGATTTTCTAGTTTTTGGTTCGTTGAGGAGGCTGTCGAACAAGACCAATATCTCCGAAACTACTTGAGATAGCTCGATGTGTAATAGCTTTTTGGAGAGCTTATTAATGTACCCTTCCAACAATAAAAAATCAGCCACAGAGTTGCTAGAGTGGTTTGAACATGAACAATTTTTGTTTTCCTAAAATGTCCTTCAACTTTGAAGGCTTTTTGCTCAAATTTTTCACTAAGTTTTTTTTTGAGTTTGTGATCTTAAAAACTACCTGACACATTTATCTTTCTTTAAAAAAAAATTGTCCTAGCTCGTTTTTTGACCAAGCTATGACCAAAAAACCGAAACTAAACCATCAAATCCAAAATTTCGGCAATGTGAAAAAAACTTTTTTTTGTGGATTTTTTTCATTGCGAATTGAAAAACAACTTAATAATTTAATTTAAAAGTAAAATTTATTGGAAAATAATATCTTTTTTCTAATTATAAACTTAAAGTATATGGATTAAAATATTGTAAGAACCCATAAAGTACGGGTACCTGTTAATTATCTTGTTAAAGTAATAAATCTAAAGGATGTGTGTCTGGATTAAATTATTGGAAAAAGTCATAAAATGCGGGTACCTGTCAATTATTTGTCTTAACTAATAAATCTAAAGGATGTGTATCTGGATTAAATTATTGGAAAAAGCCATAAAATATGGATACCTGTCAATTATTTGTCTTAACTAATAAATCTAAAAATATCTGGATTCATAGTAGGTACCTGAATTAGTATTTAAGAAGCAATTATTTCTACAAACACTTCAGTAACTAAAATTTGATTAAGCAGTTCAAAGTGAAATAATTAAAATAAAGTGAAGTATTACAAGTTTGAAATGGCCGAACAATACAGTAATCAAGAATTAGCTGATATAATTTTTATTTATGGTGAATTTCATGGTAATGCGCGTGAAGCTTCCAGACAATATGCAAACCAATATCCTAATTGAAGACATCCAATTCACGCAACTTTCACAAGAACTTATCAGCCACTTCGTGAAACGGGCAGCTTTACACAACGCGGAGAAGGTCGAGGCACAGCAAGTAATACATACAGAAGAGATGAAAGGATATTGGAGGAAATAGAAAACGACCCAAATTTGAGTACAAGGTCAGTTGGAAGAAGACTGAGTGTGTCATATATGGCAGTACACAGAACCTTAAAAGCAGACCATCAGCATCCATTTCACCATACTCCAGTACAAAGCTTAACTGAAAAGGACAAAGTACATCGTAGATATTTTTGTGAAATTATGTTGTTGCGACACCGGGAAAATCGTGAATTTTTATCTTCAATTTTATGGACAGATGAAGCGCAATTCACCAGAGATGGAGTGACCAACTTTCACAATCTGCGTACTTGGAGTCATGAAAATCCGCATGACAAGAAGCAAGTTAAGTCCCAGCACAGATTTTCGATCAATGTTTGGATGGGAGTTATTGGACAAACACTTGTTGACCCCTACATCATACCTGGCAATATGACAGGTGATGTGAACATGGACTTCTTACAAAATCATTTGCCCAATATGTTAGGCGATGAAGTACCATTCATCCTTCGAGACAGGTTATTTTTCCCTACAAGACGGAGCACCACCTCATTTTCGTAGGGATGTGCGAAATTACTTAGACGATAACTATCCTGTACGATGGATTGGACGTGGTGGACCAGTAGGTTGGCCAGCAAGATCAACTGATCTAACACCACTGGGATTCTACAGTATTGGACAAAACTAAAGCACCCCTTTGCGATATATCAGTTATCCTCTGATATTATCAGGAAAACTTGATGAAAAAAATTTGTTCTTAGTTCTTATTATTTATTTACATGTGTATTATAGAAAAACATAACAATGACAATTCAGTCTTTTCAACAACAAAAAATAAAACAAAAATATTTCTCAGTACTCAAAAGTTGCCTGGACAAAACTAAAGCACCCTCTAGCTGACGATCAGAATTTATACCGTATGTTGGATAGTTTTAGTATTTCGTCGCCAGTCCTTTATTTGTAATAACAGCAGCACATCTTTTTAGAAGATATTATATTATGAACTCTTTAGGAATATTTTCCCACGCTGTCTTAATAGTTTCGAAAAGTAACGGTTTTGTCCTGCAGTTTTCCCTGTTGATCCTCCTTTTAGCAATTTCCCACATGTTCTCAATCGGGTTGAGATCAGGAGATTGCGCAGGCCAATCCAAAACCTATCTTATTCGTTTGTAGCCAAGTCTTGCACAGCTTAGAGGTATGCTTAGGATCATTGTCCTGCTGAAATTCCCATTTTAGTGGCATCTCCTCTTCAGCGTACGGCAGCATTATGTTTTGTAAAATGTCAACGTATACGAAACGATCCATAACACCATCAATTCGATGAATTGGTCCAATACCTTGTCCAGAAAAGCAACCCCAGACTAGGACATTACCTCCTCCATGTTTGGTTGTTGGGATGCAGTACTTAGGGTTAAATCTTTGACCTTTTGGTCGTCGTACATGTTTTATTCCATCAGAATATTTTAAATTAAATTTCGATTCGTCGGAAAATAATACAGTTCTCCACTTTTGAATAGTCCAGTCTAAATAGTCCTTGGCAAACTTCAACCTGGCCCTCCTATTCTTTTCTGAGATAAAAGGCTTTTTTTGCAGGCCTGTAAGCCGGCAAACCAGCTCCTTCAGCTCTTCTCCTAATTGTCCTTGCACATACTGGTAACTTCGAATCAATTTTAATTTGATTAGAAGAGACCGTAGGTTCAACTGCAATCCTTTTTTTGATCAAAGAATCATCTCTTCGTGTTGTTTTTTGAGGCATTCCTCCAGAATGTACAGGAGATATGCGACACGTCAGCCCATATTTTTTGATTAGTCGCGGTATAATTGACCGATTTATCGAATATCTTTTACTAATATTATGTCGAGATAATCCACTTTTATAATCAAATATAATTTTATGTTTATTTTCACTACAGTACGTGTTTCTTGCCATTTTTAGTCTCTTAATGTCTTAACACAAAGAACAGAATGCGCACCACTATTCACGACAGAAATTTTGCATAAATGCTGAAGTAATGATAAAATTTTAATGATTCATATCAAACAAATGCATTTCTGATGCAATAACTATTTCCTGCTAACTGTTCGGCAGTAGCGGTACGAAAAAGGTGAGTATAGAAGAGGGGTGCTTTAGTTTTGTCCAGGCAACTTTTGAGTACTGAGAAATATTTTTGTTTTATTTTTTGTTGCTGAAGAGACTGAATTGTCATTGTTATGTTTTTTTATAATACACATGTAAATAAATAATAAACATAATAGGACTACGATTGCGCGTAAGGCGCAATCTTACGATACCCTAGATGAAATAGAATTTTTTGTGATCCCAAGAAATTTTGTATGGGGAGTGTTAGAAGGGGTGATAGCATTGAACTAATTTTTTCCCCATCATGCTAAAGTAGCTATAAAAATGTTTTATACAAAATGCTTACTCCAAAAAGTGAATAGGAGCTGAGAAAATTAGTGTGTTAGATTTAGTTAAAATGTGCAGTTTGTATGGGAGGTGGTAGAAAGAGTGAGGGGATTTTAGTGATTTTTTCAAAAATAACTACGAATATCATAAAATTGACATCTTTTAAATTTTAGACCAGTAACATTCATACTTTTCAAGAAAATAAATTTTTTGTGAAGTTGTGAAACTGTGTCATATTGTATGTGAGGGGGTAGAAGCAGTAAAGCTAATAAAATCTTTTTTTCTGATCTTAGTGATAATGCTAAATAAGTATTTATTACAAAATGTGAGCTCGATAAATGTTATATGTTCTGAGAAAATCGTATTAGAGCATTTCATGAAAAAGTGTAGTTTGTATGGGAGGGGTTGGAAGGAGAGGAAGGACGCAGAAAATTTTTATACTGTATATTGAAATCTCTATGAAAGTAATGTATCCCGAAATTCAGACTAATAGCTTTTATACTTTTCGAGCAAATCCATTTATAGTCGAATTGCGAAATAGTGTCATTTTGTATGGGAGGGGGTAGAAGGGGTAGAGCTAATCGTCTAATTTTTTTTTGTTCTTACTAAAAATTTTAAATAAATATCTAGTACAGAATTTCAGCTCGCTAAATTTTATACGCACTCAGTAAATTGGCTTAGAGTAATTCATGACAAGTGCAGTTTGTGTGGGAGGTGGTAGAAGGAGGGGAAGGACACGCATAATTTTTATACGGTAGACTGATATTATCATAAAAGTAATATATTCCAAATTTCAGGCCAATAGTTTTTATACTTTTCGAGCAAATCCGTTTATTGTCAAATTGCGCATTTGTGTCATTTTGTATGGGAGGGGGTAGAAGGGGTGGAGCGATTTGGCCCGTTCACGAACTTGACCTCACTTTTTTGTCAAAAACGACGTGTACGAAATTTGAGCTTTCTCTCAACGCGTTCTCAAGCTAGAGAGCGAACGGACGGACGGACATCCGGTTTTGAGATTTTTGAGTGATAATATTAATTTCTGTATTCATCATTTTTTTCTCCGAGCCTTATTTCTTGGCGTTACACATTCCAGAGCAAACTTATAATACTCTCAGATTTCATCTAGAGTATAAAAACTAAGAACAAATTTTTTTCATTAAGTTTTCCTGATAATATCAGAGGATAACTGATATTTCGCAAAGGGGTGCTTTAGTTTTATCCAATACTGTATATATGGGGACACATGAAGGATTTAGTATACGAGATTGAAATATACTTTCAAGAGAACAACTGCAGCAGAGAATTATGAACGCAGCAGACCAAATAAGGGAAAATTTAGCTTCTGTTAAGCTTACGCAAGCAGTTGAGAAAAGATTGAAGAAGTGCAGGGAAAATAATGGTGATCACATAGAAAAGTTAAATTTACACGCAGCCAGTTGAAAAAGATTGAAGAAGTGAAGAAAAAATAATGGCGATTACACCCACTTTTTATGGCTTTTTCCAATAATTTAATCCAGATACACATCCTTTAGATTTAATACTTTAAAAAGATAATTAACAGGTACCCGCATTTTATGGCTTTTTCCAATAATTTAATGCAGACACACATCCTTTAGATTTATTACTTTAAAAAGATAATTAACAGGACCCTTGCTTTATTGGTTCTTACAATATTTTAATCCAGATACTTTAAGTTTATAATTAGAAAAAAGATATTAATTAAATTATTAAGTTGTTTTTCAATTTGCAATGGAAAAATCCACAAAAAAAAGTTTTTTTCAAATTGTCGAAATTTTGGATTTGATGGTTTAGTTTCGGTTAGCATCCACTGGTAACTCTCTCCATAGTCTACTTTTTCTTCTTTTCTGGAGATACGACTTAACTGCTGCCTGAACTGGTGCTTCTCCTCATTGGTAATTGCGAGGTCAATCAGGCGATGGATTTCTTTCCTTTCTCGCCTGGGCAATACTGATAACTGCGTTGATGGCTGCCTTTCTTCGGTTCTTTTCCTATATTTTTCCATTGTGAGTGGCTTTGGACCACTCGCTGCATTTGCCTCAATTGCTTCCTTCAGTGTGATATTTTTGTTCTGTATTGTAGGAAGAAAATTTATAAATTCACTTATAAATTTCAAAGCATGATATAAAGTGGCTTGTCATGAGTGGCAACATAACGTTATTGTTGTACACATAAAAAAAAAATTTAGAAAAAGTCCGATGACTTATTCTTAAATATTGCATTTATTAATGCAAAACCAGATTATTATAAAAGGATCGACTGCGCCAGAAATAATTAATGTTAGTTAATTATTTCGAAGATCTAATCGTAGCTAAGCAGTAAGGTAAGCGTGTGAAGTACGAATACCGACTGCGGAAATTTGTAATGCTACGTTTTTGTGTTATGGGCTTACTTGCTGTAAACCCATAACGAAATTTTTGAAGACAAGAAAAACTGTTTAATGTTTCAAATACATAGCCATTACGTAAGTTTTTGGGGAGTTATAAGTTAGCCCAATGCAAACTCATAACTATTGAGACGGTGATCTGTGAGACTACCCTATGTAGGCTCACAATAGCACGAAATTTTTGGGTTAAGACGACTATGAGTCTACCCAATGTAGGCTCATAGTCATCGAAAAAGTGGCGGTATGGGTTTTACTTTACGTAAGATCCTAATCGCGAGTACAAAATTGAATTGAGTTCACCTGATCATCAGGCCCAGTGGGCAAATCGTCTCTCAGCTCTAGGGAGCCGGGGACGGATCAGGAGAACACCCGAAGAAAAATGTATATGAACATCTACCCCAAAGGGCCAGTCGCACACTTAAAGCCTTGTAGGGCCAACGGCGGATCAGGGTTTTCTCTTTTTTGAAGGTATCTGAAAAGGTTTGAAAAAAAGGTTAGTTGTTTTAATTTAAACAAATTATCATGTGGTTTTATTGTCACTTAGGCCTACTGGTGGCCCTTACTGAATTTTATTAAAAGTTGTATTAAATTTACTAAAATCTTTCGCAGGAGCGCTTGGAAAGCTCCGTGTCTGCGTTAATCAGATTGCAAAAAGATGACGAACCTCTATCGGGGTCGTCATTTTATACAATTTCTTAGAACTATTACATCAGTTTTTCTGTAACCTAATTACCAATAAATGCAGTTCGAATCTTTTGCCTAGTAAGCATTATTTTTCGATACTCATATATTACTCTATGGTAATAAATCAATTTTAATATTTTCACTTTCGGTTTTATGACCTCAAATGCCCCAATAAAATTTCATTTGTTTTGGTTTCGTCAATGAAAATTCTTATCGTGCGTAATTTCATTTTAAGAACATTCTCATAGCGCATTATGACCACGAAACTGAATTCTTTTCCCCTGACCGTAGGACCTTTCGCTGCACATGTTTATACTCTAGATGAAATCTGAGAGTATATTGTGTTTGCCTTACCGTTTGTAACGCTAAGAAATAATGCTCGCAGAGAGCCGCCACGGGTATAGAAATATTTGTTGTCGCTCAAAAACTTCGATTCCGAGTTGCTGTCAACGGACAGTCTGTCCGTCTGTCTACAGCATAACTCTCGAACGCTTTGAGCTATCGTGCTGAAATTTGTTGTGTGTCATTTTTAGCAAAAAAGAAACTTTAAGTTCGTGAACGGCCCACATCCCCCCACTCCTTCTACCCCCTCCCATACAAATTACACGAAATTCCGAAATTTTCAAAAATTGATTTTTCTTTGAAACTATTTAAGCTATCGATTTGAAATTTGGGTCAAAGTATTATGATATAGATGTCATTAATATAACGGAATATTGATCCGATCCCGTCAGTCCTTCTACCCCTGCATTTGTAATGCATTATTTTGAAGAATGCAGTTTTTCGATTTTCATTGAAACTAGCAAAGTTATAAAAACGAATTTTTGCCAGAATTAATTTACTTTATTATTTTTTAATAATAAAGTATTGTGATCGACACAGAAAAAAAAAAAAATTTGCTACCCTGAAATTTTGTTTTTTCGCGTTTCATGACTAAATTAGCCTAAAAAAGCAAAAAAAAAAAATCCGTCCCGCCGTACGCCGTACATATGGACTCGTACCTCCAAGACCGTTAAAGGTAGAATGTTGATTTTTGGGTGGATTGTTAATTTGGTAAGTGAGCTCCATTATCCAAATTTTGGGGAGTGTGGGGTGGAAGGGGGAGGCGGGGGGATGGAAAAAGTTGAAAAATACACTTGCTAATATCTTCACCACGAATGCAGATAGAAAGATGAAAATCAGCATACATATAGAGAAGGTTGTGGGACATACTCCAAAAATAATTTAATTTTTTTATCCATTGGCGTCCGAAAAGGGGGGGCTAAAAACAAATTGTCGGCCGAATCTTTTTTTGAAATGGTTATATCTTCGAAACTACTTACCATAAAAAATTCATATTTTGGGACAATTAAGATGGCGTATAGATCCATCAGAATAAGCCTAGAAATAGGCTAATTATTGTAAGGGGGAGGGTCAGGGGGTGCAAAGAAAAACACTTAAGAATTAATATCTCAACTATCTCTTAAGCTATGTAATTGAAATTTAAAACATATACTAAGCTATACTAGAGAAATACAACAAAAATATAAAATTTGGTCATAATAGTAGTGGGGGGAAATGGGGAGCATTTCAAAAATGGTGCACTTTTCAAAATTAGAAATCGTTATATCTCAAAATTGAGTGCAGATATCAAATCAAAAATTCGTCAGATTATAGAACTATATAATTTATAATTTTGATAAAAATTTTAAGTTAGGGGGTGTAAAGGGAGGGAGGTGGTAAGCAAAAATGTCGAAAATTTTGAGTGATTTTTTTAGGACTCTGGTCAAAGATAGAAACTTTAAATTTTGCATGTGGATACATCTATTTTATATACATAAAAAAAAAATAATAATTTGATCCACAATTGTTACGAACCGACCACCACGGTCTAAGGGGCACAAGGTGTTTCATGTGCAGCGAAAAAAACACGAAAACTGAAAATTTTTGGATGTAATTTTAAGGTAGAAACTTGAAAATTTGGGAAATACATTTAAAAAAAATCCTCAAACGTATAAAATATTAACTGGTCGAATACCTTTGAAACTTCTACCCCCTCCCATACAAAATTATTTTTTCGACCATTTTTAAGAAATTAATTATCACCTAACTATTAAAAGCTATCAATTTGAAATTTTGCATAAGAACTTAAAAAAATATTTAAAATAAAATTATTTTAAAAGTTTCAAAATAGCACTTGCCCTTCTACCCCCTCCCATACAAAAGTATGATTTCGACCAATTTCATTAAATCAACTAATAAACAACAAATTAAAAGCTACGAACTTGAAATTTTGTACGAGCACCTTACTAGAGAAAGAAAAGAAAATTGCATCACAAATTTTGCAATTCCCCTACCTCTTCTACCCCCTCCCATACAAAATTATTTTTTCGAGCATTTTTAAGAAATCGGTTATCAGCTAACTCTTAAAAGCTATCCATTTCAATTTTTGCCGGAAAACTTATAAAAATAATTGAAATGAAATTTTGTTAAAAGTTTTGCAATCACGCTTGCCCTTCTACCCCCTCCCATACAAAAGTATCATTTCTACCTATTTCATTGAACCAACTAATAACCAACAAGTTAAAAGCTGCGAACTTGAAATTTTGTACGAGAAGACTACAACAGAAAGGAAATAAAATTGCGTCACAATCTTTACGATTCCCCTACCTCCTCTACCCCCTCCCATACAAATGTTGGTTTCGTGAATGTATAAATTATGTAGTTCTATAATCTGACGAATTTTCAATTCGATATCTGTACTCAATTTTGAGATATAATGATTTCTAATTTTGAAAAGTGCACCATTTTTCAAATGCTCCCCATTTCACCCCACTACTATTATGACCAAATTTTATATTTTTTTTGTATTTCGCTAGTATAGCTTAGTATATGTTTTAAATTTCAATTACATAGCTTAAGAGATAGTTGAGATATTAATTCTTAATATTTTTCCTTGCACCCCCCCCCCCCCCCCCCCCCGACCCTTCCCCTTACAATAATAAGCCGCCTATTTCTAAGCTGATTCTGGTGGATCTATACGCCATCTTAATCGTCCCAAAATATGAATTTTTTATGGTAAGTAGTTTCGAAGATATAACCATTTCAAAAAAAGATTCGGCCGACAATTTGTTTTTAGCCCCCCCTTTACGGACGCCAATGGATAAAAAAATTAAATTATTTTTGGAATATGTCCCACAGCTTTCTCTATACGTGTGCTGATTTTCATCTTTCTATCTGCATTCGTGGTGAAGATATTAGCAAGTGTATATTTCCATCCCCCCGCCTCCCCCTTCCACCCCACACTCCCCAAAATTTGGATAATGGAGCTCACTTACCAAGTTAATAACCCACCTAAAAATCAACATTCTACCTTTAACGGTCTTGGAGGTACGAGTCCATATGTACGGCGTACGGCGGGACGGATTTTTTTTTTTGCTTTTTTAGGCTAATTTAGTCATGAAACGCGAAAAAACAAAATTTCAGGGTAGCAAATTTTTTTTTTTTTCTGTGTCGATCACAATACTTTATTATTAAAATAATAAAGTAAAATTGAAATATCAATAACGAGAAAAAAAACATAACAGAATTATGATTGGGCTTAAAGCCCAATCATATGATACTCTAGATGAGATGGAAATTACTTTAATATACCGGCAAATATGTCATCTCAAATTTTTTCGAATAGTGAGAAGAGACTTTGCATGGGAGGTGGTAGAAGTAGAGGCGGAGGTTTGTATTTCTCCTATGTGACACCGAAAATGGCGTGTAAAATGTTTCGTGCTGAATTTAAAATTTGTAGTTTTCATTATTTTTAAAGAAATTGGTCATAGTTTTCCTTAAATTGAGGCATTTGTATGGGAGGTGGCAGAGGAAGTGGAACGTTTTAGATGATTTTGAAACTGCATTTATTGCAACTATTAAAAAACAAATTCTGGCAAAATTTTAAGTTTGTACTTTTTCTAGTTTTAATGGAAATCGATATAATGCATTTAACAAAAATGATGCATTTGTATGGGAGGGGGTAGAAGGAGTGTAAGGATGAAAACAATTTTTTTTCTTGTTATTGATATTTCTATTTTTATACTTTGTGCGAAATATCAAATTGATAACTTTAACAGTTTCGAAGAAAAATAATTTAATTTAAATTTCAAAATTTCGTGAAATTTGTATGGGAGGGGGTAGAAGAAGTGAGGGAAAGTTGATATTTTTTTCAGTGCTGATTGGAATCCTAATAAAATTCGTTTTTATTACTTTACTAGTTTCGATGAAAATCGAAAAACTGCATTTTTCAAAATTAAGCATTTGTATGGGAGGGGGTAGAAGGAGTGATGGGATCGGATCAATATTGAGTCATATTAATGGTATCTATATCATAATACTTGAACCCAAATTTCAAATCGATAGCTTAAATAGTTTCTAAGAAAAATCAATTTCTGAAAATTTCGAAATTTCGTGAAATTTGTATGGGAGGGGGTAGAAGGAGTGGGGGGGATGTGACCCGTTCACGAACTTAAAGTTTCTTTTTTGCTAAAAATGACACACAACAAATTTCAGCACGATAGCTCAAAGCTTTCGAGAGTTATGCTGTAGACAGACGGACAGACGGACAGACAGCAACTCGGAATCGAAGTTTTTGAGCGACAAAAAATATTTCTGAACCCTTGGCGGCTCTGTGCGAGCATTATTTCTTAGCGTTACAAACGGTAAGGCAAACACAATACACTCTCAGATTTCATCTAGAGTATAAAAAGTGTTTTGATCCGTACACTCCTTTACCCCCTCCCATACAAATGTATAATTTTTGTTAAGTGCATTATATCGATTTTCATTAAAACTACAAAAAGTATAAACTTAAAATTTTGCCAGAATTTTTTTTTTAATAATGGCAATAACAACTCTCTTCCACAAGGCGCGATCCTAAGCATCGGCTTTAAGCTGTTGCCAGGACTTGTTTATTCCTCTGGCCTCCTGCTCAACTGCTCGCTTCCATGTGTTACATGGTCGACCAACCCGACGTCTTCCTTGAGGGTTATAATCCAGAGCCTGTTTGGCGATGTTTCGCTCTGGTTTCCTCAAAGTATGACCGATCCACTGCCACTTTCGCCGTTGAATCTCAATACCTATTTTAGTCTGGCGAGTTGTACTCCAAAGTTCGTCGTTGGAGATTACTTCTGGCCAGAATATTCCTAAAATGCGCCGGAGGCATTGGTTTACGAAAGTCTGTAGTTTCTTGGTAAGTCGAACGGTCACTTTCCACATAGTACAACCATATAACAACACGGATTTGACGCATGCGTCAAAAACTCGGAGCTTCGTGCGAAGGGAGATCTCTCTTAACCTCCAGAAAGGGGAAAGGATACCGAAGGCCTCACGAGCTTTATTTAGCCGAACCTCAACATCCTTTTCGGTTCCGCCGTCCATGCTGACAATGCTTCCGAGATAGCAAAAATCTTGCACCTCTTCCACATCCTGTCCATTAAGAACAATCGGTGTGCTTGCGTTCGAACCCATGTGCATGTACTTGGTTTTACGCACATTTATTTTCAGTACCGCCTCTTTGCATTTAGAATGCAACGAGCGAACATTTGACTCTAAGTCCGAACGGGTATGTGCAAGCAAACACACGTCATCAGCATAATCAAGGTGACTTAAGATGTTAAATAGTCTCCATTGAAGACCTTTACCTTCCCCACCTTCCAGTGCAGCTTTCAAGATGTCATTTATTACCACCAGAAACAGGGCTGGTGATAATATGCAGCCTTGTCTGACACCCGTTCGCACAGGAAAGCTCTCGGACAGCTCTCCTCTATGCAAGACGCGACACCTTGCATCTTCGTAGGATTCTTTAATCATAGTTATGACCTTATCTGGAATAACTCTCCTACGCAAAGCATTCCATATGTAATCTCGCTTAACGCTGTCGAAAGCCTTCTCGAAGTCCACAAACATGAGATGTAGTGGCGAACCCATTTCGGCTGACTGCTCTAATATTATCCGTAGGGTATTTGTGTGGTCGGTACAAGACGACCCTTTACGGAATCCAGCCTGATAAACTTCGAGAGTGCTCTCGACGACATCACTAATCCTATTGAGAATTACCTTAGCCATAATTTTTGATACGGCAGTATGTAGACATATACCACGCCAATTGCCACAATCCCGAAGGTCGCCCTTCTTCGGAATTTTCACAATGACGCCCTCCTTCCATTCAGTCGGATATCTTCCATCATTCCACACCTTAGTGAAGAGTGGGAGGAGTATATCGGCTGTTATTTCCGGGTCCGCTTTGAGGAGTTCGGTTGGTAGTCCGTCTATACCTAGAGCTTTCCTTCCCGCCATTGACCGAATGGCGGAAACTATCTCTTCCTTATCTGGGGGATCGTCCCTAATAGAGGATTGTTGCGGTTGGATGTTTGGAAGTTGTTCTGTTTCCGGAATATCTTCATCTGACAAGATGTTTAAAATATCAGAGGAGTATTCCTTCCATCGTCGCAACTGGTGTTCACTCATATTAAGGAGAGTTCCGTTGACATCTCTCACCAGGTGGTTGGCGGTGAAATTCCTGTTCGTCAACTGTTTTATGATTTTAAATAGTGAACCCATATCCCCAAGGTAAGCCGCAGATTCTGCCTTGTTTGCCAGATCTTCAATGGCCTTTCTCTTGTCACGTCTAACAGCCTTTTTAAGCTGTATATGAGCATCGCGGTAGTTCTGCCTCAAGTCGGGCGTTCGTTGGTTGGCATCGGGTTGAGAGATGATTGCCAATTTGGCTTTTTTCCGATTGCCAACCTTGTCCCATGTGTCTTGCGACATCCAGGCTTTACGCCCAATCATAATTCTTTTATGTTTTTTATTTATTGAAGTGCGCTATCATATACGTAGCAAGTATGTATGTTGTTTATAATTTCTTCTCGAAGCCGGGACGGTTTGTTTATACTTACGATCGTCATATTACCAGCACATGGCTTCAACATTATGTTAAAGCCGGCTTGTTAGTTTATTTACGATTCTCGTATTACCGCGTGCGACTTTACATAGAAATTATAATAGTTTTGTAATCGTGTTGGGTTTGCGGCAGGTTATTTTTTGCCCGCCGAATACGATACATTTGTCTTGCTAATTTTAATGATAGCGTCTTAGGTGTGTCAGCGATGGTTCTTCCGATCAGCGGATGAATTTCGTGTTATAACACTACCTGTTGACTATGAAGCAAGCACGCTGCCCACTATGACACGGAAGCCTCAATAATAACGCCGTACGTCCGTTCCAGAAGGTTCTTCGCTTTTTCCGTAGCGTCCCAATAGGCATAAACTGTCAACAAGTCGGGCGCAACTTTGTTATTCTTGGGACAAAGAGGATGCGTGGAAAGTCAATATGAAGATTAAGGTGGCTAGGGAAGATTAAGTGAAAGGGGTTCTTGGGCAGGGCTGTTGTCAATTTAACACTTAATTGCGGATACGATCAATAGCTCCAGTATATATAATCAATATTTCATTCGTTTAATTATGCAAGTTTGGGTTTTTATGAGGGGAGGGGGAAGGGGTGATAGCAAGGGTTGGTGGATGTTAATAATCTTTTAATTGATTGCTTTAATCGTGTCTCAATATTCTCTGTATAGAATGTCAGTTTCATATTCGAAGTTGCATAGAATTTTCATAACATTCGTTGTATTTTACATGCACGAAACCAAACATTTGTATGGGAGGGGTAGAGGAGGTAAGGGAAACAAATAATTTCTGATGCAGTTTTATTTTGTTTCTCTTGTAAGGTGCTCGTACAAAATTTCAAGTTCGTAGTTTTTAATTTGTTGGTTCTTAGTTCAATCAATCAATCAAATTCCTGTTAAGACCCCCTATAGGGGCATAGGACAGAAACAACTCTCTTCCATAAGGCGCGATCCTAAGCATCGGCCTTAAGCTGTTGTTAGGACTTGTTTATTCCTCTCGCCTCCTGCTCAACTGCTCGCTTCCATGTGCTACAGGGTCGACCATTCCTTGAGGATTATAATCCAGAGTCTTTTTGGCGTTGTTTCGCTCTGGTTTCCTCAAAGTATGACCGATCCACTGCCATTTCCGCCTTTGAATCTCAATGCCCATTTTAGTTTCTCCAGTTGTACTCTACAGTTCGTCGTTGGAGATCACTTTTGGATAGAATATTCCTAAAATGCGTCGGAGGCATTGGTTTCTTGGTAAGTTGAACGTTCACTTTACACGTAATATAACCATATAAGACTTGACGCATGCGTCAAAAACTAGCAGCTTCGTGCGAATGGAGATCTCTCTTAACCTCCAGAAAGAGGAAAGGATACCTTAATATCCTTTTCGGCTCCGCCGTCCATGCTGGCAATGCTTCCGGAATAATAAAAACCTTGCACCTCTTCCACATCTTGTCCGTTGAGAACAATCGGTGTGCTTGCGTTCGAATCGATATGCACGTACTTGGTTAAACGCACATTTATTTTTAGTCCCGCCTCTTTGCATTTAGAATGCAACGAGCGAACATTTGACTCCGAATGGTTATGTGCAAGCAAACACACGTCATCAGCATAATCAAGGTGACTTAAGATGTTAAATAGTCTCCATTGAAGACCTTTACCTTCCCCACCTTCCAGTGCAGCTTTCAAGATGATCTTATCTGGAATACCTCTCCTACGCAAAGCAATCCATTTGTAATCTCGCTTGACGCTGTCGAAAGCCTTCTCGAAGTCCACAAACATGAGATATAGTGGCGAACCCATTTCGGCTCACTGCTCCAATATTGTCCGTAGGGTATTTGTGTGGTCAGTACAAGACGACCATTTACGGAATCCAGCCTAAACTTCGAGAGTGCTCTCGACGACATCACTAATTCTATTGAGAACTTCCTTGGAGGGTAGAAGTCTTGAAGGTATTCGACCAGTTAACATGTCATACATTTAGGGCTTTTTATACTCTAGATGAAATCTGAGAGTATATTGTGTTTGCCTTACCGTTTGTAACGCTAAGAAATAATGCTCGCACAGAGCCGCCAAGGGCACAGAAATATTTGTTGTCGCTCAAAAACTTCGATTCCGAGTTGCTGTCCGTCCGTCTGTCCGTCTGTCTGTCCGTCTGTCTGTCCGTCCGTCTGTCCGTCTGTCTGTCCGTCTGTCCATCTGTCTGTCCGTCTGTCTGTCCGTCTGTCTACAACATAACTCTCGAACGCTTAGAGCTATCGTGCTGAAATTTGTTTTGTGTCATTTTTAGCAAAAAAGTAACTTTAAGTTCGTGAACGGGCCACATCCCCCCACTCCTTCTACCCCCTCCCATACAAATTTCATGAAATTTCGAAATTTAAGGAAATCGATTTTCCTTCGAAACCTTTCCAGCTATTGACTTAAAACTTGGGTCATAGTATACTGATATAAATATCATTGACCTCAAGAAATATTGATATGATCCCCTTACTCCTTCTGCCACCTCCCATACAAATGCACAATTTAAAGCCTTCACCTCACTCCCTCTACCACCTCCCATACAAATTTTTGTATTGAAAGGTCAAGAAATATGAGAGCTATCGACTTTAAAATTGTAACAAAGCAATGTGATTAGGAAGTTGATAAGCAGATTCAAAATCGTCCAAAATCTTCCACTTTCTTTGCCACCTCCCATACAAATATCATAAATTCAGACAAAAATTGTTCAATTTCCTCGAAAATTATGAAAGCAAAAAACTTTAAATTCAGCATGAAATATTTTATATACTACATTCAGTGTTACATACAAAAATGACAAACCTCCCCCTCTGCTTTTACCACCTCCCAAGCAAAAGGTAAGTAAGTATGTCATCTAGAGTATCATATGATTGGGCGTAAAGCCCAATTCTGTTATGTTTTTTTAAACGCATTTCGCAAATTTTCAATTTTCTACCTTCAAATTTTTTTCAAAAATTTTCAGTTTTTGTGTTTATACTCTAGATGAAATCAGAGAGTATATTGTGTTTGCCTTACCGTTTGTAACGCTAAGAAATAACGCTCGCACAGAGCCGCCAAGGGTACAGATATATTTGTTGTCGCTCAAAAACCTCGATTCCGAGTGACCGTCTGTCCGTTTGTCCGTCTGTGCGTCTGTCTACAGCATAACTCTCGAAAGCTTTGAACTATAGTGCTAAAAATTTTTGTGTGTCATTTTTGGCAAAAAAGTAACTTTAAGTTCGTGAATGGGCTACAGCCCCCCACTCCTTCTACCCCCTCCCATACAAATTTCATGAAATTTCGAAATATTAAAAAATTTATTTTTCTTTGAAACTATTTAAGGTACCAGCTTAAAATTTAGGTTGAAGTATTATGATATAGATGGCATTAATATCACAGAATATTAATCCGATCCCCTTACTCCTTCTACCCCCTCCCATACAAATGGACAATTTTGAAAAATACATATTTTCGATTTTCATTAAAACTAGTAAAGCTGAAAAGACGAAATTTTGTCAGTATTAATTTTACTATGATTGCAATTCATTTTGAAAACAATTATCAACTTTACCTCACTCCTTCTACCCCCTCCCATACAAACTTCACGAAATTTTGGAATTTAAATTAAAGCCTGATAAACTTCGAGAGTGCTCTCGACGACATCACTAATTCTATTGAGATCTTCCTTGGAGGGTAGAAGTCTTGAAGGTATTCGACCAGTTAACATGTCATACATTTAGGGCTTTTTATACTCTAGATGAAATCTAAGAGTATATTGTGTTTGCCTTACCGTTTGTAACGCTAAGAAATAATGCTCGCACAGAGCCGCCAAGGGCACAGAAATATTTGTTGTCGCTCAAAAACTTCGATTCCGAGTTGCTGTCCGTCCGTCTGTCTGTCCGTCTGTCCGTCTGTCCGTCTGTCCGTCTGTCCGTCTGTCTGTCCGTCTGTCCATCTGTCTGTCCGTCTGTCTGTCCGTCTGTCCATCTGTCTGTCCGTCTGTCTGTCCGTCTGTCCGTCTGTCCGTCTGTCTACAACATAACTCTCGAACGCTTAGAGCTATCGTGCTGAAATTTGTTTTGTGTCATTTTTAGCAAAAAAGTAACTTTAAGTTCGTGAACGGGCCACATCCCCCCACTCCTTCTACCCCCTCCCATACAAATTTCATGAAATTTCGAAATTTAAGGAAATCGATTTTCCTCCGAAACCTTTCCAGCTATTGACTTAAAAATTGGGTCATAGTATAATGATATAAATATCATTGACCTCAAGAAATATTGATATGATCCCCTTACTCCTTCTGCCACCTCCCATACAAATGCACAATTTTCAAAAATCATTTATTCGGTTTGCATTGCAACTAGCAAAGCTAAATGAACCAATTTTTGTCATAATTAATTTATTATAATTGCAACTAATTTTCGAAAAACTATTAACTTTACCTCACTCCTTCTACCCCCTCCCATACAAATTTTACGAGATTTGGGAATTTCAATTAAATTAGTTTTCTCCAAAACCGTCTAAGATATCAACTTTAAAATTTGAGAAAAGTATCCTATTATAAATATAATTGATGTCAAAAAAATTGGTTTTGATTCGGATATTCCTTCTACCCCCTCCCATACAAATGCAGAATTTTGGTAAATGCATTTAACCGATTTTCATAGAAACTAGAAGAAGTAGAAACTTAAAATTTTGCCACAATCTGTCCCTTACTAATTGTAATAAATGCTAAAAAAAATATCGCCTTCACCTCACTCCCTCTACCACCTCCCATACAAATTTTTGTATTGAAAGGTCAAGAAATATGAGAGCTATCGACTTTAAAATTGTAACAAAGCAATGTGATTAGGAAGTTGATAAGCAGATTCAAAATCGTCCAAAATCTTCCACTTTCTTTGCCACCTCCCATACAAATATCATAAATTCAGACAAAAATTGTTCAATTTCCTCGAAAATTATGAAAGCAAAAAACTTTAAATTCAGCATGAAATATTTTATATACTACATTCAGTGTTACATACAAAAATGACAAACCTCCCCCTCTGCTTTTACCACCTCCCAAGCAAAAGGTAAGTAAGTATGTCATCTAGAGTATCATATGATTGGGCGTAAAGCCCAATTCTGTTATGTTTTTTTAAACGCATTTCGCAAATTTTCAATTTTCTACCTTCAAATTTTTTTCAAAAATTTTCAGTTTTTGTGTTTATACTCTAGATGAAATCAGAGAGTATATTGTGTTTGCCTTACCGTTTGTAACGCTAAGAAATAACGCTCGCACAGAGCCGCCAAGGGTACAGATATATTTGTTGTCGCTCAAAAACCTCGATTCCGAGTAACCGTCTGTCCGTCTGTCCGTCTGTGCGTCTGTCTACAGCATAACTCTCGAAAGCTTTGAACTATAGTGCTAAAAATTTTTGTGTGTCATTTTTGGCAAAAAAGTAACTTTAAGTTCGTGAATGGGCTACATCCCCCACTCCTTCTACCCCCTCCCATACAAATTTCATGAAATTTCGAAATATTAAAAAATTTATTTTTCTTTGAAACTATTTAAGGTACCGGCTTAAAATTTAGGTCGAAGTATTATGATATAGATGGCATTAATATCACAGAATATTAATCCGATCCCCTTACTCCTTCTACCCCCTCCCATACAAATGGACAATTTTGAAAAATACATATTTTCGATTTTCATTGAAACTAGTAAAGCTGAAAAGACGAAATTTTGTCAGTATTAATTTTACTATGATTGCAACTCATTTTGAAAACAATTATCAACTTTACCTCACTCCTTCTACCCCCTCCCATACAAACTTCACGAAATTTTGGAATTTAAATTAAATTATTTTTCTTTGAAACTGTTAAAGCTATCAACTTGATATTTTGTATAAAGTATACAAATAGAAATATTAATAATGCGAAAAAAATTTGTTTTGATCCGTACACTCCTTCTACCCCCTCCCATACAAATGCATAATTTTTGTAAAATGCATTTTATCGATTTCCATTCAAACTAGAAAAAGTACAAACTTCAAATTTTGCCAGAATTTGTTTCTTAATAATTGAAATAAGTGTTAGAAAAATTTATCAGCTTCGCTTTACTCCTTCTACCACCTCCCATACAAATATCTGTATTATAAATTCAAGAAATGCATTTCTCCTTCAAGCTATCGACTTTGAAATTGAATCAAAGCATGGTGATAAGGATGATAATAAGCAGTTTCAAAATCATCTTAAACGCTCCACTTCCTCTGCCACCTCCCATACAAATGCCCCAATTTCAGGAAAACTATGACCAATTTCATTAAAAATAATGAAAACTAAGAACTTTAAATTCAGCAAAAAACATTGTGCATGCCATGTTCGGTGTCATATACGAAAAATACAAACCTCCCCCTTTACTTCTACCACCTCCCATGCAAAAGTCTCTATTCACTATTCGAAAGAATTTGAGATGACATATTTTCCGGTATATTAAAGTCTTTTCCAGCTCATCTAGAGTATCATATGATTGGGCTTTAAGCCCAATCATAATTCTGTTATGTTTTTTTAAATTGCACATGAAACACCTTGTGAACATTAGACCAGGGTGGTCGGTGCATAACAATTATGGAACAAATTTTTATTAAAACTGCATCACCAATTGTTCGATTCCCTTACCTCCTATACTCCCTCCCATACAAATGTTTGGTTTCGTGAATGTAATATACATATATATCGAATTTTATGAAAATTCTCTGCAACTTCGTCTATGAAACTGACATTCTATACAGAGAATATTGAACGTGATTCAAGCAATCAATTAGAAAATTATTAACATCCACCCACCCTTACTATCACCCCTACCCCTCCCCGCATAAAAACCCAAACTTGCATAAACGAATGAAATATTTATTGCAGTGCTGGAGCTATTGACCGTTTTCGCAATTAAGTGTTAAATTGACAACAGCCCAGCCGATTACGATCAATAGTTCCAGTATATATATTCAATATTTCATCCGTTTATATATGCAAGTTGGGGTTCGTATGGGGGATAGAAAGAGTGGGTCAATCAATCAAATTCCTGTTGATGCCCCTTTTAGGGGCATAGGACAGAAACAGCTCTTGTCCACAAGGCGCTATCGGCCTTTAGCTATTGCCAGAACTTGTTTATTCCTCTGGCCTCCTGTTCAACTGCTCGCTCTCATGTGCCACGTGGTCGACGAACCCAACGTCTTCCTTGAGGATTATAATTCAGAGAAAGGAAGGCCTGACGAGCTTTATTTAAACGAGGCTGAATACTCTTTTCGGTTCCGCCGCCCAGGCTGATAATACTTCTGAGATAAAAAAAAATCTTCCACCTTTTTTTACATCGTGTCGGTTAAGAACAATCGGTGTGCTTGTGTTCGAATCCATGTCCATGTACTTTGTTTTATACGCATATTTATTTGCAGTCCCTCCTCTTTGCATTTAGAGTGCGACGAGCGAACATTTGACTCTAAGTCCGAGCGGTTATGTGCAAGCAAACACACGTCATCATCATAATCAAGGTGACTTCAGATATTAAATAGCCTTCATTATTATTTATTTAGGGGAACATGTGAGAGCACCACGACATTTTTGTCCTATTGTGCATTTATTGCCCCTTTACCCTACCATAACTTGATAGCTTTGGATAATCTAATTATGTCTAAGGGAGCCATATTGGCTAGTTCATCAGTTGTAAGGGAACCTTTTCCTAGAAGATTTAATATTTTCTTTGCTACTGCCTCGCAATGACATAGGACATGCTGTGTCGTTTCTGAGTCTTTGAGACAGAGGCAGCAGATGCCGGTTTAAGCTAGATCCATATTTTTGAGGTGGTGGCTTACTCCACTGTGCCCCGTCAATAGGCCGATTAGAGTACTAATATCACTCTTGCTGTATTTTAGAATATCCTCCATTTTGTTTTTTTTTTTGTGGCAGGATAAATTTCTTTGAGATTGATAGACCCGAAAGTCTGTTCCAGTAGATTCTATGCTCTTATTCAATTCACTTTCTAGGTATAAGGTTGAAGTATCCTTTTGGTTTCCACAGAATGGCTCTGACCCAAAATTCGTTTCTGTGCCATTTTTTGCGAGGCGGTCTGCCTCTTAATTTCCTTCAATCCCCATATGTCGTGCGACCCACATTAATGTTACTTTCTTCCTTTTTTCCCAGGATGATTAGGTTTTGAAGGCAGTCCCAAACAAGCCCCGATCCGTGTTTGTTGGATTCTAAGGCCTTGAGAACTGCCTGACTATTCGATAAGATATAGATGTTCTTATTGCGATGAGCTCTCCTAATATTTTCTTGGATACATAGCTCCATTGCAATAAGTTCGGCTTGGAATATTGTGGCTTCCTTACCAAGAGGTTTTGAAACCGAGAAGTTAGGACCTATGACTCCGGCTCCAGTCCCCTCCGAGGTGCGCGAGCTATCTGTGTACCAGATGGTTGATCCTCTTCCATTTCAAGTAGCATGGATTGCCATTCCTTGCGTTCTCTTATTATTACAATATTTTGACTGGGGTTTCAAAGTTGAGTTTTGTCGGCATAGTGTCTGACAGTGTTAAGATTAGAACCTCAATTCTCGGATTTCTTAAAATTTGATGGTGATCTCTAAAATCCCCCGATTTGGATTTGTTATTCCTCTGTATGCGTAACACTCCTTTGATAGCCTATTTTTCTATTTGGAGATGTATCCGAGGGATGTTTAGGAATATTTCTATTGCCACAGTTAGGCAGGTTTTCATTGCACCTGTGATACAAAGACAATCTAGTCCTCGAATGTTTTGTAATACAAGCTGCGTTTTTTGTTGTAATATTTTAGTCCACCAGACTATTGATCCGTATGTGACTATTGGGAGGATGATTGTTCTGTAGCACCAGTAGATCATCTTGGGCTATAATACCCATCTTCTGCCAAATAGGCTTTTCTTTTGTAGGCCCAAAATGCGTTTAATGCTTTGGCGTGAGTCCATTCTATATGTTTGTTCTAGTTAAGTTTGTTATCAAGAATCAATCATTGGCGATTCATTTATAGAAGGAGAGTTTATGTAAATTTCCCTTTTATTCGTAAATGGTACTATCTTACTTGGGTTGAGTTTCAAGTTCTTAGGCTGACACCAGTTCATTATCACTTCCAAGGCAGATTGTAACCTTTCTGGCAAAGTTACATCATATTTGCCTCTAATGATAATAACAAGGTCATTGGCATATCCTATTACCTCGCAGCCTTGTTCTGTTAGATTGTCTAGGAGCTCATCTACTACGATTGACCAAATAAATGGATATAATACTCCTCCCTGGGGACAGCCCCTATAGGTCTGTGCAGTCAATGCGCTATCACCTAGATTCGTGGCTGTCAATCGGCTCCTTAGCATGGTCTGTATCCATTTTATCGTGGCCGATTCAAGTTCTTTTTTCGTAGCTGCCGCTATTATGGCATCATGTGGAGTATTGTCGAAAGCTCTTTCAATATCTAGGAATGCGCAAAGGGCATTTTTTTGTTGCAATATTTAGCCTTTTCTATTTGTCTAACTAGACCGTGAAGCGCTGACTCTGTTAATTTGTCTTCCTGGTAGGCATGTTGATTCTTATTAAGACATACCTTGTTAGGTCCTGTTTCAGTCGGGGTGTCTATTGCTAACACCTTTTGGAGTCTCGAGACCGTTGGTAGACTCTCTTTTTGACTTCTTTAAAAGTTTATTATATTCAGTAAGGGAGTTTTTGTATTGGTCCCAGTTACCAAAGATTTTTGCTCTGTTGAACAATTCCCTAGTTTCCTTGCGTTTTGCCGCTAGTTCCGCGTTCCACCAAGGTGCTTGTTTTGCCCTTTTCATGTGTTAAACGGGACAGACTTGTTCGTAGGCATATACATTCTGTCAAAAAAGTACCGGGAATTGTTCAGTGAAACGCAAAATAATTCTTCAATCATCAAAATTTATTTTGTCGCCTTCAAAATAGGCTCCATTCGAAGCAATACACATATGCCAACGATTAAGCCAGTCATCAAAGCACCTTTTAAACGCGTTTGAAGTGATCGCCTTCAGTGAATTCTCCTTAATGGCCTCTATCGACACTCCGCGGAGTGGCAATTTAAGTTTTGGGAAAAGAAAAAAGTCGCAGGGGGCTAAATTCGGTGAATACGGTGGTTGTTCGATGATATTTGTCGAGTTTTGGCCAAAAAAGCATGTCTTTAACCACCTTCTTCCGATGAATTTTTTGAAGGAAATTCAACTCTCTTGGAACGAGTCGAGCAGCCACGCATCTCATGCCCAATTGATGGTGTAAAATGTTGCGATCCGATTCGTGAGACACGCTAAGGTCATGAGATATCTCCCTCAATCTTAAATGACCGTTTTCCAGCACCATTTCCTTGACTTTGTCGACGTTTTCATCGGTTGAAGACGTTGATAGGCGACCAGATCGGGGCAAATCTTCCACGACTTCTCGGCCCTCTGAAAACGCCTTATACCACTCGTAGACCCGTGTTTTTGATAAATCACACTCGCCATAGGCTTTTTGCAACATTTTCAACGATTCCGCACACGGAATTCCGTTCAAAGCACAAAATTTAAGATTAATTCTTTGTTTGATATTTTTATTCATAGTAAAAATCGCAGAGCACACCTGAGGTTGACTGATATAATTGAATGCCAAAAACAAACTAATTGACAGATCACGCTCAAACTCTGGACAGTTGTGCGAACATTCCAGCAAAAAAAATTTTGACATATGTGTGACGCGCGCTTTTTAAATGAACAATTCCCGGTACTTTTTTGACAGAATGTATTACATTGCCAACGAGTTTATTCGCTATACATTGTGACAAAAAAGTAAGGGCACTTTGCAATTCAAATTAGTCTGGGAAATGATATTTCAAAATTTTTTATTTTGGTAAGCAGGTAGGACTGTCATTAATTATTATCCCAAAAATTAGCGCGGTGTGTTTATCAGTTTGTTTACACCAGCTGGTTCAATGGGTACACCTTAGTAGTCTACGGTGATTTTTGTTTTATGTCCTCGATCGACTGAAAACGGATTCCACGGAGCGGTAATTTCAGTTTCGGGTATAGGAAAAAATCACACGGGGCCAACTCTGGTGAATACGGTGGTTGATTGATGAAATTTGTTGCTTTTTTGGCCTTAAATTCGGTCACAGTTGAGGCTCAATGCGATGACGCATTTTCATCGTGAAAAAACCACGAATTCTCCTTCCATAATTCCAGCCGTTTTTTACCAATTTGCTCACGCAAACGCTTTAATACGGCCAAATAGTACTCCTTATTGACCGTCTGTCCCTCCGGAACGAATTTCTGATGGATCGAATATCGAAAAAAACAATGAGCATCGCCTTCATTTTTGAGCGGCTTTGCCGTGCTTTTTTCGGTTTCGGTTCCTTTTTTCCCTCCATTCCGATGATTGTTGACTGGTTTGCATTTCAAACTCGTAGACCCATGCCTCATCACTAGTTAAGATGAATGTGGGATCAGAATTCGCACGATCGAGCATGTCGAAAGTGACCTGTTCACGGTACTTTTTTTGAAGAAAATTCAGCTTTATTGGAGAGAGTCGAGAAAGCACGTAAGTTTCATGGGCAAAGTATCCTACTATATTCCTAAAACTGGCATGACGATTTTCGAGCATCATTTCCTTCATTTAACTCTTTTCCATTTCATCTAGAGTATCTTATGATTGGGCTTTACGTCCAATCATAATTCTGTTATGTTTATACTCGAAATGAAATCTGAGAGTATTATAAGTTTGCTCTAAAGTTTTTAACGCTAAGAAATAAGGCTCGGAGAAAAAAATGAATGATACAGTTAATATTATCACTCAAAAATCTTAAAACCGGATGTCCGTCCGTTCGTCCGTCCGTCCGTCCGTGCGCTCTCTAGTTTGAGAACGCGTTGACCTAGATAGTTCAAATTTTGTACACGTCGTTTTTGACTAAAAAGTAGGGTCAAGTTCGTGAACGGGCCAAATCGCTCCACCCCTTCTACCCCCTCCCATACAAAATGACACAATTACGCAATTTGACAATAAACGGAATTGCTCGAAAAGTATAAAAGCTATTGGCCTGAAATTTGGAATATGTTACTTTTATGATAATATCAATCTACCGTATAAAAATTATGCGTGTCCTCCCCCTCCTTCTACCACCTCCCATACAAACTGTACTTGTCATAAATTACTCTAAGCCAATTTACTCAGTGCGTATACAATTTAGCGCGCTGAAATTGTGCACCAAATATTTATTTAAAATTGTTAGTAATCCCAAAAAAATTTAGACAACTAGCTTCACCCCTTCTACCCCCTCCCATACAAAATGACGCAAATTCGCAATTTAACAATAAATTAATTTACTCGAAAAGTGTAAAAGCTATTAGTCTGAGTTTTGGGATATATTACTTTCATAATGATTTAAATCTACAGTAGAAAAATTACTTGCGTCATCCCTCTCCTTCCACCCCCTCCCATACAAACTACACTTTTTCATGAAATGCTCTAAGACGATTTTCTCAGAACATATAACATTTATAGAGCTCACATTTTGTAATAAATACGTAATTAGTATCATCACTAGGATCAGAAAAAAATATTTGATTAGCTTCACTGCTTCTACCCCCTCCCATATAATATGACACAGTTTCACAACTTCACAAAAAATCGATTTTCTTGAAAAGTATGAATGGTACTAATCTGAAATTTAAGAGTTGTCAATTTTATAATATTCCTAGTTATTTCTGAAAAAATCCCTAAAATCCCCCCACTCTCTCTACCACCTCCCATACAAACTGCACATGAATTACGGATATTATCATAAAAGTGATATATTCCAAATTTCAGGCCAATAGCTTTTATACTTTTTGAGCAAATCCTTTAATTGTCAAATTGCGCAATTGTGTCATTTTGTATGGGAGGGGGTAGAAGGGGTGGAGCGATTTGGCCCGTTCACGAACTTGGCCTTACTTTTTTATCAAAAACGACGTGTAAAAAATTTGAACAATCTAGCTCAACGCGTTCTCAAGCTAGAGAGACGGACGGACAGACGGACATCCGGTTTTGAGATTTTTGAGTGATAACACTAACTTCTGTATCATTCATTTTTTTCTCCAAGCCTTATTTCTTAGCGTTACAAACCTCAGAGTAAACTTATAATATTCTCAGATTTCATCTAGAGTATAAACAGAGAAAGCATGATGATGAACTACATAAATGCATAACAACCAAAAACTATTGGCACACTAAAAAGTGCACAGACAACAACAACAACATCAATATCAAACGGGAATTGAACTATTGGAAAAATGAGACAACAACATTAAGAAGACAAAAAAGAAACGATTAATTTGAAACGAAGTTGGAGGTTAACTTGCACAGCATGCAAAAATCATGGCAAGATATAAAAGAAGTACTCTATAATGGAAAAATACCCTTAAACATAAACGACATCAAATAAATAGAAAAATTTAACGAATTTAATGCAAACGCAGCAATAGAGTTAGCATCAAAAATAGTAACCAGCGAAATTTTTTATGAAAAAATGGAAGGAAGAAACAAAATGGGGGATTCATTAAAAACTCAAATATTAATAAAGCATTATTTGACTTTATAACCTGAATGCAAAATGGACAAAACTCAGGTATATTCATCGACTAAAAAAAAAGCATTCGAAACTGTTGACAGAGACGTATTACTACAAATAAGCTGCCAACAAGTCGGGCGCAACTTTGTTATTCTTGGGACAAGTTGAGGATGCGTGGAAAGTCAATATGCAGGTTAGAGTGGTTGGGGAAGAATAAATGAAAGGCGGTTCATGGGCCCCCGCAAGGGGGTAGTTGTAGGATGAGGTTTTACCAATTCCTGCAACTATTTTTGGAGACTAGCGACTCCACGGACCTGAGCTAACTATCCCCCTGTGGGATGGGGGCTGTAGAATTCACCCACAGCCAGTCCTGCTTGCCCCAAAAAATGGCAAATAGACACTCACTGGATCATGGGCTTATCACCCATGATCTTAAGACCTAACTGATACGAGAAACGGATACAGCGCCTCGGATCCGGACTGATTCTACGGTAACGACTTTTGGCATTCGAAAACGGACTATGATTGGCTTCTGGAATGTTCGAACATTGAATGGCGGGGGAGTCAATCGGTGATCGACTGTGAAATGGAGCACTATAACATCTAAATCTTGGGCTTGAGCGAAGTCAGGTTGACAGGATCAGGAGAAGAACGAACCCCTAGTGGAAACACTATTCTGTACATTGGCCCTGAAAGTGAAGCCAAAAATGGCGTAGCGTTCGTCCTTACACCGAGAGCGGGAAACAGTCTCATTAGCTGGGAACCAATCTCGGATAGGATTATCATTGTCAGGCTCAGGACCACTGTCAGAAACGTCACAATTCTGCAGTGCTACGCACCAACTAATACCGCAACATCTGGTGGCAAAGAGGAGTTTTATAGCCAACTGAGTGCCACCTTCGAACGTGTTCCAAGAGGTGATATTATTGTTGAGAGCTAGGGGTTCGCCGGGATTTCAAGCAAAACACAATTCATTTAAAAATAAGTGATAATTTATTTATTCGCACTATAACTTAATTCGCACTATATGGCACTACCGCCGCGTACTGTTCTATCGCTTTCCTGCACTGGTTCGCGTCTCCGTCATCAAAAGACTGGTTCCCGACTGAAAGCTTCGTGCTTTTATACATTTTTCCCCCTATTCTGCATGTCGTCGGGTGTATGTCTCAACTATATTGGAAAGTTCTAGATCTTAATTATGGCTTTTTACATATTGGGGGATACTGTTCTACATAATTCTTGGCTATTCGAGAGAGATCGAATTGCGGGGTGGCCAGATCTCTAACATTACCCTCTCCTTAGTCCCTGTTCGTCCCGAACAGAGTCGTTCACTTCTTCAATGGCACCATGGTACTTTGTTAGTCGGTCGAGATGTACCACTTTCATTTTAGTACGAGGTTTTTGATGTAGTTGAATCCAATAGGCGACATCATTTAACCGGTTGATGATCCGGTAAGGGCCTTCCCAGTTGCGCTGTAGTTTCGGCGATCTGCCCTTCTGTCGTTTGGGATTGTATAACCAAACCAAATCGCCCTTTTGGAATCCTGATGAATTCGCCCGTTGATCATACCTCGTCTTCATGCGGTCGGTCGCTAAATCAATTTTATCTCTGACCAGGTTATAAATTGTATTTAGTCGACATCGAAGATCCAAGACGTAATCTTTGGCATTGGTTGGTTGGTCTGGTGGCACTCCAAACATTAGTTCCGCTGGGACTCGAATATTTCTTCCGAAAATGACTCGGGAGGGAGTTTCTCCTGTTGTTGAATGTACCGATGTTCTGTAGGCCATTAAAAATAGAGGGATGTGCTGATCCCAGTCCTGTTGCCTCTCGCTGACGAGTTTGCATAGGTTTGAGTCCATTGTCCTATTGAAACGTTCCACCATTCCATCGGACTGTGGATGTAATGGAGTTGTCCTGGTTTTGTTTATTCCCAGCATTTGGCACACGTGTTTGAATATTTGAGATTCAAAATTGCGCCCTTGATCGGAGTGTAGTTCACGTGGAGCTCCAAATCTGCTCACCCAGTTGGTAACAATTTGTTCTGCGACGGTTACTGCTGATTGGTTTGGAATTGCGTAAGCTTCAGGCCACTTGCTGAAATAATCAATGACCACTAGAATGTAGCGATTACCATTTTCTGATTCCGGAAATAGTCCAGCAATATCCACAACAATTCTCTCGAATGAATCCCACGTTGTATTGTTGCATTTCTCCCTTTGATCTGTGGTGTGGGCCCTGACTCGATGCAATTGTAGTACATTTACGGCACCAATTTTCAACATCATCTCGGAGATGGATCCAATAGAACCTTTCTCGTATCTTTGCCTAGGTTCTATTTACACCCAAATGCCCACCGGAGGTACCTCCATGATATTCCTTCAAAACCTCCTCGACTTTAGAATGCGGGACGATGGTTTGCATGTGATACGATTTTCTGTTAGCGTTTTCCCATTTCCGTTTTAATAATCCGCCGTCTAGGTGAAGGGAGTTCCATTGTGCCCAATAACACTTTAAGGTTTCGCTGAATTGTGAGATGTCTTTCCACTCAGGCCGTTTCATTTCGTCCTTCCATGCCATGATCGGTGAAATATCTGGATCTTTACGTTGGTCATCTTCCAGTTCTTGCTGATTCCATCCATCCTTTGGTTCGGCCGTTATCCTCTGAATGGTTTCTCCGGCTTCTTTTCCTTCTACACGGTGACAATACTTGCAGTTCGGTGGACAAGGACGACGTGAAAGCGCATCGGCATTACCGTGGATTCCTCCTCTTGGGTGAACAATTTCAAAATCGTAGGATTCGAGTCTTTCTATCCATCTGGCTACTTGGCCTTCGGGGTTCTTAAACTGAAGTAACCATTTAAGCGATGCGTGATCTGTTCGAAGAAGAAACTTTTGACCATAGAGATATTTGTGAAAATGTTTTGTTGCTTCTACAATGGCTAATAGCTCTCGGCGAGTTACGCAATAGTTCCTTTCTGATTTTTAGAGTACTTGGCTGTAGTATGATAGCACTCTCTCCTGCCCGTCGATCCCTTGTGATAGTACTGCTCCGATACCGACATTGCTGGCGTCAGTGTCAATGATGAAACCGTGACCTGGTTTTGGATACGCCAGAACTGGGGAGTCGCAGAGTTGGTCTCTTATTCTCTCAAATGCTTCCTGGCATTTCCCGGACTCGATAGTTACTCCGCGAACTTTGCTTGGCAGCCCATATGCTAAGGCTTCGCCAATCGTTTTCTTACCTGCCAATTTCAACGCCTGCTGCAGCTCTTTGTCCTGTACAGCATTGTTAAATGCGAAAACAGCTGTATCGTTGCGTTGCTCTGTTTGCGCATTGGGAAGCGATAATAGTGTGAGTCGTTCAATATCGCGTGCCAGCTCTTGAAGTGTTTCACCATTCTTTTGGGTTCGGTTGTACAGCTGTGTTTTGTAGATCTCTCGCATGTGGTCACTGCCGTAATGAAGATACAATGTCTGGACTAACGTTGAAAAATCTTGTTGTTGCTCCTGCGGAAACGTTTGAAGGACCTCTGCTGGAGTACCTCTTAGCGCCAATATAAGAGCCGTTCCTCGTGCCAGATCATTCCAATGATAATTTCTTGCGGCAGCCTCAAATTGGGTCTTATAAATAGCCCACGGTGTTTGTCCATCGAAGATTGGAGCTTTGAGACCCTTGTGCGTAACGTGTTCTGTCTTGATGACTCCAGTCGCTTTCACGTTATCGAAGTCCCTTTTTAGGCGTTCAACATCTTCTACAATCCCGGATGTCTTTTCCGTAATTTGTTCTTCGAAGATTCGAAGTTTCTTCTCTACGTTTTCTTCTATTGCCTTACCCATGGTGTCTATTTTATTATTTTGCAGCTCCAATTTTTGGTTTAGGTCCTTTGAGGTCTGATTTTTCATTAAGGTCCGCTGACAGCTGATTTTGTTGGTATAATTTCTGATTAATGTCCGTAGATTGTTGATCTAATTTCTGATTCATGTCCGCATATTGTTGATCTAATTTCTGATTCATGTCCGTTGTCACAGCTGATTGTTGATCTAATTTGTTTATCATTTGTTGCATTAACTGTGGCAGAGCATCCGATGTACTAGAACACTCCTCTTCACGAGCTCCTTCGATTTGGAACTCAAAACTATCTGCATCCTTACCCTCAGCCTCAAGTATCACGATCATACGGCTGATAAGTTCAGACTTGTTTCCTGTCGTAGATAACTTGCATCTACCGAGCTCTTCCTTCAGCTCCGTTAGTTTTAAGTCCTTTAGATAACGCGGCATTTTCACTACCGATTATTTCAAGTTTTTCCGCGATTCGAATTCACTTAAATTTACTTCAATAATTAAAGTCACTGCTCACTAAAGCACTCGAGAATATTCGATTTCACAAAATTCTCACTGTCCGTTCGAGAATTTTAGTTTCACTTTTTCGCCCTCACAAAATTCTCACTATCTGTTCGAGAATTTTAATTTCACTCGCGATTTTTAACCCGAATTTATCCTTGAAATCCCACTTCTGACACCAATTGTTGCGAGCTAGGGGTTCGCCGGGATTTCAAGTAAAACACAATTCGTTTAAAAATAAGTAATAATTTATTTATTCGCACTTTAACTTAATTCGCACTATATGGCACTACCGCCGCGTACTGTTCTATCGCTTTCCTGCACTGGTTCGCGTCTCCGTCATCAATAAAGACTGGTTCCCGACTGAAAGCTTCGTTCTTTTATACATTTTTCCCCCTATTCTCGAAGCTTCCGTCGTGTATGTCGTCGGGTGTATGTCTCAACTATACTCGAAAGTTCTAGACCTTCAATTATGGCTTTTTACATATTGGGGGATACTGTTCTACTTAATTCTTGGCTATTCGAGAGAGATCGAATTGCGGGGTTGCCAGATCTGTAACATTATTATCATCTCAGGAGATATGAACGCTAAGGTTGGATCAGACAACACTGGACTAGAACACGTCATGGGGAGGCATGGTGACCCTTGGGTCGACGTGTCACGACCTTGGATTAAGAGACCAGAAAACGGCGAATTATTTGTGGAGTTCTGTAGTACTCGGTAAATGGTGATCGAAGGGACCCTTTTTCCACACAAGAGTCATCATAAAACACCTTGGTTTTCCCCTGATGGTGTTACTCCGAACCAGATCGACCATTTGGCTACAAGTCGCCGATGGAGAAGATTTCTCCTCGATGTGCGCAAGCTTAATGTGGATAAACTCAGATATCCCAACAAAAAACGCAAGTACACCACTATTCTACGCGAAAAGTCATCCACATTGGGTGAATATAAAATGCGCACACTGGACGCCAATTGGGAGGCAACCAGAAACACTTTTCTAACTAGTGCTGAAGAATATGTGGGATATGTGCAAAGTGGTGAGAAACCCTGGATGTCGCAAGACACATGGGACAAGGTTGGCAATCGGAAAAGAGCCAAGTTGGCAATCATCTCTCAACCCGATGTCAACCAACGAACGCCCGACCTGAGGCAGAACTACCTCGATGCTCATATACAGCTTAAAAAGGCTGTCAGACGCGACAAGAGAAAGGCCATTGAAGATCTGGCAGACAAGGCAGAATCTGCGGCTTACCTTGGGGATATGGGTTCACTATTCAAAATCATGAAACAGTTGACGAACAGGAATTTCACCGCCAACCACCTGGTGAGAGATGTCAACGGAACTCTCCTTAATATGAGTGAACACCAGTTGCGGCGATGGAAGGAATACTTCACTGATATTTTAAACATCTTGTCCGTGGAAGATATTCCAGAAACAGAACAACTACCAAACATCCAACCGCAACAATCCTCTATTAGGGACGATCCCCCAGATAAGGAAGAGATAGTTTCCGCCATTCGGTCAATGGCGGGAAGGAAAGCTCCAGGTATAGACGGACTACCAACCGAACTCCTCAAAGCGGACCCGGAAATAACAGCCGATATACTCCTCCCACTCTTTACTGAGGTGTGGAATGAAGGAAGATATCCGACTGAATGGAAGGAGGGCGTCATTGTGAAAATTCTGAAGAAGGGCGACTTTCGGGATTGTGGCAATTGGCGTGGTATATGTCTACTTACTGCCGTATTAAAAATAATGGCTAAGGTAATTCTCAATAGGATTAGTGATGTTGTCGAGAGCACTCTCGAAGTTTATCAGGCTGGATTCCGTAAAGGGTCGTCTTGTACCGACCACACAAATACCCTACGGATAATATTAGGCGTGGCATATGTCTACTTACTGCCGTATTAAAAATAATGGCTAAGGTAATTCTCAATAGGATTAGTGATGTTGTCGAGAGCACTCTCGAAGTTTATCAGGCTGGATTCCGTAAAGGGTCGTCTTGTACCGACCACACAAATACCCTACGGATAATATTAGAGCAGTCAGCCGAAATGGGTTCGCCACTACATCTGATGTTTGTGGACTTCGAGAAGGCTTTCGACAGCGTTAAGCGAGATTACATATGGAATGCTTTGCGTAGGAGAGGTATTCCAGATAAGGTATTAGCTATAATTAAAGAATCCTACGAAGATGCAAGGTGTCGCGTCTTGCATAGAGGAGAGCTGTCCGAGAGCTTCCCTGTGCGAACGGGAGTCAGACAAGGCTGCATATTATCACCAGTTCTGTTTCTGGTGGTAATAAATGACATCTTGAAAGCTACACAGGAAGCTGGGGAAGAAAAAGGTCTTCAATGGAGACTATTTAACATCTTAAGTCACCTTGATTATGCTAATGACGTGTGCTTGCTTGCATATAGATGTTCGGACTTAGAGTCACATGATCGCTCCCTGCATTCTAAATGCACAGAGGCTGGACTGAAAATAAATGTGAGTTAAACCAAGTACATGCATATGAGTTCGAACGCAAGCACACCGATTATTCTTAACGGACAAGATGTGGAAGAGGTGCAAGATTTTTGTTATCTTGGCAGCATTCTTGGCAAAAGGATATTGAGGCTCGTCTAAATAAAGCTCGTCAGGCCTTCGATATCCTTTCCCCTTTCTGGAGATTAAGAGAGACCTCCATTCGCACGAAGCTGCGAGTTTGTGACGCATGCGCCAAATCCGTGTTGTCATGTGGTTGAACTACGTGGAAAGTGACCGTTCGACTTATGAAGAAACGAAAAACTTTCATGAACCAATGCCTCCGACGCATTTTAGGAATATTCTATCCAGAAGTGATTTCCAACGACGAACTTTGGAGTACAGCTGGACAGACTAAATTAGGCATTGAGATTCAAAGGCGGAAGTGGCAGTGGATTGTTCACACTTTTAGTAAACCAGAGCGAAACATCGCCAAACAGGCTCTGGATTATAATCCTCAAGGAAGACGTCGGGTTGGTCGACCATGTAGGAAATGGAAGCGAACAGAAGGAAGCCAGAGGAATAAACAAGTCCTGGCAACAGCTAAAGGCCGATGCTCAGGATCGCGCCTTGTGGAAGCAAGTTGTTTTTGTTCTATGGCCCTATAGGGGATCTTAACAGGTATTTGATTGATTGAGAATGTACTATCACTTTACATGCACAAAAACAAATACTAAAAATCGACGATTATAAAAAAGCAATGCAAGCCACACACGTCCCATTAAGATTGCCTATTTACCGCCTATTTTGAATTTAACCCCATTTTTTTGTCGGTCGTGCAGCGTTTGTCGGATATTATGTTCCATACATAACCTCTATGTCTACACTCTTTATTAAAATAAAAACATAACAAAATTATGATTGGGTGTAAAACCCAACCATATGATACTCTAGATAAAATGGGGAAGAGATTACCGGAAAATATGTCATCTCAAATTCTATCGAATAGTGAATAGTGACTTTTGTAGATGTACAGGGTTAGGCGATTGAAGTGTTACCAACTTCACACCGGTATATCTGGCAAACCGATAATGACAGCTATGTCAAATTCATACCAATGACAGCCTTTAAATTGTTTACAAGCTACCACTGGCATTTGCGTCTAAGTTTTATAGAACAAAAGTTATTCGAAATGGAAGTGAAACGTAATGGTGTGATTGCGTTATATTTGTCTGGAAAATCACAATCAGCTATTGTTCGTGAGCTCAGCCATCTCAAAGTGAATAAAATGTTTGTGTATCGCACCATAAATCGTTAACATGATACATGCAGCATTGCCAAACGCTATGGTGGTGGACGAAAAAAAACAGCAACATCACCTGAAATGGTTCGGAAAGTGAAGGCTCGATTTGAACGAAATCCGTAGTGGTAATCGAATTGCCAAAGAACCGAAAATATCCCAGCGAAGCATCCGAGTCATATTTCAAAATGAGCTCGAGGTAAAGCCTTACAAGTTTCAAAAGGCTCACGATCTTACACCAAAGCGAAAAAAAGTTAGACTCGAAAGAGCAAAGGAGTTGTTACGCTTGCACGAACGTGGCGAATTTCCAAACATTGTGTTCTCTGATGAGAAAAATTTCTCTATTGAGCAGTTTATAAACTCTCAAAATGATCGTCTTTTCTTAACTGAACGCACTTACGAAAATTTGAGCCTACGAACGGTCAGCCGAAGTAATTTTCCATCTCAAGTAATGGTATGGGCAGCTGTGACCGCCGATGGACGCTGTCCAATCGTTTTCATCGAGCCTGGTGTCAAAGTCAATGCGACTTATTTTCGGGAAAATGTTTTGGAAGCTGCTTTAGAGCCGTGGGCACGCAAACAATTCGGTCGTAGACCATGGACGTTCCAACAAGACTCGGCACCGTCTCATAAAGCTCGTGTGAACCAAGAATGGTTAAAAAACTATGTTCCATTTCGTCCACACAATGTCTTTCGAATTTGCCAGATGCAAATCCGATGGACTATTCCATCTAGGACATTTTGGAGAGCAAGGTGAGGACTAAAAAATATGCCAGTATGGATGCGCTGAAGAAAGCCACTGTACGGGAATGGACCAAAATACCGCAACATCACATTCGTGCAGCATGCAACTCATTTTTTAACCGTTTAAAGGCCATAGTCAAGGTAAAAGGTGGCCACATCGAGCTAAAGTGAATGGATTCTGAAATTTTGATTATTTTCACACATTTTTGTAATTTGAACCAATAAAAAATAATTGCACACAAAACAAAATGGCCGTTTGAATAGGTAACAGTTCAATCGTCTAACCCTGTAGAGGGAGAAGTTTGTATTTTTCGTATATGACACCGGACATGGCATGCAAAATGTTTTTTGCTGAATTTAAAGTTTTTAGTTTTCATTATTTTTAAAGAAATTGGTCATAGTTTTCCTTAAATTGAGGCATTTGTATGGGAGGTGGCAGAGGAAGTGGAGCGTTTAAGATGACTTTGAAACTGCTTATCATCATCCTTATCACCATGCTTTGATTCAATTTCAAACTCGATAGCTCTCATATACTTGAAGAAGAAATGCTTTTCTTGAATTTATAATAGAGATATTTGTGTGGGAGGTGGTAGAAGGAGTGAAGCGGAGCTGATAATTTTTTCTTACACTTATTTCAATTATTAAAAAACGAATTCTGGCAAAATTTGAAGTTTGTACTTTTTCTAGTTTGAATGGAAATCGATGAAATGCCTTTAACAAAAATGATGCATTTGTATGGGAGGGGATAGAAGGAGTGTACAGATCAAAACAATTTTTTTTTGCATTATTAATATTTCTGTTTGTATACTTTATACAAAATATCAAGTTGATAGCTTTAACGGTTTCGAAGAAAAATAATTTAATTTAAATTTCAAAATTTCGTGAAATTTGTATGGGAGGGGGTAGAAGGAGTAAGGTGAAGTTGATAATTATTTTTAAAATAAATTGCAATTATAGTAGAATTAATTCTGACAAAATTTCGTTTTTTCAGCTTTACTAGTTTCAATGAAAATCGAAAATATGTATTTTTCAAAATTGACCATTTGTATGGGAGGGGGTGGAAGCAGTAAAGAGATCGGGTCAATATTCCGAGGTATTAATGACATCGATATCATAATACTTTGACCTAAATTTCAAGTCGATAGCTTAAATAGTTTCAAAGAAAATCAATTTCTTAATTTTTCGAAATTTCATGAAATTTGTATGGGAGGGGGTAGAAGGAGTGGGGGGATGTGGCCCATTCACGAACTTAAAGTGACTTTTTTGCTAAAAATGACACAAAAAAATTGTTAGCACTATAGCTCAAAGCTTTCGAGAGTTATGCTGTAGACAGACGCACAGACGGACAGACAGACAGACAGACGGTTACTCGGAATCGAGGTTTTTGAGCGACAACAAATATTTCTGTACCCTTGGCGGCTCAGTGCGAGCGCTATTTCTTAGCGTTACAAACGGTAAGGCAAACACAATATACTCTCAGATTTCATCTAGAGTATAAAAATTATGCATTTGTATGGGAGGGGGTAGAAGGAGTATACGGATCAAAACGAAATTTTACATCGTCAATTATATTTCTATTATTATACTTCCGACAAAACTTCAAGTCGATATCTTTGACAGTTTCGAAGAAAAATAATTTAACTTAAATTTCAAAATTTCATGAAATTTGTATGGGAGGGGGTAGTAAGAGTTAGGTTAAGTTGATAATTTTGTTCAAAACTGATTGCAATTATAATATAATTGATTCTGGCAAAAAATCGTTTTTTCAGCTTTGCTAGTTTCAATGAAAATCGAGAAAATGATTTTTCCGAAATTGTGCATTTGTATGTGAGAAAATATACGGAATAAGGGATCAATAATTTGTGATATTAATGATATGTATATCATTATCCTTTAATCCAAATTTCAAGTTTATAGCTTGAATAGTTTCGAAGAAAAATGATTTCTTTAATTTCGAAATTTCATGAAATTTCATGAAATTTGTATGGGAGGGGGTAGAAGGAATGGGGGATGTAGCCCGTTCACGAACTTAAAGTTACTTTTCTGCTAAAAATGACACACAACAAATTTCACTACAATAGTTTAAAGCGTTCGAAAGTTATGTTGTAGACAGACGCACAGATGGACAGACGGTCACTCGGAATCGAGGTTGGCGCCTCTGTGCGAGCATTATTTCTTAGCATTCCAAACGGTAAGGCAAACACAATGTAATCTCAGATTTCATCTAGAGTATAAACATGTATTTATTACATCAACGTATAATTTTCTCTTAGTATAACTTGGAACAAGCAGAAGTTTACTTATTGCCTACTTTTTTGATTATTTCAATTGCTAATACTGAATTAATAATTATCTTATTTTTTAAAAACTTTGCAGTGTATTAAAAGATTTAATAATTTATTCTTACAGGTTCCACCAATAGTAGTGCCGAATACGTTATATTCTAGCAATGACTCTGTGGGACTCGAGTTGGATGATTTATCACATTTGGAGTAATTATAATAAAAAACATTCATGTATTGGAGACAAAATTTTATTAATATGTTTTTTTTTTTTGTGAAATATAATAACCAATTCAAAATATTTTTAAAATGGAAATTTGAATTTTTGATGACAGATTCATGGAGAGAAATCGTGGAGGAAAGCAGGTTCGACAATGGAATCATATCTAGAGACATGCATTCCCACTACTTCGATATGAAACTTATTGTATAAACTTTCTCGACCATCGCCGTAGTCTTCAGCACCTATTATCTTTAATTCTATCATATGTTAAATGCAGTGATATAACATTAATTATCGCTATTTTCAGCTCTATTACTTATTCCCTTTTCATAGATTGTCGTTAAGCCTATAGCTTCGGGTATAAGTAAATTTAGATAGTGATTTTTTCTCTGCACTACTAAGCTCTGCAAGAATGTATTGCTAGGACCAACCTCGAAGCTTTTTTAGGCACTTTCTTCCTATTTTTTATCTATACTTGCTAACGTGAAAATATAATTGAAGCTAAGTGTTAAAAAATACCAAATCTAATACCATTGAAACATAGCGCAGCTAAATTATAATTAAACGGCTTGTGTCATACGCTAATTTAGCTAAATTACCAAAATAGTGATCATTTATTACCTAAATACATTCAGCTAAATCATCTCATTTAGCTAAATCCCCTCATTTTTGTCATAATTTGGGCTATAACGATGAAAAATGTACTGGAGCTGCCCGTTTCATATAAGTTTTTTTTATAAAGAAGAAGAATAGAAATCTTTGAAACGCCCAGCTATGATAGATGACTTACAAACGATTCCAAAACAGGACTAAGGATCGTTTTTCTTCTTTTGTGGCCTTCCTTGCAAAATTTGGTTGCCTATTGGCTACGCAAATCAATTTTTTAAAAATGTGGCAGATGAGTGAGTGACACTTCTTAACTAGCAAAGTGCTATGTGTCACCAATCTATTAACGATGAAGACGAATTAAATTACGGATTTGTTAAATTGTAATTAGGACCGCTATGTGTCACTGTTATAAGAGTTCTGTGTTTAACGTTTTAAACTCTAAATGCAATCTGACAGTAAGATTTGAATTTGTATAATATTGTTACAAGTCAACACTAGAGTACCTCCATGCAAGAGGTAGAGTATGGCAGAAATGTCACAACTGACACCTGCGAATTCACCATCCCCATTTCACCATTCGTGGAGTGGTGAGTTAAATGATTTCTTTTCCAAATTTCATGCACCTTAAGATAAATTGTTGCTTCAAAATTTTTGTTTGTGACTTTTTAGTCAAGTATTACAAACTGCGCACAGTTCTTGATGTTCAGAACGTTCCAGAAAAAAATCGACACTTTTTTTAAATTTCGCTCCAAATACCGGGCTACAGCTTTGCCAAACTATGGAAAAGCGCCTCTAGTGTCCCATGGAGTAACTATAGTCAACACTAAGCTGCTCATCAATTGCTTGCGATCTTCAGCTGTCTACTGTTTTTAGCACACCTTCGCACATATATACTAGGCTAGTCATGATTATAGTAATATAAATTTTTTTTTGTAATCAAATTTTGATCGTTTTATTAAAACGAAAAAAAAAATATATATATATAACCTCAAGTATGATTGTTTACTGAACGTTTGTAAAGACTTAATATATAAAAAGAAACATAACAGAATTATGATTGGGCGTAAAGCCCAGGTTTGTACACTTCGCGAAAAAAGTATAGCCGCATTTGAATATATTCGTCTTTACATAATGTTTCTTGGAATAATTTGATTGAATATTTTCTAAGATATGTATATTAACACGCGCTTTTAGAAAACTATAATTATAACGGTTCTTCTTTGCTATTAAGGCTTTTATTTCTTTTTAAGTGCGTAAATTCCAATTTTGGCTGTGTAAAAAGTATAGCCGCAGTAAAAACAAGTGCTATAGCAATTGACACTCGACCAATTTGAGTTCAGTTGTTGAAATGATCGGTTCGAATAAACTTTATAAAACTTAACGGTAAATTTATAAATCTTGTAATTCCGAGTATTAAGAAATTATTAAAATGCCGCGTGGAACTTTTCTCACCGAAGAAGAAAAGGGGAAAATTATTGCGTAGAAGGACGGAGCAACAGAGCAATTGCTGCAAAAATAAACCGAAGTGAAAAAGTGATAAGAAATTTTCTAAAAGATAAAGAGAATTATGGGAAAAAGAAGAAGACAGGACTACCGAAAATTTTAACGGAAAGAGAACGACTATTAAGGATTGCATCAAACTCAGCATTATGGGTTCGTGAAATTGTCAATCGAGCAGGAATTAAAACAAATATTAGAAATGTCCAAAATATTATAAAAGGGTCTCCAATCCTGCAAAGAAAACTCCAGAGAAAACCGCCTTTAACAAAGAAGAATATCGACGCAAGGTTAGATTTCGGAAAAAAACCACATATCCTGGAAGAAAATGGAAGAAAATTATTGTTTCGTATGAAAAAAAATTGAACATGGGTGGACCGGATGGATATGCCCATTATTATCATGATTTAAGGAAGAACGACGTATTCTTTCTAGACGACAAATGGGTGAAGGATCTGTGATGATATGGGCTGCTGTTAGCTATAACAAAAAGACCAATATTCTCTTTTTACCGACGAGAGTAAACAGCGAGGTGTATAAGCAGATTGTCGAAGAAGAACTGATACCATTTCTCGATGATTTGGAAGACCAGGAAATAATATTTCAGCAGGATAATGCCGCCGTGCATACAGCCATATCAATAACTGAGTGGTTTCGAACCAAACAAATCGATGTAATCAGATGCACATAAAAAACATAAAAGAATTATGATTGGGCATAAAGCCCAATCATATGATACTCTACATGAAATGAGAAAGAGTTCAATGTACCGGAAAATATGTCACCTCCAGTTCTTTTAAATAATTAATAGTGACTTTTGTATGGGAGGTGGTAGAAGCAGAAGAGGAAGGTTTGTAATTTTTGGATATGAAACCTAATGTGGTATGCAAAATATTTCGTGCTGAATTTAAGGTTTGTAGCTTTCATTATTTTCAATTGGACATAGTTTTCCAGAAATTGAGGCATTTGTATGGGAGGTGGCAGAGGAAGTGGAGCTTTTAAGATGATTTTGAAACTGTTTATCATCATCCTTATCACCACGCTTTGATTCAATTTCAAATTCGATAGTTCTAATATATATATTCTAAGGAGAAATGCTTTCTTTATAATACAAATATTTGTATAGGAGGGGGTAGAAGGAGTGAAGAGGAGCTGATAATTTTTTTTAGCATTTATTGCAATTATTAAAAAACAAATTCTGGCAAAATTTTAAGTTTATACTTTTTCTAGTTTTAATGGAAATCGATATAATGCACTTAACAAAAATTATACGTTTGTATGGGAGGGGGTAGAAGGAGTAAAGAGGAGCTGATAATTTTTTTTAGCATTTATTGCAATTATTAAAAAACAAATTCTGCCAAAATTTTAAGTTTATAATTTTTCTAGTTTTAGTGGAAATCGATATAATGCACTTAACAAAAATTATACATTTGTATGGGAGGGGGTAGAAGGAGTGTACGGATCAAACCACATTTTTTTCTCATTATTGATATTTTTATTGTTATACTTTATGCAAAATATCAAGTTGATAGCTTTAACAGTTTCGAAGAAAAATAATTTAATTTAAATTTAAAAATTTCGTGAAATTTGTATGGGAGGGGGTAGAAGGAGTAAGGTAAAGTTGTTAATTTTTCAATTCTGATTGAAATTATAATAAAATTAATTTTGGCAAAAATTCGTTTTTATAACTTTGCTAGTTTCAATGAAAATCGAAAAACTGCATTGTTCAAAATTATGCATTTGTATGGGAGGGGGTAGAAGGAGCGACGGGATCGAATCAATATTCAGTCATATTAATGATACCTACATCATAATACTGTGACCCAAATTTCAAATCGATAGCTTAAACAGTTTCAAAGAAAAATCAATTTCTGAAAATTTCGGAATTTCGTGAAATTTGTATGGGAGGGGGTAGAAGGAGTGGGGGGATGTGGCCCGTTCACGAACTTAAAGTTTCTTTTTCGCTAAAAATGACACACAACAAATTTCAGCACGATAGCTCAAAGCGTTCGAGAGTTATGCTGTAGACAGACGGACAGACAGACAGACGGACAGACAGCAACTCGGAATCGAAGTTTTTGAGCGACAACAAATATTTCTGTACCCTTGGCGGCTCTGTGCGAGCATTATTTCTTAGCGTTACACGCGGTAAGGCAAACACAATATACTCTCAGATTTCATCTAGAGTATAAAAACGAGTTGCATGACAACTGAAAATGATGCGTTTTCCAATTGAAGTTACACACATTTTTTTTATTTGTTTCAATTCACGAATTTGTGCATTCTTGTTTTGATTTTTTTTTTGTAAATTTGTAAAATATTATTAAAGTGAAATTATATACTATCTTTATCAATAGTTATACCTTTAATGGTATTTGCAGGACGCTTTCGTATTGTGCGCACTCTTTTTTGGCATGTCACAACAAAATAAGGAGAACGACACCTCCATTTACTCAAATGCAGTTAAACAAATCTAGTATAGAGTAACTTTTGTGTGCACTTTTTATTTTAGCATATCTTTTGGAGCACTTTTTTTGCATGTGGAGAAAAAACTGAAAATGTAGGGCAGTTGCTGAAATGTTTAAACTGAAGGGTTTAACGTATTATAAGATAGTATTAAAATTATATTGACAACGAGAAATAACTAGCTATTGTAGAATTTAATTAAAAGTTCTAAAATTGCTTATATTATAAAAATAATTCAGTATTGGATTTAATCCCTACGGAATTGTTTTTAAGGCTATGAAATTAAAGTAAATTTCTTTCAAACCTCTTGTGTTATCTCCCCTTGTAATGATGTAATAATTTACGCAATGAATCAAGTACGAGTACGGTTGCGGACTTCGCCGCATTAACATCGCGGTCGGAAATAGAGAGGGTGAAAGGGGGAAAAATAAACGCGCTTTTGTTCTTTTTTGTGCTCGGAAAGTGCTTCGGAAGTGGACCCACAATCTGTTTGCCAGTGATCCGGTGAGATCCTTCCAAAATATAATTATTTTTATCCCTTCACCTTACTTCCCACATTTAATTTTATAACAAAAGAGTCAATAAGTTCATTGTTTTTTTTTCTCGACACCTTTTTTTTCCGATTGCCAGTTACAGGCTATGTACATACTGTGTACCAATAATGTCTTCGTACAGCAGCTATTTGAAACTCGAGTGATAAAAAACAATGAATTGTTGCAAGAAATTTGAAAAAGTTTTAATGTAGATTTATTCATTAAACATTTTTATTTAATTTAGAAACAAAAACTAATCCATTTAAATTATTCATTACAAAGTTATTAACTGAAAAGAAAACAAAGTCGACAATTTGCCTCCAATAATGTCTTCGTACATTTAAGATTTCGCTTGCTCTGCTGATAATTATCGATCATAATTATTTCCCACTCATAACGGTTTGTAATAACAGTAAGCAAACAAACACGTGTGTTTACTGTAAATGTAAATTTTATGAGTTTCGCTCAGTATAAATAGAAATAATGCCTGGTAAATAATTGTCGTTTGAAGAGCGTAAGCTTATAGTGAATTTACACGTAAAGGAGCAAAAATCATACGTGGAAATAGCCAAACTACTGTCCCGGAGCCGTTCTACTATCCTATCTGTAATCGGGCGCTATAAATATGAAGGCCGCGTAGAGAATAAGCCTAAATCAGGACGCCCTGCAATTATCACTGATGCAGATCGGCTGGAAATCAAGCGTATGATTGCCAAGGATCCGTTCATAAGTGCACCAAAAATTAGTGCAGAGCTCCGTCAATCCAATCAAAAAGAAGTTCATCCAAAAACAGTACGAAAATGCGTGATTGATGCCAGATTTAAGTCTCGTACACCTCGCAGAAAGCCACTGGTAAGTGAAGTAAATCGCAAAAAACGTTTGGACTTCGCTCGGCAATACCAAAATGCATCTCTCGAGTTCTGGCGCAATGTTATATTTTCTGATGAGTCCAAATACAACATTTTTGGGTCTGATGGGAGACTTAGAGTGTGGAGAAAGCCAGGGGAAGCTTACAACCCAAAAAACAACATCAAAACTGTAAAACACGGCGGCGGCGGCGTAATGGTATGGGGCTGTATGGCTGCCAGCGGCGTTGGAAACTTAGAAATAATTGAAGGAATCATGGATCATCGGGCATATATTGAAATTCTCATGAGAAATTTGGAGCCAAGTGCTGAAAAATTGGGTTTATCAAAGGATTTTTACTTTCAACAAGATAATGATCCTAAGCACATGGCTCATAATACTAGGATGTTCTTGGCGTACAAAACTCCACATTTGTTTAAGACACCACCGCAAAGTCCTGACCTCAATCCCATTGAGCACATGTGGAACATGCTGGAAAAAAAGATCAGGACTCATCATATTAGCTCGAAACCTCAGTTAAAACAGGCTCTTCTGGAGGAATGGGCGAAAATAGAGCCAAACCATGCAAAAAAACTTGTAGAATCGATGCCACACCGCCTTAAAGCCGTAATTAAAAATAAAGGCTACCCAACTAAATATTAACAAAAAATGTATCTATAGTTTTAAAGATTTTTCATAAACAGTTTCGTAAGTGTACGAAGACATTATTGGAGGCAAATTGTCGACTTTGTTTTATTTTTAGTTAATAACTTTGTAATGAATAATTTAAATGGATTAGTTTTTGTTTCTAAATTAAATAAAAATGTTTAATGAATAAATCTGCATTAAAACTTTTTCAAATTTCTTGCAACAATTTATTGTTTTTTATCACTTGAGTTTCAAATAGCTGCTGTACGAAGACATTATTGGTACACTGTAGTTTATGTAGCATAAAACACGGTCGGACGGTGTAACGGCTTCTTACCAATAACTTGCTAGAAAGTTTCGTACTCTAAGCGGGTAAGTTGTTGTTGTACCGCTCCCCTTCCATGTCAGCGGTCTTTTCTTTCTTTTGGCGTTGTTGTTGTTGTTGTTGTTTGTGTTGCAATTTATTTGGATATGCAACGCTAGTCAATGCAAAGCTCATTTGCAATTGACTTTTCAAATATTCGAGGGCTAAGAGCGAATCACTTTGCAGTGTATTGCCACCTCACCTGTAATAGTCCAGCGATACTGGCACTTGGTGAAACTCAAGTTTCCAATGACGACGATTTGGATCAATTTTTTGTTCCAAATTACGTTCTAGTGCCTGTATTTTTAGACAACGCGGGATTGCATTGTACATCCGCAATAATGTCGCTTATCAACTTCTGCCCGAGTACGGAAATTATACGAATCCCGAATTTAATTTTATTTGGGTTAAACTCTACGCCCATAAGCGCATTATTCATCTTTGTTTTTTGTATCGAAGCCCTAATATATCGGACGAAAACACATCCAGGGAATTTGAAAATATTTCAGATTCAATTGATCGAATTCTCTCCAAACACCTTGAATCCGAAATCGCAGTAGCGGGCGATTTTAATGTCCATAATATAAATTGGCTTCGTCACTCCCGTAACATAATCTCCAGCCGGCCGATTGGTAGAACTATTCGCATCATCGAATAACCTGTGCCAAACTGTAGACAGAGCTACTCGTATTCCTGACGTTTCAGGCCAAGGATCTTATCTTCTTGATCTGTTCTTAACATCAGACCCAGCTAAATACTCGAATTCTGTTAATTCTCCAATCGGAAGCTCAGACCATTGCTTAATTTCCGCCTGTTTCCCAGTTTCCATCTCGACGCCAATCACACCAGCTCTAAAAAAGTTGGTATGGCATTACGGAAGTGCCGATTGTTCCAGTCTTAAGCAATTTTATTATACATTTGATTGATCAATATGCTTTAGCAGAGGTGTTGAGTATGCTTATTCTGCAGTAATTGAGACCATCTTGTTGGGCATGAGACTTTTCATCCCCCAAAGCTACAAACCAATCAAGCCCAGTTCTAAGGCTTGGTTTAATGAAAATTGTAGTACTGCGATAAGGGCTAAAGAGGCAGCTTACCTATAAGCACGGTAAGCTGCGGCTGCCATCCAAGTGTAATTGGAATAATTTCAAAAAAGAAAGGAACCTCTGTAAATCCAGCTTACAACGAGAAAAATATTTGCATGACCAGAAACTGAGGCAAAACATTTTGAGAAGTCCTAAGGGCAGCAAAAGTTTCTGGTCTCTCGCTCGTTCCATCAGAAGTAGTTCTGCATCTTCGATTCCATCTTTAATCTACAATAATGAGGTTATTACGGATCCTAACATCTTAGCGGACCAATTCGCTGCCAACTATTCTTTACCACCAACGAACTCTAGCCTTCCAACGTATACTACGCTAAATTCCTCCTTAGGACAGATTAGTATTCATCCGCGAAACGTTTACCGAGTTCTTAAGAATCTAGATGCTAATAAATCGTCCGGTCCAGATGGAATCCCTGCGCTTGTCCTTAAAAATTGTTGCACTTCTCTTGCTAAACCTCTATGCAAACTTTATCGTCTCTCTTTATCGTCCTCCACTGTCCCTTCTTCATGGAAGCTTGCAAATGTTCAGCCAGTTCCAAAATAAGGAGAACGCACAAATCTCGCTAATTATCGTCCAATAGCAATAACTTCAATTCTGTCTAAGGTCATGGAAACAATCATCAACAATAGAGTAATAGAATATCTCAACATCAATGATATTATTGACGACAAACAGTATGGGTTCCGCAAAAAACGTTCCACAGGGGACCTTTTAACAACCCTATCTGAACGTTGGAACAAGAGCATTCACCAGTTTGGTGAATCTTGTATTATCGCTCTTGATATTTCCAAGGCTTTTGACAGAGTATGGCACACTGCCCTTTTAATCAAACTTAAAGCTGTTTGGGCGACTCTCTTATTCCCTGGATTGAAAGTTTTTTAGCCAATCGTTCAATGCGTGTGGTATTGGATGGTATGGTTTCCTCTTCTTATAAAATTAACGCAGGTGTCCCTCAGGGCTCGGTTCTTCCTCCCACCCTTTTTCTGATATTTATTAAGGACCTGCTATCTTCAACTTTCAATCCTGTACATATCTTCGCCGATGACAGCACCTTAGACTTCTCCTATCACTTCAACAGTGCGTCCTTAGCCCATTGTACTAGCTTAGTAGAACAACGTAGGTACATGGTTCAGTCATTGAATGTCGACTTGGCTAAAATTCTTAGCTGGGGCAATAAGAATCAAGTTGAGTTTAATGCTTCGAAAACCCAGTGCTGTCTTCTGTCCCACAAACGTGACTCTAACTTTGACCAAATCACCACTAACCACTTCTCCAAGTATTAAGATGTTAGGTATCCAAATCACAGATAACTTATCTTGGAACGATCATATATTTAACATCGCCAAGGAAGTATCTAAATGCTTGGGCTACCTAAAACGATGTAAAAACTTCTTCACCGCCTCTGGGCTATTAACAATTTATAAGGCCTATATTAGACCTCGTCTTGAATTCAATTCCCACCTATGGGCGGGAGTTGCAAAAACTTCTCTCTCCTATCTGGATAGTATCCAGTCTCGGACTATTAAAATTATAGGAGATTCTGACATCACTTCTTCGCTCGATTCAAAATTATGTGAAGAAATAACAATACCTATCTTTTACGAGTTATAAAGAAGAGAACACATGCAAATATTTATCTCAACTATGGATTATAATAATACACATAGCAAAGGAAATAGAAAAAAGAATATTATTTTACATTACAGGTAACCCCCACTTTGCGCGTAAATATATTTCAGTAGAATGTCATATTTTGTGTTAAGCGTCCCATTTGGAGCAGAATTACGCTTCCTTCATTTAAACAATTGGTTTATTCGACGCTCAAATATGTGTAGTAATCTAGAAAGAACCACAAACGCGTTTTAAGGTTAAATTTCTACCTAATGAGCGAGACTTTGGAGTATAACTGGACAAACTAAAATAGACATTGAAATGGCAGTGGATCGGTCACACTTTGAGCGAAACATCGCCAAACAGGCTCTGGATTATAATCATCAAGGAATACACAAGTCCTGGCAACAGCTTAAGGCCGATGCTCGGGATACTAAAATGCGTCTACTTGTCATATGAAGTTCTACAAAAACACGAAAAATAAAGTCATTTTATGCCGCATTTTCACTTGATGATTGCTTTCATAATTAAAATTACCACTTTCGCAGCCTCTCCCGCACTTACGCCACCGCTACTTGCGCAGCTGACCTTCGGTTCACTGATTAGTCCCACGAGATCATCATATCTATACTAAAAACATAATAGGAGTACGATTGGGCATAAAGCCCAATCGTGCGATACTCTAGATGAAAGAGAAATTTTTGTATCTTAAGAAATTTTGTTTTTTGAGGAATAAACAAGTCCTGGCAACAGCTTAAGGCCGATGCTCAGGATCGCGCCTTGTGGAAGAGAGTTGTTTCTGTCCTATGCCCCTATAGGGGGTCTTAACAGGAATTTGATTTGATGATTGAAGAAATTTTGTAGAGGAAGTGGTAGAGGGGGTGACGACATTGAACTAATTTTTTCACATGACGTTAAGGTTGCTATCAAAATGTTTTATGAAAAATTTAGGATTTAAAAATTTAATAGGTACTGAGAAAATTAGTGTATTGGATGTAGTCGATCAATTTTATACGCACTGAGTAAATTGGCTTAGAGCATTTCATGAAAAAGTGCAGTTTGTGTGGGAGGTGGTGGAAGGAAGGAGAGGACTCAAATAATTTTTGTACAGCAGATTTATATCATCATAAAAGTAATACATTCCAAATTTCAGATCAGTAGCATTTATATTTTTCGAGCAAATCCGTTTATTGTGAAATTACGAAATTGTGTCATTTTGTATGGGAGGGGGTAGAAGGGGTACAGCTAATCGTCTCATTTTTTTTGATTTAACTAATAATTCTAAATAAATGTTTCGTGCACAATTTCAGCTCGATAACTATTATACTCACTGAGTAAATTGGCTTGGAGCATTTCATGAAAAAGTGCAGTTTGTATGGGAGGTGGTGGAATTAGGGGGAAGACATAAATTATTTTTATAGAGTAGATTGGAATCATCATAAAAGTACTACATTCCAAATTTCAGATCAATGTCATTTGTATTTTTCGAGCAAATCCGTTTATTGTCAGATTGCGAAATTGTGTCATTTTGTATGGGAGGGGGTAGAAGGGGTGGAGCGATTTGGCTCGTTCACGAACTTAACCTTACTTTTTTGTTAAAAACGACGTATACAAAATTTGATTTTTCTAGCTCAACGCGTTCTCAAGCTAGAGAGGACACGGACAGACGGACAGACAGACAGACAGACAGACGGGCGGACGGACGGACGGACATCCGGTTTTGAGATTTTTGAGTAATTATATGAACTTCTGTATCATTCATTTTTTTCTCCGAGCCTTATTTCTTGGCGTTACAAACTTTGTGGCAAACTTGTAATACTCTCAGATTTCATCTAGAGTATAAACATAATAGGACTACTATTGGGCGTAAAGCCCAATCGTGCGATACTCTAGATGAAAGAAAAAGTTTTTGATTTGAAGAAATTTTGTAGGGGAAGTAGTACAGGAGTTGACGACAATGAACTAATTTTTTCTCTTCACGCTAAAGTTGCTAGGTACTGTGAAAATTAGTATATTATATTTAGTGAAATTGTGTAGTTTGAATGGGAGCTGGTAGAAGGAGGGGCGAGATTTTAAAGACTTTTTATGAAGTAACTATAAACATCATGCTTTTGATATGTTTTAAATTGTAGATCAGTAGCATTTATACTTTTCCGGAAAATCCATTTTTTGTAAAGTTGTGAAATTGCGTCAGATTGTAAGGGAGGGGTAAAGCTAATAGTATATGTTTTTTTTTGGCCTTCCTAATAATGTGCACATTATTTTTCTGACCCCAATCTCGATTTTTCTTTTTTTTTTGCCGGATCACGTTTTTCGACCTGACTTTTTTTTCATTTTCACACAGCGACGAGATACGATTTGGAATTTCCTCGAGCTGAAATCAGTTCGCGGATTCTTCCATTCTCAAAATATTCGAAAACCGCTTTTAATTGTCCGCTAAGGAAGCGAAAAAAAAAACGGAAAATTATATATTATAAATTTTAATGCTACCAGACACCGTTCCGATTACCTCTCGTCTCGGCAACCACATGCGCTCGGTTCCACCAAATTTTCTCTCCACTGAACTTATGTAGCAACCTTCGTTCGAGGTTCGGTGTGCTTCCAGGAGTGTTGTAATTTGATGCAGGCGCGCCAAACCCGTCACTCACAACAACATAGTCTGACCGCCGCTATTCTACCTTGTTATATAGCGCCGATCAGGCTAGATCAAAGTGTCACGAGTTAAGAGGGGTCTTATGCTCACGACTGAATGAGCCGGGCAAGTTATATGTGACTCACATCCCATATCACAGTCCAAGTTATACGTGACTTACATCCCATTGAGGCTTCCGTGGCGTAGTGGGCAGCGTGATTGCTTCTCAGTCAATAGGTCGTGGGTTCGATTCCCACTCCAGACGGGATTTTTTCAAGCACGAATATTTATTTTTTTCTCACCACCGAGGTTCCTTCGCTAGGTCGCAATTGCAAATCTGCATCACCTAGCGCTTTCAATTAATTCAGCAGAGAGTAGTCCTTTTCGTGCGTTATCATGAGAGTGCCAAACAGAACCTGATAAGAAGAAAACTTAGTGACCTGAAGAATTGAACTCCGAAGAGAACAAGCTATTTTGCTTAAGTTTTCATCCCATTGCGTTTGGTCTTCCATGATAAACCCTCGGAGTCTCGCCAATACTGACCGGATGACTTTCTCTGAAGCATTCGATTGAGGCGAGTATTTTGGGTAAATAGGTGTTCAATTCCATACTTCAGAAGCGTGGAGTTAAATGTCGCTGAATTGAATTAAGACCCGTTGTCGGATAGAAGTGTCTCGGGTGTACCAAACATATGAAACACCTACCGCTCCAAGAACATCGTGATTTCAGCGGCAGTGATTTTACGTAAAGGATAAAGGATTGGGAATTTGGACAGATTATCCAGGACAACAAGGATAGCAATTATTTCGCTTTTGGTCCTAGGATATGGTCCAAGAACATCGATGTAGAGATGTTGAAAGGATCTTTGCGTCTTGAAGGCCTCTCCCATTGCTGCTCTGAGCGGACGATTCGGAGACTTCATCTCTTCACAGGTTTGACACGAAAGATCTCGTTCGCGAACCTGTGTAGTTATCTCGGGCCAATACAAATATCTCCTGATGCGCTCAAGCGTTTTGGCAAACCGACCGCGATCCGTGGTATCCGCTTCATGGGCCTGAGCGATAACAGCAGACGTCAAACTCGATGGAAACCAAAGCTTCCAGGCTCGGTCCTCCGCAATCGGATCTCCTTTCTGAGGCTCTGTGCGCTTTTATACGAAGCATCCCTCACGCATATATTGAGAAGCCGATCGATGTTTGCCTCAGGACTTGAGTTCTTCGTATTCTTCGTTAGAAAATTCGGAAGACTCCAAATCCACTAAGGGGGCAACGTCAATCAGCGCATTTAGTCTTTCCTCATATATGCGAGAGAGTGCGTTCGGTACTACGTTCAGCCTCCCACGACGGTGTTCAATTGTGAAGTCTTTAGGCTCCAGCGAGCCAAACGTCCGTTGAGATCCTTTTGGGACATCAGCCATTTGAGATTCGCATGGTCCGTGACAATCTTAAACGATGTCCTCTAAGTTTTTTCACGCTCAACACAGCAGCGTAGCATTCTAGTTCGGTAACGCTATAGTTGTGCTGAGCGGAATTGAACTTTTGGGATATGTAGGCAACAGGAGATTCCGACCCATCATCGTTCTCCTGGAACAGAACACTTCCCACCCCAGATTTGCCTTTGTTAACATGGACTTCACAGACAGAAACGCTGTTTCAGACTCTGGAGTCCATGCGAACTTAGCACATTTTTTCGGTGTGTCTGAAATCGGTGAAATTACGGCCGTATAGTTGGTGATAAATCGTCGATACCATCCTGCCATGCCAAGAAAGCGTCGTACTTGACGTACGGACTTAGGCGAAGGGTAATCGACTATGGCCGAGACGTTGTTGGGATCTGTCTCCATCCAGGCCTCCATCTCCAACTATGTAACGTAGATATTTCATTTCCTTCATACAGAACTTGCTTTTTGCTATATTGATAGTTAACTCTGCCTTTGACAGGCATGCGGCAACTTCTGCTTGCAAAACAAGGTGAGAGTTGAAATCTTCCGAGATCAACAACAGGTCCTCCAAGTAAACAAATACTTGATCCTTCAATTCTGGTAGAATGACGAGATCCATTAAACGGCACATTCGTTGGAGTGCGTTGCACAAACCAAACGGCATTCGGATAAATTGATAAAGGTGTCGGTCATGGATTATGAATGCGGTCATTTCTCGTGATCTGGTTTCGAGGTGAATCTACTACAAGGCGTCTTTTAGGTCAAGTGAGGTTATGAAATTCGCACGGGGCAATCTATCACTATCAGAATTCCTTAATGTAAGGAAATGCCATAAATCAGTTCCAAATTCAAAAGATGGAAACCAAATTATCCTCTGGCTCATCATTTAGTGAAGGGACGAAACAAACAAGAACATCCCCACACCAAGTACATAAATAAAAATAACAAAAAATTAACAAAAAATTGACTAAAAAAAATTGATATCAACCAGCATTAAGTTTACGCTTTAAGCACATCTTATCGATAGAGAAGTCGAATACATCAGCATTCTTATTAACTTCTCTCGCGAGACGCGAAATCGGCTCATTCATACCATAGTTTGTCCGGTGAAAGCAAATCTGAAGAAGTCTAGGCTGCCTGGGTAAAAATTGACCAACTGCAAACTGCATTAAGCCCAAAAGCGTGGAAGAATCAACTAACCATGTAAGAAGTTGATGAGCAAAAACTACATCAGCTATCTCACGTCCTTTAGAGAGTGATGACATATTTAATAGCTTAAGTCGATCGATATAAGGGGGAAGGCGAACTCTGTCATTCCAATTAAGGTGGCATAAGGCAATTCTCACAAATTTACGCTGAATTGATTCGATTCTGCCAATGTGCTCATCATAATAAGGAGACCAAACTTGAGAAGCATATTCAAGGTGAGATCTAACGAAGGTGTTATAAAGAATCAATTTAACAAAGGGATTGTTAAATTCCTTAGATAAGCGTGTGGTAAATCCTAACATAGAATTACCTTTTTACACAATCTTATTTATATGCAAACTAAAATCAAGTTTACGGTCAAATGTAACACCTAAGTCAATTATTGATTTGACACGATCCAATATACAGTCATTAAGACTGTATATTATTACAAACGGTGAGACTTTCCTAGTAAATGACGTAACATGACATTTATCCACATTCAAATGAAGATCATTGTGGCGACACCAATTACTAAAACTAATCAAATCTTCTTGAAGAAAATTGTCGGAGTTGGAACTAAGAGACCTAAAGATCTTAATGTCATCTGCATAAATAAGTACTTCCGAGTGTTTAAGAACAGATGCAACATCATTAATGGCTAGGACAAACAAAAGAGGCCCCAAGTGACATCCTTGAGGAACACTGGAATGCGCAGTAAATGGCATAGAAGTACAGTCACGAAAGAGAATTTGATAAGTTCTATTAAATAGATATGACCTAATCCAATTAATAAACCATGTAGGAAAACCCAGCATGTCTAACTTCAACAAAATAATGGAATGGGGTAGTTTATCGAAAGCCTTACTAAAATCAGTATAAATACAGTCCACCTGCTTACCCTCCTCAATATCCACAATGGATTTATTCGTAAACTCCATCAAATTAGTGACTGTTGACCTATTTTTGACAAAACCATGTTGTTTACTTGAAATCAAGGATTTACAGTGAAACGACAAGCACTCATACACTACAGACTCAAAAAGCTTTGGAATAGCTGATAGCTTAGCTATTGGTCGATAGTTAACGATTTCAGATTTTATCTTTAAGGCGAGAGATATGGCTAACTATATCATTATAAGAAATCGGTATAGCAGACAAAGTAGTTGAAGCGGTACCTCTGAAGTTATTAAAGTACGTCATGTCAGGGATAAAGTTACTACCAGAAAAAGAGCCACTAAAGAATGTCGCAAAAAAATTACAAATAGTAAATTGATCATTACTATTGCTGCCAAGGAATTGAAAAGAAGCTGGATAACCATCAGATTTACGCTTACAATTAACAAATTTCCAAAACTTCACGGGATCTCTAATAATATCCGACTGCACTTTAAGTATGTATTCAGAATACAAGCGAGTAGGTAAATCTTTGAATAAGTCATAATATTCTACATACAAACGAAAATTAGTGTCAGTCTTCGTCCTAGTATACCTATTCCAGGCAGCATTACGAGAATTGCGAATTGCACGCAACTCACTAGTGTACCAGGGATAAGACAATGAGATATTTTTGCGATAAGTAAAAGGAACTGTAGCAACAAAAAATTGGTACAGAATATAATAAAAATCAACAACGGCACCCTCAAAATCGGGATTGTCAAATATTTCGTTAAAGTTGAAAATAGAGATAAGGTAGTCCAACTGCACAAAATCTGCTTTGATAAAATCAAAAGATAGCTCTTTCTCACCAGGATTGAAAATATGCTCCTCGTCAATAATAAGAAATATATTAATCGGAGGGTGTAAAACATCAATATTTGAAATTGGTGATAAGCTCTCTTCCACGGAACAAGCACAGTAGTCAGTATAAAAAATCAGGTCAAGCTGTCTTCCATAGGAATTCTGAACAAGACTAAGTTGGTGGAGACCAAGTGCACATATACTATCTACAAAAAAACATTCAAGCGAGGACGAAGCATCAGAAACTAAGAGAGTAGAATCATCGTCAGAAAATGACCAAGAAAGACCTGGCATATTAAAATCACCCAATAAAATGAGTTCGTCAGACATATTCATAGTTCTATGAACAAATATTATACAGTCAACTGTTCTTTCATATAAAGTAATAGGACTCGAAGGGGGAATATATGTCAAAAAGACATAAATATCCTTATTGTTAAACACACATTTAACACACAGAATCTCCAGACAGTGAGGGTTCGGCACGTCAACAACTACACAAGCTCAGAATGCCATCAATGTGTTCTAGTGAATTGGACTCTAGGCAACTAACACTTGCACCGCTGTCGAGTAGTCCCTTAAGTTGGACGTCGAATACGCAGACCGCAGCATAGGGACGTACGGCAAAAGGTTCGGGGATAATAAAGACACAAGTGCTCTGTTTCTCGATCGAACTCTACGCCAAAACTCGCATAGACGTTAAATTGCTTTTTTGAGTTTCGGGGAGGTGGAAGGTTGAAATTCGGATTTTGATGAAATGTGAGAAATAAAAGGGGGAATGTTAAAGATCCTCACTCTCGCCTCCATGTACTCTCGAAGCCGAAGTTAGTATGGCTTCCGAGGTTCATATTTGGCTTGAGCAGGATGAAAATGTAGTAAAATACATCGATTCGGTTATGTCGTTAAGTATGGTGTGGTGGTAGCTCTTTGCGAAATTTCTACCTTAGGTGGAGTATTAGAAACTCTAAACGGAGCTAAAGACGGGGTTTAATTGCGAGGTTGTGGCGGTGTAGGCAATGGCGCGTTCTGTGCACCCGGATGAGGGAGTCCCGTGGCTCGTCTGTCTGAGCTCCAGTTTCCCTGAGCACAAGCCGGACATCGCGGTCTTAAAACCTTTCTCGCTTCGCAGCCGTAATAGAAGATGCGTTTGCGGGCTTCACTACAGTGTCTGTAACCGTGACTAAATTGGTCACAGTTCCAGCACACTACAAGAGCAACTGCAGCAACCTCTGTCAAGACCTCGGCGTCAGCGTCTGCGCTACTGCTCGGAGAAGCCAGAGGCCAGCCAATCTCCGTCACTCTCCCATAACTCCCGGATGCGTAAGTCGCTCTTACAGGGTTGGAAGAAGAATAACTTGAGCGAGTGCTTCTACGCACGTCCTCTATGCGGCAAACCAACTGTCGCAGGTGGTCGAGCGACCAAACTTGCTATGGACAGAGCTGTTGTTGGTTGATCGCTGTCAGGTTTCCCCTCACCAGCTTAACAAACTCTATCTCGTTCATGGGGGTTGTCAGAAGTGTTCTCATTTCTAGCATATCTTGCTCGAACGTCTGATAGGGCTCGATGGGATTTTGTCGTTTAGCCAGTATTTGCCGGCGGACATCTCAGTCGGACATCCTATCTCCCCAGGTTTGCAGAAAGGCGTGTTTCAGGGAACCGGATTTGACCGATGCCATATCCAGTACCATTTGTTGGGCTGGCCCTGCAACAGGAGATGAAAATGTCCGGCAAGGAAGTCCGTATGGCTTCCTAGGTCAGACGCTGTGAGGCATTCTGCTCGGTATATGAGCTCTTCGGCTCTGAGTACCGAGTTGTGGCCATTATGATTTAATCGCCATAAAGAGACAGGACTAGTTGTCTTCCGTTGTCGGTAGATGGCTGCAGGTTGCCGATAGTTTTGACTTGCGGCAGGAGCATGCGGTACACGCTGCTCTCCGGCGTGTTCCCTATAATGAGGCCGCGTGGCTCGATCCATGGGCTCATTAGGTCGTGAAGATAAATCCTGCAGTTCACGAGAACGTTCCTTTCACAATATGCTGCGTATGAGATAAGTGATCTAGTCAACTGCGGGACTCACTCTCGAACGATCTGCTGAAGGTTCTTCTTACCGTCCGGTCACCATTTCCTCCGCCTGTCGGTTCTGACGGTTTCGACGATCACTTGGATGAATGACCGCTAGCCGATGATAGTCGCGTCTTGTCCTGTGGTACAGGCAAAGTTAGGTTTAAATCTGGGACAATTGATCCGTCCGGAGCGTGGAAGGCGCGTCCGCCTAAATCCTGTGGTAAATCTGGGTTTGACCCAAAGAGAAACATAACGGAATTTTAATTGGGCTGAAAGCCCAATCATATGATACTCTAGATGACTCTAAATGACTTTAATATACCGGAAAATATGTCATCTCAAATTCTTTCGAATAGTGAATAGAGGTGGTAGAAGTAGAGGGGGAGCTTTGTATTTTTCGTATATGGCACCGAACATGGCATGCAAAATGTTTTATGCTGAATTTAAAGTTTTTAGTTTTTATTATTTTTAAAGAAATTGGACATGTCTTTCCTGAAATTGGGGCATTTGTATGGGAGGTGGCAGAGGAAGTGGAGCGTTTAAGATGATTTTGAAACTGCTTATCATCATCCTTATCACCATGCTTTGATTCAATTTCAAAGTCGATAGCTCTCATATATTCGAAGAAGATATGCTTTTCTTGAATTTATAATGCAGATATTTGTATGGGAGGGGGTAGAAGGAGTGAAGCGGGGCTGATAATTTTCTCTAGTGTTTATTGCAATTATTAAAAAACAAATTCTGGCAAAGTTTGTACTTTTTCTAGTTTTAATGAAAATCGATATAAAGCATTTAATAAAAATTATGCATTTCTATGGGAGGGGGTAGAAGGATTGTAAGGACCAAAACAAATTTTTTCGCGTTATTGATATTTCTATTTGTATACATGGTGGGCCATTTAGTGGTTTCTTTTTAAATCATGCGTTATTTTGACACTGAAAGCTGTTTCCCGCTCGAAATCTTGACAGAAAGCCAGTATCATACCTCCGCGGAATGAAATGAGTCGCTTTACACTTGAACAAAGTTCACAACAACAACGACAACAACAGCAACAACAACAAAAACACAACAACAAATCATCTTTTCTGACGATGCGCATTTTCATCTCGGAGGCTACGTTAACAAACAAAATTGCCGCAACTGGGCATCGGAAAACCCGCACGTTATTGTCGAGAAGCCAATGCATCCACAGAGAGTAACAGTTTGGTGCGAATTGTGGAGTGGTGGCATCATTGGACCATTTTTCTTCGAAAATGAAGCTGGGAACAACGTTTCGGTCAACGGTGAACGTTACAGAGCCATGTTATCCGACTTTTTTTTACTGAAATTGAAGACATGGATTTGGATGGTGCGCCATGCCACACAGCCCATCCCACAATCGATCTTTTACGCACCGAATTTCCAAATCTGTTATCATCCGTCTTGGCGATGTCAATTGGCCGCCTCGGAGCTGCGATTTGACCCCTTTGGATTTTTTTTTCTGGGGAACCGTGAAGGACCGGTGTTATGCCAACAGTCCAGAAACGATTCAAGCAATTAAGGCCAACATCATCCATGCAATCCGTGAGCTACAGACCGATACCATCGACATGGTCTTAGAAAATTGGAGTGACAGAGTGCGCTACTGCGAAGCCAGCTAAGGCAGCCAATTGAACGAAGTTGTATTTCATCATTAATGGGAATGTTTGCTTTTACTAATGAAGCCATAATACATGGAAAAAAATTTAATTTTGTTCATTTTATTGCATTTTTAAAAAGAAACTTGTATTTAGCTCACCCACACAAACTATGAAGTTGATAGCTTTAACAGTTTCGAAGAAAAATAATTTATTTTAAATTTCCAAATTTTGTGAAATTTGTATGGGAGGGTAGAAGGAGTGAGATGAAGTTGATAATTCTTTTTAAAACTAATTGCAACTATAGGAGAAATAATTCTGACAAAATTTCGTTTACAGCTTTACTAGTTTTAATAAAAATCGAAATATGTTGTTTTCAAAATTGTCCATTTGTATGGGAGGGGTAGAAGGAGTGAGGGGATCGGATAAATATTCCGTGATATTAATGACATCTATATCATAATACTTTGATCTAAATTTTAAGTTGATAGCTTAAATAGTTTCAAAGAAAAATCAATTTATTAATATTTCGAAATTTCATGAAATTTTTATGGGAGAGGTAGAAGGAGTATGGGAATGTAGCCCATTCACGAACTTAAAGTTACTTTTTTGTTAAAAATGACACACACAATTTTTTAGCATTATAGTTCAAAGCTTTTGAAAGTTATGCTGTAGATAGACGCACAGACAGACAGACGGTCACTCGGAATCGAGGTTTTTGAGCGACAACAAATATTTCTGTACCCTTGGTGGCTCTGTGCGAGCGTTATTTCTTAGCATTACAAACGGTAAGGCAAACACAATATACTCTCAGACTTCATCTAGAGTATAATTATCTCAATTGTAAAACCATATATCCATGTGAAACTCTTGTACAGGTTCTGTTGGTGTTTCCGTTAATTCAAAAGGGATTTTAACTGGTTTTCGCTCATACTTACCTTGCTCGCATAATTTACAATTATTAATAATCTTAGCAATTTCTTCCTGCAGTTTAGGATAATATATTCTATTCTTTAGAATACAATAAATTTTATTTATACCCACATGATTCCTATTTCGACTTCGTTCTGATCACCTTTCTTTACTTCTATCTGTATTTTATAATAATTTAAAGGTCCTTTTGCAATCTGTATATACCTTGTGTTATCCTCCTGAGCACTATGTACTGTATTTAATGATGAGTTACTCTGGCCTGTGGTATTATGGTTTATATCAATTATCGATAATGCATCTGCTATTAAATTCTCTTTTCCTTTAATATAATCCACATTAAAATTATACTCTCTTAGCCGTATTTTCCATCGCTGTAATTTTTGGTTTGGCTCCTTTAAAGAACTCAACCATTTCTTTGGTTTGTGATCTGAGTAGATTGTAAATCAGGTATGGCCTAAAGTATTTGATAGCCCATACAATGGATAATCGGTTAGTTTTTTCCCGATATTAATAATAATGCTAATTAAGGATTTGGTACAAAATTTTAGCTCGATGGAATTATACGTACTGAGAAAATTGGTATATAGTATTAAATGAAAAAGTGTAGTTTGTATGGGAGGTGGGCGAAGGAGTGGGGGAATTTTAATAATTTGTATACATTGATTGCATTTGTAATAGTAATATATTCTAAATTCCAAATTAATAGCTTTTATAGTTTCCAAGAAAATTTGATTATTACATATTATTAAAAATGAGTCACTTTGAAAGAAAAGATTTCCGGATTCCACACTGTTATGCTTTATTATTCGTGAATTTTCGGTCTTCTATTGCTTCTTGTACTATTCGTTGATAATATTGATTTGTCCTGGCCAGAATTTGCACATTGTCGAAATCGACTGTATGGTCCTCTGTCGTTGCATGTTCCGCGATCGTTGATGACTGTATCTGGTTTTTCCGTGTGCATCGTTGGTGCTCGTTGATCCTTGTTTGGACTGTGCGTCCCGTTTCTCCTATGTATACTTTATCGCATGAGCCGCACGGTACTTTTTATACTCCTTCAGTCTCCAATGGTTTCTTGTCCTTCTGGTTTCCTAAAATTCCTCGGATAGTAGTCGGGGTAGTGAATGTTGTCTTGATATTGGATTTTCGAAGAATTTTTCCTATCTTATCCGTCATGCCCTGGATGCAGGGTAGTTTTACCCATCGTTTGTCTGCATTTCCTTCTTCAGTGTCCTCTCGTTCTGTTGTCCTTGGATGCTTCGGTTTCCACGCCTTGTTAATTTCGCTCGCTTTGTATCCATTTGCTGTGAATGCCCGATTCAACTGTTCCTTTTCCTTTCGTAGACTGCCCGGATCTCCTTTAGTTATATGTTGAGCTCGGTGTATTAGGGTCTTCAGTACGCCTGTTTTCTGGCTTGGGTGGTGATGTGAATGAGCGTAGAGATATCTGTTGGTGTGAGTTGGTTTCCTATATACCCCGAAGCTTAGCGACGTATCATTCCTTTCTACGAGTACATCCCAGAATGGCAATTTCCCGTTGCTTTCCGTTTCCATGGTGAACTTAATTTTCTCGTGGTGTGAGTTGAGGTGTGCCAAAAATTTGTCGAGCTCTTCTTTCTCATGTTGCCAAATGATGAAGGTGTAGTTATTACTAAAATAAAGCAAACACTACAGACACTACAATTATATTTATATGTATAGATTTCTGTTTATTAATCACAATCGTTTCTCCGTCATAATCAATGTTAGCTTTATTTGGTATTAAAATGTCATTACCGACTAATCCATCAAAGTTATTAATGAAATTTACTATTAGAAATTCAGGTTCCTGTTTCAATTTCAAATTTTCGAATTGTGGAATCACTGCCTTTTCTCCACTATATATAATACCATTTATTGTATTTATATGTATGAACTTTGCTGATTTTTTTTAAAAATTGGGGTCTACACAATTTTGGATTTAAGATGCTATTGGTCGCACCTGTGTCGATCAAAAGTCGAATAAAACTCAATTGTGTTTTTACTTTTATATATGGTTATTTTCTGTCGAGGCACAGTTATGAAAATTTTCATTTGGCTTGACTGCCTCTGCATGATTGTTGTTTACTTGAGCTGTAATGTCTCCGTCCATTGGTTCTGTAGTATTAAATCTACTTGTACTGGGTTTATTTTGAAAATTATTGTTATTTCTAAAATTATTATTTTGTCTACAATTACTAGAGAAGTTACTTCTGAAATTTGGTTGATGCGTGTTTTGCCTAAAATTATTTTGATTATTATATCGCCTGTAGTTATTAGAAAAATTACTTCTGTAATTAAGATTTTGTGTGTTCTGTTTGAGATTATTTTGATTATTATATGATCGCTTATTTGATTTGAGGGTGATCGAGAGTCCTGCTTATTAAATGTGCCAGGCTTCGAGTTAGTTTCCTCAGTATTGAAATTTTTATTGAAATTTTTATTGAAATAAAATTTATTTTGCGGTGTAAAATTTTTATTGAAGTAAGAATTAACATCGTAATATCCTCCCTCACTAAGGATATTATAAGCCGCATCCAATCTTCCAGGATCTCTGGCTATCAACACACTTTCCATTGTTTCAGGCATTTTATCTTTGAAAATTCTAAGTGCAACGTCAATATTGATATATTGATAAATATATCATATTGTTGCGAGCTAGAGGTTCGCCGATTTCAAGTAAAACACAATTCGTTTTAAAATATAAGGATAATTTATTTATTGCACTTTTACACAATTTCCCGATCACTTCACTTAATTCGCTCTAAAAACTTAATTCGCACAACACAGTAACACCGCCGATCTATCGCTTTCGCTTACTTACACCGATAGGTTTTTCGATGAAACTGTCACTGAGTGAATAATTCCTTGTCGTAGAGCTCTGGCTATTTGTAATTGATTTATCCAATTCTCGAACCTTCTCTGGTGTATGTTTTCCTGCTGGGTCTGGACTATTCTAGAAGTTACTAGATGGCGTCGGGTGTCATTGGTTGTGTCTTCGAGAAGTTACTAGAAGCTTTTACTATGGCCCTCTACATGTTGGAAGAATATTCTAAATAGTTCTGGCAGATTTGGAGAGATCATTGCCAGATCTATAACGATACTAGGAGATTATTCGAGAACTTTCTTTTAAGTAGAGAAAGTTCATATTGCGTGGTGGCCAGACCCATAACATTACCCTCTCCTTAGTCCCTGTTCGTCCCGAACAGAGTCGTTCACTTCCGCAATGGCACCGTGGTACTTTGTTAGTCGGTCGAGATGTACCACTTTCATTTTTGTACGGGGTTTTTGATGTAATTGAATCCGATAGACGACATCGTTTAACCGGTTGATGATCTGGTAAGGGCCTTCCCAGTTGCGCTGTAGTTTCGGCGATCTGCCCTTCTGTCGTTTGGGATTGTATAGCCAAACTAAATCACCCTTTTGGAATCCTGATGAATTCGCCCTTGATCATACCTCGTCTTCATGCGGTCGGTCGCCAAATCAATTTTATCTCTGACCAGGTTATAAATTGTGTTTAGTCGACATCGAAGATCCGAGACGTAATCTTTGGCATTCGTTGGTTGGTCTGGTGGCACTCCAAACATTAATTCCGCAGGGACTCGAATATTCCTTCCGAAAATGACTCGGGACGGGGTTTCTCCTGTTGTTGAATGCACCGATGTTCTGTAGGCCATTAAAAATAGAGGGATGTGCTGATCCCAGTCCTGTTGCCTCTCGCTGACGAGTTTGGATAGGTTTGAGGTCAATGTCCTATTGAAACGTTCCACCATTCCATCGGACTGTGGATGTAATGGAGTTGTCCTGGTTTTCTTTATTCCCAGCATTTGGCACACGTGTTTGAATATTTGAGATTCAAAATTGCGCCCTTGATCGGAGTGTAGTTCACGTGGAGCTCCAAATCTGCTCACCCAGTTGGTAACAATTTGTTCGGCGACGGTTACTGCTTCTTGGTTTGGAATTGCGTAGGCTTCAGGCCACTTGCTGAAATAATCAATGACCACTAGAATGTAGCGATTACCATTTTCTGATTCCGGAAATGGTCCAGCAATATCCACAGCAATTCTCTCAAATGCGACTCCCACGTTGTATTGTTGCATTTCTCCCCTGGATCTGCGGTGTGGGCCCTGACTTGATGCACACGTAGTACATTTACGGCACCAATTTTCGACATCATCTCGGAGATGGATCCAAAAGAACCTTTCTCGTATCTTTGCCACGGTTCTATTTACACCCAAATGCCCACCAGAGGTACCTCCATGATATTCCTTCAAAACCTCCTCGATTTTACAATGCGGGACGATGGTTTGCATGTGATATGATGTTCCGTCAGCGTTTTCCCATTTTCGTTTTAATAATCCGCCGTCTAGGTGAAGGAAGTTACATTGTGCCCAATAACACTTTAAGGTTTCGCTGAATTGTGAGATGTCTTTCCACTCAGGCCGTTTCTTTTCGTCCTTCCATGCCATGATCGGAGAAATATCTGGATCTTTACGCTGGGCGTCTTCCAGTTCTTGCTGATTCCATCCAGTCTTTGGTTCGGTCGTTATCCTCTGAATGGTTTCTTCGGCTTCTTTTCCTTCTACACAGTGACAATGCTTGCAGTTCGGTGGACAAGGACGACGTGAAAGCGCATCGGCATTACCGTGGATTCTTCCTCTTCGATGAATAATCTCGAAATCGTAGGATTCGAGCCTTTCGATCCATCTGGCTACTTGGCCTTCGGGGTTCTTAAACTGAAGTAGCCATTTAAGCGATGCGTGATCCGTTCGAAGAAGGAACTTTTGACCATAGAGATATTTGTGAAAATGTTTTGTTGCTTCTACTATGGCTAGTAGCTCTCGGCGAGTTACGCATAGTTCCTTTCTGATTTTGAGAGTACTCGGCTGTAGTAAGATAGCACTCTCTCCTGCCCATCGATCTCTTGTGATAGTACTGCTCCGATACTGACATTGCTGGCGTCAGTGTCTATGATGAAACCATGACCTGGTTTTGGATACGCCAGAACTGGGGAGTCGCAGAGTTGGTCTTTTATCCTCGCGAATGCTTCCTGGCACTGTTGACTCCATGTAAATGGCTTCCCTTTTTCTGTTAACTGATGCAGACATTTCGCCGTGTTAGCAAAGTCTTTTACAAATCGTCGGTAATATGTCGCTAAGCCTAGGAAGCTGCGCAACTGGTGTTTATCACTCGGAGTAGGCCAATTTTTCACCGCCAGTATCTTCTCCGGATCTGTCTTTACACCATCAGCGGAAACGATGTGACCCAAGTACTTGACTTCTGCACTAAACAAAGTGCACTTTTTCGGACTCAGCTTTAATTTTGCCGCTCGCAGTCGCTGGAAGACTTCCTGTAGATTTTCCAGATGTTCCTTGAATGTTCTGCCGATAACGATCACATCATCCAGGTAAACGAGACAAGTTTTCCAACTCAGGCCACGCAAAACGAATTCCATTAGTCTTTCAAACGTAGCTGGAGCATTGCACAAGCCAAATGGCATTACGATGAATTGCCACAGTCCACTGCCGACAGAGAATGCTGTTTTCTCTCTATCTTTTTCATCTATCTCCACTTGCCAGTTACCACTTTTCAGATCCAACGTTGAGAACCATTTAGCATCAGTCAGGGTGTCCATGATATCGTCGATTCTTGGTAGTGGATAGCTATCCTTTTTCGTAACATCATTCAGTCGCCTGTAGTCCACACAAAAACGGGTACTGCCGTCCTTCTTCTTTACCAGCACTACTGGCGATATCCACGGGCTCTTTGATTCTTCGATGATTCCCTGATGCTCCATAGTTTTGACCATTGAATTGACTTCTCCTTGTTTCGCTAATGGTACTCTTCTTGGCGGTTGACGTATCGGTGTAGCACTTCCCGTATCTATGCGATGTTTCACTAAGTTTGTTCTGCCATAGTCGTCATCACCGGTGGAAAAGACGTCGCTGAATCCGTCGATTAGATCTACTGCTTGCTTGTGTTGTTCTCCTCTAAGGTTGCTTGACACAAGAAGTGTTGATGTTACATTGTCCTTCCTTCTTGGCTTATTTTTAGAGGGTACGTCATGTGGTTCTGCCTTGTCGATGCTCGTCACCGCCGATATTGGTTCACAGCTGCCAATTACATCTCCTTTCTTTACGCTGGTAATGCTGTCCGAAACGTTGAGGACTCTTATTGGTACCATCATCTTCTCATTCCTTTTTACGAGCGTTTTTCCTAGTATTAGACTTCGTAATGCAGGTGTCATTTCCGGTTCTATGAGGTAGAATCGGTGGTTCCCGGGATCACCATCGAGCTCTGCCCAAATAACATTCTCGGATGACTTTGTTATATCCGCATCTTCGCACAATACAACTCGTAGCTTTGTTGTGTTGGAGGATGTTATTTCCATCGGGATTTCAATATTCCGCCACTTCATTATTCGTTGTCCTTAGTCCAGCTGGATACCGTGTGGTTTCAGAAAATCCATTCCAAGGATACACTCATCGGTAATGTCAGCTACCACGAATACATGCGAGAAGGTCAAATCCCCAAGCTGTATGTCACGAGCTTTTTCTCCATGGACCGTTGTAGTCTCTCCTGTAGCAGTGCGAAGTGCGTACTTCTTGGTGTTGTGAAGCCAAGTACGATCTACGATGTCAGATCTTAGCACTGACCGTGTTGCGCCTGTGTCGACTGTTATGATGCAGTTTAATTTGCCGACACGACCACTCATACATAAGTCGTTTTCACAACGATGTAGTCGAGAAACTGCGATGATGGTTCCGGGGGCGTCGATTCTACCAGCCAACTTCTGCCCCATGAAGTTGGCCTTTACTCGTTTCCCGGACTGTCACTAGGCGAAGCGTGCTCTAGTGACGGTTCGTCCCTCCCTCCTCTTTGTTTAGCAGCGCAGCCGGAACAATAGTTGATCGCTTTTCTGGGTTTGCGGCAGTCGCGTCTTAAGTGTCCTGCCTGTCCACAATTCCAGCATCGGGGAGCACCAGATCTTTCGCTCCGCTTGGTGTACTTGGCTTTCTGGCACACACATTCTTCTGCTATTTCTCGAACTCGATAGTTACTCCGCGAGCTTTGCTTGGCAGCTTCGAACGTCAGCCCATATACTAAGGCTTCGCCAATCGTTTTCTTACCTGCCAGTTTTAACGCTTGTTGCAGCTCTCTGTCCTGTACAGCATTGTTAAATGCGAAAACAGCTGTATCGTTTCGTTGCTCTGTTTGCGCATTAGGCAGCGATAATAGTGTGAGTCGTTCAATATCGCGTGCCAGCTCTTGAAGTGTTTCACCATTCTTTTGAGTTCGGTTGTACAGTTGCGTTTTGTAGATCTCTCGCATGTGGTCACTGCCATAATGAAGATCCAGTGTCTGGACTAACGTTGAAAAATCTTGTTGTTGCTCCTGCGGAATCGTTTGAAGAACCTCTGCTGGTGGACCTCTTAACGCCAATATAAGAGCCGTTCCTCGTTCCAGATCATTCCAATGGTTGTTTCTTGCGACGGCCTCAAATTGGGTCTTATAAATAGCCCACGGTGTTTGTCCATCGAAGATTGGAACTTTGAGACCCTTGTGCGTAACGTGTTCTGCCTTGATGACTCCCGTCGATTTCACGTTATCGAGGTCCCTTTTTAGGCGTTCGACTTCTTCTGCAATCCCGGATGTCTTTTCCGTAATTTGCTCTTCGAAGATTCGAAGTTTCTTCTCTACATTTTTTTCTATTGTCTTACCCATGATGTCTATTTTATTATTTTGCAGCTCCAATTTTTGGTTGAGGTCCGCTGATAGCTGACTTTGTTGTTCTAATTTCTGATTAATGTCCGCAGATTGTTGTTTAATATCCACGGATTGTTGTTTAATGTCCACTGATTGTTGCTCTAATTTGTCCATCATTTGTTGCATTAACTGTGTTAAGGCATCCGATGTACCAGAACACTCCTCTTTACGAGCTTCTTCGATTTGGAACTCAAAACTATCTGCATTCTCACCCTCAGCCTCAAGTGTCTCGATCATACGGCTGACAAGTTCAGACTTGCTCCCTGTTGTAGATAACTCGCGTCTACTGAGCTCTTCCTTCAGCTCCGTTACTTTTAAGTCTTTTAAATAACGCGGCATTTTCACTGCCGATTATTTCCAGTTTTTCCGCGATTCGAATTCACTTAAATTTACGTCGCTGCTCACTAAATCACTCGAGATTATTCGATTTCACAAAATTCTCACTGTCCGTTCGAGAATTTTAGTTCCGCGATTTTACTTCGCTAATTAAAGTCACTGTTCACTAGAGCACTCGAGAATATTCGATTTCACAAAATTCTCACTGTCCGTTCGAGAATTTTAGTTCCGCGATTTTACTTCGCTAATTAAAGTCACTGTTCACTAGAGCACTCGAGAATATTCGATTTCAGAAAATTCTTACTGTCCGTTCGAGAATTTCAGTTTCACTTTTTCGCTCTCACAAAATTATCCGTTCAAGAATTTTAATTTCACTCGCGATTTTTAACCCGAATTTATCCTTGAAATCCCACTCTTCTGACACCAATTGTTGCGAGCTAGAGGTTCGCCGATTTCAATTAAAACACAATTCGTTTTAAAATATAAGGATAATTTATTTATTGCACTTTTACACAATTTCCCGATCACTTCACTTAATTCGCTCTAAAAACTTAATTCGCACAACACAGTAACACCGCCGATCTATCGCTTTCGCTTACTTACACCGATAGGTGTTTTCGATGAAACTGTCACTGAGTGAATAATTCCTTGTCGTAGAGCTCTGGCTATTTATAATTGATTTATCCAATTCTCGAACCTTCTCTGGTGTATGTTTTTCTGCTGGGTCTGGACTATTTTAGAAGTTACTAGATGGCGTCGGGTGTCATTGGTTGTGTCTTCGAGAAGTTACTAGAAGCTTTTACTATGGCCCTCTACATGTTGGAAGAATATTCTAAATAGTTCTGGCAGATTTGAGACAGATCATTGCCAGATCTATAACGATACTAGAAGATTATTCGAGAACTTTCTTTTAAGTAGAGAAAGTTCATATTGCGTGGTGGCCAGATCCATAACAATATTTTAACTTTTTAGTAATTAGTAATTAGTAATAAGTGTTTGTCTTGGGTACTGTGCCAGCCACAGCACGTGTTTTGAGATAGATTTTGGCTTGTTACTCCACCCCCAAGACAAAATCACTTCAACATTTTGTTCAACGAAAATTTTTTTAGGTTTAAATTCTCACTAGATCTTATTTTTTCAAGATCTTCTGCTCCAAACAAAATATTTTATTATCTGAATTTAAAAGGATAGTCGCGTGTATTCGTTAAGGGATATCTACCGTTTGTAGAAATCCTACCGACTGCGCCAATCATATAACCCGTAAGGGTTAGTTTGATAACCTTTGCTCGTACCTGTTCTAGTACAGGTATGTACGCTTACGATACCGTTCAGTAAAGAAAAGAGGTTGAAAAAAAACGCGGGGAGGAAGCCCATTGCCTCATTTGTGGGTGGTCGACATTCGTTCTTTTTATGATCGAATGTGACTCTACCACTCCCCGTACGAAATTTCTTAAGATCACAAAAATTTCGATTTTATCTATAGTATCGTTTGATTGGGCTTTACGCGAAATCATAGTCCTGTTATGTTTTTAAGCTTTATATAATTTTATGTGGGTTTTTTTAATTAACGCAAACTACAACTATATACATTTCCTTAACGCTTTTCAATATGTACATGATCTCAACTCACCCCCATGAACATGGGCCTGTACTGTACAAATACGAGCATTATGGTTTCTTGCTTAATAGTTTATGGTCCTGATTCCAACAAAATACATTGTGCCGCGAGCCATCAAAGCGGTCGGATGCGTAGCTGTCATCTATGATAAGATAAAGTGTTCTCGAAACCGCGAAAAGGATTGTTACTTACTAGTAAGCAAGGTCCTATTTGCAGTGGGAGGGGCTTAAGCGGACCCCTTTTATTGGTGTATAAAATTGAAATAGTAAAAAACAAAAAACAAAAACATATTTAAGTTAAGTGACAGTTCACATATAAAAACGTAAACAAAAACACGTGCCATAGACATCAAATAAAAGAAAAATAACTTCCGGTCAATAATTCGGCGCCACCAGTAAGAATGGGGGTCAAACCCCCAACACAAATTAACATCAGATAAAAGAAAAATAACTCCCGGTCAATAATTCGGCGAAACCAGTAAGAATAGAGGTAAAACCCCCAACACAAATTACTACGCCGTCCTTGGGAGTGCACCACCCGGGATCCGGCGCAGTAAACTCAAACGAAAAACTTTTCATCTGCCAACCGCGCAAAAAACCATACAAGAACTGAACAATTCGCTTCCTCGCTTCATAATTATGAAAGCTGGTGGCAATACTGGAGAAGGATACAAATCCCTGAACCAGTACAACCCATTCCAAATAGCCAGAGGGATTAAATACATGGACAAAAATATCTGCGAAACAACAGCTATGCGTACCGGCGACCTTCTCATTAAAGTTAAGAACCGTGAAATCGCAAGTTTATAATAAGAACTAGAATTGACACGATTCCCGTAACTGTAAGTATGCACCCGAAGTTTAACCGTTCACAAGGCCGCATATACTCCAGGAGCACCATTGGTCTTACCGAACAGAAGCTAGAAAAAGAGCTGGAGGAACAAGGCGTACTCTCAGTCCGGAAAATTTTATCAAGAGACACTAAAGCTGTAATGTTATCGTTCGAAGACATCATACGCCCCGAGTACATCAATCTGGGATGGGAAAGAGTACCCGTCGACGAATACATTTCCAACCCGATGAGATGCGCCAACTGTCAGGAATCGGGTCACACTAAGAAGTGGTGTAAGAAACCTTCTAGATGCCGTGAATGCTGTCAGCCTGAGCAATATGATGCTTGTTACCGTGCCGCAATTGTCCTTCCGACGACCACAAGGTTTACGACCAAAACTGCCCGTCGTTTCTCAAGCACAAGTCTGTAAACAAAATCATCGCTGATAGACGTGTTTCAGCCAAAGCTGCATGGGCCATCTTTAGAGACGACCCAGCAACCCACATGATTCTGCCCTTCCAAAAAAGAGCGAAAACCTCATATGCCGATAAAATTAAAAATATGAAACTAAACGAAGCGCTCATTTCCCACTCAGCACCCACACTACCTATTCCCCTAAATTCAGATTCACCTAAAAAAAACCGTATCAACTACAACGAAAACAGCATCATCAGCACAAATACCAACCTCTCTAACCACTCTAACAACACAACTAATCACACCCGAATCAACTTCTCTAACCACTTTAACAAAAAAAAATCCACACCCGAATTCGACATTGACGACGAAATCACACTAAAAGACAACATTATAGAGCTTAAACGCAACTCAGCAAATAAAAATACACAACATGTGGAAAATTATACTAAAGACACAACTACCACCACTTCCTACTCACAAGCAGCGCAAACATCTGCCGAAAACGATAGCTTAATGGACCAGAGCCCTGCTATATACATACAAAATTCAAACTTTTCCCCATCAAATACACACACCCCCATGAAACAAACAAATTTTCCCATTCACCTGCCACCGATCGACTGACTTTACCCAATAAACAGCAAATATCAATCTCGAATCCAATCATAGGTCTCCCTAACTTACTCATCCTACAATGGAACGTTCAAGGTTACGTTAACAATAAACATGCCCTCGAGCGTCTTATATCCGTTTATAATCCAGATATAATCGCCTTCCAAGAGACTAAAATTATTCAATCCAACGCCCAACTCTTTCACCTCCCGCAATATAAATCGTTTCACCACAACAAACCATATACTAATAACCGAGGTGGAATTGGCTTCCTGGTCAAAACCACTATTTCCATCCTTCCTTCAACCACCGCTTCAACCTACGAGCTCCTACACCTCGCCATTACCATCCCCTCCCAACCCCCTTCCATGTAACTAACATCTACAACGGGATAGGCGTAAGTGTTACACCCGAAATACTTGATCAAGTACCAAATTACCCAGGAGCACACCACCTAGTGTTAAGTGGCCTTAATGCGGCGAATACTTTATGGGGCTCTTCGTATACCTCTCGTACCGGCAGGATCTACGAGAACTTTTTCGATGATCGAGGTCTAGTTGTTCTTAACGACGGTTCACTTACCCACTTCACTACCAGGAATACTATGACCGCTATAGATGTCTCCGTTGCCACTCCTGACATTGCCCCTTCCTCGAATGGACGATACACCTAACACCATAGAGTAGTGACCATCTACCCATTTTTATCCGCATATCGGAGATGCCGCAGCTAAACTCATCCATCCCAAACCCCAGAAAACACATACCCCGATTCAAAGAAAATTTGGCCAACTGGGACCTCTTTGAATCGGCTACCCAGCACCTTTCTTATCAATCTACACAATCCCAATAAAGAAGCGGCCAAACTTAAAAGAATACTTTGATTTGCTGCCACTTTATCTATACCCATGTCTCACCCAGCCCAAAGTTCACGCAGACGACCTAACTGGCTAACTCCCCGTATTGCTGAACTCATTCAATCTAAGAATGCTTGCTGGAGACAGTTCAAGCGATCTCCCACTCCCTCCAACGCCATTGCGTACCGCAAGTCACAATCTTCACTACGACGGGAATCTAAAGTTGCCAAACGTATCTCCTGGGAAACGTTCGTTAACTCCTTCGACCCTACACTTGACTCCCGCAGCATCTGGAACAAAGTAAAACGTCTGAGATCAGATAGATTTCCTCCAAATTTTCCGTATGTTACTCACCAATCCTCAATTATATGCGATCCCACCCAAATATGTAATCTCCTCGCCACGAAATGGAGTAAATACGGCTCCGACTTGTTGTTTCCTCCCTACCTCATTCAAGAAAAAATTAATTTCAACCCTGATCTACTCCCACCTCAACCACTGACTCATGAATGCCTCCAAGCGCCTTTCACAATGGATGAATTGATGCACCAACTTAGCATTGCTAATAACACGGTAAACGGGGACGACAAAATATCGTACGCCATGATAAAACACTCTTCACCTGAATTTAAATCACGTTTCCTTCTCCTATATAACAATATTCTTTCCTCGGGCATCCTCTCTCACTCATGGAAAACTGCTATTCTAAAACCTATCCCCAAAAGTGGCAAGAATGTGCACCTTCTCGACAGTCATCGTCCAATATCACTACTGCCCGTCCTTTCTAAGATCTTGGAGAAGATTTTGGCCAAAAGGATCATTCTGATAGCAGAGAAATATCTAGAGAATGAGCAGCACGGTTTTCGCCCTGGACGTAGCGTGCATACTGTTATACACCTTCTAAAGCACCGTATTGCTCAAAATCTTAAATCACGTGAGCACAGCGTATTTCTGTCAGTCGACATAGAGAAGGCATTTGAGCGTGTATTCCTTACACCAACTTTAATTCAACTACACGCTTGGAGTATCCCCGAAAAATGCCTTAAACTGCTGCATTCCTTTCTCTCTTCGATAGAAATCAAAGTACAAGTTGACGGCCACTACTCCAACTCTCTCCCATGGAGTTCCACAAGAATCTTCGTTGTCGGTCGTCCTCTATAACGCCTACGCCAAACTCCTTCTCCGCCACATGTCAACTTCCATATACTAGTCCGACTTAGATTTTGTCGGCGCTTACGCGGACAACTTCTACATCCTCGCATCGGGCACACCGGCTGCAGTACAGAGCAAACTCCAAGCTATCTATTGGTCGCCCAGCAAGTTGGCGCAATAATACCACCCTCTAAAATTGACGCCCTTCATCTCTGCCGGAAAACGTCTTACAAATCCCGCTCCATTGACATTGATCACTCCACCATTCCCCTCCAAAAACAACTCCGTATTCTTGGAATCACGTTCACATCCAATCTCCTCTGGAACGCCCATATCGAACACCTTTCCAATCGCCTCCAATCCATTCACAATCTACTTAAAATGCTGTGCTCAAAAAAGAAGGGTCCTCATTTAGAGGTTGCACTGCAACTATCGAAAACGCTAACTGAAGGGATTCTACAGCATGGCATAACCTCCGACTCCTGGACCACCAAAACGAACAAAAATAAACTGGACGTCTATACAGGGTGTTTGGTACTCCGTACATAACCTTGTAAGGGGTTATTCCTGGATATATTTTGAGCAAAAAATTGTTCTAAGGAGATGGCCAATTTTCAATATCCACGGAGATACAGGGTGATCAAGAAAAGTCCTTCGGACCTGTACCCTCACTCACTCAAAACGCTATATCTTGAAAACCAATAATCGCATTTCAAAGTGTTATAGCTTGTTTTTTAGGGAATCAAATTATCTTTCATTTAGTGTAATAGTCCGTATTGTACCTGTACCCAATCCTGAGGTATTTCCTTCAGACCACAAATTTTTGATACTTTGACCCTCAAAATTCTGTGATCAATGTAGTTTTTCTCAAGAAAACGCATTATAAAAATGTCATTTTAATGTTGTTTTTTTATGTGCCATATTATTGCCTCCAAAAGATGCACACATACTTATGACTTAGGTTTTCCCGTTTTCCAGGTAATAAGCGAAAATACATATGGCTTAAAAATAAAATATGCCATAAACCAACCCTCGTTCTAAAAAAACTACCTGAAATGTTGTTAAACTGAAATATTCTTTGTGTCCTTTAATTACTATTTAAATTATCAATGAATGTCCCTTAGGTAGTATTAAAATTATCGAGAAAATGAATTAAATTAAAATGAGTTTCAACTAGGTGCAGCACTTTGCCCTTTTTAATGGGTTACCTAAGAAAATGAAAAGCCTATAAAAGCAAACCATACTTCATATTTTTATCAGTTTTAGTTAAATTTGTAAAAGAACAAGGTGTCAATAAAATTTAGAAAATAATTTCGAAATGCCTGAGTTCACGAACGAAGAATATGCAGACATAATTTTCCTCTATGGAGAGTGTCAGGGAAATGAGCAAGCGGCGCGATCTTTGTATCATCACAGATTTCCCAATCGTCGAATACCTTACGCGAGAGTATTTCAAGACGTTTACAGAAGGATTAGGGAAACAGGCAGTGTTAGGACAAGCAGAGTGAATGCAAATCCTGCGCCGGTAATCGCTGTTTCAATTGATCAACGAATCCTAGCTGCAGTTCAAAATGATCCATCAACTAGTATACGACGCTTGGCATTGCGGTTTAACGTCTCTACGTGGAAAGTTTGGAGTGTCCTGAAAGCAGAACGTTTGCATCCCTACCACCACACACCAGTGCAGGAGCTGTTACCCATTGATTTACCCAAAAGGATGGAGTTTTGCAATTGGCTCCTTGAACGACAAATAAGTGACGAGAATTTCATCAGCAACATTCTTTGGACGGATGAGTCCCAATTCACCAGGGACGGTATCACAAACTTCCAAAACTTACACACATGGGCTGAGAGCAATCCACATACAAGAAGAGAGGCATCATTTCAGCACAGATTCAGTGTCAATTTATGGGCAGGTGTGATTGGCAACGATTTTATTGGTCCTATTAGGCTTCCGCCTACCTTAAATAGTTCCAATTACTTGCATTTTTTGACAAATGATCTACAGGAGTTATTGGATGATATGCCACTGCAACGATTGGCTTCTATGTTTTACCAACACGATGGTGCTCCAGCTCATTACGGCCGACAGATCAGAGATTGGTTAAATTCCAATTATAGCAATCGCTGGATCGGTAGAAATGGACCGATACACTGGCCTGCAAGATCCCCTGATTTAACTATTATGGATTTCTTTGTATGGGGACGGATGAAGGACCTTGTCTACGCAACGGAAGTAGTAACGTTGCAGGACCTAAACACCAGAATCGATGCGGCAGCAACAGAAGTAAGGCAGCAGTTGAGGAGTATGAACACAAAGAGAACACTGGCAAAACGAGCTTTAGCGTGCATTCAAAATGAAGGTGGCCATTTTGAACATTTATTGTAATTAAGGAAATTTGAAATAAACCGTAAAAACCATTCTTAAGTTCTTTTAGTTCAAGCGGAGATTGTTGATCAACCTATTATTGCTTTTTTGACAAAAGTGCTAAATTATTGGAATGATAATTTCTTCTAAGCTATAAAACTTATGCAATGCAAGTGTATGCGTCTTTTGTAGGCAATAATATGACACAAAAGAAAACAACAATAAAATGACATTTTTATAATGAGTTTTTTAGAGAAAAACTACATTGATCTTAGAATTTTGACGGTCAAACTTTCAAAAATTTGTGTTCTCAAGCAAATATCTCAGAATTGGATTGGTATAAACAAATGCTACAGAGCAGCAACCGGAGCGCTTCGAGCGACTCCAATCCCTTCTTTACGCGTTGAGGCCCAATACCATTCTTTTGAAGTCACCTCCCTCTCCAGATCCCTGAACCTAGTGAGCAAAGCACTTACCTCAACCACACACCCACGAAATTCTTTTATCCGAGCTCGACTCTCCCATATCCTTAACTGCCTCCTCTCGGAGAGGCAAACTTGAATCATCAATATCAAAAATTGTTTCACACTCACCGCTATCCTCTACCTCAACCTCTCCTACTGCTCATCTATTGAAATGTCGAGGCCCGATTTCTTGATCATCAAATACTAATCATTAAATTCGAACGATGATCGGGAAATTGGCTCGATTTACTTTCCTGCTGTTGAATGTGCACTGCTGACGGACATTCACATGAAATATGATCTGTCGGCAGTGCATTATTCGACTGTAAAGGTTAATATTCGCGAGGCACGAGCTGGCAATATCATCGACCTATTGACAAAGGTCGATATCCGCGACACGCGAAGCGATAATATTGCCGGTCAGCAATTATGCATGACGGCGATCCATCATGTCCGGAGAAATTAAGGATTCCGGAATTTAAAAGAGTTTTTAAGTGAAGAAACACTGTTACTAAGTGAATTAAAAACATGAAGTGTTGTATTTCCACCTGTGGAAAAAAGTACGTCAAAAAGGGCGAAGTGGTATCATTTTTTAGGTAAGTACACAAACAGTGAAACTGGTCGCAGTTGTGATTTTGTCCTTTTCTTAAGTTTTCATTGAAGAATAACAAATTTAAAAAAATTAAACTTGAGAATCGACCAAATGATATGCGCATTTCGATATTAATGCAGTGGCGTAGTATAAAGGGTTGTAATGCTGGAGTAAAACTATGCTTTTAAAATTCGCAATCGGTTTTTTTTTTTAAGATCTTTTAGAAATATTTTTGACCGTCTGAGGTAATAAATTATTGTTTAATTTTTTAAGGTTTCCAAAGAATGAACATAATAGAAAGCAATGGCTAGAGGCTATTAATCGGTGTGACTGGTCTCCTACAGGCAACGACCGAATTTGCTCCCGACATTTTAATCGTAATGATATAACGCAGCAAGGAAACCGTAAAGCGCTTCAAAATTATGCTGTTCCCACTATATTGAATATACAGGAAGCAAATGTATAACATTATTTTAAATTTTTAGAAAATATTTTTTCAATTGTATAAATAGGATGAAAATATTTTGGAAACGCGTGATAAAACAACCGAATCCGACGGACAAGTAAATTTATATATATATGTTAGTCCTTTACGCGATTATATTATTGTTAAAAAATTTCCAGGCAGTAAAAGTTATGAAGGAAACGAGTGCTAGTTCCGATTCTTACGTATTGTCATCAGAAGTCGTTCCAAGTTGTAGCAAGAAGGTGAGCAACACTAATAAATTACATATATTCGAATTATATCTATTTAAATTAATTTCAGCCTTTTTCAATGCAAGCTACCACTTCTTCGCCTCCAAGCAGTCAAGAGTCTGTATTAATACCGTTTCAATCAACATTAGAGCAGGTTCACATTCAGCATGTAAGTTAAAATTCGTGAATTGGTACATATATTCGAATTATTTCTAATTACAATAATTTCAGCCATTTTCAATGCAAATCACCACTTCTTCGCCTGAAAGTAGTCAAGAGTCTGTAACAGTACCATTGACGGAAGTAATAATGCTGCAGGAAGAAAATGTATCACCATGTTATGGTGAATCGTTGAGCTTGTTATCGCCACGAGCTATTGAAAGGTGCAGCAAAGAGGTAATTTAATTTTCATTATGTCCACTAAGAAGTTGACCAACTGAAATCATTGTAGTTAGTTCTGACTGAAAGTGCAATTTCATCACTTCAGAGTGACAGTGCATCCATGGAATCGCAAAAGCAAGCAGAATCATTTATTTTAAAACGTATAAGCTGGTTTTTTCACAAATTTACAAATGTGTTATTTTTTTATGTCTAGGCGCCAATAACGTTACGAGACGCAATGAAAACATCGCCTTCTGAAGCATCTTTAAATAATTCACCTAAGAAGCGAAAAATAAAGGCTAAGATCACAACGCTGAGAAAATTTGTGAGAAGAAGGAATGATAAATTGAGAACACTGAACCAACGAATTCGCAGAAAATCTAAGAAAATTGCAACACTTTCAAAAATTTTAAAGGAAAGTTTGAGCAGAAATTTAATAACCGCAGATAGTGTTGACTTTTTAGAAGCGATAACGGAACCCCACAAAGAACTTCTTGAACGTGTACTTCTAAAGGTCCAAGGTAAACGTCTTCCTAAAGTGTATCCTCCAGTTTTACGTTCATTTGCACTGAACCTAAACTTTTTATCACCAAAAGCATATGACTATGTGCGAGAAACATTTAGTTGCTCCCTGCCACATTCACGAACAATTTCCAATTGGTACGCGACTGTTGGTTGTCAGCCTGGGTTTACAAATGAGTCTTTTCAAGTACTTGGCTTAGCAGTTGATGCTGCGAAATCTAAAGATCATGGGGTATATGTTCAAATTGTATTCGATGAAATTAATATTCGTAAACAAATTGAATGGAATAAACACAAAACATGGGGCTATGTGGAAATCGGTAATGCAGAAACTACCAATACCCAGGCGACCCAAATATTAATGTTTATGGCTGTTTGTCTCAACGACAGTTGGAAAATACCTTTAGGTTTCTTCCCTATTGAATCTGTAACGGCAGTTCAGAAAATGAATTTGATTACGCATTGTATAAGGAACGTTTTAGGAACTGGCTGTAATTTAATAGGTGTGACCTTTGATGGTGCACACGTGAATTTCTCGGCAATGAATTTACTAGGCTGTAACTTGAATGATATAACTCAAGAACCGGTTTTTTCTTTACCAGATGGTAGTACCAAATATTCGGTGATCCCTGATACAGTTCATATGTTGAAATTGATTAGAAACACTGTAGGTGAAATGCACATTTTGAAAGACTCTGAAGGGAGTGAAGTCAAATGGGAATATCTGGAAGAACTTGTAAATCTTCAAGAGAATGAGCAACTACATTTAGGCAACAAGCTTCGTAGGGCCCACATTTATTTTCATTGCCAAAAAATGAAAGTCAGGCTTGCTGTCCAAACATTAAGCAAATCTGTAGCAGATGCATTAGACTTTTGTCGAGAAGAACTTCATATAGACAAATTTGAGAATAGTCAGGCAACATCACATTTTATTCGACTTTTTACTGATGTTTTCGATGTTTTAAATTCAAGGAATTTATCTGATTTTGGATACAAGAAAAGTGTTTGTAAAGAAAACATAGCCTCATTGGAACATTTTACTTCTGAAGCTATCGAATATATTTCAAAATTACGGACAGCTGATCATAAGCCCATTATTAAACATAAACGTAAAACAGGTTTCATCGGAATAATAGCGGGACTAAAAAATATCCATATATTATACGCGCGATTCATTTTAACGGGGAAGTTGAATTTCCTTCCTTTCTATAAACTTAACCAAGATCATATTGAGCTATTTTTTTCTTCGATAAGATCGGGATTGGGATATAATAATAACCCTACTGTACGTCAGTTTAGAACTGTTTATAGGAAACTATTAGTACGTTGTCAAATCCGTGAAAAAGGGATTGGCAATTGTGTTCCCTTACAGAACATTACGATTTTAAATACCCATCAAACACAGTCACCTATCGTACAAATAAATGAAAGCGTGGCTCGGACCTCAATGACTGATATGATTTCATCTACTGAAACAAATACTGAGAGCGACGAAAATGTTTTTTTAAATCATCCACATATATTTAATCCATCGGTTTTATCTGAATATACTGAGCATGTGGTTAAATACATTGCAGGATTTGTTGTTTTCAAGCTGCAATCAAATCTTAAATGTCAAGACTGCTTATCTGCATTGATGGGTTCCTATAATTCCCATTCATTAATGGCTTTCAAAAGTAAAGGATTTCTGCAATCGCCTTCACAAAGCGTCATTGATATTTGTACTGTTGCCGAAAAGGAAATTAGACACCACATGAAAGTGAACGGAAATATATCGCAATATTTTTATAAAAAGATTTGTTGCAATATTACAGAAAAATTGGCTTATAAAACACTTTTTATTAATGAAATTAATCACATGATAGAACGAAATCATTATATTTCTTTGGTTCGATGTATAATCGATAAATATTTAAATGTTAGGTTCTATTATATCACTAAATCAGCGTCTGAAAAATGTTCAATTAGAAGTAAGCTTACAAAATTAATTATTTATAAGGGGATGTAAAAAGGAAATAGAAATAAATAACATTTAATCTGTGTTTTATTATGCATTATGAAAGCAGCTATCGATATAATCAATAGCTAATTTATTATATTACATACTTTTATCGGGTTTTCCAATAGGGACTTGACAACTTTGAATTCAATTTGTGAACGCACCCTTTCACTAATCATCGAACTGTCACTGTCAATTTATTCAGTAAACTTAACATTTTTATCATGGTAAAGTACACGAAGGAACAACGTCTCAAATGGTTTGCATTTTATTTTGAAAAAAAGTTGTCAAGTCCTTATTGGAAAACCCTAGATGATCAGAGTCTCTGTGGGCATAAAACTGACTGAAACGGTTCCAATAGGGACTTGACAACTTTGAATTCAATTTGTGAACGCACCCTTTCACTAATCATCGAACTGTCACTGTCAATTTATTCAGTAAACTTAACATTTTTATCATCGTAAAGTACACGAAGGAACAACGTCTCAAATGGTTTGCATTTTATTTTGAAAAAAAGTTGTCAAGTCCTTATTGGAAAACCCTTTACAAATGAATTGTGATTGCCTCTTGAAAAATAAATAAAATTACCGTGAAAACTTTTTTGCAATAGAAAATTGTGTCTACCTGTTGGCCCTCCACCATGCGCCAACTTGACCGAAGAATAATAAAGATATGCCCGACTTGATGGCTGATATGTATTTTTAATTTCAATTTTCATTATTAGTTACTGAATTAGGAACACTTAATATACAAGGCCCCCCAACCAATTATTCAAACTTTAACGGCGGCACTGGGGTTAAAACTGGTTTCTCGTTTTTTTCTTACTCTTTTTTTTTCAAACAGCAAAAAAGCTTCAATTCTCTTTCAGAAATGGTCTTCCTTTACTACTACTTCTATGCGAACACCCTAATTATAATAGTTAAACAATAAAGTATAAAAGTCGAGTACGAGTGTTTTAATACAAAACTCCCGGGACACAACAAATGGCGCAGCTGCGTAAAAATATATAGTATAGAAATGTCGGAAGATATCAATCCAGTGAGAACGGTTGATTAGGTTTTTTTTCCTTCGGTGTGTATTGTTGATATTTCAGTTTTGCGTTATGTGTACTCTTGGTATATACTTTTTACTATAATTCTGTGATTTCATTCCTTTATAAAAATATTTTCTCGAGTTGCCCAGTGCCAATATCGTGTGTAACCAATTTATTTAAGGCTTTCATCGAAAAGTTTTGTGTAATTAAAGTATGAGAAGTGTGTAAAATTATTCGAATGTGTTTTTTAGGGAAGTGAAGTGTATACAGGTTACGTATCGGGAAAGACATTTGAGAAATGTGGGTATATTTGGTCAAACGCATCGGAAAAGATCACAAGTATACCCACGTTTATCTAATGTTTGTGCATCGGAAAATATCACAAGGATACCCACGTTTATGTAATGTTTGCGCATCGGCATTGGGTTAAGGTGATAAAAAACGGTCCTGAACCCATCATAAAATGTAGATGTACTTTTGCATTTTCGAAGATTAACGATGGGAACCAAGATTATATTGGTTTCCCATAGGCTGAGCTAGTACAGTATAAATTAGGATAAGCCCTTAGAAGTTAAGTTAGTCTTAGGATTTTAGCCGAAGAGGAAACATCTAAATTACAAATAAAGTAATTTTTTTTTTAAATAAAAACATCGAGTTTTATTAGTGGCGCAGTCGGTAGGATTCTAGCTAAACTTGCAGAATCCATAAGAGAACGAACCGTTGAAAAAACGCGTTTTAAACAATAATTAATAAAAGAAAAAAAAATAACGATTTGTGTAACAAAATAATATAAATAAGTTGCACTTAAAACTGAGAGGCGGAGTAACAAGCCCAAATCTGTCTCAAAACAACCCCTGAGGCTAGGGGGATCTCAGTTATAATAAATACTGTAATTAAAGTGATAACGAATTGTGTACCAAGCGAATTATTAAATTATCTTGGACCCATTCCTGTTAACATACCGTGACTCACAGCATCCAAATTTCCGCGCAATTATCCTTTTAAATACCGAAATCATAGCAACGATTCAGAAGAAATGGACCCTGTACTAGCAACGAGATTAATAGCGGACCTAGAAAATTTGGCCGTCCCACACAACGTGAACCACGGGGAAAATCGAGCAACGAGGATATTAAAGGAAATCGCGTACGTCAAGGAATGCGATGGTGATCGAAAACAACTGACACAGTTCATGAACGTAGTGGGGACTCACCTAGATTCGCTGGAACCAAATGCAAAAGCTGAATGTTGGCAAGCGATCTACAACACGAAAATCACCGGCAGAGCAAGGGAACTTCTACTACACAACCAACCAGTGGGGAGAAGCCAGAAATCTTTTGAAACAACATTTTCGACCAAGCGCAAGTTATAAGAATATATCTAGTAAAATAAATAATCTTAAAGTAAGTTCAATTTTCGATTTAAATAATAAGCTGGAAGATATTATTCAGGAAATAAATTCATTTGCAAGTTATGAAAATAACCCAACCGAAACTAAAAACATTTTCTACCACACTTTAATTAATCGTATTCAGCAAATTGCGGCAGGAAACCTGTCACGAGAAATTAAAGATATGTTTGATCTCCATAAAATTAAAGAAATTTTATATTCTTACGAAGGGTACGATCAGCACAACATAGACAAAGATTTTATTTTGGAAAAACAACATACGCACCACCACAGACATTATACTAACGGAAGAGATAATAACAAATTTCAAAACGTTCGCAATTCCCAAAATCATTATGATCATAGCAATGCTAACCGAAACAACAATGACCGCGGACAAACTTCCGGGAACTACAGACAAAATCAGTACCGTTCACAGAATAACTTTCGATCACAAAACAACTCTGGACAAAGACAGTTCCCCAATCAAGGAAGACCGACTTTCAACCCCTCAGGGCAATTCAGAAATTCCCATCAACAGCCCGAACCAATGGAGATTGGTCATGTCACTCACGAAAACCAACAAAACAACCAATTTGAAGAAGTTCACAATATCGAACCAGTTTTTTTTCTAAATTAGGCCTCGGAAACAAAATATTCACCAATTTAACTATCGACAATATCAAATACAAAGGACTGATCGACACAGGGTCGACGATGAGTATTATAAATTCTAGTAAAGTAGACTGTAGAAAATTTAAAGTGTTCGAACGAGTCAATGTGAAACTCCAAACAATAAATAATTTAACAACTGAAATCGTAGAAAGAGTGATAACAAGCATACTGCAGGAGTTTAATTATGACCCTCAGGGTGCTACAAGGTGGTACAAACGTAATTTAGGGAATAAGCCATACGACATTTTAATGGGTATGGACTTACTCAGTAAAATTGTAAAAACACTAGATTTTGATAAAAAATAAACTGCCAACAAGTCGGGCGAAACTTTATTATTCTTGGGACAAGTTGCGGATGCGTGGAAAGTCAATATGCAGGTTAGAGTGGTTAGGGAAGACTAAGTGAAAGGGGGTTCTTGGGCAGGACAGTTGTCAACACTTTGCGGAAACGTTCAAAAGCTTCAGTATATATAACCAATATTTCGTTCGTTTATTTATGCAAGTTTGAGTTTTGTGAGGGGAGGGATGAGGGTTGATAGTAAGGGTCGGTGGATGTTAATAGTTTTTTAATTGACGTCCAATATTCTCTGTATAGAATGTCAGTTTCATAGACGAAGTTGCATAGAATAAGATTCTGTGTATTTTACATTCACGAAACCAACATTTGTATGGGAGGGGGTAGAGGAGGTAGGGGAATCGTAAAGATTGTGACGCAATTTTATTTCCTTTCTGTTGTAGTCTTCTCGTACAAAATTTCAAGTTCGCAGCTTTTAACTTGTTGGTTATTAGTTGGTTCAATGAAATAGGTAGAAATGATACTTTTGTATGGGAGGGGGTAGAAGGGCAAGCGTGATTGCAAAACTTTTAACAAAATTTCATTTCAATTATTTTTATAAGTTTTCCGGCAAAAATTGAAATGGATAGCTTTTAAGAGTTAGCTGATAACCGATTTCTTAAAAATGCTCGAAAAAATAATTTTGTATGGGAGGGGGTAGAAGAGGTAGGGGAATTGCAAAATTTGTGATGCAATTTTCTTTTCTTTCTCTAGTAAGGTGCTCGTACAAAATTTCAAGTTCGTAGCTTTTAATTTGTTGGTTATTAGTTGATTTAATGAAATTGGTCGAAATCATACTTTTGTATGGGAGGGGGTAGAAGGGCAAGTGCTATTTTGAAACTTTTAAAATAATTTTATTTTAAATATTTTTTTAAGTTCTTATGCAAAATTTCAAATTGATAGCTTTTAATAGTTAGGTGATAATTAATTTCTTAAAAATGGTCGAAAAAATAATTTTGTATGGGAGGGGGTAGAAGTTTCAAAGGTATTCGACCAGTTAATATTTTATACGTTTGAGGATTTTTTTTAAATGTATTTCCCAAATTTTCAAGTTTCTACCTTAAAATTACATCCAAAAATTTTCAGTTTTCGTGTTTTTTTCGCTGCACATGAAACACCTTGTGCCCCTTAGACCGTGGTGGTCGGTTCGTAACAATTGTGGATCAAATTATTATTTTTTTTTTATGTATATAAAATAGATGTATCCACATGCAAAATTTAAAGTTTCTATCTTTGACCAGAGTCCTAAAAAAATCACTCAAAATTTTCGATATTTTTGCTTACCACCTCCCTCCCTTTACACCCCCTAACTTAAAATTTTTATCAAAATTATAAATTATATAGTTCTATAATGTGACGAATTTTTGATTTGATATCTGCACTCAATTTTGAGATATAACGATTTCTAATTTTGAAAAGTGCACCATTTTTGAAATGCTCCCCATTTCCCCCCACTACTATTATGACCAAATTTTATATTTTTGTTATATTTCTCTAGTATAGCTTAGTATATGTTTTAAATTTCAATTACATAGCTTAAGAGATAGTTGAGATATTAATTCTTAAGTGTTTTTCTTTGCACCCCCTGACCCTCCCCCTTACAATAATTAGCCTATTTCTAAGCTTATTCTGATGGATCTATACGCCATCTTAATTGTCCCAAAATATGAATTTTTTATGGTAAGTAGTTTCGAAGATATAACCATTTCAAAAAAAGATTCGGCCGACAATTTGTTTTTAGCCCCCCCTTTTCGGACGCCAATGGATAAAAAAATTAAATTATTTTTGGAGTATGTCCCACAACCTTCTCTATATGTATGCTGATTTTCATCTTTCTATCTGCATTCGTGGTGAAGATATTAGCATGTGTATATTTCGACTTTTTCCATCTCCCCGCCTCCCCCTTCCACCCCACACTCCCCAAAATTTGGATAATGGAGCTCACTTACTAAATTAACAATCCACCCAAAAACCAACATTCTACCTTTAACGGTCTTGGAGGTACGAGTCCATATGTACGGCGTACGGCGGGACGGATTTTTTTTTTTTGCTTTTTTAGGCTAATTTAGTCATGAAACGCGAAAAAACGAAATTTCAGGGTAGCAAATTTTTTTTTTTCTGTGTCGATCACAATACTTTATTATTAAAAAATAATAAAGTAATATCTCGAGCTTAACAATGGGATGAAAATACCTATCTACTCTTCTGAAAACGAAACAGCTTTTGATGGTTTCGAACTCAATTCAAATGAAAATGAAGTGGATTTAAACCACTTAAACGAAGAAGAGAGAAGAGAAACGCAAAACCTACTGAAAAAATTCAAAAACGGAGACCAATTGACTAACACGAACTCAATAACACACGAAATCAGAACAACCACTGATCAACCTATTAATGCCAAACTGTATAGGCTACCCCCAAAGCATGAAGAAGAAGTACGAAGACAGGTACAAGAAATGGAAGAACAGGGAATAATAAAAAAATCCAGTAGTAGATATGCCTCCCCTATTGTTATTATAGCGAAGAAACTTGATAATTCTGGACGTCAAAAGTTTCGTTTATGCGTTGAATATAGAAAGCTAAACGAAATCACAGTTGATGACAAATACCCCCTACCAAATATAGATAGCATCCTGGACAAACTTGGAAGAGCCCAGTATTTTACTACAATTGATTTAGCTAAAGGATACCACCAAATAAGAATGCATCCGCAGGACATAGCGAAAACGGCATTTGTCACCCCGAACGGATTGTACGAATATGTCAGAATGCCATTCGGCTTGAAAAACGCACCAGCCACCTTTCAACGATTGATGAATGAGATTTTGAGAGAATATGTTAAAAAAATCTGTGTTGTCTACTTAGACGATATATTAATATTCTCAACTAGCCTTCAAGAACATATTCAGTCCATAAATAAAATATTTCAAAGGCTCTCCGAGCACAATCTTAAAATTCAATTCGATAAATGTTCATTTATGAAGAAAAATACGGAATTTTTAGGACATGTCCTTACAGCAGAAGGAATGAAACCTAACCCTAACAAGATAAAGTGTATTCAAGAATACTTATTACCTAAAACCGAAAAACAATTGAAAGGATTCCTGGGTGCAACAGGCTATTACCGCAAATTTGTCAAAGACTACGCGAAAATAGCCAGCCCTATGATTAAATATTTAAAAAAAGATAAAAAAATTAACGTCCATGACCCGGAATACATCGAAGCATTCGAAACTTTAAAACTTAATATCATCCAACATCCAATTTTAAAATTTCCCAATTTCAATAAACCCTTTACTTTATTCACCGATGCAAGTAATTACGCCTTAGGCGCCGTATTGACCCAAAATGATCAACCAGTATGTTACGCTTCAAGGTCACTTAATGACCACGAGAAAAATTATTCTGCTACCGATAAGGAATTCCTGGCAATAGTGTGGGCAGTAACATACTTTAGACCATATTTATGGGGAAATAAGTTTAAAATTACTACCGACCATTTACCTATCAAATACCTCAACAAAAAATACACTGGCAAAGAATTCAGTCAAAGAAACCAAAGATGGCTACTTAAGCTTCAAGAGTATCAATTCGACATCGAATATCTCAAAGGAAAAAGTTGCAGACTTTTTGAGTCGAATCCCAGATAACATTAAGAGTCAATCAGTGAACGATATCACCGATGACGCAACAGTACACTCACAAGAAGAACAACAATTGGATCACGTACCTATAAAAGAAACCATCGTTAATAGATATAAAACCCAACTCATACTAACCTATGATGTTGATAATGAAATAGAAATTTTACATAATAGGAGAATAATTTATATGGATATGACCAAAGATAAGAAATATTGGACAGACTTATTACGAAGATATATTAAACCCGGCCTTACTGGAATCTATACCGAATTATCATACCACCAATTTAACAAAATTCAACAAGTACTTATAGAACTCTTTAGCCATAACAAAGAAATAAAATTCGTAAAGGCTACTCTACGAGCCCAGGAAATAAAGACTCTAGAGGAAGCTCATAAACAAATATCTCTCTATCATACCCAAGAAAGTATTCACAGTGGCATAATAGAAACATACCACAGTCTCAAAAATCGAATTTATTATCCCAAACTAGTAACAGAAATAACAAAAATCATTAATAATTGCAAAACATGTTTGGAAACCAAATACGAGCGGAAGCCAATTAAAATAAATTACAGAAACCCCATCAGAAGCCAACCAAATCCTTCACTTAGAAACATACTATTATATGAAACAACCATTTCTAACCTTAATAGACAAACTAACTAAGAAAGTGTATATCTACTATTTACCAAACAGAAACTGGAAAAAAAAGATAGAGACTCTAGAAGAACATTTTTCAAAATTCGGCAAACCGATTAAAATTATAACCGACAACGAATTCAAATCAGAAAATCTAAAACAATATCTACGAGAACAACAAGTAGAATTACATCTAACAAAACCTAACACTCACACAGGTAACAGCGATATTGAAAGGTTTCACTCAACATTACAGGAAAAATTAGTAGCTATGAAAAACCAAGATTTAACCTTAATTCAAAAAATGCATAGAGCTGCAAATAACTACAACAATAGATATCACTCCACCATAAAAATGACCCCTGAAGAAGCGATGCACGCAGATGCAGCATAGCTAAGGGAGAGAATTACAGTAGTAAAAACAAAGAAAATTAACAAGTTAAATGAACATAGGGAAGACTATGAAGAAACTAGACAAGTCGTACCAGTGAGAAACTACAAACGAAATTATTACAAAAAACATAACAGGGCTACGATTGCGCGTAAAGCGCAATCTTACGATACTCTAGATGAAATAGAATTTTTTGTGATCCCAAGAAATTTTGTATGGGAAGTGTTAGATGGGATGATAGCATTGAACTAATTTTTTCGCCATCATGCTAAAGTAGCTATGAAAATGTTTTATGCAAAATGCTTACTCCAAAAACTGAATGGGAACTGAGAAAATTAGTGAGTTAGATTTAGTGAAAATGTGCAGTTTGTATGGGAGGTGGTAGAAAGAGTGGGGGGATTTTAATGATTTTTTCAGAAATAGCTAGGAATATTATAAAATTGGCATCCCTTAAATTTCAGACTAGTGCCATTTATACTTTTCAAGAAAATCGATTTTCTGTGAAGTTGTGAAACTGTGTCATATTGTATGGGAGGGGGTAGAAGCAGTGAAGCAAATCAAATATTTTTTTTCTCATCTTAGTAATAATATTAATTAAATATTTATTACAAATTATGAGCTCAACAAATGTTATATGTTCTGAGAAAATCGGCTTAGAGCATTTCAGGAAAAAAGTGTAGTTTGTATGGGAAGGGGTGGAAGGAAAGAGAGGAAGCAAATGATTTTTCTACTGTAGATTTAAATCATTAAAAAAGTAATATATACCAAAATTCAGATCAATAGCTTTTATACTTTTTGAGTAAATCCATTTATTGTCAAATTGCGAAATTGTGTCATTTTGTATGGGAGGGGGTAGAAGGGGTGAAGCTAATCATCTAATTTATTTTGACCTTACTAACAATTTTAAATAAATGTTTGGTGCACAATTTCAGCCCGCTGAATTTTATAAGCACTGAGGAAATTGGCTTAGAGTAATTCATGATAAGTGCAGTTTGTATGGGAGGTGGTAGAAGGAGGAGGAGGACACGCATAATTTTTATATGGTAGATTGATATTATCATAAAAGTAATATATTCCGAATTTCAGGCTAATAGCTTTTATACTTTTTGAGCAAATCCGTTTATTGTCAAATTGCGTAATTGTGTCATTTTGTATGGGAGGGGGTAGAAGGGGTGGAGTGATTTGGCCCGTTCACGAACTTGACCTTACTTTTTTGTCAAAAACGACGTGTACAAAATTTGAACTTTATAGCTCAACGCGTTCTCAAGCTAGAGAGCGCACGGACGGACGGACGGACGGACATCCGGTTTTGAGATTTTTGAGTGATATTATTAATTTCTGTATTCATCATTTTTTTCTCCGAGCCTTATTTCTTGGCGTTACAAACCTTAGAGCAAACTTATAATACTCTCAGATTCCATCTAGAGTATAATGAACCTAGATATAGAATTAAATTTATGCAAAACGAACATCCTATCAATGTTAAACGACCCCGTAGATTCTCAGGTAATAGCATTAGTATTTCCAATACTAATGCTACTGACGCTAACGCAAACCGAAGCAACGCTGACCGTGAGTCCAATCACCAGTAACAACAAATATACGACAATTACAAATCAAGAACAATCTAACAACAAAACTGGACTTTTACAAATTAAAAAACGTAAGACTAGGACTTTGGAAATTTGCCGAACATACCCTAGTAACAGCGATCAAAATACCAAACTCATTTAAACTGGTAGAATTTAAGCTTAATGAAAAAAAAAAAAAAATTTATAATTAATAACAAAATATAATTTAGAAATCAATGGAACGAAATATCAATTCGATAAAGATATTCAGTACGAAAAAGAAGTAAACCTTACAAATAATGGTACAACTAACAATGATTACAAACTGAAAGAATGTAAAACAACTCAATTCAATAAAATTATTTAATAGGAATCAAGTAGTAAGTAATAAGAATATAAAATTTGTTGAGTTCTTTTTTTATGTGAAAAAAAGAACTTGAATTTTTTATAAATATTTAATGTTGAAGATATACTAAATAATAACTGCAAATCTAGAAAGTATTTAAGTCTTGAAATATCATAAAAATGTAAACTAATTTACTGGCTCAATCATAGGTCTTATTTTTATCATAATAATCACTGTAAAACGTACGTTATTAATAATAAAAAAAAAATGTAAATAAATAAATAGAAAACTAGAAATCAAAAATAGTGGATAAAAACACAGGAACCTAACAAAATTCAGGAGAATTTTAAATTAAACGAGGGAGAGGTTACGTATCGGGAAAGACATTTGAGAAATGTGGGTATATTTGGTCAAACGCATCGGAAAAGATCACAAGTATACCCACGTTTATCTAATGTTTGTGCATCGGAAAAGATCACAAGGATACCCACGTTTATGTAATGTTTGCGCATCGGCATTGGGTTAAGGTGATAAAAAACGGTCCTGAACCCATCATAAAATGTAGATGTACTTTTGCATTTTCGAAGATTAACGATGGGAACCAAGATTATATTGGTTTCCCATAGGCTGAGCTAGTACAGTATAAATTAGGATAAGCCCTTAGAAGTTAAGTTAGTCTTAGGATGTTAGCCGAAGAGGAAACATCTAAATTACAAATAAAGTTATTTTTTTTTTAAATAAAAACATCGAGTTTTATTAGTTACATAAGTAAAAAAAAAAGAGAAGCTTTCTTTTACGTTATACCAGGACATGAACTTGGGGTAAGTTTTTAAATTTTATCTATCATTCTCTTATATTTTATCTAGCTTTCTATTTTTAAAATCAGAAGATGATGAGTTTTCTTAATTCACAGTAAATCGGAATTTTCTATCAAGATTTTGACAGAAACGGGGTCGGGAAATGAGGAAAAACACGGTTAATTGTGGCTCATAGTTATAATTATTTTCGTGTAGAACCGGATTCGTTTTTATGGCAATATTTGGAGTTGTTGTTGTTTTTATAGTAGCAATTACATAAACATTAATTTATTCCGTAAATTTTTGATGATTCGTTTCGGGATTATGAAAAAAATCTGCCATTATACGTGTCTTTAGCGTTTTATTGTTCCATCCAATGCACCCTCGATAATATATTGGTCGTCATCTCTGGTTATGTCAACACCAAGATCCAATATACTAACACGGGATGAACTAGCTCAGTTTCAAGCGTTAGAACAGCGAAACGAAGAGTACCAGGAAATAATTGGTGAACTTCGAAAGAAATTAGAAAGTCATATTCAGGACTGGAAATTTCTCGCAGAACGGCTAGAAACTGAGTTAGTAGGTGGACCGGCTGGGGAGGACTCGCTAACTGATACGAAGTGGAACACCGAGCGGTGTGGGGAAATTGTGGATGTTCTTCTTAAGGAATTTCTAACAGCCTTTGCAAACGATAAGCGAAGTTGGGAAATGCAGCTTAAGGCTGTTACAAAAGAAAAGGAACATTTGCAAAAAACCGCGACCGTCTCGCAACAACAGCTGAATCGTTAAACTACGATTTAGAAAATCAATTTAAAAAACGTAGCGAAGCGAGAAGACAGCCGGAGCTGCATAAATTCTGATCACCTAGCCTTACAACTACCGGTATCAAAAAGGGGAATTCAGAAAACGAGCATTGCACACACACAACATCGGTAACAGGCATCATGTCGTCAAATGACATATATGACAAGGTCATGGATGCATTGGTTAAATATGTGCCAATGTTTTCCGGAGCAAGAACACCCAATTTGAACATGGAATTAAACCGATTCATAGACTGCAGCGGAAGTTTGTACCAACGGCTGTTTGGAAATGAGAAAGCAGTGTTCTTGAGCTGTATCAAATACAGGCTAATTGATGATGCTTTTTATCTGATTAAAATTGAACAGCTGACAGATTTCGACTCGCTGGAGAGAACGCTAAATAACGCATATTTGCCTAAGATTTCATTGAACGAGCTACGAAACGAACTTCTCAATTGCAGACAAAGGCCAGCGGAGGACATTGAGGAGTATTCAGTGCGAATGAATGCTCTGTGGAAACAGGTTACGGATGCAGTGTCGGCTAAGTATCCAGGAGGGGATAAAGGATTGTTAATGGAGTTGGAAAAAGACGCCCTAGCAACCTTTAAAATTGGTGTGAGGAATAAAAGTACCCAAATGTATTTGATACGTAAGAATTTGGAAACACTAAGGGCAGCAAAAGAAGCCGCAGGATCTTATGAAAGGGAAATGCAAAGGATTTCAACGTACTCCTTAGCAGGGCGCGTAGAGCCGCAACATAATCCGGTAAAAAGTCCCAATAGGGAGGAAACAAGTGACACAGCAGGAGCACGGTTTGCTTGTCATAATTGTGGGCAACCAGTGTAATAGGTATGGACACAGCGCACAGAACTGCCGCATCAATCGATATCCACTACAAAAGATCCAAGGGAAGAACCCACATAGAGAACACATACGATTTGCGGATAACACAAGTCCCAGAGAGAATGAAGAAACTCCTGCTCTTTACTGTGATTTCTGTAAAACAACGGACCATTATACAAAGATCTGTCTAAAACACTATTTAGCGGAAAAAGGGAATCGCGCTGAGGGAAACGAATAAAGGCAGCCCCGGGGTACGTGGACGGCTGCCAGAAAAATAAACAGTGCCATGAAAGTAGAAACGAAGTAGAGCTAGATAAAAATTTGGACGGCTGTCAAGAAAATAAACAGTGCCATGAAAGTAGAAGCGAAGTAGAGCTAGATAGAAATTTTAATGCAGTTATAAGTACAAAACCGGGTATGGGGAAAATCATATCCTTCTTAATAGATACTGGAGCTACCTGTAACATAATTAAGTCGGAAAAATTGGGTAAAAACGTCGAAATAGATAAAAATAAAATTCAAACCTAGTGATAAATGAAAAAGCATCTCCACACCAACTCCCACCGGAAGAGCTGAACGAGGACCGCCCGCAGGAACCAAACAAAATTCCACTGGAAGATTTGAGGAAGAATCCATCATTGCTCAAAGTTGCTAAACCACACCAAAGACGTACATTTCAGTTAGTTTAATTTAAAAACAAATGGTACAGAAATTATTGTAAAATTATCAATGTCAAAATTCTGCTAATAAGTATATTAAATTATCAGATTTTTAAAATGGAAAAGAAAAACGAGAAATTAATTTAAAAGGAATTACATAAATATATTATTAATTTTAAAATGTAATTGATACAAATCATATTATCAAAAAAATATTGTTAGAAACTTTTCAGTTTTGATTAATTAGGCATCTAAAACATAGGTTAATGTATTATTTTATAAATTAATGTAACCATTCATTATTATGTATAAATATTATCTGGCACTAAAAACATACTACTTGAAAAAAAAAAATGTAAAATTTCTCAACTTTATTTAAAAAAAAAGCTATATGAATTTTTGTAAATAAAAATCATCAAACACAGTTAAAGTAATCATAATAAAGAAACATTCAAACGCTTTAAGAATTTCTAATTGTTGTTAAATTTTATTGAAAAAATATATGGGATGAAAAAAAAAAAAGAAAAGAAAATGTATTATAAAAAAAAAATATGTGGCTAAGCTATGCAACATTGGATCAACAATACAAATTTTTAACTATTATTATCAATTTTTTTTATTATGATAAAGGATTAACGAATATATTTTTTTTTGTTAAACAATTTTATTGTTGTTCTTAGTTTTTATGTTAATTACTATATTATTATATCACATATATTATTATTGCGTACAGCAAACAAATAAAGGAGATGTAACTAATTAATGTGAGCCGGGCATGATGGACAGTCTAGCGTGCATTTTTTCGAGGAGGGAGGGATGTCGAGGCCCGATTTCTTGATCATCAAATACTAATCATTAAATTCGAACGATGATCGAGAAATCGGCTCGATTTACTTTCCTGCTGTTGAATGTGCACTGCTGACGGACATTCACATGAAATATGATCTGTCGGCAGTGCATTATTCGACTGCAAAGGTTAATATTCGCGAGGCACGAGCTGGCAATATCATCGACCTATTGACAAAGGTCGATATCCACGACACGCGAAGCGATGATATTGCCGGTCAGCAATTATGTATGACGGCGATCCATTATGTCCGGAGAAATTAGAGTCAGTTTTAAATTAACCACCGGTGACGAACACCCTAATTATAATAGTTAAACAATAAAGTATAAAAGTCGAGTACGAGTGTCTTAATAAAAAACTCCCGGGACACAACAGGCATCTCGCTATGTGGTTTCCCCAACTCCGCAATAGACCGTCCCAAGCCCGGCTTAAGAAAGGAGGAGGGAACATGGAGTTAACCTGAATGGCCAGTAACACCAGTACGTCTAAGGAAGTAGGCAAAAAGTATGACATAGTTGGACTCGCAGCATAGCTGTGAGAACTCCAGCATGTCATATTTAGCTCAAAACTGCCACCCTTTTTCTACTAGGGTATAATAAATTAGTAGGACCGGTCCTCCTGGTCGGGGGTTGGGCAAGGCGCCGACAACGTATCACCGGAAAAAGAACACTGTCCAGAAACCTGAAGAACAGCCTCGGAAAGGATGGACTCAACGGCAACGACCCCGCAAATGAAAAATGGACTACTCTATTGGATCTTGGAATGTTCGATCCTTATTTAGGACAGGAGCTATGAAAGAGTTTCTCGAAGAAGTGGCAAAACACAACATCAACATAACTGCCAGCCAAGAAACGAAATGGCTCGGTAGCGAAATCATGGACATGAGATCACACACAATCTATCCAAGTGGAAAATTGTCGGGAAGCAGAGAGTTTGGAGTTGCTTTTGTCGTTGACAAAAAATTTAAACAGCAGGTCACGAGCTTCAGACCAGTAAGTGAAAGATTGTGTGCAATCCGAATAGAGACTAAATTTTTCAACACTTGGTTGATCAACGTTCACGCACCAACAGAAGACAAGGGCGATATAACTAAAGACGAATTTTATGCCACCCTAGAGACAACCTATGACTCACTGCCCTCGAATGACCTAAAAATTGTCTTAGGGGATTTTAATGCAAAAGTCGGAAAGGAGGAGGCTCATAGAGGAACAACAGGAGGGCACAGTCTCCATGACATAACCAACGAGAATGGCCAACGTCTTATTGATTTCGCAAGCAGCAAAAATATCATAGTAAGCTCTACGTGCTTCCCACATCGCGATATTCACAAACGAACGTGGGCATCACCAGATGGTCACACCTTCAACCAAATAGACCCCGTTCTAATTGAGAAAAGGGCTGCTTCCAGCATACTTGTCAGAGCTAAGTATCGATGCAAAATAGCTTGTCGTGGATATTCGAAAACGAGTAGAGCTCGCAAATTCAATGTCGACAAGCTTAACGACGAACCCGTGGCGCAGGCTTACATGTTAGCATGTAATAAACACCTGTCACCAATATATGAAAATATGTAATAAGGAGAGCTCATCGCAATAAATCCATTTATATCCTATCGGATAGTCAGGCGGTTCTCAAAGCTCTAGCATCCAACAAACACGGATCTAAGATAGTATGGAAATGCCTTCAAAACCTAATCACCCTGGGGAAAAGGAATGATGTAACCTTAATGTGGGTACCAGGACACATGGGAATTGAGGGAAATGAAGAGGCTGATCGCCTTGCAAAAAACGGCGCAGAAACAAATTTTATTGGTCCAGAGCCATTCTGCGGAAAACCAAAAGGGTACTTCAACCCCATACTCAAAAAGTGGGTAGAAAACGAACATAAAATCTACTGGAATAGACTTCCAGGCTTGTCAATTTCAAAAAAATTGATCCTACCACAAAAAAACAAAGTGGAGGATATTCTAAAATTCAGCAAGAAGGATATTAGTACCCTAATCGGCCTGATGACGGGGCACAGTGGAGTAAACCACCACCTCAAAAATATGGGCTTAGCTGAAACCGACATTTATCGCCTTTGTCTAGAGGACTCAGAAACGACAGTACACATCCTATGTCACTGTGAAGCAGTAGCTAGGAAAAGACACAGTCTTCTTGGAAAGGGTTTCCTTTCTACGAAAGAACTAGCCAATACGGCTCCCTTAAAGATTCTCAAATTAGCCAAACCTATTGAGTTATAATAGGGTGAAGGGGCTATAAACGCACAATAGGTCATATTAGGTCGCAGTGCTCTCACGCGTTCCCCTAATAGTAATAATAGTAATAATAATAATGAAAATATCCAAAATATGCCAGTTGAGGATCATCTACAATGGCGCTACAGCCCAAATCGGACCTTGGCCTCCTGATATTCAGGTTCCTTAACATTTTTTATTACTTATTGTGGAAGAGTTGTTAGCTTTTCGCACAACCCTCTTTCTACGAATTTTTCACTTTCGTAGATTGAGGTGACCAAGGTATATCCAAGCAGGCAATGTGCTGGAATTATATATTGCGTCGACCGGGATTTGAACTCAGGATCTTCGCATTACAAGACCAACACGCTACCTACTAGGCTCCACCCTAGCTAGGATGAAAATACGAGACGGCATCAAATCCTCCGCAGAAGAGGTATTAGGATATCAAGCACGGCGAAAAAATAATGATTGGTTCGACCAAGAATGTCGCGACGCAATAGATAAAAAGAACGAGGCTTACAAAATTTTTACTGAATGACCAACACGAGCCTAAAAAGAAAGATATGATGAGCTTAGGCGGTATCCGAAAAAGACCTGCAGACGAAAACGAAGGAATTACCATAATGACAAAATACAAAAAATGGACGACGACATGAGAAAAAATAAAACGCGGGACGCATACGCAATAGTAAAAGACTTAAAAAAGAGATATAAGCCAAAAACCAGTCTCTGCAAAGACGCAGAGGGCAATATCATCAGCGACACAGAAGAAATCAAAAGGAGATGGGCTTCATACTGTGAACATCTTTTGAATCCCACCCCATTAGCACCGATCACAACAGACAACATTTCAATTGAAGCCTCAACTGACGAAGATGAGCCATCATCGACACTACCCACGCTTGCTGAAATCAAAGCCCTATGTAACCAAAAACTAAACAAAGCGCCGGGAATTGACGAAATACCAATTGGACTTCTGAAAAACGTTGGAAATTGTGTCGCTGAAATACTGGGCAACATGATATGCAAAATTTGGACAGAGGAAATCATACCCGACGATTGGCGAAAAAGCATTATATGTCCAATTTACAAGAAAGGAGACAAACTCTGCTGTGAGAATTACAGAGGAATATCATTGTTGTGTACGTCCTATAAAATACTGACAAAAATAATTGAACGTCGTCTTAAGCCCTATACTAATCAAATAATTTTCGAATTCCAAGGCGGATTCAGAACCGGACGATCTACAACAGACCAGATATTCTCGGTGAAAGAGGTGCTTGAGAAATGCTGGGAATATAACACAGACGTGCACCAAATTTCGTAGATTTTAAACAAACATACGACAGTATCGACAGGAGCGTACTGTACCAAATCATGCTTGACTTTGGAATTCCTCCAAAACTAGTCCGACTAACAAGACTCACAATGACGAACACTGAGTCCCAAGTGAGAATACAATCCGATTCCACGACCAGCTTTCGAACGGAATGTGATTTAAAGCAGGGAGATGGTCTAGCCCCCATGCTTTTCAACTTGGCACTAGAGTATGTCGTCCGAAAAATCCCAGTCGACACCAACGGGACACTACTATTCAAGTCCACCCAACTAGTAGCATACGCTGACGACATTAACATCCTAGCAAGATCCTTCCCTAGTGCTAAGGAGGTATTTGTCAATCTTGACTCGAAAGAAGTCGCGAACAGAAATCAAACGACGGATAATATTAGCAAATAAGACGTATTATTCGGAACTTCCAATAATGAAATCCAAGAAAGTGCACAGGAACAATAAGCTGCGGATATATAAAACTATTGTACGACCTGTGCTCTGTTATGGCAGCGAGACATGGACATTAAAACGAACTTCCGAAAAAGTTAACGCATTTGAAAGAAAGGTCCTGCGAAGAATTTTGGGACCTGTGAAGGAAGGAACGGAATGGCGAATAAGATACAACCATGAGTTGTATCAACTCTACGACGAGCCAGAAGCTTCAACGTTCATCAAGCTACGTAAACTGCAGTGGGCTGGCCATGTAGAGCGAATGGAAGACAGAAGAATCCCCAAACGTGCTCTGAAAGGCAAAGCGAGTGGTAACCGGCCAGTAGCCAAGCCACGCAAGCGATGGGAAGATTCGGTTGATGAAGATAGCAAAGCCATCTTAAAAATTAGCAGCTGGAGGACGCGGTCTTTGGATCGAGACGATTGGAGGCGACGACTTCAGGAGGCCAAGGTCCGATTTGGACTGTTGCGCCATTGATGATGATGATGATGATGATGTGCTTTCCCAAAAACACTACTCATGCCTCCACTTACCGAATTCTCCACAAAAAGTACTTAGAATTCGCCCGCAACAAACTTGTTCTATACACAGATGGATCTTACTCTCAGTTCATCCCCTCTTACGCAGTGGTGAAACATTGCGTAAACAGCACCCCAATTACTCTTCACCAAGCTATTCTCCCTGAGTACTCAGGTAGTTACGTAGCTGAAGTTGCAGCCATTTTAAGTCCCATACACTTTTCCAGTATGCAGACCCTAACCACAGTTATATACAGTGACAATCTGAGTATCCTTGAAGCCCTGTCCAATCTCTTTAATAAATACCCCTCAGTTGCCACCGTCCGACGTGCACTCTCTCTTTTCCCTTCCATTTCTCTTGGCTGGGTTCCTGGACACATCGGAATCCTTGGCAACGGTGCGACACATATTACAACATTGCCCGATTTCACGCATCACTACAGAACCGGACCCCAATATCAAAATCCAAACCTCTCTCCTCCTCGATCCAAGTTCCCCTACCACCGTCCATAACATCAAATCTGCCATGGTTCCTCATAGATTATGGCACCAAATATAATATTAATAAACCTAAAAATAATAAAAAGAAAATCAATACTATTTATGTAATAATAAACTAAAATCAATAATTTTTATGTAAATTAAAACAAAAAAAAATAATAATAATATTAAAAATAATAATTATCATATATGGCATATGTATGTATATGTGTAAAGCACAAGAAATAAAAAGTTTGTATCCTACTTTTAAGCATATTTCATAGATCAAGCTAGGCTATAAGTACATTAAAATAATTCAAAAAATGATCGAGATTATAAAATAAAACAAATAGGCATAAGAGTTTAGCACTAATAAATAAAATAGTACTAAGAATTGCAACAAATGAGGCGTCATATGGCCTACGCTGCACCGATGCCCATCAAAACAAAATGTATATGCATTCATGTATACATATACATTTTATAAAATAAATAAATAAATAAATTTACTCCACATAATATATTACTAACTACATTCTCAAAATTTTCTTATTATTGCGATTTTTACGCGGACGAAGTCGCGGGTGATCGCTAGTTGAAAATAAAAATCGAAGTAAACGTTAAGTTTTTGAACAGTATAATTAAAATCTATACATATTAATATAATTGTAGCGTCTGTCTGTTATTTGCTTCTAAATGGCTATAAGTTCGTTTTTTGCGTTATTTTATAACTAAGCATAAAGACACATTTTTGAAATTTTTGTCTGTCTGTCTGTCCGGCCGCTTTTCACGCACAAACGGCTGAACCAATTGTAATGAAACTTGCACAGTTTATCAGGTGTCCATTGGGATGTAATCTGCTTTTGGTTTTATTTCACTCCCCTCACGCCTTCTACCACCTCCCATACAAAGTGATTCATTTTCAAAAATATATATTAATCAAATTTTCTTGGAAACTATAAAAGCTATTAATTTGAAATTTGAAATATATTATTTCTATTATAAATGCAGTCTTTTGGTATACAAATTATTTGAGTTCCCTCACTCCTTCCACCACCTCCCATACAAACTACACTTTTTCATGAACCACTTTACACAATTTTCTCAGTACGTGTAACTTCCATCGAGCTAGAATGTTGTATTAAATCCTTAATTATCATTGTTATTAATACCGGGAAAAAATTACCCGATTAGCTTCACTCCTTCTACCCCCTCCCATACAATGTGACACAGTTCCACGACTTTACAAGAATTCCATTTTCTCGAAAAGTGTGAACGTTACTGATCTGAAATTTAAAATATATCAATTGCATGATGATTATAGTTGTGTCTCAAAAAATCACTAAAAACCTCCTTTTCCTTCCACCACCTCCCATATAAACCGCACTTTTTCATGAAATACTCTAAACCAATTTTCTCAGTACATTTAAATTTCATCGAGTTAAAATTTTGAACTTAATCCTTAATTAGCATTATGATTAATATCGGGAAAAAAATTAACCGAGTAGCTTCACTCCTTCAACTCCTTCCCATACAATGAGACACATTCCACGACTATACAACAATTCGATTTTCTTGAAAAGTGTGAATGATACAGATCTGAAATTTAAAGTATATCAATTGCATGATAATTATAGTTGTTTCTCGAAAAATCACCAAAAACCCCCTCATTCTACCACCTCCCCTACAAATTGCACAATTTCATTAAATTCAATGCACTAAGTTTCTCAGTACCTACTCAATTTTTGAAGATTAAATTTGGTACCAAAACATTTTTATAGCTAAACTAAAAAACCTTTTGTAAATTTTAACTTAAAAGTAAAAGGAAACTACTAATTAACTTATGCTATCTTAACGTAAACTAAATGCTAAATACTATTCCATGATAGAATGAATCATTGGGTTGATCGAGTTCTTGCAACTACTTAAAAAAAATTTTCCAGTTTGTTGCACTGAGTTTGGACTAGGTCTGTAACAGCCAGTTGGTGAAGGCGTCTAGTTGAGAAATACCAGGGTCTGTTCAGTATAAGCTTAAGGCATTTGTTTTGCGTTATTTGTAATTTGTTTTTGTGTGCTTGGGCGCATCCATTCCAAATAGGGCACGCGTACAAGAGACATGGTCGCATTACCACATTGTACAGAAGCAGTTTATTTGCTATCGATAGTTTTGACTTCCGGTTTATCAAAGGGTATAATATCCTGATAAGCTTTAGTGTTTTGGAGACAGCGTATGAGATCTGGTGATGGTATGTCAGTTTCTTGTCTAAGTACATCCCAAGGTATTTGATGTTATTGGACCATGGTATAGTTTGTCCGCCAAGGTGGAGTGTAAGGGGTGGTAGATACTGGGATGCTCTTCTTTTCGTGAAAAAAATTGCTGCGGTTTTCGCTGTGTTCAATTTTATTTTCCACTTAGTGAGATACGTTGCAATTTGGGCAAACTGTTTAAGCAGGTGTTTGATTATGATTGCAGGGTCCACTGACGTTGTGAAAACAGCAGTGTCATCTGCAAAAGTCGCTAACTCACAAGTGGAGTGTTTAGAAAGATCGGAGGTGTATAGGTTGAAGAGTAGGGGACTTAGACACGATCCTTGAGGAAAACCTGCAGGAATCCCACGGCTTTCCGATTTGGATGATTTGATTTTTACTTGAAAGGATCGCTGTGAGAGAAAGGAACCAATCAGGTGGATTAAATATTTGGGAAACGAGTATTTCACTAACTTGGATAGGAGGCCATTATGCCATACTGTAGAACGCTTTTTGGATGTCTAGCGTGATCATGCCAACAGATTTTTTGTCCTGGAATGCCTTTTTAACGAAATTAGTGACTCTGAGAAGTTGGTGATACGTGGAGTGCTTTTGTCGAAAGCCAAATTGGTGGTCCGGGAGAATATTATTTTCGTCGGTGTGGAGTTGAAGACGGTGAAGGATAATTTTCTCAAAAATTTTGGAGATTGAGGAGAGTAGACTAATAGGTCTATAACTACTGGGTGTGAATGAGTCTTTTCCGGGCTTATGGATAGCTATAATAGTGGCTTCTTTCCAGCACTTTGGAAAATATCCTAGTTTCAGGCAACTATTAAATATATGACACAAGAAAACCACTGCTTTTTTGGGGAGATTTTTCAAAAGAATGTTAGGTATGTCGTCTTTTCCGGGGCTTTTCCTGGTTTTGGATCTGCGCAATATGTTTCTGATATCAGCAGGTTTGCAAAGAAGGAACCGCTCGGATGTTGTTAAGGGAGTCGACAGCAATTTATCAATTTAATTATTGATATTATTGGTGAATTATTCGTGGGCAGAATTTCTTACAGCGAATTCATGAGCGGAGTGGAATTGATCCGCTAACATTTCTGCTTTGTCGCTGTCAGTATAAATGTTTTTATTATTGACTTTTAAATAAGGTATACTTCTTCCCCTATTACTTTATTATTTTTTAATAATAAAGTATTGTGATCGACACAGAAAAAAAAAAAATTTGCTACCCTGAAATTTTGTTTTTTCGCGTTTCATGACTAAATTAGCCTAAAAAAGCAAAAAAAAAAAATCCGTCCCGCCGTACGCCGTCCGCCGTACGCCGTACGCCGTACGCCGTACATATGGACTCGTACCTCCAAAACCGTTAAAGGTAGAATGTTGGTTTTTGGGTGGATTGTTAATTTGGTAAGTGAGCTCCATTATCCAAATTTTGGGGAGTATGGTGTGGAAGGGGGAGGCGGGGGGATGGAAAAAGTCGAAAAATACACTTGCTAATATCTTCACCACGAATGCAGATAGAAAGATGAAAATCAGCATACATATAGAAAAGGTTGTGGGACATACTCCAAAAATAATTTAATTTTTTTATCCATTGGCGTCCGAAAAGGGGGGGCTAAAAACAAATTGTCGGCCGAATCTTTTTTTTAAATGGTTATATCTTCGAAACTACTTACCATAAAAAATTCATATTTTGGGACAATTAAGATGGCGTATAGATCCATCAGAATAAGCTTAGAAATAGGCTAATTAATGTAAGGGAGAGGGTTAGGGGGGGCGCAAAGAAAAACACTTAAGAATTAATATCTCAACTATCTCTTAAGCTATGTAATTGAAATTTAAAAAATATACTAAGCTATACTAGCGAAATATAAAAAAAATATAAAATTTGGTCATAATAGTAGTGGGGGGAAATGGGGAGCATTTCAAAAATGGTGCACTTTTCAAAATTAGAAATCGTTATATCTCAAAATTGAGTGCAAATATCGAATCAAAAATTCGTCAAATTATAGAACTATATAATTTATAATTTTGATAAAAATTTTAAGTTAGGGGGTGTAAAGGGAGGGAGGTGGTAAGCAAAAATGACGAAAATTTTGAGTGATTTTTTTAGGACTCTGGTCAAAGATAGAAACTTTAAATTTTGCATGTGGATACATCTATTTTATATACACAGAAAAAAAATAATAATTTGATCCACAATTGTTACGAACCGACCAGCACGGTCTAAGGGGCACAAGGTGTTTCATGTGCAGCGAAAAAAACACGAAAACTGAAAATTTTTGGATGTAATTTTAAGGTAGAAACTTGAAAATTTGGGAAATACATTTAAAAAAAACCCCCAAACGTATAAGATATTAACTGGTCGAATACCTTTGAAACTTCTACCCCCTCCCATACAAAATTATTTTTTCGATCATTTTTAAGAAATTAATTATCACCTAACTATTAAAAGCTATCAATTTGAAATTTTGCATAAGAACTTATAAAAATATTTAAAATAAAATTATTTTAAAAGTTTCAAAATAGCATTTGCTCTTCTACCCCCTCCCATACAAAAGTATGATTTCGACCAATTTCATTAAATCAACTAATAAACAACAAATTAAAAGCTACGAACTTGAAATTTTGTACGAGCACCTTACTAGAGAAAGAAAAGAAAATTGCATCACAAATTTTGCAATTCCCCTACCTCTTCTACCCCCTCCCATACAAAATTATTTTTTCGAGCATTTTTAAGAAATCGGTTATCAGCTAACTCTTAAAAGCTATCCATTTCAATTTTTGCCGGAAAACTTATAAAAATAATTGAAATGAAATTTTGTTAAAAGTTTTGCAATCACGCTTGCCCTTCTACCCCCTCCCATACAAAAGTATCATTTCTACCTATTTCATTGAACCAACTAATAACCAACAAGTTAAAAGCTGCGAACTTGAAATTTTGTACGAGAAGACTACAACAGAAAGGAAATAAAATTGCGTCACAATCTTTACGATTCCCCTACCTTCTCTACCCCCTCCCATACAAATGTTGGTTTCGTGAATGTAAAATACACAGAATCTTATTCTATGCAACTTCGTCTATGAAACTGACATTCTATACAGAGAATATTGGACGTCAATTAAAAAACTATTAACATCCACCGACCCTTACTATCAACCCTCATCCCTCCCCTCAAAAAACTCAAACTTGCATAAATAAACGAACGAAATATTGGTTATATATACTGAAGCTTTTGAACGTTTCCGCAAAGTGTTGACAACTGTCCTGCCCAAGAACACCCTTTCACTTAGTCTTCCCTAACCACTCTAACCTGCATATTGACTTTCCACGCATCCGCAACTTGTTCCAAGAATAATAAAGTTTCGCCCGACTTGTTGGCAGTTTATTTTTTAGAACTTTATTAATTTTCCAGAATTTTGTGGACCCTTTGTTTAACCCTTCTAGGACAGCATTCCAGTTTTTGTTTCTCAGTTGAGATATTTCATATTTTATCTCATTTTGCAGGAAGAGGACTTTTTTTTTAAGGCGGGATCCCTACATCTTTGCCATTGCCGTCTTTTTGGTTACGAGCAGAGATGAGATTTTTGATTTCTATAGGGAGTGTTATAATGTTTTCCTTGATTGTTGCTTTTGGAGTTGATTTTTCGGCGGCTTCAATGACTTTGGACGAGAAGCTATTCACCATCTCGTCAATTATTGCGGGGGTGGTTTTTAACAGGTCGAGCTTATCGATAGGTAAGGAGTTGCTCAGGAGACGGTGGTAGGTTTTCCATTGCGTTTTAGAATAGTTACGGATTTTTACTGCGTTATTATTCAATGGTACTTCGTCCAAGAGGGAAAACAGCACCGGAAGATGTGGAGACGAGAGGTCTTGTGTAGTTTCTGGTTGGGATACATTAATTAGTCCAAAACTTATAATTAGGTCTAGGGAGGAAGAGAGCCCCTTAGGTGGATGGTATGAAGGTTCAGATGGAGGAAGAACTATTCCAATTCCCTTGGCTAGTTCATCGAAGAGTATTCGGCCGGCTTTGTTGGTTCGGGACAGTTCCAGTGCTGATGTTTGGCATTGAAATCTCCACACAATAGCATTTTATTTTTTGTTCTTGTGAGGGTTTTCAGATCAGATTTGAATTTTTTTAGTTTTTCAGACGTAACATGAGTTCCTGGAAAGTAACTGGCTGTTAAGATAAGGTCCATGTCAACAAGTTTAACCGATAACTAGCCGATTTCTTCGGTTTTGGGAATAGGCAAGAGAGAGTGATGTATTTGTTTGTTAATGATTATTGCAACGCCACCACCCTTTTGATTCTCTCTATCATGTCTATAGACTGAGTACAAGGGATCATACAATTTATCAGTTGGCTTAAGCCATGTCTCTGTTATAATAATAATGTCAATGTTATTTTCTTTGATAAGACAGAAGCTTTCAACGATTTTGTTTCGAATGCTTTGAGCATTCCATAGCATGCATTTAAGAGCGTGTTTAGCCATATATACATATATTTAGATACAAGTTGAACTATTGCTTGCAATTGCTCTTGTTTATTTCTACATTTATCCAGGCTAGAGAGAACCTCGTTTGTTATCTCAATGATTTCGCTCGTTGACAATAGGGATTCAGCGTTGTTCGCAGCTGGCGCTAATGTTGTTGCTAGTATTGAATTGCGTGCAGTCGATGCGTAAGAGACTTTCAATGGTGTAGTAGACGATGCTATTTGCTGTTGTAGTTGTCTTATAATAGGAGGGAAGCTTATTACACCTAGGTCAGGTGCATTTGGTATCGGAGCTCTGCGTACGTTTCCATTTTTAATGGCTTTAATTTTTTCTCTTACCTCAATGTAGTGCCTTCTGCTCGCGCAGCTGAGGTCATTAGATAGATGGTTCCCTCCACAGTTTGAACACTTGATTTGAGTGGCTTGCACCGCGTCGCACGTGTCGTGTTTGTGTTGGTCGCCGCATATCATGCATCTCGGTGGTAAGTTGCAGTGCGAAGAGCCGTGCCCGTACTTCTGGCAGTTGCGACGTTGAGTTGGGCCTTTATTTTTCTGCCTGTAGAAATTCCACTGTACTATGGTGTTCATCACAGTTCTAAATTGGGTGCGTAGGTCAGACAGTTTAATGGAATTATGTGCAAAATAGAACAGGTAAGTCGCTTGTTGATTAAATCTTTTGGTCTTCAGGTCAAAAGGCTTGATGTCAAGGATTTTCAGGCCATTGTTGGTGAAATATGATTTCAACGTATTGGCCTCCATGGAATGTAGTCCACTTAGCACTATTTTAATAGGTCTATCCTCTTTATTAGAGTGAGCATAGAACTCAATGTCTTGGTCGACCATGACTTTGGTTAGAGTGTCGTAGTTTTCTGCTGTGTTCACTTTCAACTTGATACCAACGGACATATGTTGGACGGTATAATCACTAATATTAGAAGAATGAAGCAGGGCTTTAACCGATTTGATGTCCAATGAAGTAATCACAAATGGTGGGATATGAGTTTTAGTTTTAACCGTAGGAACAGTACAATCGACTGTTTCGTTGGAATTTTCACTAAGGTTTTGCAATATCGCGTACCGGTTTTCGTTGTTGTTGCCCGAGACTTTACGGAACTTGATTTTAATACGGTCACGAATTTTGGTTCCAGAGGGGTCATCGCGGCCCCTCTTTTGCCCTTCCATAAGGAGTTTTTTTGGAGCTAGTTGACTAGCAGCACTTGAAGAAACCGTGTTAATAACTTTCTCTTGGTAGTCCGTCAGATTTCGCTAAAAGGGCGGTCGGTGAAAAATTCGTCTGCTAGCTACGGAGTCTAGCTCGGAACTCTCATTCTTAATAATTTATGGTTCTGATTCCAACAAAATACAAACCATTTTCTTCAAAGAGCCATTAAAGTAAGCAGATTATGGATCACACATAATGCATTACACTCTAAAAAATTGCTTATTATTGCTATTTTTACGCGGACGAAGTCGCGGGCGTTTGCTAGTTATAAATAAAAGGAAAAATTTTACTCACAATTTTCCATTCTCTTAAAAGAAATAATTCCCTTGTTGTTTCACTTATCACTTCACTAATTACTTCACTAATCAACACTTATTAAAATAACAACACTTTCACCTTTTTAACATTTATTACGTTTAGATTATATCTGAACTATGTACGTCTATCTGATATTGATTACGTCTGATCTTGATTACGTCTATTTATACAAGTTCTAACAAGGAGTAATTTGATCTGTTTGTAAACTATCTTTATTTTTTAATGTTCGATTGTTTACCGATTCGATTTCGACGCAGACACTTGTCCAAATTGTGTTTATCGCTGAAACAATATTCGCAGTGATAAAGTCGGTGGTATTTTGGTTCCGCGCTAAGTTTGTTTCCCATTGTTTGTAAACAATTTGTGGAGCGAAATATTTTATGATACATTATTAGATTTTTGGGAACTGAATATTGATTTATGTTTATGTTTGATTTATAGAATGAAAATCAATTTCGTGCACTTTAAATAAACATTGATATCGTGCATCGAATAAACTGCGCATCAAATAAATAACGAATTTTACGCAACAAATGAATAGATTATTCGATGATTCACTCAGAATGTTGCATATTCTGCAACATACGCGCTACTTCTGGTGAATTCGAATTTGATTATGTAACAGCAGTATTTTCTGCTGTAACACACCCCTCCTCAAGAGGAATCGCGTCCTCGTGATTTGTCCCCGTATTAACCGAAATATTCAATTTACTCCCTGTTTTACAATATTTAAAATATAAACATGTAAGTATAATTATTACAATTATTACTACAACCGATATATGCATCTTTAAAATTTTGCCACCAAGTTCTTCCTTAATATTCAAATTTTATAAGATTTATATGACTTAGATTTTCTATGTTTTGTCTGTGTACATATTCTAAAGTTAAATTTGATGTTTCTTTATAAGTGATATTTTTTATAACATTTGGAAGAACGATATTATTATTTATATAATCTATAGTATTTTTTATTTTCCAATTATTAAATTTTATATTGTTATGTTGTTTAATAACAATTTTTTGTTCACTACAGCTATTTTTTAATGCTGTTGATTTTAAGTTTTTAGTTAATATAATATTTTCTGAGACTTTTTCAATTATTTCTGTAGTATTTCGTTTCATGATACAATTAATAGGTTCATTTAACAAATTTCCAATACATTCATCTTTAACTGATATTAATTTCTTTCTTATATTTTCTTTCGTATCCATATAAATTTTATCTTTTGAAGTAATTACATTTATATATTCAGTTAGTAATTCTAAATTATTCTTATTAGGTATTGGTACAATTTGTGTTTTATAATATGTTTGAGTCGAGAAATTAGGTATTTGTAATATTATTAATATTGTTTTTTCATGTTGAGCGACAGCAATTCTTATATTTTGTAATTTATCAATATTTATTTCATATTTATGTATTTCATATTGTGTTAAAGTATCTTTGCTTAGTACTTCTAGTCTAGATAATAATATTATATCTTGTATTTCAGTAATTATGCTTAACATATGTTGTAAATTTTCTTTTATTTCTTGATCATATTTATAGTTTATAAACTCTTTTTTTAATTCATTTGTTTTTGTTATCATTTTATCTGTTTCATCAAGTAATATTTTCTGTTTATTATTAATATGATCAGTTAACTTTTGTAATTCTTCATTAATTTGATTATTAATATTTATTTGTTTATTCAATTCATTTGCTAATATATTCATATTTCCATTTTTGAAGTTAATTGGTCTCTCTTTAGTATTACATTGTATTGTTTGGTTATAAATTTTGATTGCTTCTTGTACGCAAATTACTTTTGTTTTATCTCGTTTATTTATTTCAATCATTATTCTTAAATGTTCATTTAATGTGTTGTGAAGTCTTTCCATCAGTTAGTTAACAATTAACCACCGGTGACGAACACCGTATTTTAATAATTAAACAATAAAGCCTTAGTTCAAGTACGAGTGTTTTAAATTAAAACTCCCGGGACACAACAAATGGCGCAGCTGCGTAAAAAATTATAGTGTACAGATTCTATTTTCGCGAATTGTGTTAATTTTAAAAATTAAAAGAAAAGATTTCCGGATTCTACACTGTTACGCTTTATTATTCGTGACGTTTCGGTCTCTGCTGAGACCTTTATCAAACTGATCGACAATTATAAAAGACAATTGTTATATAGACAAGGGGGTTAATTGAGTGTGGGAAGGATAATTAAGGTTAATTAATTAGTATCAGGTAGTTAAATTAGTTAAGGATTTTTGGGTACGAATTCTGTTCTTACCAAATTTTAACGCAGGTAGCCAAACTCCTGATAACTTGTATCCGGTGTCTCGGTTGAAGTTCTGTGGATGTTTCGAAATTTCTATGGCTTCTCGCACTATTCGTTGATAATATTTATTTGTCCTGGCCAGAATTTGCACATTGTCGAAATCGATTGTATGGTCCTCTGTAGTTGCATGTTCCGCGATCGCTGATGACTGTATCTGGTTTTTCCGTGTGCATCGTTGGTGCTCCTTGATCCTTGTTTGGACTGTGCGTCCCGTTTCTCCTATATATACTTTATCGCAAGAGCCGCATGGTACTTTGTATACTCCTTCAGTCTCCAATGGTTTTTTGTCCTTCTGGTTTCCTAAAATTCCTCGGATAGTAGTCGGGGTAGTGAATGTTGTCTTGATGTTCGATTTTCGAAGAATTTTTCCTATCTTATCCGTCGTGCCCTGGATGTAAGGTAGTTTTACCCATCGTTTGTCAGCATTTCCTTCTTCAGTGTCTTCTCGTTCTGTTGTCCTTGGATGCTTCGGTTTCCACGCCTTGTTAATTTCGCTCGCTTTGTATCCATTTGCTCTGAATGCCCGATTCAACTGTTCCTTTTCTTTTCGTAAACTGCCCGGATTTCCATCAGTTATACGTTGAGCTCTGTGTATTAGGGTCTTCAATACGCCTGTTTTCTGGCTTGGGTGGTGATGTGAATGAGCGTGGAGATATCTGTTGGTGTGAGTTGGTTTCCTGTATACCCCGAAGCTTAGCGACGTATCGTTCCTTTCGACGAGTACATCCAAGAATGGCAGTTTCCCGTTGCTTTCCGTTTCCATGGTGAACTTAATTTTTTCGTGGTGTGCGTTCAGGTATGCTAAGTATTTGTCGAGCTCTTCCTTCCCATGTTGCCAAATGATGAAGGTGTCATCCACATACCGAAGATATAATTTCGGTTTTAATGGAGCTGAGTCCAGGACGTTCTTTTCGAATTCCTCCATGAAAATTTCCGCTACCACTGGTGAAATTGGAGATCCCATTGCCGCTCCTTCCGTTTGCTTGTAGAGCTTCCCTAGAGCTGTGTTAATTTTGTGATCATTTTCCGCGAATCGCGTGAACTTTGTGATCATTTTGGGAAGCGGAAATAAGTGTAAAAGTTTTTAAATAACACGGAGGCCGAAGTTAAGTCTGTGATTAATTAGCGAAAAATATAAAGGAACCGAATTCGAATCGGTTGTGTGTGAATCAATCAGTGCACATCCGGCTTAGCGCAACAGTAAGAAGAAGAAACCCCAGTTGTGTACGAATGTTTCGGAATCGGTGCAAAGTGGAAATAAGTGGTAACAAGTGTCCAATCTGATGCGAATTTGTCGGAAAAGTTGAAAAATTGTGTGGTGCTGTTCAATAAGCGTGCGTAGTCGTTTGAAAATCGGTTTCGGGAAGCGTTTTCATGTATTCACGACGACTCTGGAATTTCTAAAGAAAAGTGGTAGTGGAGTCCAGTGAAAACGGTCGATTAGCCGTCTTTCGCGTTATACCAGGACATGAACTTGGGGTAAGTTTTTAAATTTTTTATTGCATTTATTTTATTTTGATTTGGTTTAATACCCTCAATAGTCAATGTATGTCCCAAATATTCTGTGAAATAGATAAAAATTCCATCCAATGAACCCTTGGTCATCATCTCTGGTTATGTCAACACCAAGGTCCAATATTCTAACACGGGATGAACTAGCTCAGTTTCAAGCGTTAGAACAGCGAAACGAAGAGTACCAGGAAATAATTGGTGAACTTCGAAAGAAATTAGAAAGTCATATTCAGGACTGGAAATTTCTTGCAGAACGGCTAGAAACTGAGTTAGTAGTCGGACCGGCTGGGGAGGACTCGCTAACTGATACGAAGTGGAACGCCGAGCGGTGTGAGGAAATTGTGGATGTTCTTCTTACGGAATTTCTAACAGCCTTTGCAAACGATAAGCGAACTTGGGAAACGCAGCTTAAGGCTGTTACAAAAGAAAAGGAACATTTGCAAAAAACCGCGACCGTCTTGTGACAACAGCTGCCTGAAGCGGAGTCGTTAAACTACGATTTAGAAAATCAATTTAAAAATCGTAGCGAAGCGAGAAGACAGCCGGAGCTTCATAAATTTCTATCACCTAGCCTTACAACTACCGGTATCAAAAAAGGGAATTCAGGAAACGAGCATTGCACACACACAACATCGGTAACAGGCATTATGACGTCAAATGACATATATGACAAGGTCATGGATGCATTGGTTAAATATGTGCCAATGTTCTCCGGAGCAAGAACACCCAATTTGAGCATGGAATTAAACCGATTCATAGACTGCAGCAGAAGTTTGTACGAACGGCTGTCTGGAAATGAGAAAGCAGTGTTCTTGAGCTGTATCAAATACAGGCTAATTGATGATGCTTTTTATCTAATTAAAACTGAACAGCTGGCAGATTTCGACTCGCTGGAGAGAACGCTAAATAACGCATATTTGCCTAAAATTTCATTGAACGAGCTACGAAACGAATTTTTCAATTGCAGACAAAGGCCAGCAGAGGACATCGAGGAGTATGCAGTGCGAATGAATGCTCTGTGGAAACAGGTTACGGATGCAGTGTCGGCTAAGTATCCAGGAGGGGATAAAGGATTGTTAATGGAGTTGGAAAAAGACGCCGTAACAACCTTTAAAATTGGTGTGAGGAATAAAAGTACCCAAATGTATTTGATAGGTAAGAATTTGGAAACACTAATGGCAGCAAAAGAAACCGCAGGATTTTATGAAAGGGAAATGCAAAGGATTTCAACGTACTCCTTAGCAAAAAGTCCCAATAGAGAGGAAACAAGTGACACAGCAGGAGCACGGTTTGCTTGTCATAATTGCGGGAAACCAGGGCATTTCGCAAGGGATTGTAGACAAAAACGAAAAGACCCGTACTGCACACAGTGTAATAGGTATGGACACAGCGCACAGAACTGCCGCATCAATCGATTTCCACAACAACAGATCCAAGGGAAGAACCCAAATAGAGAACACGTACGATTTGCGGATAACACAAGTCTCAGAGAGAATGAAGAAACTCCTGCTCTTTACTGTGATTTCTGTAAAACAACGAACCATTATACAAAGATCTGTCTAAAACACTATTTAGCGGAAAAAGGGAATCGCGCTGAGGGCACGTGGACGGCTGTCAGGAAAATAAACAGTGCCATGAAAGTAGAAACGAAGTAGAGCTAGATAATAATTTTAATGCAGTTATAAATACAAAACCGGGTATGGGGAAAAACTTATCCTTCTTAATAGATACTGGAGCTACCTGTAACATAATTAAGTCGGAAAGATTAGGTAAAAACGTCGAAATAGATAAAAATAAAATCCAAACCATTGTTGGACTCTTTGGATCCGAACAGGAGTCACTAGGAACGTGCAATGCTAAACTTCGAATAGGAAGCGTTGACTATCCATGTGAATTTACTGTAATTAAGGATGCCAAAGAATTTCCTGGGGATGGCATATTGGGGAAAGATTTTTTGGCAGGACAAGCAATTATCGATTGCGTAAATAACCGGATGGTAATGAAATCCCACAGCGGGAACATAAATGGGGATCGAGAAGAGGTAACGCAAGGTGTCAATAACAGCCGAAATACAGTTAAACAAAAAATAATGAAACCATGTTCTACTCCAAAGCTAGCTTGTAAGATGAAGGTAACGCATACTGTCGAATACGGGAGTTCAGACCAAAGACGAGAGGCCCCGAGGGAACGAGTCGGTTTGATAACTTCCAACGCAGGCAGTATAGCGTATTTTCATCCTACACTAGGAAAAATAGATGGAACTAAGGAAGATAAAACTCCAACGGCAGGAGACACAGAAAGGAAGCAGGCGAAGTTGAAAAGAGAATTGATCAGGAAAAACATTAAAGCTTGGGAAGAAGAGCTGCTGAAAAGAAGTATAGAAGGTACAGATATCCTAGACGAATTAAGAAAGAGAATAAATAAGAATAAGTCAAATGAAAACGAACGTAAGATGAAATCGGAAAACGAACTTTTCGATACTGAAGCCTACGAACTCGTACGCGTACCCGTCATTACCTTAAAAGCACGACATGAACAAATTATAGAAATACCAGTAGACATCAACGAAGACATGGTATGCTTACAGGAAGAAATTAAACCTGGTGTTTACAGTAGTAATGCCTTGGTTAGACCAGTAGAGGGAAAGGTTTTTGTGGGAATTGTGAACGCCACTATAGAGGATGTAAGACTGGACGACTTTACACCACGATTTGAACGGTTGGAGAATTATAAGGCTCACAGACTAGAGCCACAAACAGGAAAGCCGAACGCACATCGCTTGCAGCTAATGAAGGAAAACATAAAATTACCGGATACCCTTAACAACTACGAACGTGATTCAGTGACGCAGATTTGTTTCGAATACAGCGATATTTTTCATTTACCGGGAGATAAATTAACATATACGAACCGGAAAACTTTTAAGATCCCTCTTAAAGATGAAAAAAACCCTATTTTTAGGAAGCATTATCGAATGCCTGAGGCACACCGGTTAGAATGCGCAAACCAAATTGAAGCTAATTGGAAGACGATATCATCGAACCCAGTAACAGTCCTTTTAATTTTCCTGTTATTCTAGTTCCAAAGAAGACCAAGGAGGAAGAAAAGAAGAAGTTCCGTCTCAGAGAATTAAATAAACAATGTGTATCGCTAGCATATCCGCTACCGCGGATAGAAGATATACTGGACCGACTTGGCCACTCCAGATACTTTTCGACTCTGGATTTGGCGAGCGGCTACCATCAAGTGCTTGTCGACGTCGCAGATAGAGAAAAAACTGCCTTTAGCGCAAACTACAATCACTACCAATATAAACGCTTGCCTTTCGGGCTCAAAACTGCTCCAGCTTTTTTCCAGTCTCTATTAAACCAAATACTAACGGGTCTACAAGGACTGAGGTGTTTCGTTTACTTGGACGATGTAGTTATTTTCGCAAAAAACCTAGATGAGCATAACGAGAAGTTACGGGAAGCATTCGATAGGTTCAGAGCGAGCAACTTGAAATTACAACCCGCCAAGTGCCAGTTCTTAGCCAAGGAAGTGACTTACTTAGGACATGTTTGCTCTGATGCGGGAGTCAAACCTGATCCCCGACTAACAGAAGCCGTTCGGAAGTTCCCAAGGCCGAGAAAAATCAGGGAAGTGCAATCGTTCCTGGGACTTGCAAATTACTACCGTAAGTTCGTCCCAAAGTTTTCACAAATAACTAAACCTATAACCAAGCTACTCCTGAAGGATGGTAAATTTTTGTAGAGTGACACATGCGAACAAGCATTCACTGAAATCAAAAACGCTTTGATAGCGCCACCATTACTGCAATATCCTGACTTTGATAAGGAATTCACACTCGTGACGGATGCCAGCGGAGAATCTTTGGGCGCGATACTGGAACAAAATGGAAAACCTGTGGCTTATGCGAGTTTATCTTTGAATTCAGCAGAGAAGAACTACTCTACATCAGAACGTGAACTACTTGCAATAGTTTGGGCAACAAAAAATTATAAGTGCTATCTGCTAGGTCGGCATTTCAAAATAGTCTCTGATCACAAACCATTAGCAGGCATGCTAAAAGTAAAGGACACCACCTCACGAATGTTAAGACTTCAACAAAAAATTTCTGAATTTGATTACGAGATCTGTCATAAACCGGGAAAAAGTATTTCGCACGCTGATGCACTGAGTAGGAGACCTAACTCCCCCTTAATACAGTCTTGTTTAGTCACAACTCGCGCACAGGCTCAGCAGGCAAAAGAGGACAATGCCACAACTACTATGAACAAGGATGTTGCCTATCAAGCATCGGACGTACCAAGTGAAATAAGAAGTACACAAACTAAAAAAATATCCAAACGAAACAGATCTAAAAGACAAATATTGCCATTAACAAGTCAGCATCAACCTAATTACCGATGCAGGGGGCTTTGGTCACAAAAAATCAACCGATTCCATAAATGGTTCCGAAAACACTTTAACCCTGAAATTGGTGATTTGCAGCAAAGAAAAAACCGAACCAATGCACCGTCACCAGCATCAGAGACAACCAGTGATCTAATGGTACTAGCAAAACCACAACCAGAGATGATAACACGACCTGAAGATACACAGATAATACTCCAAGACTATCATAAATCAGAGGACATTTTGGACGAAATAAAACACTTCACAGAATTCAACGGCATTTCAAGTGGAAGGGAATGAAAAATGATGTGGAGACCCTAATCAAAACATGTTCCAAGTGTCAGAAAAATAAGCAGTCGCGAACAACAAAAATGCCTCTAGTAATTACACAGATATCAGATAAACCTTTTGATAAAATATATGTTGATATTGTTGGACCGCTACCAGAAACACATTCCGGAAATAAGTATATATTAACAATGATGGATGATCTGACTCGATTTGTAGACTTTGCAGCTCTGCCAAATCAAGAAGCGACGACAGTAGCGAAGATTTTGTATGAACAGATTATCAGCCGGTACTCGTTATCTAAACAGATAGTTACATATCAGGGCACAAACTTCACTAGCGATGTGTTCAAGTCCCTATGCAAACTCCTGAAGATCAAGAAACTGCAGACTACAGCATACCCCAATCAAATGCTGTAGAAAGACAGCACTCATGGTTAGGAAACTATCTTAGAAGCTTTGTGGATGACGATCCGTCCAACTGGGACATTTTTCTCAGACCAGCAGCACATGCGTACAACAACACAAAACATGCGGGCACCAAATTAACTCCAATGGAGATTCTTTTCGGGTTTGTGTCCGAAATTCCGAGTAATCTTCAACGCAAACAGGAAGCCTTGTACGCACCGGAGAGATATCACTTAGCATTAAGATATCAACTGCAAAAATCTTTTCAGCTGGCAAAAAAAGCATCTAGGAGAAGTAAAAATTAAGTCAAAAGCCTATTATGATAAAACGGCAAGACTAACGGAAGTTCATGTGGAAGATGAAGTCTTACTCAGGGATATGAATCGGTCAGGGAAATTAAACGCCATTTATAAGGGACCGTACAAAGTCGTACATGTACATTTCCCTGAGAATATATCTATTCTTATCCGAAAACGAGTTAGGAGAGTGCACGTGAATAGAATAAAGCTATGGCACAATTAAGTAGTATAAAAAAAATCTAAGATATGACACAGTGAAGAATCGAAGAATTTCACTAAGTCAATTAAGGCAAATATATTGTTTAACAAAAAATTTTTTTTTTTTTCTATTGGAATGAACAGTCAATGAAAATGAAACGGGGCTATTAAAATTCAATCTAAATTGAATAATAAAGAAATTTCTGTTACAGATAGCAAGCAAGAGAAAAAGAAAAAAAAAATCATCGCGACCAAACGATAAATGGGATGCTGGATCAGTCTGACCAGAGAAAATACAACCGTTCACGAAAATACAACAGACCATCGTCAGACCACACCATTTGATGCACTACTTCTATAAAATAGCATAGCATTTAAAAAAAAAAAATATATAAACATATAATATTAAGTCAATAACAAATTTAAAAAAAAAAAATAATAATTAAGTCACCATAGTCAATATAGTAAAGTATAAGCAAATTAAGTAAATTCTTGCACATTTAAGAAAAATACAACATGAACGGAGTGTGTGCGTTTAGCATATTTTTAGCAGCGATGGTGATGGCGGAAACAGCAGTGGAACCAGACTTTACGATTACAGCGGTCACACCGACAGGAGTTTTGTTTGAGGACATTGGAGGAATTAACTGGTTTAATAAACATTGGACAGTTCTTTCTCGCATTGATATACCGGAGTTTGGAACGGAGTTAACATTTGTGTCGAACTGCACGAGTGCTGTCACTAATCTGTGCCAAAAACTGCACGGCTATGACACCAGGTGCCAATCCATTACCAGCAGCCTACGAACGAGCGTACGTCACTTGCAAGACAAGATCTTCCACTTAAAGCATTACGTCTTTGGCAGCATATCCAAACGATATAAGAGATCATTCTTCGATGGAGTGGGGGCACTAAGCAAATCATTGCTTGGCACAATGGATAGCACAGACAACAAACGAATTAACAACATGATGCAGAGTTTAGACCAAAGAGAGAGCAATTCGTTTCACCTGCTCAAAGAACAAGTCACGATAATGAAGGCAGAATTCAGAATTCCTTAATGCAAGGAAATGCCATAAATCGGTTCCAAATTCAAAAGATGGAAACCAAATTATCCTCTGGCTCATCATTTAGTGAAGGGACGAAACAAACAAGAACATCCCTACACCAAGTACATAAATAAAAATAACAAAAAATAAACTGCCAACAAGTCGGGCGAAACTTTATTATTCTTGGGACAAGTTGCGGATGAGTGGAAAGTCAATATGCAGGTTAGAGTGGTTAGGGAAGGCTAAGTGAAAGGGAGTTCTTGGGCAGGACTGTTAACAATATTTCATTCGTTTCTGTAAGTTTGGTTTTCATGAGGGAAGGAGTAGGGGTAATAGTAAGGGTGGGTGGATGTTAATAGCTTTTTAATTAATTGCTTGAATCACGTCCAATATTCTCTGTATAGAATGTGTTTCATAGACGAAGTTGCATAGAATTTTCATAAATTTCTGTGTATTCTACATTCACGAAACCGAACATTTGTATGGGAGGGGGTAGAGAAGGTAGGGGAATCGTAAAATTTGATATGTAGTTTTATTTCGCGTCTCTTGTAAGGTGCTTGTATAGAATTTCAAGTTCGTAGCTTTTAGTTTGTTGGTTATTAGTTGATTTAATGAAATTGGTCGAAATCATACTTTTGTATGGGAGGGGGTAGAAGGGCAAGCGCGATTTCAAAACTTTTAAAGCAACTTCATTTGAATTATTTTTATAAGTTTTTATGCCAAATTTGAAATTGATAGCTTTTAAGAGTTAGCTGATAACTGATTTCTTAAAAATGCTCGAAAAAATAATTTTGTATGGGAGGGGGTAGAGGAGGTAAGGGAATCGTAAAACTTGTGATGCAATTTTCTTTCATGTTTATTGTAAGGTGCTCGTACGAAATTTCAAGTTCTTAGCTTTTAATTTGTTGGTTATTAGTTGATTTAATGAAATTAGTCGAAATCATACTTTTGTATGGGAGGGGGTAGAAGGTCAAGCGCGATTTTAAAACTTTTAACGCGATTTCATTATACTCTAGATGAAATCTGAGAGTATATTGTGTTTGCCTTACCGTTTGTAACGCTAAGAAATAATGCTCGCACAGAGCCGCCAAGGGTACAGAAATATTTGTTGTCGCTCAAAAACTTCGATTCCGAGTTGCTGTCTGTCCGTCTGTCCGTCTGTCTGTCTGTCCGTCTGTCCGTCTGTCTGTCTGTCCGTCTGTCTACAGCATAACTCTCGAACGCTTTGAGCTATCGTGCTGAAATTTGTTGTGTGTCATTTTTAGCAAAAAAAAAACTTTAAGTTCGTGAACGGGCCACATCCCCCCACTCCTTCTACCCCCTCCCATACAAATTTCACGAAATTTCAAAATTTTCAGAAATTGATTTTTCTTAGAAACTATTTAAGCTATCGATTTGAAATTTGGGTTCAAGTATTATGATACAAATACCATTAATATGACTCAATATTGATCCGATCCCATCACTCCTTCTACCCCCTTCCATACAAACGCATAATTGTGAAAAATGCAGTTTTTCGATTTTCATCGAAACTAGTAAAGTTATAAAAACGAATTTTTGCCAGAATTAATTTTATTAAAATTTCAATCAGCACCGAAAAAATTATCAACTTCCCCTTACTCCTTCTACCCCCTCCCATACAAATTTCACGAAATTTTGAAATTTAAATTAAATTATTTTTCTTCGAAACTGTTAAAGTTATCAATTTGATATTTCGCACAAAGTTTAAAAATAGAAATATCAATAACAGGAAAAAAATTTGTTTTCATCCTTACACTCCTTCTACCCCCTCCCATACAAATGCATCATTTTTGTTAAATGCATTATATCGATTTCCATTAAAACTAGAAAAATGACAAACTTAGAATTTTGCCAGAATTTGTTTTTTAATAGTTGCAATAAATGCTGGAAAAAATTATCAGCTCAGCTTCCCTCCTTCTACCCCCTCCCACATAAATATCTGTATTATAAATTCAAGAAAAGCATTTCTCCTTCGAATATATGAGAGCTGTCGACTTTGAAATTGAATCAAAGCATAGTGATAAGGGTGATGATAAGCAGTTTCAAAATCATCTAAAACGTTCCACTTCCTCTGCCACCTCCCATACAAATGCCTCAATTTAAGGAAAACTATGACCCATTTTTTTAAAAATAATGAAAACTAAAAATTTTAAATTCAGCATAAAACATTTTGCATGCCATGCTCGGTGTCATGTACGAAAAATACAAACCTCTCCCTCTACTTCTACCACCTCCCATGCAAAGTCTCTTTTCACTATTCGAAAGAATTTGAGATGACATATTTGCCGGTATATTAAAGTCATTTCCATCTCATCTAGAGTATCATATGATTGGGCTTTAAGCCCAATCATAATTCTGTTATGTTTTTAATTATTTTTGTTAGTTGTTATGCAAAATTTCAAATTGATAGCTTTTAATAGTTAGGTGATAATTGATTTCTTGAAAATGGTCGAAAAAATAATTTTGTATGGGAGGGGGTAGAAGTGTTAAAGGTTTTCGACCAGTTAGTATTTCGTATATTTAGGGATTTTTTTTAAATGCATTTCGCAATTTTTCAAATTTCTACCTTAAAATTTCACTCAAAAATTTTCAGTTTATGTGTTTTTTTCAATGCACATGAAACACCTTGTGCACGTTAGACCGGGGAGGTCAGTTTATAACAAATATGGATCAAGTTATTATTATTTTTCTATGTGGATTAAATATAGGTATTGACATGCAAAATTTTAACTTTGTATCTTTTACCAGAGCCCTAAAAAAATCACTCAAAGTTGTCGATATTTTTGCTTATTACCTCCCTCCCCTTACACCTCCCAACTTAAAATTTTTACCAAAATTAACTATTATGTAGTCCTACAATCTGACAAATTTTTGATTTGATATCTGTACTATTTTTGGAGATATAAGGATTTGTAATTTTGAAAAGTGTGCCATTTTTGAAATGCTCCCCATTTCCCCCCACTACTATTATTTCAAAATATTATATTTTTTTTATATTTGCCTAGTATAGCTTAATATAAGTTTTAAGTTTCAATTACATAGCTTAAGAGATAGTTGAGATATTAATTTTTAAGTGTTTTTCTTTGCACCCCCCCTGACCCTCCCCCTTACAATAATTAGCCGCTTTCTAAGCTGGTTCCGATAAAACTATATGCCACCTTGACGGTCTCTAAAAATAGTTTTGTTACGATAAGTAATTTCGAAGATATAATCATTTGAAAAAAAAATTCGGCCGACAATTGGTTCTAAGCCCCCCCTTTTCGCACCCCAATGGATAAAAAAATTAAATTATTTTTAAAAGTTGTCTTACAAGCCCCTCTATATTAATGTTGAGTTTTAGCTTCCTAGCTCTTACCATGGTTGAGATATTTGAATGCGTATTTTTCGGTTTAAGCGCTCCCCCCGCCTCCCCCTGAACCCGTATACCCCCGAAAATGGGTATCCGCCTGAGATCCGCAACTATCTACAATCCCCCCAAAAATGAACTTTCTATCTTGAAGGGTTTGGGAGTTAATGTGCGCTGAGCGTACACGTCGGCGTACGGCGGACGGCGGACGGCGTACAGACAGACGGATTTTTTTTTTTTGCATTTTTAGGCTAATTTAGTCATGAAACGCGAAAAAAAAAAATTTCAGGGTAGCAAACTTTTTTTTTTTTTTGTGTCGATCACAATACTTTATTATTATAATAATAAAGTAATTGACAAAAAAAATTGGTATCAACCAGCATTAAGTTTACGCTTGAAGCACATCTTATCGATAGAGAAGTCGAATACATCAACATTCTTATTAACTTCTCTCGCGAGACGCGAAATCGGCTCATTCATACCATAGTTTGTCCGGTGAAAGCAAATCTGAAGAAGTCTAGGCTACCTGGGTAAAAATTGACCAACTGCAAAATGCATTAAGCCCAAAAGCGTGGAAGAATCAACTAATCCTGTAAGAAGTTGATGAGCAAAAACTACATCAGCTACCTCACGTCGTTTAGAGAGTGATGACATATTTAATAGCTTAAGTCGATCGATATAAGGGGGAAGTCGAACTCTGTCATTCCAATTAAGGTGGCATAAGGCAATTCTCACAAATTTACGCTGAATTGATTCGATTCTGCCAATGTGCTCATCATAATAAGGAGACCAAACTTGAGAAGCATATTCAAGGTGAGATCTAACGAAGGTGTTATAAAGAATCAATTTAACAAAGGGATTGTTAAATTCCTAGGATAAGCGTGTGGTAAATCCTAACATAGAATTACCCTTTTGCACAATCTTATTTATATGCAAGCTAAAATCAAGTTTACGGTCAAATGTAACACCTAAGTCAATTATTGATTTGACACGATCCAATATACAGTCATTAAGACTGTATATTATTACAAACGGTGAGACTTTCCTAGTAAATGACATAGCATGACATTTATCCACATTCAAATGAAGATCATTGTGGCGACACCAATTACTAAAACTAATCAAATCTTCTTGAAGAAAATTGTCGGAGTTGGAACTAAGAGACCTAAAGATCTTAATGTCATCTGCATAAATAAGTACTTCCGAGTGTTTAAGAACAGATGCAACATCATTAATGGCTAGGACAAACAAAAGTGGCCCCAAGTGACTTCCTTGAGGAACACCGGAATGCGCAGTAAATGGCATAGAAGTACGGTCACGAAAGAGAATTTGATAAGTTCTATTAAATAGAACTTCAACCTTTTCAACGGATCCCGGATACAGGCAACAAATGAAAGGAAAAAACTGCTAGAACTCTATTCAACTATGGCGCCGGTCATATATGGTCAAGCGGATAAGCTAATAATTGAGCAAAGAAGAACTGATCTCACGGAGTTCATAATACTCATCGAAATGGAGATTCGACGAATTTGGGACTCAGTCGACACCCTAATGGAAATATCTCTCACGTCGAATATGAGAAAATTGCATCCCTCTATTATACACGCAGAGGAATTGGTGCGAATCATGACCACGGTACTAGAGCACAGTGAATCAGCTATACTCAACTTCCAAACTTTAGTACAAATCATGACAGTACAATCTACAGTAGAGAAGACTCGGTTGCTGGTGAGGATCCACATACCTCAGCCCGAAAAACAACCTTCACGGTCTCAAAAATCTACACGGTGCCAGCTTATATAGACAACTTGACCTACCAAATCTACGAATTGCCCGGAGGGTTCCTTGCTTCCAACACGGCCAGGAACCAATACGCCATACTAAGTAACGAGATATTCCAGACTTGCAACACATATGGGAAGCAAGAATAATTTTATCTGCGAGCGGAAGGTACCCATAATGACAACCATTGGAAGAAGCTGCATATTAATTTATATAGAGGACATAGCTTGGACGTCACGGAACGCCAGACAAAAAGCACAAGAAAATGGTCCACCTTTGTTAGAATGGAAACCAGAAACAGTTGGTTGTACATAATGGGCACTAAGACTAAAATCGAAATTCACTGCCTGAACGCATCAACGTCGATACAAGAACTAGAAAATATCGGCGTGATTTCTATTAAGGAGCATTGCACTTTGCAGAGTGGCAACTTAATAATTTATTCAATCGACAACACTAATCGTGAAATCAAATTATGGCAGCCTGTGGAGCGTCCCAACATAACGTTGAACAACAAGCAGCAGCACGACAAAATCGATGTCATAGGTAAAAACCTTAATATGCAGTCCGTCAAACGAACCAAAACGACAATGCTACTGGCACAGAACTTGGATTCTGCCTGGAAAGCCGAGAGCAACATAGTTGAAAAACTAGCAGAGGAGGCCAGAGATGAAGAGCAACGGCGATGGCAAACACCGACGGCTGAATTGCATTTCACACTAATATCAGCGACTGGTGTCGGCGTATTTTAATAATTAAACAATATTTTTAATAATTAAACAATAAAGCATTAGTTCAAGTACGAGTGTTTTAAATTAAAACTCCCGGGACACAACAAATGGCGCAGCTGGTACATAATGGTACTAGCTGCGCCATTTGTACATAATGGTACCAGCTGCGCCATTTGTTGCGTCCCGGGAGTTTTAATTTAAAACACTCGTACTTGAACTAATGCTTTATTGTTTAATTATTAAAGTTCGGTGTTCGTCACCGGTGGTTAATTGTTAACTAACTGTAATTTCTCCGGGCATGATGGATCGCTGTCATGCATAATTGCTAACCGGCAATATCATCGCTTCGCGTGTCGCGGATATCGACCTTTGTCAATAGGTCGATGATATTGCCAGCTCATGCCTCGCGAATATTCACCTGTAATTGAATAATGCACTGCGACAGATCATATTTCATGTGAATGTCCGTCAGCAGTGCACATTAAAAGCAGGAAAGTAAATCGAGCCGATTTCCCGATCATCGTTCGAATTTAATGAATAGAATTTTGATGATCAAGAAATCGGGCCTCGACATTATTTCCAGTTTTATGTCCAGGTGTACAGAAATGTAATTGAGTTCCTTCATTTTGTAAGAAATATTGTAAATTATTTTGAAAAGAAGTTTCGTTATCTGTGATAATTAGTTTCGGTGCGTCATTATTTGAAAAATAAGAGTTTAAACTTTTTCTAATTTCAGGCCAATTTCTAAATTTTATTGGAAAATGCAAAGAGGCGGGATCAAAAAAAAATGCAAAGAGGCGGGATTGAAAATAAATGTACATGCACATGGGTTCGAACGCAAGCACACCGATTGTTCTTAACGGACAGGATGTGGAAGAGGTGCAAGATTTTTGCTATCTCGGAAGCATTGTCAGCATGGATGTTGAGGCTCGGCTAAATAAAGCTCGTCAGGCCTTCAGTATCCTTACCCCTTTCTGGAGATTAAGAGAGATCTCCCTTCGCACGAAGCTACGAGTTTTTGACGCATGCGTCAAATCCGTGTCGTTATATGGTTGTACTACGTGGAAAATGACCGTTCGACTTACCAAGAAACTACAGACTTTCGTGGACCAATGCCTCCGACGCATTTTAGAAATATTCTGGCCAGAAGTGGAGTACAACTCGCCAGACTAAAATAGGTATTGGGATTCAAAGGCGGAAGTGGCAGTGGATCGGTCATACTTTGAGGAAACCAGAGCGAAACATCGCCAAACAGGTTCTGGATTATAATCCTCAAGGAAGACGTCGGGTTGGGCAACCATGTAACACATGGAAGCGAGCAGTTGAGCAGGAGGCCAGAGGAATAAACAAATCCTGGCAACAGCTTAAGGCCGATGCTCAGGATCGCGTCTTGTGGAAGAGAGTTGTTTCTGTCCTATGCCCCTAAGGAGGTCTTAACAGGAATTTGATTGATTGATTGGAGCAATTTGATCAAATTTTGTAAATTTATCAATGAATGTAATGTAGTGTAGGCGCGAGTGTCCTACTCGAAAAATAAAAATTATTCCTTGCTATTATTTTTATTTTGAAAAAACTAAAAATTACAATTTTTAGGAAAAATGACAATTTTTATCTTTCGTTATTCAAAGACTACTAAGTTAATTTTTAAAGTTTATAAATATCTATAGTATTGGCGCTGTGCGCTTACTGAGTGAAAAAATGTAAATTTTTAAAATTTTAAATTAAGTAGCGAAGTCACGATGAGAGATCACGTTTTGGAAAATGTACTCTTCGCCCGGAACGTGTCGTTCGTGGTACATCTTCTTTTGCAGTCGATTCCGTCTTCGAAGTTGCATGGTAATCATCAACTGGCAAAAATGCTGCTTTAACTCGATCTATGCTGACTTTGATGATTTTGCTTTTCACGAGGATGTCGATGGTTTTTTCGCCTCGTTTCATGACTTCATATGGACCATCGTACGGCGTTTTCAATGGTGGTCGCACTTTATCGTCGCGTAGAAACACGTGTGTGCAATCCTTCAGTTGCTTTTGGACGAAAACGCTTCCTTTTGCATGATTCGATGTAGCAACAGGTCGAATATTTTCCATACAGTTGCGAAGATTTTTTACGAAATCGGGCTCCAACACGTCATTTTTCGTTGCGTCGAAAAATTCACCAGGTAATCTGATTGTCGTACCATACAACATTTCCGACGGCGATGCATTCAGATCATCTTTGAATACTGCACGAAGCCCAAGTAGCACTAACGGCAATTTTTCAGACCAATTGTTTGATTGTTGACATTTGATTGCAGTTTTTAGTGTTCGATGCCACCGCTCGATGATTCCGTTGGCCTGTGGGTGATAAGCTGTAGTTCTCAAATGCTTGATACCCAATGCCTTTGACAGTTCGTTGAATAATTTCGAATCAAATTGTTTCCATTGATCCGTTGTGATTTCTGCTGGAACACCGTAGTGCGAAATCCACCCACTTATCAACGCTTTTGCCACTGTCTCGGCTGTCATGTCTTCTATTGGAATTGCGACAGGCCAACGAGTGTATCGATCGATGCATGTCAGACAGTATCGAAAACCATTCGAGGCCCGATCAGATCGATGTTTATATGTTGAAAACGATTGTCTGGAACTTTAAAACTTTCAATTGTCGATCTGTTGTGACGAATGATTTTTGACTTTTGACATGCAATGCATATTTTTGACATTTGAGCGATGTCCTTTTTCATGTTTGGCCACACAAAACGTTCACTGACCAATTTAATTGATGATTTTTTGCTCGGATGTGCCAAATTGTGTATTGAATTGAATGCTTGCTGTCTGAGCTGCTTCGGTATGTACGGGCGTACTCGATTTGTTGAAACATCACAGTAAATAGCATTGCTTGAGTTCTGTAGGTTGACTAGTTTCAGCTGCAACGATGTGTTTGAGTTGTTTGAAAGCAATCCTTTTAGTTCATCGTCGTCTTTTTGTTGCTGTGCCAATTTCTCAATATCGACGGCACCGTCGGTTTGAATTGCTTCGATGCGTGAAAGGAAATCAGCAATGACATTTTTGTTACCGGGTACGTGTTGAATATCAGTAGTGAATTCACTAATGAAACTGAGCTGTCGAGCTTAACGAGGTGAAGCCTTTTCTGGTTTTTGCTGGAACGCGAATGTGATCGGCTTATGATCAGTTAAAATCGTACAATTTCTTCCTTCGATCATATGCCGAAAAAATTTGACTGATTGGTATATAGCCAACAGTTCTCTGTCATAGGTGCTGTACCGTTTCTGTGTATCAGTCATGCGTTTCGAATAAAATCCAAGCGGCTGCATTTCATTGTTGTTCATTTGATGAAGCGCTGCACCGACAGAAAAATTGCTTGCATCGACGGTCAAAACCAACTTTGCGTTTGGTATCGGGTGAGTTAAAGTGACTGCGTCAATTATTTCCCGCTTGCTTTCCTCAAACGCTTTTTCGGTTTCTTCGGAACAAATTAACTTCGTTTTATCGTTTTTCTTATTGCCTTTTATCATCGCTTGCAGCTTTCCCTGATTGGTCGCAGCATGTGGTAAAAAACGGCGGTAAAAATTGAGTGATGCGATAAAACTACGAAGTCCGTGTGCTTCTTTCGGTTTTGGACATTTGACGATTGCTTCGACTTTTTCAGAATCCGGTGCAATGCCAGCACTCGAGATTTTGTGTCCCAGAAACTTCACTTCGCTTTGACCGAATACGCATTTGGCGATGTTTATTTTCAAACCGTAGTCACATAAACGTTGAAAAACAATTCTAAGATGCTGTCGATGTTGCTCAATGTTCTCGGACGCAATGCAGATGTCATCAATGTAGACGATGATAAAATTCAAGTCGCGAAACACTTCATTCATAAATCGCTGAAATGTCTGCGCTGCATTGCATAGGCCGAAAGTCATGACGTTGAATTCAAAAAGACCAAATGGTGTAATAATTGCAGCTTTGAGTCGATCTTCAGGTGCAATTGGTATTTGATTGTATGCTTTTTCCAAGTCGATAGTTGAAAAAATCTTTTTTCCATGCAGCAATTGCGTGCAGTCTTGAATATGCGGTATAGGGTACCGGTCAGGCACCGTGATTGCGTTCAGTCTGCGATAATCGCCACATGGCCTCCACTGGTTGTTTTTCTTGCGAACCATATGAAGCGGAGTCGCCCAATTGCTTTTGCTGTGTTGGCATATGCCGATTTTCAGCATGTACTCGAATTCCTTTTTGGCAATTTCAAGCATTTCAAGATTCAAACGTCTTGCTTTGGCGAAAACTGGCTGTCCTTTTGTAATAATTTGATGCTCAACGGCTGTTTTCTTTGAAATTAGTTGATTTATTGTACTTGGTAATGTCAAATCTTTGAACTCGTCAAGCAAATCTTTGAATCTTGAATCAGATGTGATTGTACTTATGCGTTCGTATTCGATAAATTTTGCTTCGCCAATGACTTTGCAATTCGTTGTGTTGTCAAGCAATTTTTTGCTCCGAATGTCGACGAGAAGTCCATATTCATTAAGAAAATCGGCTCCAATTATTGGTCGTGTCACGTCAGCGATGAGGAATTCCCAAATAAAGTTTCGACGAAGACCGAGGTCGACCGTTGCGATTTTCTTGCCATATGTTCGTATTGGCGAGCCATTTGCTGCGTAGAGACAGTAAGTATCCGGTGATTGAAGTTTATTTTTGAAAGATGCCGGTAAAATTGAAAAATCTGCTCCGGTGTCGATGAGATATTCAATTTTTGTTTTACGATCTATTACGAATAGGCGGCGTTGCGATTGATGTGCCACTTCATGCGCCGCTAACAATGAAGCGGTATCTAGTTTTCCGTATTGAGTTTTTTGAATTGGCAAGGCTCGTTGCACTTTTTTGCCTCTTTGCCAAAACGGTAATGGTAGAAACAGAACGGAAACTTGTTGCGCGATTTAGAACGGCTGCGATTGCGCTGCTTCCTGTCGCCACTGTCGTTAAATTTTCTACTGTCGCGACGATAAGGACTGGCTTTGAGCTCGGCAATTTCCTTTTGAAGCGCAGCGATTTGATCGTTCATCGCGTTTGAAACTGATGATATGTTCGAAAAACTTTGAATTTCGAGCATTTTATCGGCCTGCTTAGCCCACTGTGCAGAATCGCCATCAGCGATTGAAATCACCACACGCACCGTTTCAGGCAAACGCTCGAGCCACAATTGCTTCATTGCGTCGTCCGTCGCTCATTTCATCACCAGCGAGATCTTTCATTTTTTTCAGCAGTTGGGATGGTTTGTCGTCGCCAAGCTCAATTTCTTTTATTAATTTTCGCAGCTTTTTTGATCGGAATCGGTGCATTCTTCGATGAGTTTTTTCTTAATCATCTCATATTTTTCACTTTGCGGGGGGTTGCGAACGATATCCGAAACCAATTGGAGAAATTTCGGATCGAGCGATGAAACGACTTCATCGTATTTTGTTTGATCCATTTTAATTCCGCACTTACGAAATTGCGCTTCCATTTGCAAGAAATAAAGATCCGGTTGCTCCTTGAAAAACTGCGGTGGTCTAACGCCGACACGATAAATTTCTCTATCCGTATTTTGTTGCTGCTGTAGATTTGCAATATTTGATTCATTGTCGTCTTCGTTGAGCATATTGCTTGATTAAAAATGTTTTTGAAAACTCAATGATACGATCGATAACACGACACAGCGACGGAAGGCACAAGATATTTACATGCGCGACCGAAAAAAATTACAATGCAAAAACGTGCACAATTGAAATTATTTTTGCGTTAATCCAATTGTCGGGGTCACCAATGTAGGCGCGAGTGTCCTACTCGAAAAATAAAAATTATTCCTTGCTATTATTTTTATTTTGAAAAAACTAAAAATTACAATTTTTAGGAAAAATGACAATTTTTATCTTTCGCTATTCAAAGACTACTAAGTTAATTTTTAAAGTTTATAAATATCTATAGTATTGGCGCTGTGCGCTTACTGAGTGAAAAAATGTAAATTTTTAAAATTTTAAATTAAGTAGCGATGTACTCCACAGTAGATTGAATTTTAGTCCTTAAACCAAATATCCATGTGAACTATTTCGTTCGGTTTTTCTGGAATATCAGTTTTGCAAAAAGGCGGATTAGGAGGTTTTCTCTCGTATTTTGCTATATTGCAAATGTTACAATTATTGATTAATTTAGTTATTTCATCCTTTAAATTAGGATAATAATATTTTTTTCTGAAGTTTTGGTAGACTTCGTCTATTCCCCTATGGTTTTTCTTTAAATGTTCTCTAAGTATCTCTTCGTGTATTTCTTCTTGTTTTTCACAATCAAAAAGTAAATAAGGACATTTTATAATTTTTACAGGATTATGAGGAGAGATCCATTTCAAATATGCATTTTGAAATTGACTAAACATTTGTTCATTAGATATGGACATACAATCCAACTACTCCTTTAGCTGGTAAATGATTCTTTAAAATATATGTAAAATATTGAAAATCCGGTTGTGTTGTAGTAAATATTTTCCTACTTCTACCAAAAGGTTTTTCCAATTTGGTACTATTTTCTCTTGCCAGTTTTATTTTTATCTGTTGTTTAAAAAGATTAAGTGGTTTTTCACTTATTTCAATGTAATTTGTATTATCTTCATCTGCGCTGTGTTGAGTACCTTTTAATGAACCATTAATTTGATTATCTACAATAGTATTAATTACAGGTCTAGAGAAACAGTCTGCAACCACATTTTCTTTTCCTTTAAAATGTTTAATAACATAATTATATTCTTCTAGCTGAATTTTCCAACGCTGAAGTTTTTGATTTTGTTCTTTTAAATTAGCAAGCCATACAAGTGGTTTATGATCTCTTCTGATCGTAAATTTAAGCCATATAAATATGGTCTAAAATATTTTAGAGCCCAAACAATTGCTAGTAACTCTTTTTCAATTGCTGAATATCTTATTTCATGCTCATTTAATGTTCGACTAGTAAAGCAAATTGGATGTCCTTCTCAGTCTCGATTTAGATATCGAACGAAGAGCATCTCAACAAAATTCGCGAGTGAATTATAGTTGTATTCAGAAAGTGAAATCTATAAATAATAAAAAAAAACCTAACCAAAGAACTATTTTAAACAAAAGTTAAAAGAAAAACAATAAAATATCAACTAAGCTTTCAAACAAACGGGGTCGGGAGGTTTCTCCGCCCGGAACATTATTAAGGGATAAAATAAAATTCCTTCGGATAGACTCCACCAAAATGCCGAAGCAGAGCAACCGATTCCAGCCACTTGCTGATCTTCCTGAAGATAATTGCAACGAAGTCCAAACCTCTACAGCTACGAAGAAATTAAAGATTTCTCCTATCGTCATTCCGGAACTCACCCGACCAACAATTAATGCCATCATGGATGAACTTAAAATCGATAACTATAAGGTAAAGTTAATGTCTACTGGCATCAAAATAATATCTGAATCTCGCGAAAACTACGACTTACTGCACAGCCATTTAATCGCCAAAAAAGTTAATTTTTTTACACACCGACAACCAGACATGCGACCGATAAAAATCGTACTATCGGGGCTCCACGATATGCCATGCGATGAGCTTAAGAAATATTTAAAAACCGAACTCAGTGTAAACTGCTTAGATGCTAAAAAATTTCTTAGAGCTTCATCCAAGAAATCGAATGCTCAGTCGTACTACATTTTGTATTTCGAGCGAGGCACTACCAAAATATCAGAACTTCGAACGATCAAGGCTATCATGCATACCATTGTCCAATGGAATTTCTATTCCCGCGCGAAAAACGGACCTACACAGTGCCGCAATTGCCAACTCTACGGTCACGGGTCATCGCACTGTCATATTCCTCCAAAATGCCTAATCTGCAGCGGTTCACATAACCATTCTGAATGTGTAGCTGACAAAAGCGAACAAATGAAATGCGCCAACTGGTGATTTTTATTTTCCTGTAAACATTACATAACCTAAAAATCGCTTTCCAGATCACAACAAAATGTCGACATCGCTTGCAGAACAACTGCGCCGTTTAAGGGCGCCGCAAACGTCCCTTCTCGCCGACAGCAAGAAGCGTCGTTCAGCACTTACTCGAAAGTTGTGGCTAAATATTTCCTGGCCGAAGGAGAATAAAATTTTCCTCCAGATTAGTTTTCCGGATCTATATAAGCCGGAAGCTGAAATGCAAACACGATCGGCGAAACGACACCTTATTAGTTTAAAAGTTATCTTGAAATAAATTGATTGAATCACCAAATTAGATTTTTTTTGAAAAGAAACCGATAAAAAGCTAGCGCGCTTACCACTTCACACTTGGCACTTCACACTTGGCACTTCACACTTAGCACTTAGCACTTCACACTTGGCACTTCACACTTACCACTTCACACTTCACACTTAGCACTTCACACTTAGCACTTCACACTTAGCACTTCACACTTAGCACATTATTGCTAACGATCACTCATGTCCAAAAGAAACGAATTCATTACCATAAGAGAGAAAGTCACAGCCAGCAGACGGAAACCATCAGCCGGTAAAGAGTTCTACAACACGTACAACAAATTTGAATCTAACTTCCCGCAATTAAAGAGAGGTCATTTCGACCCTCAGACCTCAGCAAAAACAAGCACAATGCTTGCATCATACAGCACAATTGCCAAGCAGAATAGCACTGCATTACACATTCCACTAACACAAATGAAACTCTATTTGCGCCATAACAGCTGATTCAGTTGTCAACAGAACTCATTGATAATCTTGGTAAATGCCGTACTAAGCATGATCAGTACACTGTCCTCGTAAATTTAGCTGTTAAGTTCTTGTACAATGTCTAATTCGAAACATTTGAAAATACTACTATGGAATGCTCAAAGCATCCGAAACAAATCTATTGAAGCATTCGACTACTTTGTCAATTCTAATATAGATTTATTTATTCTAACCGAAACTTGGTTAAAACCATTTAATAAATTATGGCATTCCAATTATGTAATCTATAGGAATGATAGGCAAAATGTAATGGGAGGAGGTGTCGCAATCGGTATCAATAAATGTATTAAACATTCAGTACTTCCGATTTTCAAGACCAAAATAATTGAAACGCTGGCTGTTAAAATCGACCACTCTAATATAATTCTAGTAGCTGCTTACTTTTCTGGTACCAAATTGAACTCCACTAAATTAAAATATTTTGAAGAGGACCTTAAGTTACTAATAAATTTAAAACATAACTATCTACTCTGTGGTGACTTTAACGCCAGACATCGCCAATGGAACTGCGATAAAGCTAACAATATGGAAATATCCTTTTTGATCTTATGTGTAGAAGAAATCTTTTTATACACGTCCCCACTGAGCCTACTTGTCATCTCCCAAAAGGAAAGAACTCATCCTTGGATCTCGCCATAAGTAACGGTGACATACCGATTTCATAGGTTACTACTATCCAGCAGTTTTCATCAATGCATCTTCCTGTGCTATTCTTAATCGAAGCTGACACTCCTATCACGAAATGCAATAAATTAATTTATTGCTACAGAAAAACAAACTGGCTTAAGTATAGAAGAGTTTTAAATAACCAAACAAAAATTGATTCATTAAATTTGGCCGAAATTACAAACATTGGCCAAATAGATGATCTTGTTTCTATATTTACCAATAACATCCGGAATGCAGTTAAACTCTGCACGCCAAAACTGGTACCCACCAACCCATACATCAACCATATTGACAATGGGACTAAAACTATTATAAATGAACGAAACACGTTACGACGGCAGTGGCAAAGAACGAAAGATCCAACCATTAAAACTCGAATCAACCATCTCACTAATATTATACGGCTCAGAATATTTGAAAATCGAAATAAAAACTGGAATAAAATGCTGCACTCCCTAGGAAAAAGCTCTGCAAAAATCTGGAAATTAAATAAGGTTTTTAAAAGACGCAATAATCAAATCCCACCTCTTGTTGACGAGGATAATAAGACTTTATATAACGATAAAGACAAGGCTGAGCTCATTGCAAAGAATTTCCATGCGGCTCATTATGTCACCGAACACTTCGGAAATACAATCAATGACATAAATGTTAAAAATACTGTCCAAAGCTTCCCCGAGTCATACGAAATGCCCCAAAATAGTCTTTGTAAACCGTGTGAAATCAAAAGCATAATTAAACGACTTAAAAATAGTAAAGCTCCTGGAGTCGACGGACTACCAAACATTTTGCTTAAGCACTTACCAAAAAAAAACAGTCATACTAATGAATTTCATATTTAACCGCTGCTTGAAACTAAATTACTTTCCAAAATCGTGGAAACATGCTATTGTTATTCCCATACCAAAAAAAGGTAAAGACATTCGCAGCCCTAAAAATTATAGACCCATTAGCTTACTACCTGCATTAAGTAAGATTTTTGAGCGAATTATTTTAAATCGAATAAACGACTTTCTCGACTGTAATAACATAATCCCAAAATTCCAGTTCGGCTTTAGACAGGGATATTCGACAACTCATCAACTATTCCGAGTAACGAAAGACATCAAAAAATCCCTCAATCTCAAGGAGTCTGTGGGAATGATTGTCCTTGATATTGAAAAGGCTTTCGATTCAGTCTGGCACAAAGGATTAATATATAAATTAATTAAATTATGTTTTCCAGCCTATATAATAAACATCATTCGTTCCTTCTTGAGTGATAGATCATTTTCAGTAAAACTGAATTCGAATCAGTCCACCACGCATTCAATCCCTGCGGGTGTACCATAAGGATCCTGCTTAAGTCCCTCGCTGTATAATATATACACTGCGGACGTTCCAACTGTTCCTAATTGCGAAATGGCCATTTTCGCTGATGATACCTGCATATATACACGAGCTAATGACCCTGCCACAATAATAACAGAACTCGAGCTGCATCTTAATCGACTATATCAGTACTACCACAGATGGAAAATTAAAATCAATCCATCAAAAACCCAAGCGATCTTCTTCACAAAAAAAAGAAAGAGCTGTAACCTCCCAAGTCGATCGATTAACTTCCTAGGTCAATTTATCAATTGGTCGGATTCAATAATATATCTCGGTGTTATCCTGGATAGAAAACTAATTTTTAAAGATCATGTGGAAAAGGTATGCTCAAAGGTCTCCAAAACCATATGTGCACTGTACCCACTAATTAATAGGAAATCACAGCTATCCAGCGATAACAAACTTCTTATTTTTAAACAAATAGTACAACCCATCATTTCCTATGGTGCTCCTATTTGGATTCAAAGCGCTAATATCCATAAGAAAATGTTACAAATCGCCCAAAATAAATGCTTAAAAATTATTCTTAATCAACCATTCTATTGCTCAACTAAACACCTACATGAATTAGGCAATGTATTCGATATTAAAGCGTTAACCGATATTAGACTCTGTTCGTTTCTGAAGAGAACAAGAAATTTAGACAATCCTCTCATTACATTATTGCTCTAATCTGTGTGGCACCAATAAAGCACTATTATCATATGTATGTACATGACATGGAATAATGGTGTTTTATATTTATGTTAAGTAGTCTCTAATTTTATTTAATTTTAAGATAGATTTAAGTAGTTTAAGTATATATAAGCAAGGTTTTTGATTTTTATAAATTTTCCTTGGTCAGGCAAATGTTAACAATACACAGATCAAAATTAACAGCCAAGTGCTAAATATTTAAATAACATAGCTGTAAAGATAATTCTAATCTCTAAAATAAGTTTCACTGTTAATAGTCATTTAAGAAATTCTATGAATAAATTTATTATGAATTATGAATTATGGATGTCCTTCTTGGGACAATACTGCTCCAATTGCATAATTTGATGCATCAGTCGTAACTATAAATTTTTTATTAAAATCTGGATATTTTAATATTGGATCACTCATTACTAAGAGTTTTAGCGTTTCAAAACTTTCTTTATATTCTGGATCGTCAATGTCAATTTCAGCATTTTTCTTTAATTTCAAAGTCATTGGTTTTGCAATTTTAGAAAAATCTTTAATAAATTTTCTGTAATAACCGACCATTCCAAGAAATTGTTTAATTTGTTTCGGTGTTTTTTGAATTTGCATTTTTGAAATAGCTTTTGTTTTTTTCAGGATTTTGTTTGACTCCATCTGGTGTCACTATATGTCCAAGAAATTCTATTTCACGTTTTAGGAATTCGGATTTATTTAGTTTTAAGTTAGCTTCTTTGAGCTTTTTGAAGATTTTCTCCAAAGAATCTAAATGTTCTTGGAGTGATGCACTGAAAATTATTACATCGTCTAGGTAAACGAAACAAATTTTTCCAATATATTCTCTAAGTACATGGTTTATTAAACGTTGAAATGTTGCGGGTGCATTTTTAAGTCCGAAAGGAATTCTGGTAAACTTGTAATGTCCGAAATTTGTAGAAAATGCTGTTTTTGGAATATCGATTTTATCAATTTCTATTAAGTGAAATCCTTTCGCCAAATCTATTGTTGTAAAGTACATAGATCTACCAAGATTTCAAGAATTTCATCTATGTTTGATATGGGAAATTTGTCATTAATTGTTATTTCATTTAATTTACGGTAGTCTACGACTAATCTCCATTTTGTTTTTCCAGAGGCATCCATTTTTTTAGGTACGATCCATGTTGGTGATGAATAAGGATTTATGTTGTATTATCCCTTGTTTGAGCATGTCCTGAATTTGATTTTTCACTTCTTGTTTGTGAATTTCATGATAACGATATGTTTTTACATAAATTAGCTCGTTATGTTTTGTTTTTTTGACCTTCACGGTAAAAATTATTTTTATATTTAATTATTAATTCCAATAATTTTTGTCTCTCTTCATTATTGAGATGACTTGCTCTAATTTCAGTTAGCTGGTAGAAGGAGTAGAGAATTCTCAGTGATTTTTTGAGAAACAACTGCAATCATCATGCAATTGACGTATTTTAAATTTCAGATCAGTAACATTCACGCTTTTCAAGAAAATCGAATTTTCGAAAAGTCGTGGAATCGTGTCACATTGTATGGGAGGGGGTAGAAGGAGTAAAGGTGATTGATTAATTTTTTGCCGATATTAATGATAATGCTAATTGAGAACTTAGTGGGAAATTTTAGCCGATGAAAATTATACGTACTGAAAAAATTAGAGTATAGTATTTCCTGAAAAAGTGAAGTTTGTATGGGAGGTGGTAGAAGGAGATGGAGGATTTACATAATTTGTATACTAAAAGATTGTATTTATAATAGAAATAATATATTTAAATATCAAATTAATAGCTCCTATAGTTTCCATGAAAATTTGATTGCAACATATTTTTGAAAATCATTCACTTTGCATGGGAGGGAGTAGAAGGCGTGAAGGTATCGAAATAAAACCTCACGCAGATTACATCTCGAGTCATACCTAATAAACTGTGAAAATTGCATTACAATCGGTTCATCCGTTTTTGCGTGAAAGTCGGACAGACAGACAGACGGATAGACAGAGAAGAAGCTTAGTTATTGTTAAAATAAAGCAAAAAACTATCTTATTGACATTTCTAAACAAATAACAGACAGACGCTACAATTATATTTATATTTATAGATTTTCTTAGCTAGGGTATAGCCTAGTAGGTAGTGTGTTGGTTTTGTAAAGCGAAGGTCGTGAGTTCAAATCCCGGTCGGCGCAACATATAATTGCGGCACATTGCCTGCTTGGGTATGCCTTGGTCACTTGAATCTAAGAAAATGAAAAATTCGTAGAAAGAGGGTTATGCGAAGGGCTAACAACCCTTCCACAATAAGTAATGAAAAGTGTTAAGGAACCTGAATATCAGGAGGCCAAGGTCCGATTTGAGCTGTAGCGCAATTGTATATACATAAATAGATTTTTTAAATAAGGCACTTGGCAATAAAAATATTGTCAATATTTATATGTCTGCACCAATTCTTCAAAAATTGGAACACAGAAATATTAATTACAATACTTGTCGTATTTTACTATATTTTTATTAAAACGGCGTACTAGCCAAACGTTATAATAATTGTGAACATCGTCTCTTAAAATGTAGTTCCTTAAATACTAAACTGACTGTGGTTATAAATATTTATGACTATTTGTACAGGATTCATCTGGTATCGTTTCTTTGGTGTGCCAGCTCAGATGAATACCGACTTTCCGGGTACTTATTGCACTTAATAGTTTGGTAAAGGGTACGTAACTTGATGATTATTTGAATAGGATTCATCTGGTATGCAGATACTACATGTTTGCATATTGTTTTATGAATTTATAATGGTATCGTTCCTTTGGTGTGCCGTATCAGACTAATACCGACTTTCTGGGTACGTAATTCAATGATGTGTGATTGCAGAACAGTAGTAGTGTAAAATGACATGTATTGTAATAGATTGTACTTAAGATATGTAGTAGTGTAAAATCACATAAATTGTAGTAGATTGTACTTAAAATATGTAGTAGTGCAAAATGACATGAATTGTACTTAAAATACCTATGTAGTAGTGTAGGCGATCAGCCGTAACTTCTCCCTCATTAGACTGACAATACAATTTATTTTGCTTTCTTCTTACATTTTAAATAGATTGAAAGAACCATCGTAGTAACAAAAAATTTGTCAACAAGTCGTGCGCAACTTTATTATTCTTGGGACAAGTTGAGGATACGATGGAAGATAATATGAATGTAAGGGTGGATAGCGGAGTCTATGTGATTGGGGGCTCTAGGGCAGGGCTGTTGTCAATAATTTAACACTTAAATGCGATTTTGATCAATAGCTCCTGTACTTAAAATTAATATTTCATTCTTTTATATATGCAAGTTCGAGTTTGTATGTGTGAGGGAGGTGGTGCGATAGAAGGGATGGTTACATGTCAATAATTTTTTAATTGTTTGCTCGAATCGCGCTTAAAATTTGCTGTATAGAATGTTATTTTCATAGACGAAATAAATTTTTTGAAATACTCGGTGTATTTTACATTCTTAGTGAAGGAATAGCAAAATTTGTGATGCAGTTTTATTAAGTTTCTTTTGAAAGGTGTTCGTACAACATTTGAAGTTCGTAGCTTTTAATTAGTTTTTTATTAGTTGATTTATTACAATTGGTTGAAAACATACTTTTGCATGGGAGGGGGTGGAACAAAACTTTTGATGTATTTTTATTTGAAATAATTTTAGAACTGTTTGTTCAAAATTTCAATGTGATAGCTTTTAATAGTTTGGTTATAATTGATTTCTTAAAAATGGTCGAAAAAATACTTTTGTACGGGAGGGGGTAAACGTTTTAAAGGTATTCGACTAGTCAATCATTCAATCAATCAATCAAATTCCTGTTAAGACCCCCTATAGGGCCATAGGACAGAAACAATTCTCTTCCACAAGGCGCGATCCTGAGCATCGGCCTTAAGCTGTTCCCGGGACTTGTTTATTTCTCTGGCTCCTGCTCAACTGCTCGCTACATGGTCGACCAACCCGACGTCTTCCTTGAGAATTATAATCCAGAGCCTGTTTGGCGATGTTTCGCTTTAGATTCCTCAGAGTGTGACCGATCCACTGCCGCTTCCGCCTTTGAATATCAATGCTTATTTTAGTCTGTCCTATTGTACTCCAAAGTTCGTCTTTGGAGATCACTTCTGGCCAGAATATCCTTTAAATGCGTCGGAGGCATTGGTTCACGAAAGTTTGTAGTTTCTTGGTAAGTCGAACGGTCACTTTCCACGTAGTAAAACCATATAAAAACACGGATTTGACGCATGCATCAAAAACTCGCAGCTTCTAAAGGAAGATCTCTCTTAACCTGCAGAAAGGGGAAAGGATACGGAAGGCCTGACAAACTTTATTTAGACGAGCCTCAATATCCTTTTCGGTTCCGCCGTTCATGCTGACAATGCTTCCGAGATAACAAAAATCTTCCACATCTTGTCCGTTAAGAACAATCGGTGTGCTTGCGTTCGAACCCATGTGCATGTACTTGGCTTTTCGCACATTTATTTCCAGTCACACCTCTTTGCATTTAGACTGCAACGATCGAACATTTGATTTTAAGTCCAAACGAACGGTTATGTGCAAGCAAACACACGTCATCAGCATAATCAAGGTGACTTAAGATGTTAAATAGTCTGTATTGAAGACCTTTACCTTCCCCACCTTCCAGTGCAGCTTTCAAGATGTCATTTATTACCACCAGAAACAGAGCTGGTGATAATATGCAGCCTTTCCTGACACCCGTTCGCACAGGAAATCTCTCGGACAGCTCTTCTCTATGCAAGACGCGACACTTTGCATCTGCGTAGGACTCTTTAATCATTGCTATGACCTTATCTGGAATACCTTTCCTACGCAAAGCATTCCATATGTTGTGTCGCTTGGCGCTGTCGAAAGCCTTCTCGAAGTCCACAAACATGAGATGTAGTGCCGAACCTATTTCGGCTGACTGCTCCAATATTATCCGTAGGGTATTTGTGTGGTCGGTACAAGACGACCCATTACGGAATCTAGTCTGATAAACTTCGAGAGCGCTCTCGATGACATCACTAATCCTATTGAGAATTATCCTAGCCATGATTTTCGATACGGCAGGAAGTAGACATATACCACGCCAATTGCCACAATCCCGAAGGTCGCCCTTCTTCGAAATTTTCACAATGACGCCCTCAGTTTGATATTTTCCTTCATTTCACACCTCAGTAAAGAGAGTCACGAAACGCAAAAAAAAAAAATCTCAGGGCAGCAATTTTTTTGTTCTTCTGTGTCGATCAGAATACTTTATTATTAGAATAATAAAGTAAAATTACAACTGAAATTGTTGTTATTATTGTATTTTGCTTCTGTTTCAGTTTATCCAATTTTAAAATCTTCAAATGTACCTCATGTTTCATATGATTCAAAAGTATCTGTGGTGATATTATTTATTAATAATTAAAATTTATAATTTCATTTGTATACATATTTTCATTCAATATTACAAAGCAATTATTAAAATTCATTGGTGGAGGGTTGTGCGAAGGACTAACATCTATTCCACAATATGTACTGAAACAAAAAAAAGGAACCTGAAGGTCAGGAGGCCAAGGCCCAATTTAGGTTGTAGAAGAGTAGAATGATTTTATTAGGTTCCCCAAACAAAAATAATAATAATGCCTATTTCAGAAATGGCTTGGATTGATCGGCTCAGATTAAAGCAATTGCGTATTTTAAATATTTGTCGATACATGTCGCAACTTTTATTTTGTATATGTCAACATGAAAGATTTATTTAACGTTTTTTCAACTCCTATATGTCCTATTTCCTTAGTTGACATAAGGATTTGATATATAGCTTCATCCTCGGTTTCCAGATCTTGAAGCATGTTTCTTTAATGAATTTATAATTATTATTAAATATTTCTTTTAATTTTAATTTAAGTTTATTATATTGGCGATCATTCAGATCTGAATAAATGGCTATATATTTATTAGGGGCTAATTTCATAACTAAATCAGATATATTTTCATGATGTTGTAAATTTTTTTTCGTTATTTAGATACGTATTTTGTGTATTGACTTAGAATCAATTTTGTTTGGCAGAACTATCTGATATTTAAATTTAATTATGTAATCTTCCTTTATTGGAATCAAGAAATCAATATTTTCAGGTTCTGAGTACATAGTAACATTATCATCGACAGATGGTAGATGAAATATAGACTCATTTTGAGCTTGTAATGATTCGTGTATGTTCGGTATACTAATTTGTTCAGGAAGCTCATATTTTCATTCCTTAGAAATATCAATTATTTCTTGTAGGGTTTTATCAGGGTTTTCGCGAGTTATTTGCTGTTTTATAAAGGAATCCACTCTGAGCACCGGTGATGGATTAGGCTCAGCCTTATATTGAGGATCCCGATTTAGACATGATATCAGTAGTGGGGATATGGGGGTTCTGGCGCACTTTCTCTTTTACTTTCTCCTTGGCGCCACTTTCTTTTTTACTTTCTCCTTGGCGCCACTTTCTCTTTTACTTTCTCCTTGGCGCCACTTTCTCTTTTACTTTCTCCTTGGCGCCACTTTCTCCTTGGCGCACTTTCTGTTCTACTTTACCCCTTTACCTTATTGGTTTTTTACACCTTTACCTGCATATATTGGTTGGTAGAGATTATTGATAATTGGGAAGGTGAGTTTGATAATTGGTGATTATCTGAAGAATTTTTTGTTATGGACTATGTTTTCATTTCTTATGTTAGAGATAAGAATTTTATGAATTATGATTCACATATGATGTAATTGATATGTATTTACATTGACAGGAATAAACACGAATTGTTTAAAATTTTTTTCCAAGTCGATCACAACTTGCATATCAGATACGTGCGTTATCAATTGTTTTTTTTTAGTTAGACTTCGTGATATGCAGGAAGTGACGGTCGATCAGCATATCTAGTTGTATGGAAAAAGGTCCATTCTGCTTGTGTTTATATAAGAGATTTGTTTTGGAATCGGTAGGTTTTTTTATCTGATAGCAGTTTTGAATCAAAATAATTTTTGGCTTAGAGTATTTGTATATGATGAAAATAACTTGTATTTGTCAATTAGATTTTTAGTTGGCCTTCAGCATGTAGTTTGTATATAGATTGTGTGTTATCAATTGAAATTTGGTTATACTGGTAGAGGAGGTCGACTTATACCTACAACAACAACAACAACAAAAAGAGGAGGAGGTGGAAGTGGAGGAATTTTGGTCGTCCGACATCGGCAAAAAAAAAAAAAAAATAAAATAAAAAAAAAATAAAATAAAAAAAAAATAAAAAAAGATAAAAAAAAAAAAAAAAAATAAGAATTAAAAAAAAAAAAATATTATAAAAATATTATATATTCATAATGAAAAATTATAAATTACATTATTTTGCTTTTTTTATTATTATTCCACTTTTACTTAATATTATTCCACTGCTTCTTCACTTACGAACAGGAATAAACACGATCGTTTGTTATTGCAATTAGTTTTTTCTTGCGTGGTCAGCATGTTTCCGATTGCATGGAAAAAGATCCATTCTGCTTGTGTGCATGGTCAGCATATTTCCGATTGTATGGAAAAAGATCCATTCTGCTTGTGTGCATGGTCAGCATATTTTTCGATGATGAAATTGATATTTATATTAACAGGAATAAACACGTTCGTTCGTTATCAATTGAAATTTAAGTTTAGTGGTTTTAGGTTTCATATATGCTAAAGTTAGCGATTGAATTCTGTGTGAGTAAAAGTAGATAAGAGTTTTTTTGTTATGATAGGTTGTTTATAAATAATTGCTTATAGTTTTGCGGTTCTTTGTTCTTATGGAAAAAGATCCATTCTGCTTGTATGTGTGTGGTCAGTATATTTCTGTATAAATAAGATTTTATTGTGAAATAATTGTAGATAAGAGTTTTAGTATAAAAAGAACAGCAACAACCTCATCGGCTATAGTTTGTCTTAGAAATTCGTCAAGTGAAGTTAATCAAGTGATTCTTTATACATATAGTTTGTCTTAGAAATTTGTCAACGAAAGTTAATCAAGTGAAGTTAATCAAGTGATTTTTATATAAAAAAGTAATGGAGTCTGTACTTTGTGAAGTGTGTGGAGTGATTTTCTCGACGGCTGATGGTCTGAAAAGACATGTAGAAAATACTCACAGTAAGTGTTGGTTTAAGCTTTTAATTTTTTCTAGCTTTTACAAAAGTGTATATTTTAAATAGAAAATACTACGATGAACCGCAACGCAATAGGAGGGAGGAAGGAACTATCTTCAATGAAACGATTGGGGACACCAGTTAAGAACATCATACCACATAAAACGATTAAACTTAGCCCACCTTCATCTTTAAGCGTAAACGAATACAAACCGCTTAGGGGGACGAAACACGTGCCTTTGCCGCCTTTCATTGCAAAGAAACATGCTTGTGTAAACGTAAAAAACAAAGATGAATTCTGCTTTAAATGGAGTATAATTTCTGCATTGTCACCGGTGAAGAAAAGTTCAGACAGACCATCATCATACCATATAGCCGATATTACAGAAAATGTTATACATCTTACCAATGGAATAACATTAAAGTTCAACGATCTCGAGTTTCCACTGGACGTACAGAAAGTAGCGAAATTTGAGGAATTAAACCCATCAATTAGCGTCAATGTGTATGGATATAAGGCAGAAATAAAAAAAATTGTGGGTCCATGTTATCACACAAAGAATGAGAAAAAGTGGCATATAAACTTATTATTGATACAAGACACTGATAAACTGAATCACTATGTCTGGATCAAGAACCTTTCAAGGTAATAACATTGAGTTTTTTTTTTATTTTTTTTTTTTTAATTTTTGTTTTTTTTTCTGTTTTAGGTTGATCCATTATCAACAGACTCGCCACGAGGTCAAACTGTTTATTTGTAATACATGTCTGCAACATTTTCATAGTGAAGAAGCTAAATTACAACACAAAAATGAGTGTAGTAAGGTTGTAACAACGATGCCAAGTCCCGAAAAATCCACATTGCAATTTCAACACTATGAGCGCCAATTGGATGTACCATTCGTTATATATGCAGACTTTGAGTGTTTACTTGAAGAGGTTAGTACCTGTTTTGTCGACCCAGGAACATCTTCATCAGCTGTTGTACAGGAGCACACACCATGTGCGTTTTCGTATTACATTAAGGGTCTTCAATACCGACAACGCCATCTTGAATTTTTTTCGAATTTGTATGGAGAAACGGTTTATCGAGTTACGCAGTTTTTTGACAATTTTCATTATAAATTTAGGTGGCAATCGCTTTGTCTATTCGCCCAAAAGGTCCCAACCACATAGTTTTATTATTTACTGTTTTCGTTTGTTGTAAAATCAAGCCGGAAAAAACTCGAATCCAAACTACTAATTTTCATTCACATATTTTTCACTTTACATGACACGAAATTGGCGGAGTTATGGCCACGGGACATTCGCACTACACTCAAAAATATATCGCTGTTCACTCCCTGTTAAAACATATAATATTAATGTTAAAATCTAATTAAAAAGAGACGAACATCCCATAATTTCAGATTTCCGGATTTCTTACGTCAAATAGTTTATCCCTCTTACCACAAGACGTCGGTCTCGTCACATAGGTGCTGCACATATTGATATTGCAAACCAAATTTAAAATATGGATATTCTCAATCATTCTCAAGTAAGGTTTTAGAAGAACGATCTGTTAAATCCTTCGCAGCTTAGTTGTTTCTCGCTCGGCTCAGTATTTTCGCTCACTTTTGCACGCGAGTTCGAAACTCTATGGCGTCCCATTTTTTTTTTTCTGATCATTCGATTTTTTCAAAGATTGTCGAATATGATAAAACATGAAACCATGGGAAATTTAGGTTTGGATTTTTTTTCCGTTTACTGCATTATCTTTTTATGAGTACAGTAATAAACATAAATAAAATAAAAAACTGTGTTTTTGCCTGGATTCGAACCAAGTGCAGCAAAAAGCAAATGGTTAGGTAGCGCCCGCTAGACCTGTTGACCACGCAATCGTTTTTGGAAACGCTTCTACAGTTCTACAGTTATTGTTGTTGATATAACAGGAAAGAACAGAAAGATGGGAAGATCATAAAATAAACAACCAGAACAACTACCTGGAGAAATTTGTAGAAAATGCACTAGAAACAATTCTGAGATTCCGATACAAGCATGCGTGATCAAATACGTGACATATATTTGTATAGCACGTTTCAGGGATTTGAAATGATCTTTTCTTGTTTCTACTTTTTACAAACCAGAGTACGAGCAACGTACGTGCTTTGAAGTGAAATTTGGAAACCACGCATTTGGTATTTATTATTGGGTATGTTGAAAATTTATTATTAATCATCTACATTGACCTTTGGCAAAATACGATGATTTATGGTTCGACAGAACATTTTTATTTTTCTGCCTTACAACTCGAATGTTTTTCCTCAATGAAGCAGCCGATCTACTCGACGATTTTTTTGAATTCGAGATGCTCTTGGTCATGAATTGCTGCAGTATTCAGACTGTGACCGATTCATTGCCACTTACATCTCCGAGTTTACATGCTTAGCTTGGACTCTTATGCGATGTGTAAAAATCGTCTGTCTGAATTGTATAATCCATATAGTTTAGAAGAACATTATTCGTGTATTTGGGTTTTATATAGTTGTAGTGGAAGTCGTACATCTTTAGCTTGGAAATATCAAGAACGGTAAAACCTAAATAAATTGGCTTATCATAGCACACATTAACTCTGTCCATCTGAATGGCAACCATGGTTTCCGAAAATATAGCTACACTATGAAAGTTTGGTTTGGCTATAAGAGCGCGGGCCCCTAAACTTCTTCCCTTACTCTCCCATTTTGTAACTAATTTTACATCTTTCCTTTTTTCCACATTCTCCATCGTTTTCCCGTATACCGCGTTGTTTAATAGCTTAAAGAAATTTTTTTCAAATGAATTTGTGCTTTTTGTGCGATGATAATTATTCAAATCAATATAACTCTTTAGCCAATCAGACTGTTTAAATTGTAAAATTCTATGAATGCAAACTAGGTTTAACCCATTCTGTAAGCACTGTTGTAGATTCCGATAGTGGATAATATATTTATGTTTGTTTGTTAAATCCGTTATAAGCTTGTTTGTTTTAGAACCGGGTGCTGCTTTGTTTTCTGCACAAAAAGGTAGATCGTTATGTTCATTATGTTTTGAATCGGGATACTCTAAATCAACCTCTAATATGTATCCAATATCGGAATCTAGTGGAATATTACGAATATCAATGTCATTGACATTTTGAACCCATGCGAATGAAGAATGTGGAAGAGGTTGAGACATTGCCCACCCGTACAAGTTATTGGCATCCAAATATGTAATGTATTTTGAGGGCTTCGTTTCATCAAAACTGTCCATGTATTTGTTGTTGACCACAGAGTGTCGATGCGAACATTGTGTAATACCCCCTCTAATACCGCGTTTAATAAAATTATAAATGTTAATGTCAGTCAAAAGTTCTAGTTTAATGTTTGTTGTTTTTAACATAGCGTCCCACGCTAACCCCGGAGCAGTATAGTATTGACAGGGATCCAGCTCATAGATTTGTTTACAAATTTTTCTGAAATTTTCAAAAACGTCCGTTAAAAGCAAAACATCTGTTTTCAAATACAACTCTAAATAATCCCAAACTGTCTTACAATTAAATTCTTTCCAAACTTTTTGTGCGTGTTCATAATCGCTTTCACTACACTCACTATTTGTTAATTTACTTGCGAAATTTTCCCTTGGTGGCAAACAAACATCATCCAAACGAGTCCACGAATTTATATACTCATAGGGAAATACACCCTTTCTTGTGAGCAGTTTAAATTTGTTTTCTTCACCGTATATTGAACGTATTGTCTTCAGTTTTGCCTCGGGTAAATATTTAACAAGCTCATCTAAACTACTATTCATAAATCTAATTGAATCTAAAAATATTAATTGTACCGTATTGGTATCACTAACCGTAATTCTCTTCGATACGGAAATGTATCGTTCTTTATTCTCAGGTATTACTTTTATATCACCATCTATATTCCCTAGTTCTTTTACGAATAAATGACAATCATACCCAGAAAAGTTGTGAAAAAAGATTGGAAAGAATTTGGGCACTCTAAATAATAAATTACATTGATTATGAGCTGGACCCCTATATTTCCCCGTTAAATGACAGTGGTCTATTACTCTATCGTCGAGAAGAGTTGTGTTGTTAGTCTAGGTATAGGTTTTGGTTTCATAATATAATCGGAATAGAGCCCCCTCACATCCCTAACAAGCGAATCTAGAAATTTTTTAGAGGATTCTTTTCCCTTATACACTCTTAACCTATCTAATGACGAATTAAAAGTACACTTAATGTAATACGAAAAGGCACATGGTGTGTGCTCCTGTACAACAGCTGATGAAGATGTTCCTGGGTCGACAAAACAGGTACTAACCTCTTCAAGTAAACACTCAAAGTCTGCATATATAACGAATGGTACATCCAATTGGCGCTCATAGTGTTGAAATTGCAATGTGGATTTTTCGGGACTTGGCATCGTTGTTACAACCTTACTACACTCATTTTTGTGTTGTAATTTAGCTTCTTCACTATGAAAATGTTGCAGACATGTATTACAAATAAACAGTTTGACCTCGTGGCGAGTCTGTTGATAATGGATCAACCTAAAACAGAAAAAAAACAAAAATTAAAAAAAAAGAAAAATAAAAAAAAAACTCAATGTTATTACCTTGAAAGGTTCTTGATCCAGACATAGTGATTCAGTTCATCAGTGTCTTGTATCAGTAATAAGTTTATATGCCACTTTTTCTCATTCTTTGTGTGATAACATGGACCCACAATTTTTTTTATTTCTGCCTTATATCCATACACATTGACGCTAATTGATGGGTTTAATTCCTCAAATTTCGCTACTTTCTGTACGTCCAGTGGAAACTCGAGATCGTTGAACTTTAATGTTATTCCATTGGTAAGATGTATAACATTTTCTGTAATATCGGCTATATGGTATGATGATGGTCTGTCTGAACTTTTCTTCACCGGTGACAATGCAGAAATTATACTCCATTTAAAGCAGAATTCATCTTTGTTTTTTACGTTTACACAAGCATGTTTCTTTGCAATGAAAGGCGGCAAAGGCACGTGTTTCGTTCCTCTAAGCGGTTTGTATTCGTTTACACTTAAAGATGAAGGTGGGCTAAGTTTAATCGTTTTATGTGGTATGATGTTCTTAACTGTTGTCCCCAATCGTTTCATTGAAGATAGTTCCTTCCTCCCTCCTATTGCGTTGCGGTTCATCGTAGTATTTTCTATTTAAAATATACATTTTTGTAAAAGCTAGAAAAAATTAAAAGCTTAAACCAACACTTACTGTGAGTATTTTCTACATGTCTTTTCAGACCATCAGCCGTCGAGAAAATCACTCCACACACTTCACAAAGTACAGACTCCATTACTTTTTTATATAAAAATTACTTGATTAACTTCACTTGATTAACTTTCGTTGACAAATTTCTAAGACAAACTATATGTATAAAGAATCACTTGATTAACTTCACTTGACAAACTATAGCCGATGAGGTTGTTGCTGTTCTTTTTATACTAAAACTCTTATCTACAATTATTTCACAATAAAATCTTATTTATACAGAAATATGCTGACCACACACTTACAAGCAGAATGGATATTTTCCATAAGAACAAAGAACCGCAAAACTATAAACAATTATTTATAAACAACCTATCATAACAAAAAAAACTCTTATCTACTTTTACTCACACAGAATTCAATCGCTAACTTTAGCATATATGAAACCTAAAACCACAAAACTTAAATTTCAATTGATAACGAACGAACGCGTTTATTCCTGTTAATATAAATATCAATTTCATCATCGAAAAATATGCTGACCATGCACACAAGCAGAATGGATCTTTTTCCATACAATCGGAAATATGCTGACCATGCACACAAGCAGAATGGATCTTTTTCCATGCAATCGGAAATATGCTGACCACGCAAGAAAAAACTAATTGCAATAACAAACGATCGTGTTTGTTCCTGTTCGTAAGTGAAGAAGCAGTGGAATAATATTAAGTAAAAGTGGAATAATAATAAAAAAAGCAAAATAATGTAATTTATAATTTTTCATTATGAATATATAATATTTTTATAATAATTATTTTTTTTTATTTTTTTTTTTTTTTATTTTTTTTTATTTTATTTTATTTTATTTTTTTGCCGATGTCGGACGACCAAAATTCCTCCTCTTCCACCTCCTCCTCTTCCTCCTCCTCTTTTTGTTGTTGTTGTTGTAGGTATAAGTCGACCTCCTCTACCAGTAGACCCAAATTTCAATTGATAACACACAATCTATATACAAACTACATGCTGAAGGCCAACTAAAAATCCAATTGACAAATACAAGTTATTTTCATCATATACAAATACTCTAAGCCAAAAATTATTTTAATTCAAAACTACTATCAAATAAAAAAAACCTACCGATTCCAAAACAAATCTCTTATATAAACACAAGCAGAATGGACCTTTTTCCATACAACTAGATATTCTGATCAACCGTCACTTTCTGCATATCACGAAGTCTAACTAAAAAAAAACAATTGATAACGCACGTATCTGATATGCAAGTTGTGATCGACTTGGAAAAAAATTTTAAACAATTCGTGTTTATTCCTGTCAATGTAAATACATATCAATTACATCATATGTGAATCATAATTCATAAAATTCTTATCTCTAACATAAGAAATGAAAACATAGTCCATAACAAAAAACTCTTCAGATAATCACCAATTATCAAACTCACCTTCCCAATTATCAATAATCTCTACCAACCAATATATGCAGGTAAAGGGGTAAAGTAGAACAGAAAGTGCGCCAAGGAGAAAGTAGAACAGAAAGTGCGCCAAGGAGAAAGTGGCGCCAAGGAGAAAGTAAAAGAGAAAGTGCGCCAGAACCCCCATATCCCCACTACTGATATCACGAAATGCGTTATTTTATAAACTTAATAACATGGAGGTATCTTCAAAATTTTTAAACCTGATCAATAGTTTATTTAATGGCACTAAGGTGATGGAATGGTAAAAATATATCTCCATATTTTAGGGTAGAAATGAGTGTTAAGCAAGGCTGTCTACTGAGCCCTTTTTTGTTCGCGCTGATTAATAAAATACATACATGAGCATATCGGGGGTGGGTTATATGTCGACGATATTCTAGTAAGCGTATAATGTACACAGGTAATACTGCTAGCAGACGATAAATTAGTTTTGGAGAAAATGATAAATCGTCTACATGAATACTCAGTGCTTTGGAATTTGGAAACATAACAGAATAATTGGGCTTAAAGCCCATTTATATGATACTCTAGATGAGATGGAAATGACTTTAATATACCGGAAAATATGTCATCTCAAATTCTTTCGAATAGTGAATAGAGACTTTTGCATGGGAGGTGGTAGATATAGAAGGGGAAGTTCGTATTTTTCGTATATGACACCGAACATGGCATGCAAAATGTTTTTTGCTGAATTTAAAGTTTTTAATTTTTATTATTTTTAAAGATTTTAGTCATAGTTTTCCTGAAATTGGGACATTTGTGTGGGAGGTGGCAGAGGAAGTGGAGCGTTTAAGATGATTTTGAAACTGCTTATCATCATCCTTATCATCATGCTTTGATTCAATTTCAAAGTCGATAGCTCTCACATGTATACTTGAAGGAGAAATGCTTTTCTTGAATTTATAATACAGATATTTCTATGGGAGGTGGTAGAAGGAGTGGAGCGGAGCTGATAATTTTTTCTAACACTTATTTAAATTATTAAGAAACAAATTATGGCAAAATTTGAAGTTTGTACTTTTTCTAGTTTGAATGGAAATCGATAAAATGCATTTAACAAAAATTTTACATTTGTATGGGAGGGGGTCGAAAGAGAGTACGGATCAAAATAATTTTTCTATTTGTATACTTTATACAAAATATCAAATTGCTAGCTTTAACAGTTCGGAAAAAAAATTATTTAATTTAAATTTCAAAATTTCGTGAAATTTGTATGGGAGTGAGGTTAAGTTGATAATTATTTTTAAAATAAATTGCAATTATAGTAGAATTAATTCTGACAAAATTTCGTCTTCTCAGCCTTACTAGTTTCAATGAATATCGAAAATATGTATTTTTCAAAATTGTCCACTTGTATGGGAGGTAGTAGAAGGAGTAAGAGGATCGGGTCAATATTCCGTGATAATAATGACGTCTATATTATAATACTTTGACCTACAGTTCAAGTCGATAGCTTAAATAGTTTCAAAGAAAAATCAACTTCTTAATATTTCGAAAATTCATGAAATTTGTATGGGAGTGGGTAGAAGGAGTGCGGGGATGTAGCCAATTTACGAACTTAAAGTTACTTTTTTGCTAGAAATGACACACAAAAAATTTTAGCACTATAGCTCAAAGCTTTCGAGAGTTATGCTGTAGACAGACGGACAGACAGACAGACAGACAGACAGACGGACGGACAGACGGTCACTCGGAATCAAGGTTTTTGAACGACAACAAATATTTCTTTACCCTTGGCGGCTCTGTGCGAGCGTTATTTCTTAGCGTTACAAACGGTAAGGCAAACACAATATACTATCAGATTTCATCTAGGGTATAAAAATCCAAGATAATGATTGTGGCAAAAATGCATTGAACGAAAAATGGTTCATAAATGGCGCTGAAATTGAAATCGTTGATTCATATACATACTTAGGAGTTATTTTCAGCCCAGGGTTATCGTTTAAGCAGCATCTAACAGGGAGAAAAAAACCAAAACCAGCACGAACACTATTTGGAGTAGTCTTATTGTCAAAATATTAAGTTTTCTGTCAAGTACGATTTATTATTAGGTATATCTAGATACATATTTTGCTATGCGGCTCAGGTATGGGGATTCTCCTATTTCAACAAATCGGATAAAATTCAGAGGTATTTTCCAAAGCGTGTAATTGGTTTTCCAGTTTCGACACCAAATTATATGTTAAATCTAGAAAGCGGTGTACCACAAATGCATTTATACTCTTTAGAACTACACTTAAACTATAATATATATTCAAGGTCTTATTTCTTTATTCTTCTAACCGACTTCCATTTATCCTTGCGATATAAATTGTCAAAAAAAAGATATTTTGGCTTAAAGACCTCTCCCAGTTATGCGAAACTCTTGGGTTTATGTTAAGAAATGACATTATAAATGCAGATTATTGATTATATTAGAATTATGACATATATTCAGATATAATATTTTTTGTCTTTTATTTTAATTCTCGACTCGAGAATCTGCTAGTTTAACTAGACAGGGCTATTTTTTAATCAAAATATTTCACTTGATTTTATTCAAATGAATCTCGAATGGCGAACTTATATCTGCATTTTGTGTGCCGTTAATTGCTGAAATACTGTTAATTTTAGTACTTTTTGTTTACTGACTGCGCCAGTTATGAGCGTAGTAAAAACAATAATTCAGGTTTTTCAATTAAAAAAAAAAACCGTATTATTAAATTTTGAATTTTACGCTTGATTTTAATAATGAAATATTGTGATCGACACAGAAAAAAAGAAAATTTGCTACCCTGAAATTTTTGTTTTCGCGTTTCATGACTAAATTTGCCTAAAAATGCAAAAAAAAATCCGTCCCGCCGTACGCCATACATATGGACTTATATCTCCGAGACCGTCAAAGGTAAAATGTTCGTTTTTTGGGTGGATTGTTGATTGGGTAAGTGAGCTCCATTATTAAAATTTTGGAGAGTGTCAGGTGGAAGGGGGAGGCGAGGGGAGGGAAAGAGTTAAAAACTTCACTTGCTAATATCTCCACCACGAATGCTGGAAGCTGAAAATTAGCAGAGGTATGAAGAGGATTGTGGGACAAACTTTAAAAATAATTTAATTTTTTTATCCGTTGGCGTCCGAAAAGAGGGGATTAAAAACAAATTGTCGTACGAATTTTTTTTTCAAATGATTATATCTTCGAAATGATGATCACAAAAAATTCATATTTTGGGACCACTAAGGTGGCATATAGATCCACCGGAATCAGATTAGAAAGATGCTAATTATTGTAAGGGAGACGGGTGCAAAGAAAAACACTTAAAAATTAATATCTCGACTGACTCTTAAGCTATGTAATTGAAATTTGAAAGGTATACCAAGCTTCACTAGCGAAATATGAAAAAAATATAACATGTGGACATAATAGTATGGCGCACTTTCCAAAATTACAAATTGGTATATCTCAAAATTGAGTACAGATAAATCAAAAATTTGTCAGATTCTAGAACTATATAATCATTAATTTTGGTATGTGTAAGGGGAGGGAGGTGGAAAGCAGAAATGTTGAAAATTTTGAGTGAATTTTTTAGGGCTTTGGTAAAATATACAAAATTTAAATTTTGCACGTCGATACATCTATTTGATATAGGTACATAGAAAAAAAAATTAATTTGTTTCAAAATTGTTATGCACCGAAGTGGGGGTCTAATGTGCACAATGTGTTTCATGTGCAATGAAAAAAACACATAAACTGAAAATTTTTGAATGAAATTTTAAGGTTTTTTTTTTTATTTCAAGTTTATTTTATTATAAGAATTAGACCGGTGACCGGTCTCTAGCTTACATTATTACGACTCTTAAGACTAGTTAAAATTATGAATGCTAATTCTACTTTTAGCTAAATTAGAAATTTTAAGGTAGAAATTTGAAAATTTGCGAAATGCATTTAAAAAAATTCTCTAAAAGTTTGAAATATTAACTGGTCGAATATCTTCAAGACTTCTACCCCCTCCCATACAAAATTATTTTTTCGACCATTTTTAAGAAATCAATTACCACCTAACTATTAAAAGCTATCAATTTAAAATTTTGCATAAAATAATTGAAATGAAATTACTTTAAAAGTTTTGAAATCGCGCTTGCCCTTCTACCCCCTCCCATACAAAGGTATGATTTCGACCAATTTTATTAAATCAACTAATAACCAAAAAATTAAAAGCTACGAACTTGAAATTTTGTACGAGTACATTACAAGAGAAAGGAAATAAAATTACATCACAAATTTAACGATTCCCATACCTCCTCTACTCCCTCCCATACAAATGTTTGGTTTCGTGAATGTAAAATACACTGAATCCTATGAAAATTTTATGCAACTTCGTCTATGAAATTGTCGTTCTATACAGAGAATATTGGACGTGGTTCAAGCAATCAATTAAACAACTACTAACATCCATGCACCCTTACTATCACACCTCATCCCTCCCTTCATGAAAACTCAAACTTGCATAAATAAACGAACGAAATATTGATTATATGTACTGGAGCTTTTGAACGTTTCCGCAAAGTGTTAAATTGAGAACTGCCCTGCCCAAGAAGCCCCTTTTACTTAGTCTTCTCTAAACATTCTAACCTGCATATTGACTTTCCACGCATCCGCAACTTGTCTCAAGAATAATAAAGTTTCGCCCGACTTGTTAGCAGTTTATTTATTCTTAAGCTATTGTTACTTTTTAAATTTTAAACTGAACTTAACAATTCAGATTGTGCATTTCGCTGCTTTTTTATAAGGTTCATTTCGTAGGCATTTTGCCAATATTTTGTCGATGTCAACGTTTTAGCAACGCTGAAATATTATCGGTGCTGTTTCATCGCTATTTCGTCCCTACGTGTTTGCACTGTCGTTGCCGTAGTATATGTAGTCTTTCGGGCTGGTAATGATCGCGGATTGTTAATGATATGTGCGTGTGTGTGCAGAATAGTAGTAGTGTAAAATGACATGCATTGTAGTAAATTGTATTTAAAATATGTAGTAGTGCAAAATGACATGAATTTTAGTAGATTTATTTATTTACACATACTGAAAAAAGTCTGCGTACATCTCATTAGTTACTGAATGATGTTGGAATCGTGTGAACCAATAATGTGATCTTGATTTAATCATTCCGATAAAAAAGCCTAAACTGCAAGAAATGTACTGAAGCAGGTTTGATTAAAAAATTACCAAAATTAACGAAGATATGATAATTTCAATAGTTGAAAGTCTGTGAGTGGCCCCAAAAAAGTCTGCGTACACATCAGAAAATTTGGGGATTCCCCGAAATGTGCAGTGGTTATGCCTACATTTTTTCATTGATACTTCATTGGAAAATTGTTTAAGAGTTTTGCGTGAATTAAAGACTATTCTTTAATATGGAAGTTAAAAATAAGGAAATCAGTGTTAGTGAGCGTAAAGTGATAGTAAAATTGTATGAAAACGGGAAAAGTTTTCGTGAAATCGCAAAATTAGTTAGTTAGTTCCTCGATACAAAGGGTTTTTGCTAATTACGAAGGAACAGGATTGATTATTTCACGGCACGTCCTCCTAAACTTACAGCACGTGAACGTCGGAGTATTATTAATGCTGTAAAAAAAATCTTCGATTAGCGGCATTCCAAATTGTGCAGAACATAAAACAGAAATATAATAAAACAATATGCGATGGAACAGTGCGCATAATTCTCTGGAAAGGCGGTTACTATGGTCGAGTCGCACGTAAAAAGCCGTTCATATCGGAACGAAATCGTCGAAAGAGAAAACTTATATAACTATGCCAAAATAATTTTGGGAAAGCGTTCTTTTTTCGGACGAAAGTAAGTTTTGTATATTTGGGATAGAAGGACGCAAATTAGTATGGAGAAAATGCTCGACAGAATTCAATAAGGAAAATTTGATTCGCACTGTCAAGCATGGTGGCGACTGTGTGGTGGTTTGGGGGTGTATGGCAGGCAGTGGAGTGGGGCAACTAGTTTGCATAGAATCCACAATGGATAAATACGGGTACCTTAATATTTAAAAAAATAATGTTAAGGAAAGTGCTGAGAAATTGCGGATGGGGAACGCATTTTATATTGTGTTTGCCTTACCGTTTGTAACGCTAAGAAATAATGCTCGCACAGAGCCGCCAAGGGTACAGAAATATTTGTTGTCGCTCAAAAACTTCGATTCCGAGTTGCTGTCTGTCCGTCTGTCTACAGCATAACTCTCGAACGCTTTGAGCTATTGTGCTGAAATTAGTTGTGTGTCATTTTTAGCAAAAAGAAACTTTAAAATCGTGAATGGGCCACATCCCCCCCACTCCTTCGACCCCATCCCATACAAATTTCACGAAATTCCGAAATTTTCAGAAATTGATTTTTCTTTGAAACTATTTAAGCTATCTATTTGACATTTGGGTAAAAGTATTATGATATAGATGTCATTAATATGACGGAATATTGATCCGATCCCGTCACTCCTTCTACCCCCTCCCATACAAATGCATAATTTTGAAAAATGCAGTTTTTCGATTTTCATTGAAACTAGCAAAGTTATAAAAACGAATTTTTGCCAAAATTAATTTAAGTATAATTCCAATGAGAATTGAAAAAATTATCAACTTCATCTCACTCCTTCTACTCCCTCCCATACAAATTTCACGAAATTTTGAAATTTAAATTAAATTATTTTTCTTCGAAACTGGTAAAGCTTTCAACTTGATATTTTGCATAAAGTATAAAAATAGAAATATCAATAACGAAAAAAAAATGTGTTTTGATCCGTACACTCCTTCTACCCCCTCCCATACAAATGTATAATTTTTGTTAAGTGCATTATATCGATTTCCATTAAAACTAGAAAAAGAATAAACTTAAAATTTTGCCAGAATTTGTTTTTTAATAATTGCAATAAATGCTAAAAAAATTATCAGCTCCTCTTCACTCCTTCTACCCCCTCCCATACAAATATCTGTATTATAAATTCAAGAAAAGCATTTCTCCTTCGAATATATTAGAACTATTAAATTTGAAATTGAATTAAAGCGTGGTGGTAAGGATGGTGATAAGCAGTTTCAAAATCATCTTAAACGCTCCACTTCCTCTGCCACCTCCCATACAAATGCCACAATTTCAGGAAAACTATGTCCAATTGAAAATAATGAAAGCTACAAACCTTAAATTCAGCACGAATTATTTTGCATACCACATTAGGTGTCATATCCAAAAATTACAAACCTTCCTCCTCTGCTTCTACCACCTCCCATACAAAAGTCACTATTAATTGTTTAAAAGAATTGGAGGTGACATATTTTCCGGTACATTGAACTCTTTCTCATTTCATCAAGAGTATCATATGAATGGGCTTTACGCCCAATCATAATTCTTTTATGTTTATACTCTAGATGAAATCTGAGAGTATATTGTGTTTGCCTTACCGTTTGTAACGCTAAGAAATAACGCTCGCACAGAGCCGCCAAGGGTACAGAAATATTTGTTGTCGCTCAAAAACCTCGATTCCGAGTGACCGTCTGTCTGTCTGTCTGTCTGTGCGTCTGTCTACAGCATAACTCTCGAAAGCTTTGAGCTGTAATGCTAAAAATTTTTGTGTGTCATTTTTAGCAAAAAAGTAACTTTAAGTTTGTGAATGGGCCACATCCCCATTCTCCTTCTACCCCCTCCCATACAAATTTCAAGAAATTTCGAAAAATTAAGAAATTAATTTTCTTTGAAACTATTTAAGCTATCAACTTGAAATTTAGGTCAAAGTATTATGATATAGATGTCATTAATATCACGGAATATTGACACAATCCCCTTACTCCTTCTACCCCCTCCCATACAAATGGTCAATTTTGAAAAATACATATTCGATTTTCATTGAAACTAGTAAAGCTAAAAAAACAAAATTTTTCCAGAATTAATTCTACTTTAATAGCAATGTATTTAAAAAATAGTTATTAACTTCACCTTACTCCTTCTACCCCCTCCCATACAAATTTCACAAAATTTTGAAATTCAAATTAAATTATTTTTCTTCGAAACTGTTCAAGCTATCAACTTGATATTTTGTATAAAGTATACAAATAAAAATATTAATAATGCGAAAAAAAATTGTTTTGATCTGTACACTCCTTCTACCCCCTCCCATACGAATGCAGAATTTTTGTTAAATGCATTTCATCGATTTCCATTCAAACTAGAAAAAGTACAAACCTCAAATTTTGCCAGAATTCGTTTTTTAATAATTGAAATAAGTGTTAAAAAAAATTATCAGCTCCGCTTCACTCCTTCTACCACCTCCCACACAAATATCTCTATTATAAATTCAAGAAAAGCATTTCTCCTTCAAGTATATGAGAGCTATCGACTTTGAAATTGAATCAAAGCATAGTGATAAGGATGATGATAAGCAGTTTCAAAATCATCTTAAACGCTCCACTTCCTCTGCCACCTCCCATACAAATGCCTCAATTTCAGGAAAACTATGACCAATTTCTTTAAATATAATGAAAACTAAAAGCTTTAAATTCAGCAAAAAACATTTTGCATGCCATGTCCGGTGTCATATACGAAAAATATAAACCTCCCCCTCTGCTTTTACCACCTCCCATACAAAAGTCACAATTCGCTATTCGAAAGAATTTGAGATGACATATTTTCCGGTATATTAAAGTCATTTCCATCTCATCTAGAGTATCATATGATTGGGCTTTAAGCCCAATCATAATTCTGTTATGTTTTTAATTGTTTGTAGAGGTTTTTTTTTGTAATAACTTTATGTTGTATGTCATTGCTGCGTTGTTGATAGCCGAGTATTTACCATATTTCGTGGTTGTCACCCTCCGCGTTCTTATTTGGTTTGCATGTCTTGTTAGATGTTGATGGACTTCACGATTCAATTGCAATATTGTGTTTGTTTATACTCTAGATGAAATCTGAGAGCATATTGTGTTTGCCTTACCGTTTGTAACGCTAAGAAATAATGCTTGCACAGAGCCTTCAAGGGTACAGAAATATTTGTTGTCGCTCAAAAACTTCGATTCCGAGTTGCTGTCTGTCAGTCTGTCTACAGCATAACTCTCGAACGCTTTGAGCTATCGTGCTGAAATTTGTTGTGTGTCATTTTTTGCAAAAAAGAAACTTCAAGTTCGTGAATCGGCCACATCCCACCACTCCTTCTACCCCCTCCCATACAAATTTCACGAAATTCCGAAATTTTCAGAAATTGATTTTTCTTTGAAACTATTTAAGCTATCAATTTGAAATTTGGGTCAAAGTATTATGATATAAATGTCATTAATATGACGGAATATTGATCCGATCCCGTCACTCCTTCTACCCCCTTCCATATAAATGGATAATTTTGAAAAATGCAGTTTTTCGATTTTCATTGAAACTAGCAAAGTTATAAAAACGAATTTTTGCCAAAATTAATTTTATTATAATTTCAATCAGAATTGAAAAAATTATCAACTTCACCTCACTCCTTCTACCCCCTACCATACAAATTTCACGAAATTTTGAAATTTAAATTAAATTATTTTTCTTCGAAACTGTTAAAGCTATGAACTTGATATTTTGCGTAAAGTATAAAAATAGAAACATTAATAACGAGAAAAAAATGTGTTCTGATCCGTACACTCCTTCTACCCCCTCCCATACAAATGTATAATTTTTGTTAAGTGCATTATATCGATTTCCATTAAAACTAGAAGAAGTATAAACTTAAAATTTTGCCAGAATTTGTTTTTTGATAATTTCAATAAATGCTAAAAAAAATTATCAGCTCCTCTTCACTCCTTCTACCCCCTCCCATACAAATATCTGTATTATAAATTCAAGAAAAGCATTTCTTCTTCGAATATATTAGAACTATCAAATTTGAAATTGAATCAAAGCGTGATGATAAGGATGATGATAAGCAGTTTCAAAATCATCTTAAACGTTCCACTTCCTCTGCCACCTCCCATACAAATGCCTCAATTTCAGGAAAACTATTTCCAATTGAAAATAATGAAAGCTACAAACCTTAAATTCAGCACGAAATATTTTGCATACCACATTAGGTGTCATATCCAAAAATTACAAACCTTCCTCCTCTCCTTCTACCACCTCCCATACCAAAGTCACTATTAATTACTTAAAAGAATTGGAGGTGACATATTTTCCGGTACATTGAACTCTTTCTCATTTCATCTAGAGTATCATATGATTGGGCTTTAAGCCCAATCATAATTCTTTTATGTTTTAATATTTTCGTTTGATACATATGTTGTATATGTGTGTGGCTTGCATTGCTTTTTTATAATATTCAATTTTTAGTATTTGTTTTTCTGTACTTTGTAGTTTATTGTATTTAAACAGATTTTTATTCGCTTTGTTTTGAATTATTAGTATCTTTTTTAGGTTTTCTATAGCAAATGAAGATGACCATATTGCTATTCCATAAGATATTATACTACGAAATAATGAGTCAAATGTTGAAATTTTTAATCCTTCAGATATAAGTACTTCAAATATGTAGTAGTGTAAAATGACATTAATTGTACTTAAAATATGTAGTAGTGTAGGCGATCAGCCGTAACTCTGAGGCTTCCGTGGCGTAGTGGGCAGCGTGCTTGCTTTTCAGTCAATTGGTCGTGGGTTCGATTCCCACTCACGGGATTTTTTTAAGCACGAATTTTTCAGTTGCTACTGGCGATGAAAAATTATTCGAAATAAAATGGGTAAACGGTGTAAAAGTGAAACAGTTCCACTTCAAGGAGGCCTCTAGATACTAAGTAGATGGATTCTGTTTGCTTTCTATCTTTCAGTCTCCCATAAGATCTACAAATATTTGTCAGTAGCAGCCAGTACAACTGAAAAATATATATCAGCTTCTCCACTCGTTACGGTCGTTCTCACTCCTCTTCCCCTATCTTCCTAAACCCATTCCTTCCCTCCTTGACTGTGTTTGTGCATTGCACATAAAGGCCGAAATTGCCTATAATGCAGGTGATTCTGTAAAAAGAAACTCGAAGCGATGTTTCTCGCATTATCGACCGAGAAATTGTTCCAAAAAGACAATAAAGTAATGTCGGTCAATTGATTTATTAAAGTTTAATGAAATCATACTTTTGTTTGGGAGGCGGTAGAAGGGAAAGGGGAATTCGAAACTTGTGATTCAACATTGTTTCAGATATTTTTAAAAGTAGGGCCTTTTTTAAAATGCATTTCACAAATTTTCAAGTTTATACCTTAAAATGTTATTCAAAAATTTTCTGTTTTTGTGTTTTTTTCATTGCACGTAAAACACTTTGTGAACGTTAGACTAGGGGGTCGGTGCATGACAATTGTGGAACAAACTGTTATTTTTTTATGCATATCAAATAGATGTATCGACATGCAAAATTAAAACTTTGTATCTTCTACCAGAGCCCTAATCACTAAAAATTTTCGACATTTTTGCTTACCACGTCCCTTCCTTTGCACCCCAAACTTAAATTTTTTACCAAAATTAAAGATTATGTAGCTCTACAATCTGACAAAATTTCAATGTGATATCTGTACTCAGTTTTGGGATAGAAAGGTTTGTACATTTTGAAAGTGCGCCATTTTTGAAATGCTCCCCATTACCGCCCACTACTATTATGTCGAACTGTTATATTTTTCTCGTATTTTGCTAGTATAGCTTAATTTATGTTCCAAGTTTCAATTACATAGCTTAAGAGATAGTCAAGATATTCATTTTTAAAAGATTTTTCTTGCACCCCCTTAAACCTCCCTCTTACAATAATTAGCCTCCCTTTATGCCAACTTAAAAAATGTATTTTTTCTGGTAAGTAATCTCGAAAATATAATCAGTTAAAAAAGATATAATCATTTAAAAATGAAAATTCTACCCCTAACGGTATCAGAGATATGAGTCCATGTGTACGGCGGATGGCGGACGGCGTGACGGTTTCCACATTTTTAGGCTAATTTCCGCATGAAACGCGGAAAAACAAAATTTCAGGAGTAGCAATTTTTTTTGTTTCGATCACAATACTTTATTATTAGAATAATAAAGTAAAATTATGACACAAACTAGGAAAAGGACGCCAATCGCACAAAATATTACAATAGGAGGCTATAACCTAGAAAACTTAGACAACTTTAGAGGCGAACCAATCGAAGGATGGAAGCGAATCCATCGAAATCAAAAGAAGAATAATGACGTGTATGAACTTGGCCCTCCCAATTTCGATTTTTTTAATTTTTCTTGTTGCAATCGTTTGGTGGTCGTTTGGTGGTGATTGGTAGTCACTTTTTTCGTTTGGTGGTAATCCGTATTCTTAGAAATCACGTTTACTTCATTTAGCGTGAACTTAGCCCCCCCAAAACACATTTTCTTAAATATCTGGAGTTACAGTTGTCTTAGCGTAAAACAAATAATGCCATTCGTTTGGTGGTTGTTTGGTGGTGTTTGTTAGTAACCTTTCAACATTTGGTAGTAATTCAGTTACCTGTAATAAATGATTTTCTTAAAAAGCGTGAATTTACCCCCCCATTATGTGTTTTTGTAAATAACTGGAGTGACGATATTCTTACAGCAAAACGGATTTCACTAGTCGTTTGGTGGTCGTTTGGTGGTGATTGGTAGTCACCTTTTAAACTTTGGTACCCATTCACATAGCAATAGTAGGCAAATTTCGATATGAGCTTTAAGCTTTCCGATTTTGTGTGAAGTTGGCCCCCCCAATGTAAAATTTCGAATTTTTATACTCTAGATGAAATCTGAGAGTATATTGTGTTTGCCTCACCGTTTGTAACGCGGCTCTGTGCCGCCAAGGGTACAGAAATATTTGTTGTTGCTCAAAAACTTCGATTCCGAGTTGCTGTCTGTCCGTCTGTCTACAGCATAACTCTCGAACGCTTTGAGTTATCGTGCTGAAATTTGTTGTGTGTCATTTTTAGCAAAAAAGAAACTGCAAGTTCGTGAACGGGCCACATCCCCCCACTCCTTCTACCCCTCCCATACAAATTTCACGAAATTCCGAAATTTTCAGAAATTGATTTTTCTTTGAAACTATTTAAGCTATCGATTTGAAATTTGAGTCAAAGTATTATGATGTAGGTGTCATTAATATGACTCAATATTGATCCGACCCCGTCGCTCCTTCTACCCCCTCCCATACAAATGCATAATTTTGAAAAATGCAGTTTTTCGATTTTCATTGAAACTAGCAAAGTTATAAAAACGAATTTTTGCCAAAATTAATTTTATTATAATTTCAATCAGAATTGAAAAAATTATCAACTTCACCTTACTCCTTCTACCCCACATACAAATTTCACGAAATTTTGAAATTTAAATTAAATTATTTTTCTTCCAAATCGTTAAAGCTTTAACTTGATATTTTGCGTAAAGTATAAAAATAGAAATATCAATAACGGGAAAAAAATGTGTTTTGATCCATACACTCCTTCTACCCCCTCCCATACAAATGTATAATTTTTGTTAAGTGCATTATATCGATTTCCATTAAAACTAGAAAAATTATAAACTTAAAATTTTGCCAGAATTTGTTTTTTAATAATTGCAATAAATGCTAAAAAAAATTATCAGCTCCTCTTCACTCCTTCTACCCCCTCCCATACAAATATCTGTATTATAAATTCAAGAAAACATTTCTCCTTAGAATATATATTAGAACTATCGAATTTGAAATTGAATCAAAGCGTGGTGATAAGGATGATGATAAGCAGTTTCAAAATCATCTTAAACGTTCCACTTCCTCTGCCACCTCCCATACAAATGCCTCAATTTCTGGAAAACTATGTCCAATTGAAAATAATGAAAGCTACAAACCTTAAATTCTGCACGAAATATTTTGCATACCACATTAGGTTTCATATCCAAAAATTACAAACCTTCCTCCTCTGCTTCTACCACCTCCCATACAAAAGTCACTATTAATTATTTAAAAGAACTGGAGGTGACATATTTTCCGGTACATTGAACTCCTTTTCATTTCATCAAGAGTATCATATGATTGGGCTTTACGCCCAATCATAATTCTTTTATGTTTATACTCTAGATGAAATCTGAGAGTATATTGTGTTTGCCTTACCGTTTGTAACGCTAAGAAATAACGCTCGCACAGAGCCGCCAAGATTACAGAAATATTTGTTGTCGCTCAAAAATCTCGATTCCGAGTGACCGTCTGTCTGTCTGTCTGTCTGTCTGTCTGTCTGTCTGTCTGTCTGTCCGTCTGTCCGTCTGTGCGTCTGTCTACAGCATAACTCTCGAAAGCGTTGAGCTATAGTGCTAAAAATTTTTGTGTGTAATTTTTAGCAAAAAAGTAACTTTAAGTTCGTGAATGGGCTACATCCCCCCACTCCTTCTACCCCCTCCCATACAAATTTCATGAAATTTCGAAATATTAAGAAATTGATTTTTCTTTGAAACTATTTAAGCTATCAACTTGAAATTTAGGTCAAAGTATTATGATATAGATGTCATTAATGTCATGAAATATTGACTTGATTCCTTTACTCCTTCTACCCCCTCCCATACAAATGGACAATTTTGAAAAATACATATTTTCGATTTACATTGAAACTAGTAAAGCTGAAAAGACGAAATTTTGCCAAAATTAATTCTACTATAATTGCAATTTATTTTAAAAATAACTATCAACCTCACCTCACTCCTTATACTCCCTCCCATACAAATTTCACGAAATTTTGAAATTTAAACTAAATTATTTTTCTTCGAAACTGTTGAAGCTATTAACTTGATATTTTGTACAAAGTATATAAATAGAAATATTAATAATCCAAAAAAAATTTGTTTTGATCCGTACACTCCTTCTACCCCCTCCCATACAAATGCATAATTTTTGTTAAATGCATTTTATTGATTTCCATTCAAACTAGAAAAAGTACAAACTTCAAATTTTGCCAGAGTTTGTTTCTTAATAATTAAAATAAGTGTTAAAAAAAATTTTCAGCTCCGCTTCACTCCTTCTACCACCTCCCATACAAATATCTCTATTATGAATTCAAGAAAAGCATTTCTCCTTCAAGTATACATATGGGAGCTATCGACTTTGAAATTGAATCAAAGCATGATGATAAGGATGATGATAAGAAGTTTCAAAATCATCTTAAACGCTTCACTTCCTCTGTCACCCCCCCCCCCCCCCCCATACAAATGCCCCAATTTCAGGAAAACTATGACTAATGTCTTTAAAAATAATGAAAACTAAAAGCTTTAAATTCAGCAAAAAACATTTTGCATACCATGTTCGGTGTCATATACGAAAAATACAACCCCCCCCCTCTACTTCTCCCACCTCCTATGCAAAAGTCTCTATACACTATTCGAAAGAATTTGAGATGACATATTTTCCGGTATATTAAAGTAATTTCATCTCATCTAGAGTATCATATGATTGGGCTTTAAGCCCAATTATAATTCTGTTATGTTTTTTTATTGCATTCGCTTGGGGGTCGTTTGGTGGTGCTTGCTAGCCCAATTTCATCGTTTGGTGGTGATCGGTATAGTTACAATATCGAATTTCCGTTAGAGCTTTATTCCGAAAAAGGCAACCCGAAATAGAACTATGAATGAAAATTTCCCCAATATTTTTGATTTTTGAATTTTTCTTATTGCATTCGCTTGACAATCGTTTGGGGTTGGCTGGTAGTCTAATTTTATCTTTTGGTGGTGATTAGTATAGACAGAGCATCGAATTCCCGCGAGAGCTTTATTTCAAAAATATCAACTCGAAATGGATTCATGAATGAAAATTTCCCCAATACTTATGATTTTTGAATTCTGATTATTGCATTCGCTTGGCAGTCACTTGGTGGTGTTTGCTCGTCTAATTTCATCGTTTGGTGGTGGTCAGTATAGTTATGGTATTGAATTTCCTTGAGAACATTTTTCCAATAAAAGTATCGAATCAAATTATTAATGAAACTTCCCCCAAATTTAAAATTTTTCAATTTTTCGTTTTGAATTCGCTAGGGGGTCGTTCGATAGTGTTTGGTAGTCTACTTTTATTGTTTGGTGGTGATCAGTACAGTAACGGTATCTAATTTCCTTGAGAACATTTTTTCAATAAAAGCATCGAATCTAATTATTAATGAAACTTCCCCCCAAATTTAAAATTTTTAATTTTTTCATTTTGATTAGCTAGGGCGTCGTTCGATAGTGTTTGGTAGTCTACTTTTATTGTTTGGTGGTGATCAGTACAGTAACGGTATCGAATTTCCTTGAGAACATTTTTTCAATATAAGCATCGAATCTAATTATTAATGAAACTTCCCCTCAAATTTAAAATTTTAAAATTTTAAAATTTTTCATTTTGAATTCGCTAGGGGGTCGTTGGATAGTAATTGGTGGTCTACTTTTATCGTTCGATCTTGATTAGTACAGTAACGGTATCGAATTTCCTTGAGAACATTTTTTCAATAAAAGCATTGAATCTAATTATTAATGAAACTTCCCCCCAAATTTAAAATTTTAAAATTTTTCATTTTGGATTCGCTAGGGGGTCGTTCGGTAGTGATTGGTAGTCTACTTTTATAGTTTGGTGGTGATCAGTACAGTAACGGTATCGAATTTCCTTGAGAACATTTTTCCAATAAAAGCATCGAATCTAATTATTAATAAAACTTCCCCCCAAATTTAAAATTTTAAAATTTTTTATTTTTTATTCGCTAGGGGGTCGTTTGGTAGTGGTCGTTGGTCTACTTTTGTCATTTGGTGGTGATAAGTATAGTTACAATATCGAATTTCCTTGGGCGCTTTTATTCAATAAAAGCGTCGAATCGATTTATCAATGAATTTACTCCCAAATTTAACATTTTTGAATTATTCTTTTCGAATTCACTTAGGGTTGTTTGTTGGTGATCGGTAGTCTAGTTTTCTCGTTTGGTGGTAATCAGTATAGATACAGTGTCGAATTTCCTTGAGCGATTTTATTTAATAAAAGCACCTATGCAGTTTGGCATTGAAACCAAATTCAGTAATTGTTTGGTTATAACCTTTCTTCCTTTCTTTAATTATTAATGAATGTATGGGATAACGCTTTAAAGTACGTTTAAACCATCAAAATCCATGTCCGTATTTACTGACGTCTATTAGTTGTCTAGGTTCTTAAAGAGATGAGACGGGTTGTATATATATTATATTTTTAGTAAAATTAGTCATATTTGTTATTTGGGCGGAATAAAATGCGATATGTACAAAGTAATTTTATTAACTTTGCTTTACTTTTTATTAATTTTTATATATATGGCAGCATGTGGCTCAATTTTAGTGTCACTTGAGCATTTTTTGACAGAGTTGCACATGCTGTCAAAGCACTCCCAGCGTCTGTTTATTCTTATACAATATGCAAAGTAGTGATTTCCTCCGACAAATTTGATGATTCCAGCTAGACTGAAATAAAAACATAACAGAATTATGATTGGGCTTAAAGCCCAATCATATGATACTCTAGATGAGATGGAAATGACTTTAATATACCGGAAAATATGTCATCTCAAATTCTTTCGAATAGCGAATTGTGACTTTTGTATGGGAGGTGGTAAAAGCAGAGGGGGAGGTTTATATTTTTCGTATATGACACCGGACATGGCATGCAAAATGTTTTTTGCTGAATTTAAAGTTTTTAGTTTTCATTATATTTAAAGATATTGGTCATAGTTTTCCTGAAATTGAGGTATTTGTATGGGAGGTGGCAGAGGAAGTGGAGCGTTTAAGATGATTTTGAAACTGCTTATCATCATCCTTATCACTATGCTTTGATTCAATTTCAAAGTCGATAGCTCTCATATACTTGAAGGAGAAATGCTTTTCTTGAATTTATAAAAGAGATATTTGTGTGGGAGGTGGTAGAAGGAGTGAAGCGGAGCTGATAATTTTTTTTAACACTTATTTCAATTATTAAAAAACGAATTCTGGCAAAATTTGAGGTTTGTACTTTTTCCAGTTTGAATGGAAATCGATGAAATGCATTTAACAAAAATTCTGCATTCGTATGGGAGGGGGTAGAAGGAGTGTACAGATCAAAACAAATTTTTTTCACATTATTAATATTTCTATTTGTATACTTTATACAAAATATCAAGTTAGCTTGAACAGTTTCGAAGAAAAATAATTTAATTTAAATTTCAAAATTTCGTGAAATTTGTATGGGAGGGGGTAGAAGGAGTAAGGTGAAGTTAATAATTATTTTTAAAATAAATTGCTATTAAAGTAGAATTAATTCTGGCAAAATTTTGTTTTTTTAGCTTTACTAGTTTCAATGAAAATCGAAAATATGTATTTTTCAAAATTGACCATTTGTATGGGAGGGGGTAGAAGGAGTAAGGGGATTGTGTCAATATTCCGTGATATTAATGACATCTATATCATAATACTTTGACCTAAATTTCAAGTCGATAGCTTAAATAGTTTCAAAGAAAATCAATTTCTTAATTTTTCGAAATTTCGTGAAATTTGTATGGGAGGGGGTAGAAGGAGTGGGGGGATGTGGCCCATTCACGAACTTAAAGTTACTTTTTTGCTAAAAATGACACACAAAAATTTTTAGCATTACAGCTCAAAGCTTTCGAGAGTTATGCTGTAGACAGACGCACAGACAGACAGACAGACAGACAGACAGACAGACAGACACTCGGAATCGAGGTTTTTGAGCGACAACAAATATTTCTGTACCCTTGGCGGCTCTGTGCGAGCGTTATTTCTTAGCGTTACAAACGGTAAGGCAAACACAATATACTCTCAGATTTCATCTAGAGTATAAAAATTTAATGATTGTTAGCATGACTGTATGATCATATTAAGACTTCTGAAAACTTCTTGATTTATCAAACTAACCCAAACTCCTCCTCCGAAAAGTCGATCAGCATTGGGAAATCCCTTAGTTTGCATTTCAAACCACTTGTATCTCCTATGTTTCGTCGAATGTCCAGTTCAATGAAAATATGTTGGTTAGATAGTAGTGAAATTTTACAAGTTTTGTTGCAGTTATTCATGCTACATATTTCATTAGAGCTACGGGAATGAGCCGCATAGATAGCTTGTTCAAGTGCGCCAAATCCAAATTCGGATATAATATTATGCGAAACACCCAAAGAATGGATACCTCGTATAGTTGTTTTTTTTGGAACAAGTGTTATTTTGACATGTAGAGAGCCATCGTGCACTGGGCTCGTTAGTCATTAAATTTGTCCACATTGTTGCCACATTATCTCTTGTGTCAATGGTTTCAGACAGTATAATGTTCCCAACTTGATGGTTTATCGTTGAGGCATATAGCTTTTTTAATAATGACGTCCTCCCTTGCAATACACTATTATCAGTTCCGTTTATGATAAGGCGTGAAACGAATTGTAATGTTTCGTTTGATGATTCGTTCACGAAATTTTCATAACAGTCATGATCAATGGCACTAGTGGTAAGTATTGCAATAATGGCATCAAACGGACAAGTATTTTGCAAGTAAATTGTTATTCCATTTATTGTCTCCGGACTTGATAAATTTCCGTTTTTCAAGAGAAAGGATTTCGGTGAATTATTTTTTTTCGAGAAATTAATTCGAGGATAAGGTGCAAAGAACTTACTTTTTCTTTTTGGTGATTTCTCCAGCACTGTTTCCTAATAAGGTGCCATTATCTGTTTTTTTTTACTCGAGACTTGTACTATGGTCAGTTTCATTAAAAACTTGCTTAGGAGCCTTATTTCTCCAATTTTCTGTGGCCATGAAGTCCTTGTGTTCAATTTCATTTTTATTTACTGCTAAGTCATCTAAAACTAATTTCTGTTTTTGAAGGGATCCTCCCGTTAAATCCTGTAGGTGTACTTTAATAAATTTATCGATTCTTATTGGTCTATTGAAATTTTTTAAGGTATTCTTTAAGATGTTTCGGTTCTTCAAAAACATGTCTAGTTGACTTTTACAAGATATAGCTGCAAGTGGATCGGTAGCATATCCATCATATTTATGAATTGCCACTGTGCATATTAGCAGAAATATGTTTTCGAATTCTTCAATTGTCGTACAATTAATTAATAGACTTACACATCTTACAAAAAAATCACGTATCTCGGGATGATTTATGCTTTTGAAACATTTCCAGTTGCATACAGCATGAATGAAATGAGCTACATCTACTCTGACGAAAGTTGAAGGTTCTTGTACCATTGCTGTATTAAATGTTTCAAATATTCTGAATCAGTAAAGGATTCAATGCTACTACTACTCGTATGTATCAATACTAACAAATAAAATTAATTTTCTTTTTACCGAATTTATACGATGGATGCACGCACAATCTCAAATTTATCTGTTTTTAATTTTGAGTGCTTCTGAAAACATTAAATTTTTTAGTAAGTAACTGTATTCAGTGCAACGAAAAGAGGAAGCAATAAAGATCAAGGGAAAGCAGGGATTCCAAAACATTTTTCGATCCAGAATCCTCAGAACTTTTTTTGGAAGATGCAGAATAATTTATATATTTTTAACGGCAGACTACTTCTGGTCAAAATTTATGGGGATTTTATAATAAATAAAACTATATTGAAATTGTACTTCAATTTTTATTTGATAAAGCACAAAAATATAAATATTACACAGTGGAAATAATAATAAACATAATAGGACTAGGATTGGGCGTAAAGCCGTATCGTGCGATACTCCAGGTGAAAGAAACATTTTTTAATTTTAAGAAATTTTCTAGGTGAAGTGGTGGAAGGGGTGACAACATTGAACTAATTTTTTACGTAACGCAAGAGTTGCAATCAAAATATTGTATATAAAACTAGCAGACCCCGCGACTTCGTCCGCGCTAAAATCGCATTAATAAGCTATTTTTGAGAATGCTGCTAGTAATACAATATCTGGGGAAATATAATCTGCTCACTTTAAACCTCTTTCTAAATCAATTGCAAGTATTTTTCAAATGAAAATAAGTCGATTTGATATATTATTTTTGAATGTTTAGGATTTACTTCAATTCAAAGAGATTTACTGCTGTTGACATAATTACACTGACATCGATTTGAACAGATCTCAGTTTGTTTCCTGTCATTGGAACAACAAAAATCACTTTTATTTTAAATAGATGTTGACATTAACAAACACGATTGTTATGACTTCAAACAGAATGTTTTCAAATAATTTTTTAATCTAGATGAAATCTGAGAGTAAATTGTGTTTGCCTTGCCGTTTGTTACGCTAAGAAATAATGCTCACACAGAGTCGTTAAGGGTACAGAATTATTTGTTTCCGATCAAAAACCTCGAATCCGAGTGACCGTCTCTCTGTCCGTTCACGAACTTCGCATCACTTTTGAACAAAATCAGTGAGCACAAAATTTGGACTTTATAGTTCAACGCGCTGTGGAACTATAGAGCGCACGGACGGACAAACGAACAGACGGTTTCGAGATTTTCGAGCAAAAATATTGACTTCTGTGTCATTCAGTTTTTTCTTCGAACGTTATTTCTTAGCGTTACAAACTTGAAAGAAAACATATAATACAGTCAGATTCATTCCATCCCGCTCCCCAATAAAATTCAAAAAAATCTAATTTTAGCGAATTTTCTTGAGAAATATTTAAACTATGGATCTGTAAATCATCATATTACAAATATATCATTCGCATAACAATGCTGGTCTATAAACGAAAATTTTATCGATATCCCATCACTTCTTATGCTCCCCTTATAAAATTATTTTACTACTTTTCTAAATAACTATGAACTATGAACTGTTATAGTGTACATATTCTTTAATGTATTTTAAAGAAATATAGAATTGGAAATAGTTCGCAGGATTACTTACGAATCTCTACACATAAAAAAGAAATGCCGGACGAACGCAAACCAAAACACACGGCCACATGGTCATACATATACATATGCATCCATATGCTATCTTTATACATAAAAAAAAGATGCTTAAGAAAAATCCCGTCGGGAATCGAACCCATGACCTATTGACTGAAAAGCAAGCACGCTGCCCACTACGCCACGGAAGCCTCATACATATACATATACAAATTTTTGTATATATGTATGCATATGTATGACTATGCGGCCGTGTGCTCCGATTTGCGTTGTTCCGGAATTCTTTTTTTTTTGTGTTGTGTTGAGATAGCAGAGACTATTCCGAAGAAAAAAATTCATGCAAATCGGGTGAATAGTTGCGAACAACAAACGAATAAATTTCTCCATACAAAATGTACTGAAAACGAAATTTTCCAAATTTTCCAATTTTCGGGGAAAATTTGCAATTTTTGGCTCCGTTAGGATCTAATTTGGGCTTTAACGATCACAACAAAAAAAATTTGCGCCAAATCGGACGAACGGTTGCTGAGTTACACGTATACACACGTAGAGCACTTATTTTTATACATATATACATATAAGAAGATAAGAAATAGTTCGCATGATTACTTACGAATCTCTACACATAAAAAAGAAATGCCGGAGGAACGCAAACCAAAACACACGGCCACATGGTCATACATATACATATGCATCCATATGCTATCTTTATACATAAGAAAAAATAAATATTCGTGCTTAAAAAAATCCCATCCGGAGTGGGAATCGAACCCACGACCTATTGACTGAAAAGCAAGGACGCTGCCCACTACGCCACGGAAGCCTCAAATATCGGGTGAATAGTTGTGAACAACAAACGAAAAAATTTCTTCATACAAAATGTACTGAAAACGAAATTTTCCAAATTTTCCAATTTTCGTAGAAAATTTGCAATTTTTGGCTCCGTTAGTATCTAAGTTGGGCTTTAAAGAAAACAAAAAAAATTTGAGCCAAATCGGACGAACGGTTGCTGAGTTACACGTGTACACACGTAGACCACTTATTTTTATATATAAGATTTAGGGTTCAACAATTTAATAGGTACTGAGAAAATTACTGTATTGGATTTAGTGAAATTGTGCAGTTTGACTGGGCGGTGGTAGACGGCGGAGAGGCGAGTTCTTCATGACTTTTTCAGAAAAACCTATAAACATAATGTTTTTTACATGTTTTAAATTGCAGATCAGTAGATTTACACTTTTCAGTACAATGAACTTTTTGTAAAGTTTTGAAATTATGTCATATTGTATGGGAGGGGGTAGAAAGAGTGAAAATAATCGTCTTATTTTTTTGGTCTTACTAATAATTCTAAATAAATATTTATTGCATAATTTCAGCTTGCTAATTTTTATATGCATTGAGTAAATTGGTTTAGAGCATTTCATGAAAAAGTTCACTTTGTATGGAAGGTGGTGGAAGGAGGGAGACGACACAAACGATTTTTATACAGTAGTTTAAAATCGTCGTAAAAGTAATATATTCCGAATTTCAGAGCAATAGCTTTTATATTTTTCGAGCCCATCCCGCTTATTACCAAATTGCGAAATTGAGTCATTTTGTATGGGAGCAGGTAGAGGAGCAGCCATTCGTCCCGTCCACGAACTTCACCTTATTTTATTATCAAAAACGACGTGTACAAAATTTGAACTTTCTAGCTTAACGCTTCCTCAAGCTAGACAGGACAAGAACGGACGGACGGACAGATGGACGGCCATTCGGATGGACATCCGATTTTGAGTGATCATAATATGAATTTCTGCATCAGTCATTTTTTTCAACAAGCTTTATTTCTTAGCATTACAAATTTTGTGGCAAACTTATTATATTCGGAGAAATTAAAATTAAGCTCTTAAGGAGATTCGATGCTGTAACTATACTAATCACCACCAATTGATGAAATCAGATTATCTACCACTACCAAACGACCTCCCAGCGAATCCAAAATGAAAAATTTAAAAATTTTAAATTTGGAGGGAAGTTTCATTAATAATTATATTCGATGCTTTTATTGAAAAAGTTTTCTCAAGGAAATTCGATACCGTTACTGTACTGATCACCACCAAACGATAAAAGTAGACTACCAATCACTATCGAACGACCCCCTAGTGAATCCAAAATGAAAAATTGAAAAATTTGAAATTTGGGGGAAGTTTCATTAATAATTTGATTCGATACTTTTATTGGAAAAATGTTCTCAAGGAAATTCAATACCATAACTATACTGACCACCACCAAACGATGAAATTAGACGAGCAAACACCACCAAGTGATTGCCAAGCGAATGCAATAATCAGAATTCAAAAATCATAAATATTGGGGAAATTTTCATTCATGAGTCCATTTCGAGTTGCTATTTTTGAAATAAAGCTCTTGCGGGAATTCGATGCTGTGTCTATACTAATCACCACCAGAAGATAAAATTAGACTACCAGACAGCCCCAAACGATTCTCAAGCGAATGCAACAAGAAAAATTCAAAAATCAAAAATATTGGGGAAATTTTCATTCATAATTCTATTTCGGGTTGCCTTTTTCGGAATAAAGCTCTAACGGAAATTCGATATTGTAACTATACCGATCACCACCAAACGATGAAATTGGGCTAGCAAGCACCACCAAACGACCCCCAAGCGAATGCAATAAAAAAAAATTCGAAATTTAACATTGGGGGGGGCCAACTTCACACAAAATCGGAAAGCTTAAAGCTCATATCGAAATTTGCCTACTATTGCTATGTGAATGGGTACTAAAGTTTAAAAGGTGACTAACAATCACCACCAAACGACCACCAAACGACTAGTGAAATCCGTTTTGCTGTAAGAATATCGTAACTCCAGTTATTTACAAAAACACATAATGGGGGGCTAACTTCACGCTTTTTAAGAAAATCATTTATTACAGGTAACTGAATTACTACCAAATGTTGAAAGGTTACTAACAAACACCACCAAACGACCACCAAACGAATGGCATTATTTGTTTTACGCTAAGACAACTGTAACTCCAGATATTTAAGAAAATGTGTTTTGGATGGGCTAAGTTCACGCTAAATAAAGTAAACGTGATTTCTAAGAATACGGATTACCACCAAACGAAAAAAAGTGACTACCAATCACCACCAAACGACCACCAAACGATTGCAACAAGAAAAATTAAAAAAATCGAAATTGGGGGGGCCAAGTTCACACACGTGAATAATGATGGCAAACAAGACGTTTTATTCGATACTTCCAACAGTTAAAAACAAGAACGTACATAGGAAAACAAAACTTAAGCTATACAGGGTGTTTGGTACTCCGTACATAACCTTGTAAGGGGTTATTCCTGGATATATTTTGAGCAAAAAATTGTTCTACGGAGATGGCCAATTTTCAATATCCACGGAGATACAGGGTGATCAAGAAAAGTCCTTCGGACCTGTACCCTCACTCACTCAAAACGCTATATCTTGAAAACCAATAATCGCATTTCAAAGTGTTATAGCTTGTTTTTTAGGGAATCAAATTATCTTTCATTTAGTGTAATAGTCCGTATTGTACCTGTACCCAATCCTGAGGTATTTCCTTCAGACCACAAATTTTTGATACTTTGACCCTCAAAATTCTGTGATCAATGTAGTTTTTCTCAAGAAAACGCATTATAAAAATGTCATTTTAATGTTGTTTTTTTATGTGCCATATTATTGCCTACAAAAGATGCACACATACTTATGACTTAGGTTTTCCCGTTTTCCAGGTAATAAGCGAAAATACATATGGCTTAAAAATAAAATATGCCATAAACCAACCCTCGTTCTAAAAAAACTACCTGAAATGTTGTTAAACTGAAATATTCTTTGTGTCCTATAATTACTATTTAAATTATCAATGAATGTCCTTTAGGTAGTATTAAAATTATCGAGAAAATGAATTAAATTAAAATGAGTTTCAACACAACTAGGTGCAGCACTTTGCCCTTTTTAATGGGTTACCTAACAAAATGAAAAGCCTATAAAAGCAAACCATACTTCATATTTTTATCAGTTTTAGTTAAATTTGTAAAAGAACAAGGTGTCACTAAAATTTAGAAAAGAATTTCGAAATGCCTGAGTTCACGAACGAAGAATATGCAGACATAATTTTCCGCTACGGAGAGTGTCAGGGAAATGAGCAAGCGGCGCGATCTTTGTATCATCACAGATTTCCCAATCGTCGAATACCTTACGCGAGAGTATTCCAAGACGTTTACAGAAGGATTAGGGAAACAGGCAGTGTTAGGACAAGCAGAGTGAATGCAAATCCTGCGCCGGTAATCGCTGTTTCAATTGATCAACGAATCCTAGCTGCAGTTCAAAATGATCCATCAACTAGTATACGACGCTTGGCATTGCGGTTTAACGTCTCTACGTGGAAAGTTTGGAGTGTCCTGAAAGCAGAACGTTTGCATCCCTACCACCACACACCAGTGCAGGAGCTGTTACCCATTGATTTACCCAAAAGGATGGAGTTTTGCAATTGGCTCCTTGAACGACAAATAAGTGACGAGAATTTTATCAGCAACATTCTTTGGACGGATGAGTCCCAATTCACCAGGGACGGTATCACAAACTTCCACAACTTACACACATGGGCTGAGAGCAATCCACATACAAGAAGAGAGGCATCATTTCAGCACAGATTCAGTGTCAATTTATGGGCAGGTGTGATTGGCAACAATTTTATTGGTCCTATTAGGCTTCCGCCTACCCTAAATAGTTCCAATTACTTGCATTTTTTGACAAATGATCTACAGGAGTTATTGGATGATATGCCACTGCAACGATTGGCTTCCATGTTTTACCAACACGATGGTGCTCCAGCTCATTACGGCCGACAAATCAGAGATTGGTTAAATTCCAATTATAGCAATCGCTGGATCGGTAGAAATGGACCGATACACTGGCCTGCAAGATCCCCTGATTTAACTATTATGGATTTCTTTGTATGGGGATGGATGAAGGACCTTGTCTACGCAACGGAAGTAGTAACGTTGCAGGATCTAAACACCAGAATCGATGCGCCAGCAACAGAAGTAAGGCAGCAGTTGAGGAGTATGAACACAAAGAGAACACTGGCAAAACGAGCTTTAGCGTGCAGTCAAAATGAAGGTAGCCATTTTGAACATTTATTGTAATTAAGGAAATTTGAAATAAACCATAAAAACCATTCTTATGTTCTTTTAGTTCAAGCGGAGAGTGTTGATCAACCTATTCTTGCTTTTTTGACAAAAGTGCTACATTATTGGAATGATAATTTCTTCTAAACTATAAAAATTATGCAATGCAAGTGTATGCGTCTTTTGTAGGCAATAATATGGCACAAAAGAAAACAACAATAAAATGACATTTTTATAATGGGTTTTTTAGAGAAAAACTACATTGATCTTAGAATTTTGACGGTCAAACTGTCAAAAATTTGTGTTCTGAAGCAAATATCTCAGAATTGGATACAGTTACAATGCGGACTATTACAGCAAATGAAAGGTAATTTGATTCCCTAAAAAACAAGCTATAACACTTTGAATTGTGATTATTAGTTTTCAAGATATAGCGTTTTGAGTGAGTGAGGGTACAGGTCCGAAGGACTTTTCTTGATCACCCTGTATCTCCGTGGATATTGAAAATTGACCATCTCCGTAGAACAATTTTTTGCTCAAAATATATCCAGGAATAACCCCTTACAAGGTTATGTACGGAGTACCAAACACCCTGTATAAAACGATCATAATACCTGTGCTATGTTATGGCAGTGGCACGTGGACATTAACTCAGGCGTCCGAAAAACTCTAAATTTTGAGAAACTATTTTTTTTTTCCGAAACCATTTAACGGTCTTCAATACCGGCGGCTATCATCTTGATTTTTTTTTGAATTTGTATGAGGAAACGGCTTATTAAGTTACGCGGTTTTTTTGATAATCTTCACTATAGATCTTGGTGGCAATAGCTTTTTTTTATTCACACAAAAGGTGCAACCCCTTGAGTTTTATTATTTACTGTTTTTGTTTGTTGTCAAATCGAGCCAGAAAAAACTCGAATCCAAACTACTAATTTTCGTTCACTTTTATTCACTTCAGTTCACAGTTATAGCACAGGAACATTCGCAAACACTCAAAAATATATCACTGTTCACTCCCGATTAAAACATACAATATTAACTTTAAAATTTGATTATAAAATGATGAACATCCAATAATTCCAGATTTCCGGATTTCTTACGTCAAATAGTTTATTCCTCTCACCACAAGACGTCGGTCTCGTCACATAGTTGCTGCACATATTGATATTCTAAACCAAATTTAAAATATGAATATTGGAACACAGAGAAATCATTCTCGAATAAAGTTTATAGTGACGATCCATTCAACCCTTGGTGGCTTAGTTGTTTCGCACTCGGCTTAGTATTTTCGCATATTTTTGCACGCTGCGAGCTCGAAACTCCACGGCGTACACCTTTTTTTTTATCAATCGATTTTTTTCAAAGGTTTTTAAATATGATAAAACATGAAACCATGGGAAATTTAGGTTTGGATTTTTTTTTTTGATAGATTAAGATTATCATCTTATGAAGTATAGTAAAAAGCACTTTACAAATTTCCCCATGTGATTGAAACGACGAATGCATCTTTTAAAATTGACAGTTTCATGTAAAATGCAATAATAAACTAAAAGAATTATTTAGTTATTTAAAAATGAAAAAAAAAATAAAAAAAAAAACAAAGATAAATAAAATAAAAAACTGTGTTTTGTCTGGATTCGAACTAAGTGCACCAAAGAAAAAAGCAAAAGGTTAGGTAGCGCCCGCTAGACCTATGTGCCACGCAACCGTTATTTGAAACACTTCTACAGTTCTACAGTTATTGTAGTTGATATATTAGGAGTACAAATAAGTTTCCGCAGTTTTCAATCAAAAGTTAGGAATGTATTGTGAAAGAACGGTACATTGTCATTTATTTAAAGTATTGTCCATCACTAGCCACTACTTTTTTCCATCTTTCTGGCAATATTCGGATACCACATCGGAAGAACTCTTCATCTTTTGTGGCTATTCACGAATCGACCCAATTTTAAGTATCTTCATATGATGTAAAGCGCTGCTTAGACAGGTCACGTGCCATCGACCGGAATAAGTGATAATCGGAATGTCTGGTTAATACGGCGGGTGGGGTAAGACTTCCCAATTAAGTGTTTCCAAATTGGTTTTGACCGGCGCCGCAACATACGGATGAGCATTATCATGTAGGAGAATAATTTTGTCGTGTCTGGAGTAGTAATGGGCGAGTTTTTCCTTGAGTGCTCAGCTCAATTCTATTAATTGTGTTCGGTAGAGAGCCCCAGTAATGGTTTCGTCCGGTTTGAGCAACTCATAATACACAACACTAAGCTGATCCCACCAAATACACAGCATGAGTTCTTTTTCCATGATTATTCGGTTTGGCTGTCGATGTTGAAGCATGACCAGGTATCTCCATGATTTTCTCTTCCTTGGGTTATCGTAGTGGATCCATTTTTCATCACCAGTGACAAAAACTTTTTCTTTTATGCCTGGCAAGCAGCATTTCACACGTGCGAAATCGGCGTTCAACGTCTCTCGGCTTCAGTTCATATTGAATCCAATTTCCTTGTTTTTGAATCATTTGCAACGATTTGAAACGATGTGAGTATGAATGCTACTGATCCGCAATTTAAAACATGTCAATTAAATGATATTTACAGTTATTTCTGAAAATGTCATTAATAAATTCACACTCCTTATACCACCAAATCACTTTTATTTCAAATAGATGTTGACATTAACAACAACGTTTGTTATGACTTGAAACAGAATGTTTTCAAATAATTTTTATAATCTAGATGAAATCTGAGAGTATATCGTGTTTGCCTTAATGCCGTTTGCCGTTTGTTACGCTAAGAAATAATGCTCACACAGAGTCGCCAAGGGTTTACAGAATTATTTGTTTCCAATCAAAAACCTCGACTCCGAGTGACCGTCTCTCTGTCCGTTCACGAACTTGGCATCACTTTTGAACAAAATCAGTGAGCACAAAATTTGAACTTTCTAGTTCAACGCGCTGTGGAACTATAGAGCGCACGGACGAACAGACGGTTTCGAGATTTTCGAGCAAAAATATTGACTTCTGTGTCATTCAGTTTTTTCTTCGAACGTTATTTCTTAGCGTTACAAACTTGAAAGAAAACATATAATACAGTCAGATTCATTCCATCCCGCTCCCCAATAAAACCCAAAAAAAAACATAACAGGGCTACAATTGCGCATAAACCGCAATCTTACGATACTCTAGATGAAATAGAATTTTTTGTGATCCCAAGAAATTTTGTATAGGGAGTGTTAGAAGGGGTGATAGCATTGAACTAATTTTTTCTCCATCATGCTAAAGTAGCTATAAAAATGTTTTATATAAAATGTTAATTCCAAAAATTGAATAGGAGCTGAGAAAATTAGTAAGTTAGATTTAGTGAATATGTTGAATTTTAGACTAGTAACATTCATACTTTTCAAGAAAATAGATTTTTTGTGAAACTGTGTCATATTTTATGGGAGGGGGTAGAAGCAGTAAAGCTAATCAAATGTTTTTTTCTGATCTTAGTGATAATGCTAAATAAGTATTTATCACAAAATGTGAGCTCAATAAATGTTATATGTTCTGAGAAATCATGAAAAAGTGTAGTTTGTATGGGAGGGGGTGGAAGGAGAGGGAGGACGCAAATAATTTTTATACTGTATATTGAAATGATTATGAAAGTAATATATCCCGAAATTCAGACTAATAGCTTTTATACTTTTCGAGCAAATCCATTTATAGTCGAATTGCGAAATTGTGCCATTTTGTATGGGAGGGGGTAGAAGGGGTGAAGCTAATCGTCTAATTTTTTTTAGCCTTACTAAAAATTTTAAATAAATATTTAGTGCACAATTTTAGCTCGCTAAATTTTATACGCACTGAGTAAATTAGACTAATTAATGACAAGTACAGTTTGTATGGGAGGTGGTAGAAGGAGGGGGAGGACACGCATAATTTTTATACCGTAGATTGATATTGTCATAAAAGTGATATATTCCAAATTTCAGGCCGATAGGTTTTATACTTTTCGAGCAAATCCGTTTATTGTCAAATTGCGCATTTGTGTCATTTAGCGAATTTTGTTCAGAAATACTTAAACTATGGATCTGTAAATCATCATATTACAAATATATCATTTGCATAACAATGCTAGTCTATAAACGAAAATTTTATCCATATCCCATCACTTCTTATGCTCCCCCCTTCGAATACCACAATTTTATAAAATTATTTTACTACTTTTCTTAATAACTATGAACCATGCTGTGATAGTGTACATATTCTTTAATGTATTTTAAAAAAATATAGAATTGGAAATAGTTTCATACATATACATATTTTTGAATATATGTATATGTATGACCATGTGGCCGTGTGTTTTGATTTGCGTTCGACCGGAATTTTTTTTCTTATGTGTAGAGATAGCAGAGACTATTCCGAACAAAAAAAAATTCATCCAAATCGGGTGAATAGTTGCGAACAACAAACGAAAAAATTTTTCCATACAAAATGTACTGAAATTTAAATTTTCCAAATTTTCCAACTTTCGGGGAAAATTTGCAATTTTCGGCTCCGTTAGGATCTAAGTTGGGCTTTAACGAACACAACAAAAAAAATTTGAGCCAAATCGGACGAACGGTTGCTGAGTTACACGTGTACACACGTAGACCACTTATTTTTATATATAAGAACTAAAGATCGCCCGCGACTTTGTCCGCGTAAGAATCGCAATAATACATTTTTTGAGAATGTAGTTAGTAGTACATTATATCGGATAAATAATCTGCTTAGTTTGATGGCTCTTTGAACACAATGTTTCGTATTTTGTTGGAATCAGAACCATAAATTATTAAGAATGAGACCATGATACTTGAATTTGTATGGGACAGGCTCATGATCAAATCAAACCCGTGATTCGAAATCATATGTATACGTGTTGAAGAGCGTTAAGGACATGTGAATAATTGTAGCTTGTGTTAATTAAAAACATAACAGGGCTACGATTGCGCGTAAAGCGCAATCTTACGATACTCTAGATGAAATGGAATTTTTTGTGATCCCAAGAAATTTTGTATGGGGAGCGTTAGAAGGGGTGATAGCATTGAACTAATTTTTTCCCCATCATGCTAAAGTAGCTATAAAAATGTTTTATACAAAATGCTTACTCCGAAAATTGAATAGCAGCTGAGAAAATTAGTAAGTTAGATTTAGTGAATATGTGCAGTTTGTATGGGAGGTGGTAGAAAGAGTGGGGGGATTTTAGTGATTTTTTCAGAAATAACTAAGAATATCATAAAATTGACATCTCTTAAATTTTAGACCAGTAACATTCATACTTTTCAAGAAAATAAATTTTTTGTGAAGTTGTGAAACTGTGTCATATTGTATGGGAGGGGGTAGAATCAGTAAAGCTAATCAAATATTTTTTCCTAATCTTAGTGATAATGCTAAATAAGTATTTACTACAAAATGTGAGCTCGATAAATGTTAAATGTTCTGAGAAAATTGGCTTAGAGCATTTCACGAAAAAGCGTAGTTTGTATGGGAGGGGTTGGAAGGAGAGGGAGGACGCAAATAATTTTTATACCGTATATTTAAATCAATATGAAAGTAATATATCCCGAAATTCAGACTAATAGCTTTTATACTTTTCGGGCAAATCCATTTATTGTGGAATTGCGAAATTGTGTCATTTTGTATGGGAGGGGGTAGAAGGGGTGAAGCTAATCGTCTAATTTTTTTTGGCGTTACCAACAATCTTAAATAAATATTTAGTGCATAATTTCAGCTCGCTAAATTTGATACGCACTGAGTAAATTGGCTTAGAGTAATTCATGACAAGTACAGTTTGTATGGGAGGTGGTAGAAGGAGGGGGAGGTCGCGCATAATTTGTATACGGTAGATTGATATTATCATAAAAGTAATATATTCCAAATTTCAGGCCAATAGCTTTTATACTTTTTGAGCAAATCCGTTTATTGTCAAATTGCGCATTTGTGTCATTTTGTATGGGAGGGGGTAGAAGGGGTGGAGCGATTTGGCCCGTTCACGAACTTAACCTTACTTTTTTGTCAAAAACGATGTGTACGAAATTTGAGCTTTCTAGCTCAACGCGTTCTCAAACTAGAGAGCGAACGGACGGACGGACGGACAGACGGACAGACGGACAGACGGACAGACGGACATCCGGTTTTAAGATTTCTGAGTGATAATATTACCTTCTGTATCATTCATTTTTTTCTCCGAGCCTTATTTCTTGGCGTTACAAACTTTAGAGCAAACTTATAATACTCTCAGATTTCATCTAGAGTATAAAAAGCCCAAATAAAATGACATTAAGCTTAAATACATAACAGGACTTCGATTGTGCGTAAAGCCCAATTATATGATACTACCGATGAAATTGAAATTTTTGTAATCTTGAAAAATGTTGTGTGGGGAGTGATAGAAGAGATGACAGAACTAAATTAATTTATTTCACATCATGCTAGAGTAGCTATAAAAATATTTTGCACCAAAGTTAAGCTTGAAAAATTGAATAGGTAACTTGAGAAACCTAGTGCATTGGATTTAGTGAAATTGTGCAATTTGTATGGGAGGCGGAAGAAGGAGTGGGGGGTTTCTGGTAGTTTTTCTAGAAACAACTATAATTAACATGCAATTGATATCTTACAAATTTCAGATCAGTTAGATTCACACTTTTCAAGAAAATCGAGTTTTCGCAAAATCGTGGAATTGTGTCCACTCCTTCTACCCCCTCCCTGGTAGAAGGAGTGGCGTTAATCGGTTAATTTTTCCCGATAATAGTAATAATGCTAATTAGGGATTTCATACAAAATTTTAGCTCGATCAAAGTTATACGTACTGAGAAAATCGATTTAGAGTATTTCATGAAAAAGTGCAGTTTGTGTGGGAGGTGGTAGAAGGAGTGGGGGGTTTTTGCTAATTTTTCTAGAAACTACTATAATCATCATTGAATTGATATGTTTTAAATTTTAGATCAGTTAGATTTACACTGTTCAAGAAAATAGAGTTTTTGCAAAGTCTAATTCTAATTAAAGATTTAGTACAAAATTTTAGCTCGATATAAGTTATACGTACTGAGGAAATTGGTTTAGAATATTTAATGAAAAAGTGAAGTTTGTATAGGAGGTGGTGGAAGGAGTGAAAAGGTTTTAGTTATTCTTTGAGGAGCAACTACAATTATCATTCAATTGATATATTTTAAATTTCAGAACAGTAACAGTCACACTTTCCAAGAAATTCGAATTTTCGCAAACTCGTGGATTTGTGTCAGATTGTATGGGAGGGGGTAGAAGGAGTAAAGCTAATTGGTTAGTTTTTTCTTGATATTAATAACAATGCTAATTAAGGATTTAACACAAAATCTTAGCTCGAGGAAAGTTATACGTCCTGAGAAAACTGGAGTATAGTATTTCATGAAAAAGTTTGGTTTGTATGGGAGGTGGTGGAAGGAGTAGAGGGATTCAAACTATTTATATACTTGAAGATTGCATTTGTCATAGAAATAATACATTTTAAATTTCAAATTAATAACTTTTATAGTTTCCATGAAAATTTGATTATTAAAAGTAATCGAAAATGAGTCACTTTGTATGGGAGGGGGCAGAAGGCGTGGGGGAGTAAAATAAAACCTAAGGCAGATTACTCCCCGAGGTAGACCTAATAAACTCTAAAAGTTTCATTGCAATCGGTGCAGCCTTTTTTGCGTGAAAGCCGGAAAGACAGACAGACAGACAGAGAAATTTTTTAAAAACTTTTGATTCTGCTTAGTTATTGCTAAAATGAAGCAAGAAACTTATTTATAGCCGTTTATAAGTAAATAACAGACAGACACTACAATTTTATTTATATAGATTAATTAATTGCAGTTTTTTGTGGATAGCAGCGCAGCTTTGCCTGATTGGTGCGCCGTATAATAACATAGGCCTCATGACTGACTTAAATAACAGCAGTTTATTTTCCACGGAAAGCTTTGATTTCCTAGATATTAAAGGATATAAGATTCGGATTGCGTTCGTCAGTTTGAATGTCGCATGGGAAGTAACATATTGTTATAGATCTGGCAACCACGCAATATTGATCTTTCCCGAATATGCCAGAACAGTCCCCCAATATGTAAAAAGCCATAATCAGAGATCTAGAACCTTCCAGTATACACCCGACGGAACAGTATACTCCAAAATGTAGGCAATTAAAGATCTAGAACTTTCCCGAATAGTCTAGACACACACCCAACGACACCCGAAGGAAGCTTCGAGAATTGGGGAAAAATGGTATAAAAGCACGAAGCTGTCAGACGGGAGGCAGTCATTCAGCGACATCTGTGGAAGAACGCAAACCGGTGCAAGAACGCGATAGAACAATATCGGTGGTGCCATATAGTGCGAATTAAGTTAAAGTGCGAATTAAGTCAAAGTGCGAATAAATAAATTATCACTTATTTTTAAACGAATTGTGTTTTACTTGAAATCCCGGCGAAACCCTAGCTCGCAACAATTGGTGTCAGAAGTTGGATTTCAAGGATAAAAAAAAATAAAAAGTGAAACTAAAATTCTCGAACGGACAGTGAGAATTTTGTGAAATCGAATATTCTCGAGTGCTTTAGTGAGCAGTGACTTTAATTAGTGAAGAAAATTTAAGTGAATTCGAATCGCGGAAAAACTTGAAATAATCGGTAGTGAAAATGCCGCGTTATCTAAAGGACTTAAAATTAACGGAGCTGAAAGAAGAGCTCAGTAGACGCGACAGGGAGCAAGTCTGAACTTGTCAGCCGTATGATCGAGATACTTGAGGCTGAGGGTGAGGATGCAGATAGTTTTGAGATTCAAATCAAAGAAGCTCGTGGAGATGAGTGTTCTGGTACATCGGATGAATCTGAAATTAGAGCAACAATCAGTGGACATTAAACAACAATCAGCTGTGACAACGGACATGAATCAGAAATTAGATCAACAATTGGCGGATATGAATCGGAAATTAGATCAACAATCTGCGGACATTAATCAGAAATTAGAGCAACAGAGGTCTTTCAAACGATTCCGCAGGAGCAACAACAAGATTTCTCAACGTTAGTCCAGACATTGGATCTTCATTACGGCAGTGACCACATGCGAGAGATCCTCAAAACACAGCTATGCAATCGAACCCAAAACAATGGTGAAACACTTCAAGAGCTGGCACGCGATATTGAACGACTCACACTATTATCGCTGCCCAATGCGCGAACAGAGCAACGCAACGATACAGCTGTTTTCGCATTTAACAATGCTGTTCAGGACAGAGAGCTGCAACAGGCGTTAAAATTGGCAGGTAAGAAAACGATTAGCGAAGCCTTAGCATATGGGCTGACGTTCGAAGCTGTCAAGCAAAGCTCGCGGAGTAACTATTGAGTCCGAGAAATAGTAGAAGAGTGTGTGTGTCAGAGAGCAGAGTACACCAAGCCGAGCGAGGGATCTGGTGCCCCCCGATGCTGGAATTGTGGACAGGCAGGACACTTGAGACGCGACTGCCGTAAACCCAGGAAAGCGACCAACTATTGTTCCGGCTGTGCTGCTAAACAAAGGGGAGGAAGGGGCGAACCGCCACGAGAGCATGCTTCGCCCAATGGCAGTCCGGGAAACGAGTGAAGGCCAACTTCATGGGGCAGAAGTTGGCTGGTGAAATCGACGCCCCCGGAACCATCATCGCAGTTTCTCGACTACATCGCTGTGAAAACGATTTATGCATGAATGGTCGAGTCGGCAATATAAACTGCATCATAACAGTTGACACGGGCGCAACACGGTCAGTGCTAAGATCTGACCTCGTAGACCGTACTTGGCTTCACAACACCAAGAAGGACTACGCACTTCGCACTGCTGCTTGGGGATTTGACCTTCTCGCACATATTCGTGCTAGCTGACATTACCGATGAGTGTATCCTTGGAATGGATTTTCTGAAACCACACGGTATCCAGCTGGACTCAGAACAACGAATAATGAAGTGGCGTAATATTGAAATCCCGATGGAAGTAACATCTTCCAACACAACAAAGCTGCGAGTTATATTGTGCGAAAATGCTGATATACCAAAGTCATCTGAGAATGTTATTTGGGCAGAGCTCGATGGTGATCCCGGGAACTACCGATTCGACCTCATAGAACCAGAACGACACCTGCATTACGAAGTCTAATACTAGGAAAAACGCTCGTAAAAAGGAATGAGAAGATGATGGTACCAATAAGAGTCCTCAACGTTTCGGACAGCATTACCAGCGTAAAGAAAGGAAATATAATTGGCAGCTGTGAACCAATATCGGCGGTGATGAGTATCGACAAGGCAGAACCACATGAGGTACCCTCTAAAAATAAGCCAAGAAGGAAGGACAACACTTCTTCAGTCAAGCAACCTTAGAGGAGAACAACACAAGCAAGCAGTAGATCTAATCGAAAGATTCAGCGACGTCTTTTCCACCGGTGATGACGACTGTGGCAGAACAAACTTAGTGAAACATCGCATAGATACCGGAAGTGCTACACCAATACGTCAACCCCCAAGAAGAATACCATTAGCGAAACAAGGAGAAGTCAATTCAATGGTCAAAACTATGGACCATCAGGGAATCATCGAAGAATCAAAGAGCCCATGGATATCGCCAGTGGTGCTGGTAAAGAAAAAGGACGACAGTACCCGTTTTTGTGTGGACTACAGGCAACTGAATGATGTTACGAAAAAGGATAGCTATCCACTACCTAGAATCGACGATATCATGGACACCCTGACTGATGCTAAATGGTTCTCAGCGCTGGATCTGAAAAGTGGTTGTTCAGGATTCATCATAAATATTCAAAAACCTTTGTTCGTCACTTTAAACTCATGTTCTTTTATGTAAATAATTAAATGCTATGTACATCTAGTTGTATATTGAATTTCCATTACGGCAAATTGTATTGCTAACCTAACTGTATCGATCGGCTATTGTTCAAGTCAACTTTATGAATTCTAAAATAAATATCGCTCTCTTGCTTATCAACCATCAACGACTACACATCATTATACTCTAGATGAAATCTGAGAGTATATTGTGTTTGCCTCACCGTTTGTAACGCTAAGAAATAATGCTCGCACAGAGCCGCCAAGGGTACAGAAATATTTGTTGTCGCTCAAAAACTTCGATTCCGAGTTGCTGTCTGTCCGTCTGTCTGTCTGTCTGTCCGTCTGTCCGTCTGTCCGTCTGTCTACAGCATAACTCTCGAACGCTTTGAGCTATCGTGCTGAAATTCGTTGTGTGTCATTTTTAGCAAAAAAGAAACTTTAAGTTCGTGAACGGGCCACATCCCCCCACTCCTTCTACCCCCTTTCATACAAATTTCACGAAATTCCGAAATTTTCAGAAATTGATTTTTCTTTGAAACTGCTTAAGCTATCGATTTGAAATTTGGGTTACAGTATTATGATGTAGGTATCATTAATATGACTGAATATTGATTCGATCCCGTCGCTCCTTCTACCCCTCCCATACAAATGCATAATTTTGAAAAATGCAGTTTTTCGATTTTCATTGAAACTAGCAAAGTTATAAAAACGAATTTTTGCCAAAATTAATTTTATTATAATTTCAATCAGAATTGAAAAAATTATCAACTTTACCTTACTCCTTCTACCCCCTCCCATACAAATTTCACGAAATTTTGAAATTTAAATTAAATTATTTTTCTTCGAAACTGTTAAAGCTATCAACTTGATATTTTGCGTAAAGTATAACAATAAAAATACCAATAACGAGAAAAAAATGTGGTTTGATCCGTACACTCCTTCTACCCTCTCCCATACAAATGTATAATTTTTGTTAAGTGCATTATATCGATTTCCACTAAAACTAGAAAAATTATAAACTTAAAATTTTGGCAGAATTTGTTTGTTAATAATTGCCATAAATGCTAAAAAAAATTATCAGCTCCTCTTTACTCCTTCTACCCCCTCCCATACAAATGCATAATTTTGAAAAATGCAGTTTTTCGATTTTCATTGAAACTAGCAAAGTTATAAAAACGAATTTTTGCCAAAATTAATTTTATTATAATTTCAATCAGAATTGAAAAAATTATCAACTTCACCTTACTCCTTCTACCCCCTCACATACAAATTTCTCGAAATTTTGAAATTTAAATTAAATTATTTTTCTTCGAAACTGTTAAAGCTATCAACTTGATATTTTGCGTAAAGTATAAAAATAGAAATATCAATAACGAGAAAAAAATTTGCTTTGGTCCATACACTCCTTCTACCCCCTCCCATACAAACGTATAATTTTTGTTAAGTGCATTATATCGATTTCCATTAAAACTAGAAAAAGTATAAACTTAAAATTTTGCCAGAATTTGTTTTTTAATAATTGCAATAAATGCTAAAAAAAATTATCAGCTTCTCTTCACTCCTTCTACCCCCTCCTATACAAATATCTGTATTATAAATTCAAGAAAGCATTTCTCCTTAGAATATATATGTATATTAGAACTATCGAATTTGAAATTGAATCAAAGCGTGGTGATAAGGATGATGATAAGCAGTTTCAAAATCATCTTAAAAGCTCCACTTCCTCTGCCACCTCCCATACAAATGCATCAATTTCTGGAAAACTATTTCCAATTGAAAATAATGAAAGCTACAAACCTTAAATTCAGCACGAAATATTTTGCATACCACATTAGGTTTCATATCCAAAAATTACAAACCTTCCTCTTCTGCTTCTACCACCTCCCATACAAAAGTCACTATTAATTATTTAAAAGAACTGGAGGTGACATATTTTCCGGTACATTGAACTCTTTCTCATTTCATCTAGAGTATCATATGATTGGGCTTTACGCCCAATCATAATTCTTTTATGTTTTTCACTTTGGTCCGTCGGAGCTGGATCGCAACTAATTATCTGGATTTGGACTTTTTGGAATTGCAGCATCACACTCAGGAAGTTTAACTGCTTTTATTGGATCTTTGTCTCGATCTGGACTTTTGGGTTGGATTCTTAAACACTTGGCAGCATTATATTCATGGAACTGCAATTTAATCATCGGATTGCAGTATTAATCATTGGATTGGTAACAGATTTGTATTTAATTAAAAATTAAAGTTTTTGACTATTGAACAAAGCATAAGTGATTCAAGTGACTTGAAAAAGTGTTAGTGCTATTCGCGTTGAATCGGGTTCAATATAAATTAAATCAATTTTCTTAATAACGGGATTAAGATAACGTATAAAGACTTTCGGAATTTGTTATTTTTTATTCTAAAGAAACTTCACCGTAATTAAATAATTCTTGCAACACATGGATGTCCTTAGAGCTAGAAGAGGCCACGTGGAGGGCTCTGTTACCCGGCTAGCGGCTTATTATACTCTAGATGAAATCTGAGAGTATATTGTGTTTGCCTTACCGTTTGTAACGCTAAGAAATAACGCTCGCACAGAGCCGCCAAGGGTACAGAAATATTTGTTGTCGCTCAAAAACCTCGATTCCGAGTGACCGTCTGTCCGTCTGTCTGTCTGTCCGTCTGTCCGTCTGTCCGTCTGTGCGTCTGTCTACAGCATAACTCTCGAAAGCTTTGAGCTATAGAGCTAAAAATTTTTGTGTCATTTTTAGCAAAAAAGTAACTTTAAGTTCGTGAATGGGCTACATCCCCCCACTCCTTCTACCCCCTCCCATACAAATTTCATGAAATTTCGAAATATTAAGAAATTGATTTTTCTTTGAAACTATTTAAGCTATAGACTTGAATTTTGGGTCAAAGTATTACGATGTAGATGTCATTAATATCACGAAATAGTGATCTGATCCCCTTACTCCTTCTAACACCTCCCATACAAATGGACAATTTTGAAAAATACATATTTTCGATTTTCGTTGAAACTAGTAACGCTGGAAAGACGAAATTTTGGCTGAATTAATTCCACTATAATTGCAATTTATTTTAAAAATAATTGTCAGCTTCACCTCACTCCTTCTACCCCCTCCCATACAAATTTCACGAAATTTTTAAATTTAAATTAAATTATTTTTCATCGAAACTGTTAAGGGTGGCAACTTCATATTTTGTATAAAGTATACAAATAGAAATAATAATAATGCAAAAAAAAATTATTTTGATCGGTACACTCCTTCTACCTCATCCCATACAAATGCATAATTTTTGTTAAATGCATCTTATCGATTTTCATTCAAACTAGAAAAAGTACAAACTTCAAATTTTGCCAGAGTTTGTTTCTTAATAATTGAAATAAGTGTAGAAAAAATTATCAACTCCGATTCACTCCTTCTACCACCTCCCATACAAATATCTGTATTATAAATTCAAGAAAAGCATTTCTCCTTCAAGTATACATATGAGAGCTATCGACTTTGAAATTGAATCAAACCATGGTGATAAGGATGATGATAAGCAGTTTCAAAATCATCTTAAACGCTCCACTTCCTCTGCCACCTCCCATACAAATGCCCCAATTGCAGGAAAACTATGAATAATTTCTTTAAAAATAATGAAAACTAAAAACTTTAAATTCAGCAAAAAACATTTTGCATGCCATGTTCGGTATCATATACGAAAAATACAAAACTCTCCCTCTACTTTCACCACCTCCCATGCAAAAGTCTCTATTCAGTATTCGAGAGAATTTGAGATGACATATTTTCCGATATATTAAAGTCATTTCCATCTCATCTAGAGTATCATATGATTGGGCTTTAAGCCCAATCATAATTCTGTTATGTTTATACTCTAGATGAAATCTGAGAGTATTATAAGTTTGCTCTAAAGTTTGTAACGCCAAGAAATAAGGCTCGGACAAAAAAATGAATGATACAGAAGTTCATATAATCACTCAAAAATCTCAAAACCGGATGTCCGTCCGTCTGTCCGTCCGTCCGTCCGTCCGTCCGTCCGTCCGTCCGTCCGTCCGTCCGTCCGTCCGTCTGTGCGCGCTCTAGCTTGAGAACGCGTTGAGCTAGCTAGTTCAAATTTTGTACACGTTGTTTTTGACAAAAAAGTAAGGTCAAGTTCGTGAACGGGCCAAATCGCTCCACCCCTTCTACCCCCTCCCATACAAAATGACACAATTGCGCAATTTGACAATAAACGGATTTGCACAAAAAGTATAAAAGCTATTGGCCTGAAATTTGGAATATGTTACTTTTATGATAATATCAATCTACTGTATAAAAATTATGCATGTCCTCCCTCTCCTTCTACCACCTCCCACACAAACTGTACTTGTCATGAATTACTCTAAGCCAATTTACTCAGTGCGTATAAAATTTAGCGGGCTCAAATTGTGCACCAAATATTTATTTAAAATTGTTAGTTAGCCCAAAAAAATTTAGACGATTAGCTTCACCCCTTCTACCCCCTCCCATACAAAATGACACAATTTCGCAATTTGACAATAAATGGATTTACTCGAATAGTATAAAAGCTATTAGTCTGAATTTTGGGATATATTACTTTCATAATAATTTTAATCTACAGTATAAAAATTTTTGGCGTCCTCCTTCTCCTTCCACCCCCTCCCATACAAACTACACTTTTTCATGAAATGCTCTAAGACGATTTTCTCAGAACATATAACATTTATTGAGCTCATATTTTGTAATAAATACTTAATTAGTAGTATCATTAAGATCAGAAAAAAATATTTGTTTAGCTTCATTACTTCTACCCCCTCCCATACAATATGACCCAGTTTCACAACTTCACAAAAAATCAATTTTCTCAAAAAGTATAAATGGCACTAGTCTGAAATTTCAGGGATATCAATTTTCTAATATTTCTAGTTATTACTGAAAAAATCACTAAAATCCCCCCACTCTTTCTACCACCTCCCATACAAACTGCACATTTTCACTAAATCTAACTCACTAATTTTCTCAGTTCCCATTCAATTTTTGGAGTAAGCATTTTGTACAAAATATTTTTATAGCTACTTAAGCATGATGGGGAAAAAATTAGTTCAATGCTATCATCCCTTCTAACACTCCCCATACAAAATCTCTTGGGATCACAAAAAATTCTATTTCATCTAGAGTATCGTAAGATTGCGCTTTACGCGCAATCGTAGCCCTGTTATGTTTTAGATTCACTTGGAGTTTCATCTCAGTGTTTTTTGGTCGAAGAATTGGAATTAAGAGATTTAAAGCTAGAAGATTCTTGGAGGGAATATGGGGCCATTCACACGAGCTTAATGGAACTCGCCGATGATCCTTCTGAATTCATAAACGATGCTGATAGCATCGAATTCGAAGATAAATATCTTCGCTGCAAAACTATTTTGCGAGCAAAAATTAAGGAACTTTCGCGGTTATCAGAAATTGCCAATTCAACTGCAATAAATCGCGAATTAAGTGCAAATGATTTAAAGGATTTAAGTGCCGTTCAAGACAAACAACTATCTAAAATTAAAATAAAATCATTCTCGGGAGATCTCACGGAATGGATATCGTTTAAAGACTTATATACCAGTTCAATTCATAATAACAGTAATTTATCAGCTTCGCAGAAGTTTCACTATTTAAAGGGTTTACTTGAGGATGATGCGTTTAACCTGATGAAGCATCTACCTATATCAGAAAATAATTACAAAGAAGCGTGGGACAAACTGATTAATCGATATGATAAAAAGGATCATATCGCCAAAAGCCTTATTAAGCGATTCATGTCCATCCCAAATCTAACATCGTGTTCTTCTAACGGTATAAGGAAATTGACGGATACAGCTGATGAAGTTATAAGAGGGCTTTGTGCTTTAGATCCTAGGTTAGAATCTAGAGATCCTTGGCTTATTTTTATTCTGCTCAACAAAGTTGACGAAACCACAAAACAAAAATGGGCAGAAACAAGTAAAGGAGAACCTCCATCATTCTCTGAATTTCTTCAATTTCTTCAATCTCGATGTGATATCCTTGAGTCATTAAATCAACCTAAGACTGTTCAACTGAAAACGTATACTCGAAACTTTAACGTTCAATCAATTAACATATTGTGTCCGAAGTGTAAAGACAATCATTTACTTCATCAGTGCGATATATTTAAGACTATGCCCATAGAACTAAAACGTGCATTCGTAAATAAAGAAAAACTCTGTTATAATTGCTTGCGTTCAGGTCATACAACAAATACATGCAGGTCAATGCATCGATGCTATTCCTGCAATAAACGACATCACTCACTAGTTCATGCAGTATCGAATCTTCCAAATCGAGATTCTTCTCATGAAACTACAGCTATACAAACTTCAACATCTAGTAATAAATCTATTAATAGTCATTCAACACAAATAACGAATCACTGGTACAGGATAATCAAGGAAACTATCGTCCTTGTCGCATTTTATTGGATTCCGGTTCACAAGTTTCGTTTGTGACGGAATCATATACGCAAACTCTAAGGTTACGTCGATCTAACGCTAGGATTCCAATCAAAGGATTGTCATCATCCAGTACAGGAGTAACAAGAGGTCGAACAACTCTATCTATTTGTTCACGAAATAATAAAGAATTTATTGAGATTTCAGCATATGTTGTTAACAATATTAGCTCTTCTTTACCAAATTTCATAGCCGACAGGAAGGCCTTTGCCGAATTCGAATACTTGGAATGGGCTGATCCACAATTTCATCAACCAGGTAAAATTGATATTCTCATTGGTGCAGATAAATTCTTTAATATTATCAGAGCAGAACCTATTCACAACCTTAATGACAAGGTTTCGGCTATTTCAACAATATTTGGTTGGGTAGTAGCAGGACAAATATCAAATCAACACAATACGCAAACCGTATCAACTTACTTAGCTCTTGAAGATATTGATCGCAATCTAAGACGTTTCTGGGAACTCGAAGAAGCGTTATACACCCTATCATTAACGGAGAACGAACTTCTAGCAGAAGAACATTTCACAAAAACGCATTCTCGCTCTAAAGATGGAAAATACACCGTAGAACTACCATTCAAGAAGCATTCAATGGATATATTCGGGAATTCACTCAACAAGGCAACAAATCGGTTGAAGGCCATGGAACGCCGCTCTCAACATAACTCGTCGTTAAAAACAAACTATCTTCAATTCATGTCTGAATATTTAGCATTAGGACATATGGTTGCAATACCATCAGATGAAATTGAAACACCTGATCAAAAAAATTTTTACTTGCCACACCACGCTGTATTCAAACATGATAGTTCATCAACGAAAACTCGTGTCGTCTTTGATGGATTACCCACTACTTCTACCGGTATTTCATTAAACGAATGCTTACTTGTTGGTCCATCAATTCAAAAAGATCTATTCTCTATCTGCCTTCAATTTCGAAAACATAAATACGTATTTTCAGCCGACATCGAAAAGATGTATCGGCAAATTTGGATCGCTGATCGTCATCAGGATTTCCAACGAGTCGTTTGGAGGGATGATCCCAATAAACCTGTGCAACACTATCGGTTACGAACTGTAACGTATGGTACATCAGCTGCTCCACACCTCGCTATTCGAACACTACAACAACTCGCCGTAGATTATCAACACGAATACCCTGAAGCTGCAGCTATAATCCAAAGAGATTTTTATGTAGATGATGTATTGCCTGGAGCTGATAGTGTCGAAGATACAATAAACATAAGCAAACAACTCATCGCCTTATTAGCCAAGGGAGGTTTTAATTTGCGGAAATGGAGCTGCAACTGCTGGAGCCTACTCAATATACTGCCAAGAGAGACTTTGGAGTGCTCACCCTTAGACTTTGAGACGAATTCAACTAAAGTTTTAGGCCTAAGGTGGAATCACGCTCCAGATCATTTTACGTTCCGAGTCTTACTAGTCATGTAACTTGCACAAAACGCCACATACTTTCTGATGCGTCTAGAATATTCGTATTATATTGTCGGAGCATCGGTGCTCAAGAATCTCGTGTTGTGCTTATGGCTGCTAAGACTAAGGTAGCTCCACTAAAACAAGTTTCTGTGCCAAAACTCGAACTTTGTGCTGCTGTACTGCTCTGTCGATTGTTTATAAGTATAAAATGTTCTGTAGAAATAAATAACCAACAGCTAATCGCGTGGACTGACTCAAAAATAGTGCTCTGTTGGTTATCAGTTCAACCCCGAACTTTAAAAACGTTTATGGCTAACAGGACGTCGGAAATACTAGAAATTCTACCAAGATCCTGTTGGCGTCATATTACTTCCGCGAACAACCCTGTAGATTGTGCATCACGAGGACTGTCGCCATCAGTCTTGCTGGACTTCAGACTTTGGTGGCAAGGGCCGCATTGGTTGCAGGATGGCCCTTCACCACATCCACTACAAAATATTGAATTATCAGACACTGAACTGCTATCAACAAGGCAAGGTCAAAAACCTATGTCAACGTTTTCTGCTGACATCGTTTTCTCATCACATCTGGCGCTAGAAGACCATCTTCTAACAGATCTTTTAGAAAGAGTTTCTTCGTGGAGTAAACTCATACGTGTGCTTGTCTATTGGAAGCGATTCATTCTCTGTCTTCATACCAAATCACATATTAACAATCCCTTGCAAACAACTGAATTAATGGAAGCCAAAAACATTTGTATAAAGTTCGCACAGCAATCATGCTTTTCGGCAGAGATCGCCGCCTTGAGCATTGGTAAACAAGTATTCCGCACAAGTAGTCTTCAGAAGTTAACACCAATCATTGATTCGTATGAACTCCTTCGTGTAGGCGGTCGATTCGAACATTCCAATCTACCGTATTACAAAAAACATCCTGTGATTCTTCCTAAGGACCACCGCGTAACTATCCTAGTAGCTGAATATAATCATCGAAGGTACATGCATGTTGGAATTGATCAGCTGTTCACAATCCTGAGGCAAGACTTTTGGATTGTAGGATGCCGAAATTTAGTAAGGAAGGTGATTTTTAGCTGCATCCAGTGTTTTCGGCACCGCAAGGCAACAGCAAAACAACTCATGGGACAACTTCCACAAGAGAGGGTCACCTATTCTAGGGCATTTTCTCGTGTAGGATGCGACTATGCTGGCCCACTCACTCTACGGTTAGCGCGAGGACGAAATCCAAAGTTTGTTAAAGGCTATATAGCCTTATTCATCTGCTTTATTACTAAAGCAATACATATTGAGCTTGTGTCGGATCTATCAACAGAAGCTTTTCTCGCCGCCTTACGTCGATTCATCGCTCGTCGTGGCAAATGCACCGACATCTTCAGCGACAATGGAACAAATTTCAAGGGAGCTGACCGTGTCTTATCTGAAATGCACAAACTTGTTCTGTCATCACAACATAATCGCACTATTGTCGAAACCCTCGCAATTGATGGTATAACTTGGCATTTTATACCTCCATCTTCTCCACATTTTGGAGGAATCTGGGAATCGAACATCAAGGCAATCAAGTTGCATTTAAAACGTGTAATTGGAAACGAAGTTCTTACATTTGAAGAAATGTACACGCTGCTCAGTCAAATAGAGGCACTGCTTAATTCCAGACCCTTATTTGCAGTATCTGATACAGAATTTGATATATTAACTCCATCTCATTTTCTAATCGGTGAAACTTACACCTCTATTCCAGAACCAAATATTCCAGCCCATGTTAATGTCTTTTCCAATTGGAAGCGAATTCAGCAGCTACAGCAAGCATTCTGGAAACGTTGGCACGAGTCATATATTACATCTCTACAACCTCGACAGAAATGGACTCAAGCAACAAACAACATCACACCTGGAGCAGTAGTCATCATTAAGGATGGTAACACCCCACCCTCCAAATGGCCGCTTGGATTAGTTGTCGAGTGCTTCCCAGGCGCAGATGGCAAAACTCGCGTCGCCAACATCAAAACACAGAAAGGCATCTTCACTAGACCTATATGCAAATTGGCTGTTTTACCCTTTGCTGATAGACCGGAGTCTATCAGGAGGCCGGACGATGTTCATGATTCATCATAAATATTCAAAAACTTTTGTTCGTCACTTTAAACTCATGTTCTTTTATGTAAATACTTAAATGCTATGTACATCTAGTTGTATATTATATTGAATTTCCATTACGACAAATTGTATTGCTAACCTAACTGTATCGATCGGCTATTGTTCAAGCCAACTTTATGAATTCTAAAATAAATATCGCTCTCTTGCTTATCAACCATCAACGACTACACATCATTTTCAGTGGTTATTGGTAAATGGAGATAAATGAAAAAGATAGAGAGAAAACAGTATTCTCTGTCGGCAGTGGACTGTGGCAGTTCATCGTAATGCCATTTGGCCTGTGCAATGCACCAGCTACGTTTGAAAGACTAATGGAATTCGTTTTGCGTGGCCTGAGTTGGAAAACTTGTCTCGTTTACCTAGATGATGTGATCATTATCGGCGAAACAACAACAAGGAACATCTAAAAAATCTACAGGAAGTCTTCCAGCGACTGCGAGCGGCAAAATTAAAACTGAGTCCGAAAAAGTGCACTTTGTTTATTGCAGAAGTCAAGTACTTGGGTCACATCGTTTCAGCTGATGGCGTAAAAACGGATCCGGAAAAGATACTGGCGGTGAAAAATTGGCCTACTCCGAGTGATAAACACCAGTTGCACAGCTTCCTAGGCTTAGCGACATATTACCGTCGATTCGTAAAAGACTTTGCCAACACGGCGAAATGTCTGCATCAGTTAACAGAAAAAGGAAAGCCATTTACATGGAGTCAACAGTGCCAGGAAGCATTCGAGAGGATAAAAGACCAACTCTGCGACTCCCCAGTTCTGGCGTATCCAAAACCAGGTCACGGTTCCATCATAGACACTGACGCCTGCAATGTAGGTATCGGAGCAGTACTATCACAAGGGATCGACGGGCAGGAGAGAGTGCTATCATACTACAGCCAAGTACTCTCAAAATCAGAAAGGAACTATTGCGTAACTCGCCGAGAGCTATTAGCCATAGTAGAAGCAACAAAACATTTTCACAAATATCTCTATGGTCAAAAGTTCCTTCTTCGAACGGATCACGCATCGCTTAAATAACTACTTCAGTTTAAGAACCCCGAAGGCCAAGTAGACAGATGGATCGAAAGGCTCGAATCCTACGATTTTGAAATTGTTCACCGAAGAGGAAGAATCCACGGTAATGCCGATGCGCTTGCACGTCGTCCTTGTCCACCGAACTGCAAGCATAGTCACCGTGTAGAAGGGAAAGAAGCCGGAGAGACCATTCAGAGGATAACGACCGAGCCAAAGGATGGATGGAATCAGCAAGAACTGGAAGACGCCCAACGTAAAGATCCAGATATTTCACCGATCATGGTATAGAAGGACCAAATGAAACGGCCTGAGTGGAAAGACATCTCACAATTCAGCGAAATCCTAAAGTGTTATTGGCACAATGGAACTCCCTTCACCTAGACGGCGGATTATTAAAACGGAAATGGGAAAACGCTGAGGGAAAATCGTATCACATGCAAACCATCGTCCCGCATTGTAAAATCGAGGAGGTTTTGAAGGAATATCATGGAGGTACCTCCGGTGGGCATTTGGGTGTAAATAGAACCTTGGCAAAGATACGAGAAAAGTTCTATTGGATCCATCTCCGAGATGATGTCGAAAACTGGTGCCGTAAATATACTACGTGTGCATCGAGTCAGGGCCCACAACGCAGATCAAAGGGAGAAATGCAACAATACAGCGTGGGAGTCCCATTTGAGAGAATTGCTGTGGATATTGCTGGACCATTTCCGGAATCAGAAAATGGTAATCGCTACATTCCAGTGGTCATTGATTATTCCAGCAAGTGGCCTGAAGCCTACGCAATTCCAAACCAAGAAGCAGTAACCGTCGCCGAACAAATTGTTACCAACTGGGTGAGCAGATTTGGAGCTCCACGTGAACGATGTGATGTGTGATGTGATACACTCCGATCAAGGGCGCAATTTTGAATCTCAAATATTCAAACACGTGTGCCAAATGCTGGGAATAAACAAAACCAGGACAACTCCATTACACCCACAGTCTGATGGAATGGTGGAAAGTTTCAATAGGACATTGAACTCAAACCTATCCAAACTCGTCAGCGAGAGGCAACAGGACTGGGATCAGCACATCCCTCTATTTTTAATGGCCTACAGAATATCGGTACATTCAACAACAGAAGAAACTCCCTCCCGAGTCATTTTCGGAAGAAATATTCAAGTCCCTGCGGAACTAATGTCTGGAGTGCCACCAGACCAACCAACCAATGCCAAAGATTACGTCTCGGATCTTCGATGTCGACTAAGGACAATTTATAACCTGGTCAGAGATAAAATTGATTAGCGACCGACCGCATGAAGACGAGGTATGATCACCGGGCGAATTCATCAGGATTCCAAGAGGGCGATTTGGTTTGGTTATACAATCCCAAACGACAGAAGGGCAGATCGCCGAAACTACAGCGCAACTGGGAAAGCCCTTACCAGATCATCAACCGGTTAAATGATGTCGTCTATCGGATTCAACTACATCAAAAACCTCGTACTAAAATGAAAGTGGTACATTTCGACCGACTAACAAAGTATCATGGTGCCATTGAGGAATTGAACGACTCTGTTCGGGACGAACAGGGACTAAGGAGAGGGTAATGTAATAGGTCTGGCAGCCACGCAATATTGATCTTTCGCGAATATGCCAGAACAGTCCCCCAATATGTAAAAAGCCATAATCAAAGATCTAGAACCTTCCAGTATACACCCGACGGAACAGTATACTCCAAAATGTAGGCAATTAAAGATCTAGAACTTTCCCGAATAGTCTAGACACACACCCAACGACACCCGAAGGAAGCTTCGAGAATTGGGGGAAAATGGTATAAAAGCACGAAGCTGTCAGACGGGAGGCAGTCATTCAGCGACATCTGTGGAAGAACGCGAACCGGTGCAAGAACGCGATAGAACAATATCGGTGGTGCCATATAGTGCGAATTAAGTTAAAGTGCGAATTAAGTCAAAGTGCGAATAAATAAATTATCACTTATTTTTAAACGAATTGTGGTTTACTTGAAATCCCGGCGAACCCCTAGCTCGCAACAATATGCTCGTGGGAGGTAAGCTTTTTATCAAAGAATAGACCAAGGTATTTGACTTTATTCGACCACTCGGTAGATATACCAAAAACATTGATATGGGAGGGAGGAAGATATCTAGTAGCACGCCTGTTGGTGAAAAGGTAGCTTATGTTTTATTTCCATTGATCTTAATTATCCATGTGTTTATTTAATATTTTTCGAGATTATCAAGCTGTGATTACAGATTGTTAATGATTATAAGTGGCTCAGAGGAGGCGGTGTATAGTGCAGTGTCGTTGGCAAATGTTGCCAGGTGGCAGTTAGTATTATTAGGAATGTCCGAGGTGTATATATTATATAAAATAGGGATAAGCGATGAGATGTTCTATTCGTGAGGAAACCCTGGATGATTTTTATTAAATATACTGGAAAAGATAAACTAATAAGCTTGTGAAGAAGTCCGTCGTACCAGACAGAGTCGAAAGCCTCCGCAATGTCCAGGGTGACCATTCCAACGGATTCTTTCTTGTTTAAGGAATCTGTTATAAAACTGAGTAGCTGGTGATTCGTTGAGTGATCCAGTCGAAATCCGAACTGGTGTTTAGGTATGATATGGTTGGCATCGATGTAGTTATGAAATCTCTCAAGTATTATTTTACTCAATGATGACAGCAGACTTATTGGTCGATAGCTTCCTGCATCAAAAGAATCCTTTCCTGGCTTGAGGATGGGAATAGCCAGTGCCGATTTCCATTTGTTTGGAAAGTAGCCTAATTTAATATAGCACTCAGTAAAACAAGGCCTTCTTTTGGGATATGTTTAAGAAGAATGTTGTGGACACCATCTAATCCTGCACTTTTCTTTGATTTAAAACGTTTAATGATCCCTTTAATATCCTTCGGCTTACAGGACTGACTTGGCGCCAGCGCGTAAAGCTTAGAAACTTTCTGTCTTACCGAATCTTCTGGGATACGATTGCCAAGGTTTCTAGAGATAAGATGGGGAGAGTGAAATTTGTCAGCAATGAGTTCGGACTGTTCAGCAGGTTGGTACAGGTGTTTGGAGTCATTGCGAAGGTAATTTATGCTGCTGGCTTTCCTTTTATGAAATTTACTCAGTTACCATAGCTTCCTAGAAGATTTTTTTAAGTTGGAGAGCATATTATTCCAACTTGCGTTTCTTATCGAAGTGATTTCAGCGTTGATCAATTTCTGTAGTCGATTAACTTGAGCTTTGAATGATCGCATAGCCGTTCTTTGCCACTTTCTCCTATAGGCATTTCTTGCAGTTACAAGAGACTTAATGAATTCGTTCAAAGCAATACCGTTGCCTTTTACTTCGATTTTAGGTGTACATCTATCGGCTATTTCAAGAATGTTTGTTGTGAAGAATTCAACAGTTCTATCTATATCGCTGGTAGTTACTTGTGCAATGTTAAGGTTAGTGAGGTCTATGGAGTTACTAAGTAATCTTTGGGACTTTAGCCAGTTGGTTTTGCTAAAGCATGGGACTTTGGTGGAATGAATGTCAAGCTCAAAACGATCGTTTAAGCAGAACTCAACAGGTAAGTGGGGCGATGAAAGCTGTTGTTGTAATATTAGAGGTTGGCTGATATTTGATGTATTGCTGCTGGTAGAATCGGTACACTTCAGTAGTCCACGGCAATTTTTATTTTATGTCCCGATCGACTGAAAACGGGTTCCACGGAGCGGTAATTTCAGTTTCGAGGATCGGAAAAAGTCACACGGGGCCAAATCTAGTACATACAGTTGACTGATGTAATTTGTTGCTTTTTGGCCTTAAATTCGGTCACAATTGAGGCTCAATGGGGCATTTTCATCGTAGAAAATCCTTGAATTATCCTTCCATAATTCCGACTGTTTTTTACGGATTTGGCCACGCAAGTACTTCACTACGGTCAAATAGTACTCCTTATTGATCGTCTGTCCCTCCCAAACGAATTCATGATGGATCAAACCTCGAATATCGAAAAAAAACATGAGCATCGTCTTGATTTTTGAGCGGTTTTGGCGTGGTTTTTTCGGTTTTAGCTTATTTTTTCCTCTATTCCGATAACTGTTGACTGCTTTGCATGTCAACCCCGTAGGCCCATGTCTCATCACCAGTTATGATGCGCTCCATGAATGTGGGATCAGAATTCGCACGATCAAGCATGTCCAAAGTGATCTGTTCACGGTACGTTTTTTTTAAGAAAATTCAGCTTTATTGGAAAGAGTCGAGAAAGGACGCATTTCATGGCCAAAGTATCCACCGAAATCGAACGAACGGAATCGCAAGAGATGTCGAGTTCTCCTAAAACTGGTATGACGATTTTCGAGCACCATTTCCTTCACTTTTTGAATGTTTTCGTCAGTTCAAGAGGTCGAAGGTCGTCCAGATCGAGGCATTTCAACAATCTCTCGACCATCCTTAAAGGCATTGAACTACTCGAAGGCTCGATTCTACTGAATCACCGTAAGCCTTTTCCAATATTCGCAACGATTCCGCACACAAATTTGGTTGGAAACACAAGATTTGAAACAAATTCTTTGTTCCATATTTTTATCCATTTTAAAAATCGCCATGGACTACTGAGATGTACCGATTTAACCAGCTGCTCTAAACAAACTGATTAACAGACCGCGCCATTTTTGGGATAATAATTAAGGACAGTCCTACCTGCTTACCAAAAAAACAAAATTTTGAAATATCATTCCCCAGAGTAATTTCACTTACAAATTATCGGTACATTATGTTCACAAGGTAAAAAAACTGCCAACAAGTCGGGCGAAACTTTATTATTCTTGGGACAAGTTGCGGATGAGTGGAAAGTCAATACGCAGGTTAGAGTGGTTAGGGAAACTTTATTATTCTTGGGACAAGTTGCGGATGAATGAAAAGTCAATATGCAGGTTACAGTGATTAGGGAAGGCTAAGTGAAAGGGAGTTTTTGGGAAGGGCTGCTGTTAATTTAACAATATTTCATTCGTTTCTGCAAGTTTGGGTTTTTATGAGGGGAGGAGGAGGGGTAATAGTAAGGGTGGGTGGATGTTAATAGCTTTTTAATTAATTGCTTGAATCACGTCCAATATTCTTTGTATAGAATGTGTTTCATAGAGGAAGTTGAGGGGGGAGGGTCAGGGGGGGTGCAAGGAAAAACACTTAAAAATAAATATCTCAACTATCTCTTAAGCTATGTAATTGAAACTTAAAACTTATATTAAGCTATACTAGAAAAATACAAAAAATATAACATCTTGAAATAATAGTAGTGGGGGGAAATGGGGAGCATTTCAAAAATGGCGCACTTTTCAAAATTACGAATCCTTATATCTTAAAAAAGGGTACAGATATCAAATCAAAAATTTGTCACATTGTAGAACTATATAATGTTTAATTTTGGTAAAAATTTTAAGTTGGGAGGTGAAAGGGGAGGGAGGTGATAAGCAAAAATGTCGAAAACTTTGAGTGATTTTTTTAGGACTCTGTTGAAAGATACAAAGTTTAAATTTTGCATGTGAATACGTCTATTTGATGTACATACAAAAATAATAATAACTTGATCCATAATTGCTATAAACCGACCCCCCAGTCTAACGTGCACAAGGTGTTTCATGTGCATTGGAAAAAACACATAAACTGAAAATTTTTGAGTGAAATTTTAAGGTAGAAACTTGAAAATTTGCAAAATGCATTTAAAAAAAATCCCTAAATATACGAAATATTAGCTGGTCGAAAAGCCTTAAGACTTCTACCCCCTCCCATACAAAATTATTTTTTCGACCATTTTTAAGAAATCAATTATCACCTAACTATTAAGAGCTATCAATTTGAAATTTTGCATAAGAACTTATAAAAGTAATTAAAATGAAATTACGTTAAAAGTTTTGAAATCGCGCTTGCCCTTCTGCCCCCTCCCATACAAAAGTAAGTTTTCGACCAATTTCATTAAATCAACTAATAACCAACAAATTAAAAGCTACGAACTTGAAATTTTGTACGAGCACCTTACAACAGAAAAGAAAGAAAATTGCATCACAAGTTTTACGACTCCCTTACCTCCTCTACCCCCTCCCATACAAAATTATTTTTTCGACCATTTTTAAGAAATCAGTTATCAGCTAACTCTTAAAAGCTATCAATTTCAAATTTTGCAGAAAAACTTTTAAAAATAATTCAAATGAAGTTGCTTTAAAAGTTTTGAAATCGCGCTTGCCCTTCTACCCCCACCCATACAAAACTATGATTTTGACCAATTTCATTAAATCAACTAATAACCAACAAACTAGAAGGTACGAACTCGAAATTTTATACAAGCACCTCACAAGAAAAGCAAAATAAAACTACATATCAAATTTTACGATTCCCCTACCTTCTCTAACCCCTCCCATACAAATGTTCGGTTTCGTGAATGTAAAATACACCGAATTTTATGAAAATTCTATGCAACTTCGTCTATGATACACATTCTATACAGAGAATATTGGACGTGGTTCAAGCAATTAATTAAAAAGCTATTAACATCTACCCACCCTTACTATTACCCCTCCTCCTCCCCTCATAAAAACCCAAACTTGCAGAAACGAATGAAATATTGTTAAATTGACAACAGCCCTGCCCAAGAACTCCCTTTCACTTAGCCTTCCCTAACCACTCTAACCTGCATATTGACTTTCCACTCATCCGCAACTTGTCCCAAGAATAATAAAGTTTTGCCCGACTTGTTGGCAGTTTATTTATATTCGTGTTAGAAATGAATGGTTTCTTTCTTGCAACACAGCCTTTGTAGCCTTTTTTATGTAGGAAATTTCGTCCAGTTTGGGGGTTGACGGATATTCCACAATTATTTTCAAGGCTAGCGGCTATTTTCGGAGCACTTATTTTAGGATCGTTCTTCACTAATCGTTCAATTCGCCTTCCTAAACGTTCGCTCAGTAACTTCCTACGGCCTCTCCCCGGAGCAATATCGAAACTGTTATTAGTTTTACAGTTTTTTGTAACACTTTGAATGGTTGCACGTTGTCGTCCTACGATCTTTTCAATGTCTGCATAACTTTTTTCCTCTTTGAGCTTAACAATCAGTTTTCTCACTTCGATAGGAACATTTTTTTTTATTTGCGACATTTTGAAATGATCTACGCGAAAAATCTACTAAACACTTTTACGAGAACTTCGTGACTGCAACTAGCATTAAAACATAAGCGAGCGTAAACCTGCATGGAAAATTTAGTACCGTTCGGTTTTCGTTTTGAGAATACGAGATTAGTTTGAAGTGTATGTGCAATATTTTGATGTGCATATAATGACTTGTGACGTACAAATGACAACATTTCTCAGAAAATTAAGTAAACACAAATGTTTGATTCTTACATTTAAAAGACCTGTAACTAAAAATAATAAAAAACGAAATCAACTTATCTTTTTTCATTTAAAACAAACACTAACTATATTCCCGATTATAGCTGCAGTATGTGCAATTTTTTGATGCAGTGTATGTACATATACCTAGTCCTGCCATAAGTTCTGTCACATAATTTCTCACATTGGCAACAACTTTATTTTATGAGTGACATTTCAATATCGGCCAGTTTTATAAACGTCATAATGTTGTTGACAGTTGATGGTCATTTAAAGTGTATTCGTTAACGTGTGAAGATGGAATGGGGTGTAATAGAAAACCGAACTGCAGTGATTGCACTACATAAGTGTGGAAAATCCGCGAGTGAAATTTTCAAGTTGTTGTGCCCGTTAAAAATAACGCAAAGATTTGTGTATCGTGCGATCCAGAGATATAACGCGATCCAGACTATTGAAGATCGACCTCGTTCTGGACGTCTGCGTGATGTACGTTCTTCTGCTGCCATCAAAGCGGTCGAGAGTCGAATTCGTCGAAATCCGCTTCGTAAACAACGAATCATGGCTCGAGAGATGAACATCTCCACCCGAAGTATGTCTCGCATCATAAAATCTGACCTCGGGATGAGTGCCTTTCGACGATCAACGGGACATTTGCTGACTGAGCAGTTGAAGCAAATTAGGAGCACCAGATCGAAAGAGCTCCTTCGGCGGTACGGCAACAACAAACATCGAGAAATTTTATTTACCGATGAAAAAATGTTTACGGTGGAGGAACATTTCAACCGCCAAAATGATAAGGTGTATGCCCACAGCTCCATAGAAGCCCGAGAAGTTGCCACTAGGGTACAGCGAGGACATCATCCAGCATCAGTCATGGTATGGTGGGGTGTCAGCTACGAAGGGGTCACCGAGCTTCATTTTTGCGAAAAAGGCGTAAAAACTGCAGTGAAAAATTATCAAACGGACATCCTGGAGGGATGTGTGAAGCCGCTGAACTCTACGCTATTCAACAATCGACATTGGGTTTTCCAGCAAGATTCTGCGCCAGCCCACAAAGCTCGAACCACACAAGCGTGGTTGGAAACCAATATTCCACAGTTTATAAGGGCGACGGAATGGCCTTCTGGGAGCCCAGATTTGAATCCCCTGGACTACAAACTGTGGGCGGAGTTAGAGTCCATGGTGTGCACGAGACGACACCCAAATATCGAGAGCCTTAAGCGATCTTTGACAGAAGCAGTAGCTAATTTTCCGCTAGAAACAGTGCGTACTGCTATCGATGACTGGCCCAACAGATTAAAGAGCTGTGTTAAGGCTAAAGGCGGCCACTTTGAATAATTTGTTGCTTATTTTACTTCCATTAGTATGCCAAAATAAAATATATTTTCCTTTGTCAAAAACTCTTTTTCATTTATACAAAAATTGCCCATATACGTGTGACAGAACTTATGGCACGACTAGGTACATATGTATATATGATTATAATTAATATAATAATTATTCTATCACCTGCCACAGAAACTGTTCAATTTAACTAAATCCTATGCACTGATTCTGTTAGTACCTAGCATGATTATAAGTCGTTTAGTTTCCTTGTGTTGTTCCCATTATCAAGTCTATGAAACCAGACTGGCTTCTTATTTTGCTTTGATTATTATACTCTAGATGAAATCTGAGAGTATTATAAGTTTGCCACAAAGTTTGTAACGCCAAGAAATAAGGCTCGGAGAAAAAAATGAATGATACAGAAGTTCATATAATCACTCAAAAATCTCAAAACCGGATGTCCGTCCGTCCGTCTGTCCGTCTGTCTGTCCGTCTGTCTGTCCGTCCGTGTCCTCTCTAGCTTGAACGCGTTGAGCTAGAAAGTTCAAATTTTGTATACGTCGTTTTTAACAAAAAAGTAAGGTCAAGTTCGTGAACGAGCCAAATCGTTCCACCCCTTCTACCCCCTCCCATTCAAAATGACACAATTTCGCAATCTGACAATAAACGGATTTCCTTGAAAAGTACAAATGACATTGATCTGAAATTTGGAATGTAATACTTTTCTGACGATTCCAATCTACTCTATAAAAATAATTTGTGTCTTCCCCCTCCTTCCACCACCTCCCATACAAACTGCACTTTTTCATGAAATGCTCTAAACCAATTTACTCAGTGCGTATAATAGTTATCAAGCTGAAATTATGCACAAAATATTTATTTAAAATTATTATTAAGACCAAAAAAAATGAGACGATTAGCTGTACCCCTTCTACCCCCTCCCATACAAAATGACACAATTTCGTAATTTCAAAATAAACAGATTTGCTCGAAAAATATAAATGCTATTGATCTGAAATTTGGAATATATTACTTTTATGATGATATAAATCTACTGTACAAAAGTTATTGGAGTCCTCCTCTTCCTTCCACCACCTCCCATACAAACTGCACTTTTTCATGAAATGCTCTAAGCCAATTTACGCAGTGCGTATAAAATTGACCGAGCTGAAATTGTGCACTAAATATTTATTTAGAATTATTAGTAAAACCAAAAAAAATTAGGCGATTAGCTTTACCCCTTCTACCCCCTCCCATACAAAATAACACAATTTCACAACTTTATAAAAAGTCGATTTTCATGAAAAGTATGAATACTACTGATCTGCAATTTAAGACATGTCAAAAGCAAGATATTTATAGTTATTTCTGAGAAGTCATTAAAAACTCGCCCCTCCTTCTATCACGTCCCATACAAACTGCACTACTTCACTACATCCAATACACTAATTTTCTCAGTACCTATTAAATTTTTAAATCCTTAATTTTGTATAAAACATTTTGATAGCAACCTTACCGTCATGTGAAAAAATTAGTTCAATGTCGTCAGCCCCTCTACCACTTCCCCTACAAAATTTCTTAAGATACAAAAATTTCTCTTTCATCTAGAGTATCGCACGATTGGGCTTAATGCCCAATCGTACTCCTGTTATGTTTTTATTTCGTATTTTTTTCATTTTTAGAAGTAGAAGCATCTTCTAATTTTCTCTTTTTCGCGTTGATCCTGTAGAAAAAAGCTAAATACTCAAAATCTTCCGAATTGGCATATTTTCCACAACGCGTGAATCTACTATTGAACAGATCATCAATCTAAACTTTACTTGAGAATGATTTCTCTCTGTTCTAATATTCCTATCAGGGTGATCACGATGTCAGCAACATTGCTATTCGACTGACCAATTTTTTTTGTCCGACAACCGAGAAATCAGAATCGTGGCATCAGTTCGGTTCGACCGATCTATAGCTCTAACATTGTGGTCATGGCTGCCGGGTTTCCGTTCGCAAAACGCAAATCCGAGTAAATACACGTTTTTACCGAAAATGATGGATGTAAACGTAAATTAATATTGTGTTCTTAAATTTTCTCTACAATAAAAATAAACTGCCAACAAGTCGGGCGAAATTTTATTATTCTTGGAACAAGTTGCGGATAAGTGGAAAGTCAATATGCAGGTTAGAGTGGTTAGGGAAGGCTAAGTGAAAGGGAGTTCTTGGGCAGGGCTATTGTCAATTTAACAATATTTCATTCGTTTCTGCAAGTTTGGGTTTTTATGAGGGGAGGAGGAGGGGTAATAGTAAGGGTGGGTGGATGTTAATAGCTTTTTAATTAATTGCTTGAATCACGTCTAATATTCTCTGTGAAGAATGTGTTTCATAGACGAAGTTTTATAGAATTTTCATAAAATTCGGTGTATTTTACATTCACGAAACCGAACATTTGTATGGGAGGGGTTAGAGAAGGTAGGGGAATCGTAAAATTTGATATGTAGTTTTATTTCGCTTCTCTTTTAAGGTGCTTGTATAAAATTTCAAGTTCGTAGCTTTTAGTTTGTTGGTTATTAGTTGATTTAATGAAATTGGTCGAAATCATAGTTTTGTATGGGAGGGGGTAGAAGGGCAAGCGCGATTTCAAAACTTTTAAAGCAACTTCATTTGAATTATTTTTATAAGTTTTTATGCAAAATTTGAAATTGATGGCTTTTAAGAGTTAGCTGATAACTTATTTCTTAAGAATGGTCGAAAAAATAATTTTGTATGGGAGGGGGTAGAGGAGGTAAGAGAGTCGTAAAACTTGTGATGCAATTTTCTTTTTTTTCTGATGTAAGGTGCTCGTATAAAATTTCAAGTTCGTAGCTTTTAATTTTTTGGTTATTAGTAGATTTAATGAAATTGGTCGAAAACTTACTTTTGTATGGGAGGGGGTAGAAGGGCAAATGTGATTTCAAAACTTTTAACGTAATTTCATTTCAATTATTTTTGTAAGTTTTTATGCAAAATTTCAAATTGCTAGCTTTTAATAGTTAGGTGATAATTGATTTCTTAAAAATGGTCGAAAAAACAATTTTGTATGGGAGGGGGTAAAGTTTTAAAGATTTTCGACCAGTTAATGTTTCGTATATTTAGGGATTTTTTTAAATTCATTTCGCAAATTTTCAAGTTTCTACCTTAAAATTTCACTCAAAAATTTTCAGTTTATGTGTTTTTTTCAATGCACATGAAACACCTTGTGCACGTTAGACCGGGGGGGTGGTCGGTTTATAACAATTATGGATCAAGTAATTATTATTTTTGTATGTACATTAAATAGACGTATCCACATGCAAAATTTAAACTTTGTATCTTTCACCAGAGCCCTAAAAAATCATTCAAAATTTTCAACATTTTCGCTTGTCACCTCCCTCCCCTTACACCTCCCAACTGAATATTTTTATCAAAATTAACCAATATGTAGTTCTACAATCTGACAAATTTTCGATTTGATATCTGTACTATTTTTTGAGATGTAAGGATTTGTAATTTTGAAAAGTACATCATTTTTTAAATGCTCCCCATTTCCCCCACTACTATTACTTCAACATGTTATTTTTTTTTTGTATTTCCCTAGTATAGCTTAATATACGTTTCAAGTTTCAATTACATAGCTTAAGAGATAGTTGAGATATTAATTTTTAAGTGTTTTTCTTTGCACCCCCCTGACTCTCCCCCTTACAATAATTAGCCACTTTGTAACCTGATTCCAATGAAACTATATGCCTCCTTAATGGTCCCAAAATATGAATTTTTTACGATAAGTAATTTCGAAGATATAATCATATGAAAAAATAATTCGGCCGACAATTTGTCTTAGCCCCCCCTTTTCGGACGCCAATGGATAAGAAAGTTAAATTATTTTTAGAGTTTGCCCCATAATCCTCTTCATACCTGTGCTAATTTTCAGCTTTCTATTTGCATTCGTGGTGGAGATATTAGCAAGTGTAGTTTTCGACTTTTTTCCTCCCCCCGCCTCCCCCTTCCACCTGACACCCCCCAAAAATAGAGCTCACTTACCCAATCAACAATCCACCCAAAAACGAACATTCTACCTTTAAAGGTCTCGGAGATATGAGTCCATATGTACGGCGTACGGCGGGACGGATTTTTTTTTTTGCATTTTTAGGCTAATTTTGTCATGAAACGCGAAAAAAAAAATTTCAGGGTAGCAAACTTTTTTTTTTCTTGTGTCGATCACAATAGTTTATTATTAGAATAATAAAGTAATTGAGCGAGATATGAATTTTTTTACTTTTGTGTTTTTTGAGCATATGGAAGAATACCTGTTCGCAATTGAGATTTAGATCTTATACTGGAGACACACTGCCGAGTAAACGGCCTCGCAAAGCCGCAAAGAGCTTTGAGCTTTTTCAAGCTGCAATAGGTGACACACTGGACAAGATCGAGTTTACTATCTGGTAAACGTCAAATTTCGTTTTCGAACTGTCTGTTAAACGTCAAATTTCGTTCCGATTGAAATTAATTCTAAAATATCGCAAAATGCCGAATGGAGACTCTTTAGTAGTGCTAGTTTACGTGAATTCCATGTTTAATATTTTGAGAAATGCCCGCATGCAGTTTGCTTTGAGCGTCTTAGCAATAAGCGTTGCGCGTAATAAAAGACGTCGATTACGAGCCGCAAGGTTGCTTCGAATTGCAGCAAAAAGGAGTGCACAGAGGTTACACCGTACCATTTGGGTCCAAGTAAGTACACAATGAGTCCGCAATAACGCATTCACAAAATGTTTTGAATAATAGCCTCGAAGCGGAATGTTCTGGGAAAAAGATGTTCTCACTTTTGATGACAAAAGATTCAAAGACAGCTTCAGGATGACTCGAAAACTTAGATTCAGTCGAGGTGTAACCAATATAAAAGACATGCATCCGCTAAAAGTCTATTGTGGATAAATTTTTATGGGTTTAATAAATGATAACAATAGCCCACGAATTTCATTTGACACAACATTTTAATTTCGTAATTTTAAATCCTAAATTCCCTACTTCCGAGCGAGAGCCTCCAAAAACTTAATATTGAAATCGTTCTGGGCTTGCTGCATGGCGGCGTTTTGTTCCAGCAATTTTTGAAGGAAGTCATCTACTCTACCGGCTTCTTCTTTGGCAGCGTCGTACTCCTTCTGGGCCAATTCCAGAAAGGCATCTGAGCTGCTTTTTTTCCTCTTCGGTGCAGGTCCTGCAGCGGAGTCAGAGGAGCTGTCCAGTGCGGTACAGCTTGCGGCTATAGGAGCATCAGAAGAAGAAGCCGGGGAATCAACGGGACTCGATGTAGGCGCTGCCGCCGAATGTATTGATTCATCTGAAATGAAGAATAGAATTGTAAACATCGCATTTTTTGTAACTGCAACAACGTTGTACGCACCACTTATATTAAAAGATTCCTCCATCAAGGTGAAATCGTGGCATGGCCTAGCATTTTATGTACGTCGGTGTAGTGCCTCCACTCTGACGGCGATCCTCCGGACTTCCCAACGCCGCATTTTTCGAGTCTGAGAAAAGGTGTGATAAGAACTTGGAAAAAAAACATATTTCTCCGAACTCACCTGTATCGCTTCGTCATGCTCCGATTTTCCGGTGAACTTCCTCTCCGGAAATCGCCTCCTCGTTCAACTCGACCGCTATTTCAGCATAAATATGCGAGTTTCTTTTGCATTTCCGCAGGTCGTCGAGCCTCCTCCTCCATTCTTCGAGCAATTTCGCCTCCATCGCTGGAGACCAAACGCATTTCTGTTTTCTTTTTTTCTGAAATGTTATAAAAATAATGCTTAAAATTGAGTTTAACACTAAATTCATTTTACTTACGCTTGCTTCGCTGTCCATTTTACAACTGTCAAATTCAAAATACGAGTGACAGTTAAAAAATTCCCTCTGGGTATTTTTTGGTACATTTTTCAGGGAGGCGTAAAATAAAGCTTTTTCAGGGTTTGACATAATATGGGAAGAGGCTTTTGTTCTCAAACTTCTTTCTGAAACGAGATTACAAGAGCTCTTCAATTGAGATAAACTCGACTTAAGCTGCTTATTTAAGGAGATTGAAGGCCCGGAAACTCCGAATTGACCTAAGCTTCTTTTAAACTCCGCAGTGTGCCTCCAGTACTACATATGTTCCCTGCGGCATAGAGCTTGTGTAGTCAGTTATACACAGAAAAAATCCAAAATAAACTAACATTTGCCATATTTCTGTTAATTTTTGTCGCAGAAAAAAGCTAAATACTCAAAATCTTCGCTACATTCAGAGCACGATATATTTCCGACGTTGATTTCGTATCTAGTTTTCCTGGACTTTGCGTTTTTAATTTTAGATTCCTTTTTTTTCGCCGCAAAAACACACTGTCCTTGCTAAATATTTTTGACGCTAATAAATTATGCTGTTCCCAGTTAATTGGATATACAAGGTATAACATTATTCTTAATTTGTAGAAAATATGGTTTTTTAATTGTATAAATATGTTGAAAAACTTTGGCAACGCTTGGTGAAAGAAGCGAATCAGACGGACATGTAAATATATTGGGACTACAAGCTGAAAACCGCCGTTCTGTCTTTTTTTTTAGCTTTTATTGTGGAAAAATGGTTAAATATTTACTATTCCAAGAAGTGTCTATCGCTAGCCACAACTTTTTCCTTTCTTTCTGACACGGATTCCGTGTTGGAAAAAATGTTCTCCTTTTGAGCCGATCTACTTCTTCGTAAAAATGGAAGTGCTGCTCAGCCAGGTCATGCGTCATCGATCGGAATTTGTGGTAGTCGGTAGGGGCGAAGTCTGGAGAATACTGTGGGTGGGATAGGACGTCCCATTTTAGTGGTAGGTTTTCCAACATGGCCGAGCGTTGTCGTGTAGCAAAATCACTTTGTCGTGTCGCAAAATCACTTTGTCGTGTCTCTCCTCGTATTGCGGCCGTTTCTCCTTCAATGCTCGGCTCCAACGCATTATTTGTTTTTCGTAGCGATCTCCCGTGATGGTTTCACCCAGTTACAGCAGCTCATAATATGCCACTCAGCATGATTTTCGAGCCATGGGTTTTGGGCTTGGTTGTCAATGTTTATGCATGGCCGCGGTATCCCGTGATTTTTTTCACTTTGGATTATTGTAATGGATCCACTTCTCATCGATGTGATGCAAAAACCTTTTTGCCAATGAGCAGCTGTCCGTATATGAAAAAATGCCGTTCGAAATTTCTTGGCACCTAATTTCCTTGCTTGTGCATCATTCCCAAGCTTTTCAAACAATGTGATGTGGCTTGATGAATCACGGTCAAATCTAATTACGAGGAGTTGTTGACAGATGCCTAAGTTTAACATGTGACGTTTCTGATTCGCCATTGTTGATCAGCATTTACTGCTGGCGCCATCTATTGGACAACGGCGGATTTCAATTTGTACTTCCGATACGTTCCAAGTTGTAGTGAAAAGGTGAGGTACACTAATAAATTGCCTATATTCGAATTAAATCTAATTAAATTAATCTTAGCTGAGGTGTACCCTAGTAGGTAGCGTGTTGGTCTTGTAATGCGAAGGTCGAGAGTTCAATTACCGGTCGGCGCAATATATAATTCCAGTACATTGTCTGCTTGGGTATACTTTGGACACCTCAATCTACGAAAACTAAAAACTCGTAGAAAGAGGGTTGTGCGAAGGGCTAACAACCCTTCCGCAATCAGTAATGAAAAATGTTAAGGAACCTGAATGTTAGGAGGCCAAGGCCCAATTTGGGCTGTAGCGCAATTGTAGAAGAAGTAGAAATTAATCTTAGCCTTTTTCAATCCAAATCACCACTTTTCCTGAGAGTAGTCAGTACCGTTTCAATCACCATTCGAGCAGGTCCACATCGAGCATGTTAGTTGAAATTCGTGAATTGGTAGAAATTCGACCTTAACTTGTAGTTTGACATCTAGACGGAAGTAATAATGTTGCAGAAAGAACACATATCACCATATTATGGTGAATTGTTGAGTTGAAGAGATATTGAAAGAGTGTGTATCCATGGAATTGCAAAAGCAAGTAGAATCATTTATTTTAAAATCTATAAGTTGGCTTTTTCACAAATTTACAAATGTGTACTTCTTTTTTCATATTTAGGCATCAATAACGTTACGAGACGCAATGGAGACATCGTCTTCTGAAGCAACCTTAAACAATCCACATAACAAGCGAAAAATTAATGCTAAGATCGCAACGTTAAGAAAATGTAAGAGAAGAAAGAATGTTAAATTAAAAATAAATTAAATTATTATACATTTGATTGGTCTATATGCTTTAACAGAGGTGTTGAGTATGCTTCTTCCGCAGTAATTGAGACCATCTTGTTGGGCATGAGACTTTTCATCCCTCAAAGCTACAAACCAATCAGGCCCAGTTCTAAGGCTTGGTTTAATGAAAATTGTAGTACTGCGATAAGGGCTAAAGAGGCAGCTTACCGTGCTTATAAGCAGCTGCCATCCGAGGGTAATTGGATAAATTTCAAAAAAGAAAGGAACCTTTGCAAATCCAGCTTACAACGAGAAAAATATTTGCATGACCAGAAACTGAGGCAAAACATTTTGAGAAGTCCTAAGGGCAGCAAAAATTTCTGGTCTCTCGCTCGTTCCATCAGAGGTAGATCTGCATCTTCAATTCCATCTTTAATCTACAATAATGAGGTTATTACGGATCCTAACATGAAGGCAAACATCTTAGCGGACCAATTCGCTGCCAACTCTTCTTTACCACTAACGAACTCTAGCCTTCCAACGTATACTACGCTAAATTCCTCCTTAGGACAGATTAGTATTCATCCGCGAAACGTTTACCGAGTTCTTAAGAATCTAGATGCTAATAAATCGTCCGGTCCAGATGGAATCCCTGCTCTTGTCCTTAAAAATTGTTGCGCTTCTCTAGCTAAGCCTCTATGCAAACTTTACCGTCACTCTTTATCGTCCTCCATTGTCCCATCTTCATGGAAGCTTGCAAATGTTCAGCCAGTTCCAAAAAAAGGAGAACGCACCAATCCCGCTAATTATCGCCCAATAGCAATAACCTCAATTCTGTCCAAGGTCATGGAAACAATCATCAACAATAGAGTAATAGAATATCTCAACATCAATGATATTATTGACGACAAACAGTATGGATTCCGCAAAAAACGTTCCACAGGAGACCTTTTAACCACCGTCACAGAACGTTGGAACAAGAGCATTCACCAGTTTGGTGAATCTTGGTTATTGCTCTTGATATTTCCAAGGCTTTTGACAGAGTATGGCACACTGCCCTTTTAATCAAACTTAAAGCTATTGGTTTGGGCGACTTTCTTATTTCCTGGATTGAAAGTTTTTTAGCCAATCGTTCAATGCGTGTGGTATTGGATGGTGTGGTTTCCTCTTCTTATAAAATTAACGCTGGTGTCCCTCAGGGGTCGGTTCTTTCTCCTACCCTTTTTCTGATATTTATTAATGACCTGCTATCTTCAACTTTCAATCCTATACATAGCTTCGCCGATGACAGCACCTTAGACTTCTCCTATCATTACAACAGTGCGTCCTTAGCACGATGTACTAGTTTAGTGGAACAACGTAGGTACATGGTTCAGTCATTGAATGACGACTTGGCAAAAATTCTTAGTTGGGGCAATAAGAATTAAGTTGAGTTTAATGCTTCGAAAACCCAGTGCTGTCTTGTGTCCCACAAACATGACTCTATCCTTGACCCAATCACCTTCGGAGGTCAGCCACTAACCACTTCTTCAAGTGTTAAGATGTTAGGTATCCAAATCACAGATAACTTATCTTGGAACGACCATATATTTATTTTATTTTTTCTCCTATCTGGATAGTATCCAGTCTCGGACCATTAAAATTATAGGGGATTCTGACATCACTTCATCGCTCGATTCACTCGAGCATAGACGAACTGTAAGCTCCCTAACCCTTTTGTATCGCTACTACAATGGAGATTGTTCGGACGAAATCTTTAATCTCATGCCCCCATGCATGCCCTTACTCCGTAATACTAGAGCTGCTTCGCGCGCTCATAAGTATTCTCTCAACCCCACCTTCGGTCGCACTGTCAACTTTCGTGATTCGTTTTTAAACCGGACTGTTCGAATATGGAACTCGCTGCCCATCTCGGTGTTCCCGCATGACTACAACATTCAGCAATTCAAGGGAAATATTCATTGCCACTTCCGACTCTATCCCCTAAATTCCCAAAAACCAATATCCTTCCCCCCTCACCGGAGCTATGCTTCAGTACAAAAGGGCAACCCCTCTAGTTCCGGTGTCATATAAAAAAAAGAAAAAAAAAGAATATTGAATCAACGAATTCGCAGAAAGTCTAAGAAAATTGCAACACTTTCAAAGAAAGTTTGAGCAAAAATTTGATAACTCTAGATAGTGTTGACTTGTTAGAAGCGATGACGGAACCTCATAAAGAACTTCTTGAGCGTGTACTTTTAAAAGCCCAAGGTAAACGTCTTCCTGAAGTGTATCCCCTGCTCTACGTTCCTTTGCACCTAAACTTCTTATCACCAAAAACATATGACTATGTGCGAGAAACATTCAATTGATCCTGCCACATGCAAGAACAATTTCCAATTGGCGACGGTTGATTGCCAGCCTGGTTTTACAAATTAGTCTTTCCATGTTTTTGGCTTAGCAGTTGATGCGGCAAGATCTAAAAATCGAAGGCTACGGACATATATGTTGAAATTAATATTCGTAAATAAATTGAATTCTACTTTCAGTGGAGACTATTTAAAATCTTAAGTCATTATTATATGTATATTATGCTGATGACGTGTGTTTGCTTGCACATAACCGTACGGAGTTAGAGTCAAATTTTCGCTCGTTGCAATCTAAATGCAGATGCGGAACGGAAAATAAATGTGCGTAAAACCAACGTCTTAGAAACTGGCTGTGATTTCATAAGTGTGACCTTTGGTGGTACACACGTGAATTTCTCCGCAATGCATTTAGAAACTCATTACGTGAAATGCACATTATAAAAGACTCTGAAAGGAATGAAGTCAAATGGAAATTTCTGGAATAACTTGTAAGTATTCAAAATAATGAACAACTACATTTAGACAATAAGCTTGGTAGGCCCATATTTATATTTATTACCAAAAAATAAAAGTTAAGACTTTCGATATATGTAGCTTCATCTAGCTTCAAAAAGTTATAGTTGGTGCTTTCATCATAGTTTATCAGAAGATCGTCTGAAAGCAAGATCTTGTGATGCAAGAAATTGCACACATATAATAAGGCGCTTTAACACTTCATTCCAGCGTTGCGCTTCAACATTTAGTTGACGCTGCACCTCCATATCTATAGTGGATCTAGATTTTAGGCTTAACTCAAAGGACTTCCACTGTTTATAGAACTCCATATACGTTTTGTTATTTTCATGGTCTCGTAACACTCGTGATATACATATGAGTCCAATCATTGAAATCGTCATTTCCTAAGGAACTGACATTTTCTGTTGAAAATAATTTGCAGGGAAAACAATATACAGCATCCTTCGAGATGGATCACACCAGCCAGTCTTGGTGAACCATATTACCATTTTCAAGCTTCCTTTGGTAAGCATTTAAGTTGAATTTTCGCTTCTTAAGAACTGGAAAATAGTAAGAAACAGACTGCGTATGTGAACAACTCGGATAATCCGCAGATAAAGAAATATTTAAATGTCCAGTTGAGGAAGAAGCTGATTCAACTACAACTATTTCGTCTGAGGTTTTATTAAAAAAAGATGTAATACTTCCCAGTTTGTTTGCTACTTCTTCTCGAGTTAACTTTCTTTTTTTACATTCGCAACCTGAAAGTTTTCGTTTTTTTTGTTGGAGAACGTAATTATAATAATTTTTCACGCTGTAGTACACACTGGTGTAAACACTGTTGAAAACACTATTATAAATACGATCTTAAACACAGTTGTAAGCATTGTCTTAAACACTTCTGCAAGCAGTAAGCTAAGTAAGAAAAAATTTAACTGACAATTCTTTTTTTTTCTCTCAACTAACACAAATACAAATAGTAAACAAACAAAATGTAATTATAAATACACTCCCATTTTTCGTAAAATTATTCGCAATCAGTTCCCCTAACTGTTCATCAAAAGGTACACAAGTGATCCATATCTACATATGTATGTACCTAGTCGTGCCATAAGTTCTGTCACACGTATATGGGCAATTTTTGTATAAATGAAAAAGAGTTTTTGACAAAGGAAAATATATTTTATTTTGGCATACTAATGGAAGTAAAATAAGCAACAAATTATTCAAAGTGGCCGCCTTTAGCCTTAACACAGCTCTTTAATCTGTTGGGCCAGTCATCGATAGCAGTACGCACTGTTTCTAGCGGAAAATTAGCTACTGCTTCTGTCAAAGATCGCTTAAGGCTCTCGATATTTGGGTGTCGTCTCGTGCACACCATGGACTCTAACTCCGCCCACAGTTTGTAGTCCAGGGGATTCAAATCTGGGCTCCCAGAAGGCCATTCCGTCGCCCTTATAAACTGTGGAATATTGGTTTCCAACCACGCTTGTGTGGTTCGAGCTTTGTGGGCTGGCGCAGAATCTTGCTGGAAAACCCAATGTCGATTGTTGAATAGCGTAGAGTTCAGCGGCTTCACACATCTCTCCAGGATGTCCGTTTGATAATTTTTCGCTGCAGTTTTTACGCCTTTTTCGCAAAAATGAAGCTCGGTGACCCCTTCGTAGCTGACACCCCACCATACCATGACTGATGCTGGATGATGTCCTCGCTGTACCCTAGTGGCAACTTCTCGGGCTTCTGCGGAGCTGTGGGCATACACCTTATCATTTTGGCGGTTGAAATGTTCCTCCACTGTAAAAATTTTTTCATCGGTAAATAAAATTTCTCGATGTTTGTTGTTGCCGTACCGCCGAAGGGGCTCTTTCGATCTGGTGCTCCTAATTTGCTTCAACTGCTCAGTCAGCAAATGTCCCGTTGATCGTCGAAAGGCACTCATCCCGAGGTCAGATTTTATGATGCGAGACATACTTCGGGTGGAGATGTTCATCTCTCGAGCCATGATTCGTTGTTTACGAAGCGGATTTCGACGAATTCGACTCTCGACCGCTTTGATGGCAGCAGAAGAACGTACATCACGCGGACGTCCAGAACGAGGTCGATCTTCAATAGTCTGGATCGCGTTATATCTCTGGATCGCACGATACACAAATCTTTGCGTTATTTTTAACGGGCACAACAACTTGAAAATTTCACTCGCGGATTTTCCACACTTATGTAGTGCAATCACTGCAGTTCGGTTTTCTATTACACCCCATTCCATCTTCACACGTTAACGAACACACTTTAAATGACCATCAACTGTCAACAACATTATGACGTTTATAAAACTGGCCGATATTGAAATGTCACTCATAAAATAAAGTTGTTGCCAATGTGAGAAATTATGTGACAGAACTTATGGCAGGACTAGGTATGTACACATTATATTGCACATAAATGCCTGTACGAGCTCTTTTAACGCCCAAGCAATTACATAAAAAGCGCCACAGCGCTTCTGGCGCACAGTGTGATATTTTCGCAATCTAGCGGGATTTAATTCAAAAATTGCAAGTCAAATATTACCCTAATTGACTATATGATTATTTAGGTAACTATCCAATTAAGAAAAATCCGAATTAGTTTTTTCCCAGGAATTACTGTTTAGGAATAGTAGCAGGTCAAAGTCCACTTTCGAGTAATATACCTAGTCGTGCCATAAGTTCTGTCACACGTATATGGGCAATTTTTGTATAAATGAAAAAGAGTTTTTGACAAAGGAAAATATATTTTGTTTTGGCATACTAATGGAAGTAAAATAAGCAACAAATTATTCAAAGTGGCCGCCTTTAGCCTTAACACAGTTCTTTAATCTGTTGGGCCAGTCATCGATAGCAGTACGCACTGTTTCTAGCGGAAAATTAGCTACTGCTTCTGTCAAAGATCGCTTAAGGCTCTCGATATTTGGGTGTCGTCTCGTGCACACCATGGACTCTAACTCCGCCCACAGTTTGTAGTCCAGGGGATTCAAATCTGGGCTCCCAGAAGGCCATTCCGTCGCCCTTATAAACTGTGGAATATTGGTTTCCAACCACGCTTGTGTGGTTCGAGCTTTGTGGGCTGGCGCAGAATCTTGCTGGAAAACCCAATGTCGATTGTTGAATAGCGTAGAGTTCAGCGGCTTCACACATCCCTCCAGGATGTCCGTTTGACAATTTTTCGCTGCAGTTTTTACGCCTTTTTCGCAAAAATGAAGCTCGGTGACCCCTTCGTAGCTGACACCCCACCATACCATGACTGATGCTGGATGATGTCCTCGCTGTACCCTAGTGGCAACTTCTCGGGCTTCTATGGAGCTGTGGGCATACACCTTATCATTTTGGCGGTTGAAATGTTCCTCCACCGTAAAAATTTTTTCATCGGTAAATAAAATTTCTCGATGTTTGTTGTTGCCGTACCGCCGAAGGAGCTCTTTCGATCTGGTGCTCCTAATTTGCTTCAACTGCTCAGTCAGCAAATGTCCCGTTGATCGTCGAAAGGCACTCATCCCGAGGTCAGATTTTATGATGCGAGACATACTTCGGGTGGAGATGTTCATCTCTCGAGCCATGATTCGTTGTTTACGAAGCGGATTTCGACGAATTCGACTCTCGACCGCTTTGATGGCAGCAGAAGAACGTACATCACGCGGACGTCCTGAACGAGGTCGATCTTCAATAGTCTGGATCGCGTTATATCTCTGGATCGCACGATACACAAATCTTTGCGTTATTTTTAACGGGCACAACAACTTGAAAATTTCACTCGCGGATTTTCCACACTTATGTAGTGCAATCACTGCAGTTCGGTTTTCTATTACACCCCATTCCATCTTCACACGTTAACGAACACACTTTAAATGACCATCAACTGTCAACAACATTATGACGTTTATAAAACTGGCCGATATTGAAATGTCACTCATAAAATAAAGTTGTTGCCAATGTGAGAAATTATGTGACAGAACTTATGGCAGGACTAGGTACACTCGGCAGAAAAAGTTTGCGTATATACCCAACACATCCGACATATCTATAAAAAACATCGTTTCTAACATTTTATTCCGAAATATTTTTTTTTCCTATTTTTCATTACTTCATTATGAACATAAAACAAAACAAAAAACATAACAAAATTATGATTGGACTTTAAGCCCAATCATAATTTTGTGTTGTATGATACTCTAGATGAGATGAAAATGACTTTAATATACCGGAAAATTTCATCTCAAATTCTTTCGAATAGTGAATAGAGACTTTTGCATGGGAGGTGGTAGAAGTAGAAGGGGAGGTTTGTATTTTTCGTATATGACACCGAACATGGCATGCAAAATGTTTTTTGCTGAGTTTAAAGTTTTTAGTTTTCATTATTTTTAAAGAAATTGGGCATAGATTTCTTGAAAATGGGGTATTTGTATGGGAGTTAGCAGAGGAAGTGGAGCATTTAAGATGATTTTGAAACTGCTTATCATCATACTTATCACCATGCTTTGATTCAATTTCAAAGTCGATAGCTCTTATGTACTTGAAGGAGAAATGCTTTTCTTGAATTTATAATACAGATATTTGTATGGGAGGAGGTAGAAGGAGTGAAGCGCAGCTGATAATTTTTTCTAATACTTATTTCAATTATTAAGAAACAAATTCTGGCAAAATTTGAAGTTTTTACTTTTTCTAGTTTGAAAGGAAATCGATAAAATGCATTTACCAAAAATTATGCATTTTTATTGGAGGGGGTAGAAGGAGTGTACGGATCAAAACAAATTTTTTTCTCATTATTAATATTTCCATTTGTATTTTTTATGCAAAATATCAAGTTGATAGCTTTAACAGTTTCGAAGAAAAATAATTTAATTGAAATTTCAAAATTTAGTGAAATTTGTATGGGAGGAGTTAGAAGGAGTGAGGTGAAGTTGATAATTATTTTTAGTTAAATTGCAATTATAGTAGAATTAATTCTGACAAAATTTCGTCTTTCCAGCTTTACTAGTTTCAATGAAAATCGAAAATATGTATTTCTCAAAATTATCCATTTGTATGGGAGGGGGTAGAAGGAGTAAGGAGATTGTGTCAATATTCCGTGATATTAATGACATCTATATCATAATACTTTGACCTAAATTTCAAGTCGATAGCTTAAATAGTTACAAAGAAAAATCAATTTCTTAATATTTCGAAATTTCATGAAATTTGTATGGGAGCGGGTAGAAGGAGTGTGGAGATGTAGCCCATTCACGAACTTAAATTTACTTGTTTGCTAAAAATTACACACAAAAATTTTTAGCACTATAGCTAAAAGCTTTCGAGAGTTATGCTGTAGACAGACGCACAGACGGACAAACGGACAGACAGACAGACGGTCACTCGGAATCGAGGTTTTTGAGCGACAACAAATATTTCTGTACCCTTGGCGGCTCTGTGCGAGCATTATTTCTTAGCGTTACAAACGGTAAGGCAAACACAATATACTCTCAGATTTCATCTAGAGTATAAACATAACAGGGCTACGATTGCGCGTAAAGCGCAATCTTACGATACTCTAGATGAAATAGAATTTTTTCTGATCAAGAAATTTTGTATGGGGAGTATTAGAAGGAGTGATAGCATTGAACCAATTTTTTCCCATCATGCTAAAGTAGCTATAAAAATGTTTTATACAAAATGCTTACTCCAAAAATTGAATAGGAGCTGAGAAAATTAGTGAGTTAGATTTAGTGAAAATGTGCAGTTTGTATGGGAGGTGGTAGAAAGAGTGGGGGGATTTTAGTGATTTTTTCAATAGCTAGGAATATTATAAAATTGACATCCCTTAAATTTCAGACTGGTGCTATACATACTTTTAAAAAAAAAACGATTTTTTGTGAAGTTGTGAAACTTTGTCATATTGTATGGGAGAGGGTAGAAGCAGTGAAGCTAATCAAATATTTTTTTCTGATCTTAGTTATAATGCTAAATAAGTATTTATAACAAAATGCGATAAATGTTATATGTTCTGAGAAAATGGGCTTAGAGCATTTCATGAAAAAGTGTAGTTTGTATGGGAGGGGGTGGAAGAAGAGGGAGGACGCAAACAGTTTTTATACTGTAGATTGAAATCATTATGGAAGTAATATATCCCGAAATTCAGACTAATAGCTTTTATACTTTTCGAGCAAATCCATTTATTGTCGAATTGCGAAATTGTGTCATTTTGTATGGGAGGGGGTAGAAGGGGTGAAGCTAATCGTCTAATTTTTTTGACCTTACTAAATGTTTTAAATAAATATTTAGTACACAATTTCAGCCTGCTAAACTTTATACGCACTGAGTAAATTGGTTTAGAGTATTTCTTTAAAAAGTGCAGTTTGTATGGGAGGTGGTGGAAGGAGAGGGAGGACCCGGAGAATTTTTTGACGGTAGATTGATATCATCATAAAAGTAATATATTCCAAATTTTAGACTAATATCTTTTATACTTTTTGAGTAAATCCATTTATTGTCGAATTGCGAAATTGCATCGTTTTGTACGGGAGGGGGTAGAAGGGGTGAAGCTAATCATCTAATTTTTTTTGGTCTGACTAATAATTGTAAATAAATATTTAGTGCGCAATTTGAGCTTGCTAAACTTTATACGCACTGAGTAAATTGATTTAGAGTATTTCCTTAAAAAGTGCAGTTTGTATGGGAGGTGGTGGACGGAGGAGGAGGACACGCATAATTTTTATATGGTATTGATATTGTCATAAAAGTAATATATTCCAAATTTCAGGCCAATGGCTTTTATACTTTTCGAGCAAATCCGTTTATTGTCAAATTGCGCAATTGTCATTTTGAATGGGAGGGGGTAGAAGGGGTGGAGCGATTTGGCCGGTTTACGAACTTGACCTTACTTTTTTGCCAAAAACGATGCGTACGAAATTTGAGCTTTCTAGCTCAACGCGTTCTTAAGTTAGAGAGCGCACGGACGGACAGACGGACGGACGGACGGACATCCGGTTTTGAGATTTTTGAGTGATAATTTTAACTTCTGTATCATTCATTTTTTTCTCCGACCCTTATTTCTTGGCGTTACAAACTTTAGAGCAAACTTATAATGGAGCTAGTCCGTTCGTGTTCGGTGCCTGACGTGCTTTTCGCTTTTCTTTTTTTGTGGTTTTTTTTCGTTATTCGCTTTGTTATAATGTTTTCTTATTATTATTAATTTCAACCGCGAGTGTTTTTTTTTTGTTTTTTGTATTCTAAATAAATAGTAATCTTTTCGAGGGGGTCACATCGCCGTCGGATATTCAATTCCATTCAAGCTCCAGCTAAGTGTCGCCTAGCGGTCCGGGATCTTCGTTGTATTGGTTGTCCGCGTTTAGGCATAGTACTTGCGCGGGCATTACAATTGCGGATCCCGGGCCGTTAATTATTTTTCGTTGTGTTATTGGTTTATGCTGCTGATCTTATTTTTTTTTCCTGCAGTGCATTTATTTTATTCTGTGTTATTTGGTGTTGCCATGTTTGCGTTTATATTTTTTTTATTATTTACTCTTGATTACATTTTTTTTTTAAATTGATTTATCTTTGTTTTTTACATCTTGACAAATTTTAACTATTAGTTTTTCTTGTCGCGCTTTATTTTACTTTTATTTTCTTGTTTCTTTTAAATTTACTCGTTTTATCTTGAATTGTTTTCTCAATTTTACTTTGCTTTTTAGTTAGTTCTCTGTCCATTTTTGGCTTTTTAATTTTTTAATTTGAGTATTTTTTTTTACTTAATAATTAACTTTTTCGTACGCGCTTTTTTTTAAATGGCAACCTTTACGATTGACCAAGTCAACGTTCGGGGATTGAGCTCTGCCTACCTCTCCCTGTACATTCACACCCAAACTGCTAAGCCAGAAATACTAGCACTTGGCGAGTGCAAGGTGCTACCTGGAAGTGAGCAGTTTTATTCTGTTCCCGGTTATCACCTTATCCCAGCTTTTTTTCGCCAGCGGGGGATCGCTCTCTACATCTGCGATGATGTGCCCTTCCAATTGGTTCCGCATTTGGGTACCTGCTCCAATCCGGAATTTAATTATATCTGGATAAAACTTTCAATCCAAGGGCACATCCTGTATTTTTGTTACGTGTATAGAAGCCTGGCATTGAATGCAGCTAAAACAGCTTGTGAGCTGGATGATTTGTCTGAATCCATCCAGTCCATTTACACTGCTTACCCTGACGCTGAAATCGTTATCGCGGGCGATTTCAATGTTCACAACTCTGCCTGGCTTCAGTATTCCTCCTGCACGGACCAAGAGGGACGTGATACTGAGCTCTTTGCCTCATTAAACGGTCTAACACAGCTGGTAAATGAGCCCACTCGTTTACCTAAAATTGCAGGTCAATTTTCCAATCTTCTTGATCTATTTCTCACCAGCCAACCTGAGAAATACTCTCTCTCTGTAATATCCCCATCGCCAATTGGAAATACGGATCACTTCCTGATTCGTGCACAATTTCGTTTCAAAATTTTCGCAATATTCCAACTCCAGCTTTATAATGCATCAAGAAATACCTGCAAATCCATCCTTAAACGTGTTAAATTTGATCACGACCAAAAAGTTCGACGGAAGATCCTTCAGAGTCCAAAAGGCTCAAGATCTTTCTGGTCTTTTGTCAAAACGGTCAATAATAATTTTATCTCTTTATCAACACCACCACTCGTCGATGGCGACCGTACCGTTATTGATCCAGTTGAGAAAGCCAACCTATTGGCAGTAAGTTTCGCAAGAAACTCAACGCTACCACCTTCAAACCAAACCCCTCCTTTCGCATCACCATCAGGTTTTTCGCTGCCGCCGCTATATTTCCGCACGCGTCTCATATCTAGGATCCTGCAAAAGCTCAATGTTCACAAGTCCGCGGGCCCTGACGGCATTCCCCCCATTACCCTTAAAATGTGCTCCTCTTCTCTGGCTAAACCTCTTCGCAATCTTTATACTCTAGATGAAATCTGAGAGTATATTGTGTTTGCCTTACCGTTTGTAACGCTAAGAAATAATGCTCGCACAGAGCCGCCAAGGGTACAGAAATATTTGTTGTCGCTCAAAAACTTCGATTCCGAGTTGCTGTCTGTCCGTCTGTCTGTCTGTCTGTCTGTCCGTCTGTCCGTCTGTCTACAGCATAACTCTCGAACGCTTTGAGCTATCGTGCTGAAATTTGTTGTGTGTCATTTTTAGCAAAAAAGAAACTTTAAGTTCGTGAACGGGCCACATCCCCCCACTCCTTCTACCCCCTCCCATACAAATTTCACGAAATTCCAAAATTTTCAGAAATTGATTTTTCTTTGAAACTGTTTAAGCTATCGATTTGAAACTTGGGTCACAGTATTATGATGTAGGTATCATTAATTTGACTGAATATTGATTCGATCCCGTCGCTCCTTCTACCCCCTCCCATACAAATGCATAATTTTGAAAAATGTAGTTTTTCGATTTTCATTGAAACTAGCAAGTTATAAAAACGAATTTTTGCCAGAATTAATTTTATTATAATTTCAATCAGAATTGAAAAAATTATCAACTTTACCTTACTCCTTCTACCCCCTCCCATACAAATTTCACGAAATTTTGAAATTTAAATTAAATTATTTTTCTTCGAAACTGTTAAAGCTATCAACTTGATATTTTGCATAAAGTATAACAATAAAAATATCAATAACGAGAAAAAAATGTGGTTTGATCCATACACTCCTTCTACCCCCTCCCATACAAATGCATAATTTTGAAAAATGCAGTTTTTCGATTTTCATTGAAACTAGCAAAGTTATAAAAACGAATTTTTGCCAAAATTAATTTTATTATAATTTCAATCAGAATTGAAAAAATTATCAACTTCACCTTACTCCTTCTACCCCCTCCCATACAAATTTCACGAAATTTTGAAATTTAAATTAAATTATTTTTCTTCGAAATTGTTAAAGCTATCAACTTGATATTTTGCGTAAAGTATAAAAATAGAAATATCAATAACGAGAAAAAAATGTGCTTTGGTCCATACACTCCTTCTACTCCCTCCCATACAAACGTATAATTTTTGTTAAGTGCATTATATCGATTTCCATTAAAACTAGAAAAAGTATAAACTTAAAATTTTGCCAGAATTTGTTTTTTAATAATTGCAATAAATGCTAAAAAAAATTATCAGCTCCTCTTCACTCCTTCTACCCCCTCCTATACAAATATCTGTATTATAAATTCAAGAAAGCATTTCTCCTTAGAAAATACATACTAGAACTATCGAATTTGAAATTGAATCAAAGCGTGGTGATAAGGATGATGATAAACAGTTTCAAAATCATCTTAAAAGCTCCACTTCCTCTGCCACCTCCCATACAAATGCCTCAATTTCTGGAAAACTATGTCCAATTGAAAATAATGAAAGCTACAAACCTTAAATTCAGCACGAAATATTTTGCATACCACATTAGGTTTCATATCCAAAAATTACGAACCTTCCTCTTCTGCTTCTACCACCTCCCATACAAAAGTCACTATTAATTATTTAAAAGAACTGGAGGTGACATATTTTCCGGTACATTGAACTCTTTCTCATTTCATCTAGAGTATCATATGATTGGGCCTTACGCCCAATCATAATTCTTTTATGTTTTTTATTTATCTTACTCTTCTGGGTGCTTTCCACGATTATGGAAAGTCGCGAATGTTCAGCCAATTCCCAAGAAAGGAAGCAAAGCGAACCCCGCTAACTACCGCCCGATAGCCATCACTTCAGTGCTCTCGAAAGTGATGGAAACTGCTGTCAATTGCAAAATAATTCACTATCTCGAGGATAAGCAGCTTATCCACGATCGCCAATACGGTTTCCGTTCTGGAAGGTCGACGGGAGATCTCTTGGTCTACCTGACAGAACGTTGGAACTCTTGCTTGCACAAATACGGCGAAGGTCAAGTTCTTGCTCTTGATATTGCAAAAGCTTTTGACAGAGTTTGGCATGAATGTCTCCTTGTTAAGCTAAAGGCCATTGGCCTCGATGCTACCCTAATTCGATGGATTGAGAGTTTCCTATCTGAACGTACTATACGAGTCGTTTTAGATGGCGTTTCTTCTTCTTCTTTCCCAACTAATTCTGGTGTTCCTCAGGGCTCTGTCCTATCGCCTACTCTGTTCTTAGTATTCATTAACGACCTTTTGTCTTCTACTCTCAATCCGATCCATAGTTTTGCAGATGACAGTACCTTAAATAACACCTTTGAATTTAACTCTGCTGCGGATTCTCACAAGCAATCAATTGCTTCCAAACGCAGGGAGTTATTCAGTTCGCTGGACTCCGACCTCGGCTTAATCCTGGAATGGGGCAGGAAAAATAGAGTAGAGTTCAACGCTGCTAAAACACAGGCCTGTCATCTTTCTCTTAAACGTGATGTTCCTGCGTCGTCGTCTAATTTAGCCTTTAATGGCGTACCAATTAACCCTTTAGAGGAATTTATCGTTTTAGGCGTAAAGTTAAATAACCATCTTGATTGGAGCAAACATATCTATGATGTTGCACTTGATACCTCCAAACGCCTAGGTATTCTTCGCAAATGCAAAAAATATTTTACGCCTCACGACTTAGCTACCATCTACAAGGCTTACATTAGACCTCGTTTAGAGTACAATTCGCATTTGTGGGCTGGGGCTCCCAAAACACACCTTGCGCTGCTCGATCGAATCCAAAAACATGCGTTCCGACTAATCGGAGATGACAACATCACGATTTCTATCGATTCCCTCGAGCATCGTAGGAACGTTGCATTACTCAGCATTTACTATCGCTATTTTCATGGTAAATGTAGCGCGGAACTTAGATCACTTATTCCTCCACTTTACACCTTTCCCCGTAATACTCGTCAAGCTAAACGCGCGCACGAGTTTACTGTTAACCCTATTCCTACTCGTACAGTGAAATATAGGCAGTCATTCATCCCCCGAACGTCCAGACTTTGGAACGCATTGCCTGCTAGTATGTTTCCAAGCAAGTATAACCTTTAGCATTTCAAAAGTAATGTCCATCGCCACTTCCGTCTCTCTCCCCCAAAACTCCCATAACACTACCAAGTTTCATCCTCTTCCTATACCGTCATAACTGGCAGTTATAAAATGCTGCACAGAAGCAATTAACAGTGCTCGACGGAAGAGTCGGGCGACTTTATGAAAAGCAACTACAGTGAGAGAGGGAACAGTCGGGCAAATTTATAGAACGCAACTTACAGCGCTCGGTTGAGAGGGAAAAGATTCATACGACAAGGGAAATGGTTCGGTCAACAAATGTAATATATGTACATAAATAGACGAGCGTTCTTGGTAAAATTTGAGCGATCGACGAGTAGTCGAACTTTTTGGAAAGCGAAAGAATCAAGCGAATGTGAATGAAATAGTCCCTAGTGAAAATTGTAAAGAAATTTAGTTGAAATCAAAATAAGGTGTTGCGGTTGAACTAAAGTGAACTTATTAAACTGATGGTTTCATTTGTTTGTTTGAAATCCAGCGACCACTTGCGCACTACAGTATATTACAACTGCAAACAAAACATCTTTGCTTTTCGATTATATTTTAATTTATTGTTATTGTTGTGCTCATATTACCAATACCAATATTTTGTACGTACATACATAAATGAAAAAATAAGAAAACATGTAAAGAGAAATCCAATAAATAAGATATACCTATTTATTGAAATTAATTTATCAATTAAATTCTAGCAACTTTCAAGAGCTCCAAATCAATGCAGTAATAATATAAAGCGTTTTTGAAGAACGTGTTTTACTAAATCCTCTTTGACCCGTTAGTTAACGTTCAACAATATAATATTTTAAAATACAAATCTTAAATTTACTTTAAATATATGTTTTTAGTTTGAAAATGTTTTGGAATCATTATATGGCATTCATTGCTTTTCATACTTTAAGATCGCTTAAAAGATGCATTAATTGCTTTTATCTAAAACAATTAATTTTAAAAATTGTAATTGTTAATATCTACCTTTTGTACCAGAGACTTCACATAAACATTAGATCAAAATATTAACAAGTTTCGTTTATGTAGCATTAAGTACACGATTTTGGTAATCAAGAACTAGTTAGGTTAATTAAAAAAAAATATTTACAATATGTAGCACCTAGAATTGATTGATTGAATGCATTATGTTTAAATTTTAAATTCATTACTTTATCCCTATAAGCATTTTTGTTAAGGGAACTAGATTGGTGTCTCCATACTTTGTCAAATTGAGTTTAACTGCTACTCCGTTCTTTTTAGTTTGCGTATGCCATGTTAAAATCTAAAATAAAAAAATATTTGTGAGTTGAATCACCAAATATAAAAGAAATATAATATAATAAATACCTCAGTACAAGATGATGCCAAAAATTCGATTTCAGATATGTTAAAAGGTAAAAGGCTTTTAAGAAAACCGTCTTCCTCATATCCTCCTTTGTATGGCATTTTAGCTTTAGGGCGGCTTAGTAAAAAAGGTACACTGACTGCGAATCCTGCCATGTCGACTGGATATTTTCTTCCACCTATCCATCCATCATAAAAACCCGCAAATTTTCCGTTCCGTATTATTGGGCTGCTAACTCCGAATTTAGTCACTAAGCCTACTGGCCACATTGAAATATTTTTGGTATATCGCATCTGAAAATATAATTTATTAAGTTCTGTGTTTTGTTAAGCCCAATTTTTATGTGCGCCCGAATCATAAGTGAGATTTTAATTTGGCACAAGCAAGAAAGCCATTCGGCTTGTACGAGAGCGCTTTGTTTTTAGCAAAATGTTCAATGCGTGCAAAACAGCTGAAGAAGTTACAGATATATGTAAGTATATAATTCCAAATAAAAAGTTTGGTGATATTCAAAACTAGCCGTACTCTAACACCAGCCTTCGGCCGGTCTTTTTTCCGTACGTAGGCGAATGTATAAAACTCATATGGGCTGTATTTAATTACCCATCATTTCTGTTGGCCTTGACTTGCACAAGGAAATCTGCTGCCGTGCTTCGCTAAAATTATTATATTTTTACTTTAGTCAAAACAAAAACATAACAGAGCTACGATTGGGCGTAAAGCTCAATCGTGCGATACTCTAGATGAAGAAGAAATTTTTTTATTTTAAGAAATTTTGTAGAGGAAGTGGTAGAGGGGGTGACAACATTGAACTAATTTTTTCAAATTGATTTGTTGAAACATGTTAAAAATTCTCTGTTTATAGCTAAGTATGTTAGTTTCTTAAGCGATTTTCGATAAATTTTCAATGAAATCCGGTATATTTTATATTGACGAAATCATACATTTAAACGGGAGGGGGTAGAGGAGTGTTGATCTACTGAAATTGGTAGAAATCGCGCATTCGTATGGTAAAGGGAATTTCAAAACTTTTTGTTGCATAAAAAACTTCATTTTGTCACCTAATCCGATTTTCTCCAAATTTGTCCCTTAAAACATTTGTGTACTATGCTATCGATGTTTCAAAATTCCATTCAGATATTAAGTTGAAATTGTGAGATAATAGACTATATAATCAATTATTTTGGTAAAATTTTGAAGTTGGAGAGTGTTGAGTGTGACTTTCGGCACTTCTCGCCCTTTGAAATTAAAATTTATAGGTGCATTGCACTCTCAGTGTAATGACTATACATATATTCAGTCAGCAATAAAATAATATTCAGTAGAATAGAGTTTGCTGTTTTATTTCAGAAATCTTTATTTTTTAAAATTTTATTAGTTTTTGGTTCATGTCCAAGCTAAGCACTTTAGCAACGGACAATTTACCGCGGGACAGAGATAGTTACTTTGGGTTTAAGTATGCCATATAAGGATAGCGATACAATTCTTTCGAAAATTTGACAACTGTTTCGAACAATTTAACGTGAGAAAAAGTTAGTTGCAATATTTTTAAGTGTGCCAGACAAAGATAGCGAAACGATTTTTTTTCGAAAAATTTCGAATATTTTGCCAGTAAGGGAGCGAAATACTTTCATTCCCATTTTCTTACACGGCAAAACATGCTCATAGTCACTCCTTATTATATATCCTCCTTGGACGTGACATGCTTTCATAGTGCGAGGTGGTGAAAGTATAATTGAATTGAAACGAGCGAATTTTGCTTATGCGATCTAACATATGTTGTAAGAAATTATAATGCATGATGCAAAGCAAAATTTAATTGGACTTTGAAATTGCAAGTGCGCAATTATACGGCAATAACTTAAGAATATTCCCAGTATGATTGTGCATAATTGTATTTTTTGCTTACGTGACCTGCGAGGTTAGCAACCTTTAATGTAGGTCGCGCGAAATGGCAAATGCAAGTAATTTCAGAGGTTTCGAAGGAGCTAAAGTAAAAGCTCGACGAGTTCACTAACAGACTTCGACACGGTTCGATAATACAAATTAAATTGTGGATTAATAAAATTGAAATTGATTGTGAATTAAGAGTTAAGTGTTTTTGGTGTATACATATAAATATACAAAGTGTTTTAAAAAATTACAACAATACAAAGTGTTTTAACAAATTACAACAAGAGTATGAGGGGAGAGATAGTGAGTCAAAATGTCGAAAATTTTGAGTTACAGTTGTAGAGCTCTGGCAAAAGATACAAAGTTCAAATTTTGCAGGTGCATTCATCCATTTGATTTACATAAAGAAAAATATTAATTTGAACGAGAGCTTTTATACACCGATGCGGAACCCTAGCCTGCACGTGGTGTTGTGTATTAGAAAAAACACAAAATTTTATGCTATAATTAGAAACTTGAAAATTTAAGAAATTCATTTAAAAAACATAACAGGTCTACGATTGGGCGTAAAGCCCAATCATGCGATACTCTAGATGAAAGAGAAATTTGTTAATTTTAAGAAATTTTGTATGGGGAGTGCTAGAAGGGTGACCGTTTGAACTAATTTTTTCACATATGAAAGGGTTGCTATCAAAATGTTTTATACAAAATTTAAGCTTCAATCATTTATTTAGTGAAACTGAGTAGTTTGTATGGGAGGTGGTAAAAGGAGTTTGCAGTGTTTTTTAGTAATAACTACGAAGATTATGTAATTGATATCTCTCAAATTTCAGACCAATAGCATTCATTCGTTTCAAGAAAATCGATTTTATGTATTTTAGTTCTGGAAATGTGTTGTATTTGATGGGGTGGAAGGAGTGAAGCTAACCAGTTAATTTTTATCAATCCTACTAATAATTCCAAATAAATATTTAGTGCATTTTCTTTAGTGCAATTGTTTACATACTGAGTAAATTAGTTTATAGTATTTCAAGAAAATGTTCAGTTTATGTGGGAAGTGGTAGAAGGAGTGAGGCGATTCAAATTATTTTTATTCAATGGATTGATCCCTTCATAAAAATAATACATAATACTCTCAAATTTCATCTAGAGTATAAATATGCGTAAGAGTATATGATATTAATTGGTCGAATAGTTTCAAAACTTTTACCATCTCCCATAGAAAAGTTTAAAGACCATTCTAAAGAAATAAATTATCATCAAACTTTAAAAGCTATCAACTTCAAATATTGTACGAACAACTTTCAAGAGAAATGAAGCAAAACTGCATCACAAATTTTCAGATTCTCTGACCTCCTCTTTCCCAAACATACAAATGTATGGTTTCATGAATTTACGAAACACCGAAATTCATGGAAATTCTGTCTAATTTCATCTATGAAACTACCATTCTATACAAAGAATTTTGAACGTGATTCGTAGCAATCAATTAAAACATAACAGGACTAATATGCGTAAAGCCCAATCGTGCGATACTCTAGATGAAAGAGATTTTGTTTTGATTTTAAGAAAATTTGTATGGGTAGAGAGGGTAATGATATTGAACTAATTTTTTCACATCACGCTAGAGTTGCTATCAAAATGTTTTATACAAAATTTAGGATTCAAAATTTTAATAGCTACTGAGAAAATGAGTGTATTGGATTTAGTGAAATAGTGCGGTTTGTATGAGAGGTGGTAGAAAGGGGGGGGGGCGAGTTCTTAATAACTTTTTCAGAAGTAACTATAAACATCATGATTTTGAATTACAGATCAGTAGCATTTATACTTTTCAGGAAAAGCGACTTTTTGTATGGAAAAAGAAGGAGAACTCGAATAATTTTTTAGCGGTAGATTGAAATTATCATAAAAGTTATATATTCTAAATTCCAGATCAATAGCTTCTATACTTTTCGAGTAAATCCGTTTATTTTCAAATTGAGAAAATGTGTCATTATGTATGGGAGGGCGGTAGAAGGGGTGAAGCTAACCATCTAATTTTTTTGTCTTACTAATAACTCTAAATAAATATTTAGTGCATAATTTCAGATCGATAAATTTTATACTTATTGAATAAATTGGTTTATAGTATTTCATGAAAAAATGCAGTTTGTATGGTAGGTGGTCGAAGGAGGGGAAGGATTCGAATAGTTATTATACGGTGCATTGAAATTATCATAAAAGTTATATATTCCAAATTTCACATCAATATCTTTTCTACTTTTCGAGCAAATCCGTTTATTGTCAAATTCCGAAATTTTATCATTTTGTAAGGAAGGGTAGAAGGGGAGGAGCGATTTGGCCCGTTCATGAACTTGATCTTACTGTTTTGTAAAAAACGACGTGTGCAAAATTTGAATTTTCGAGGTCAGTGCGTTTTCAAGCTAGAGATGGCACGGACGGAGGGACAGACATCCGGTTTTGAGATTTTTGAGTTACAAACTTTCTGGCAAACTTAAGATACTCTCAGATAAAGATAATAGAGTATAAAAATTATTAATATCACTCCACTCCTTCTATCGGTCACCCATACAAACCCAAACTTGCATAAGGAAACGAAGGAAATATTGATTAAATATGCTAGAGCTATTGATCGTAATCCTGTTCAGTTTTAAATAATTGGAAAGAAAAACACTTAAAATTTAATAGAATATATATTAAGCTGTACTAGCGCAATATGAAAAACATAATAGAATTATGATTGGGCGTAAAGCCCAAAGGATCAGATCAATATTTTTTGACGTCAATGATATTCACATGGTTATTATTTCTTAGCGTTCCAAACGGTAAGGCAAACACAACATACTCTCAGATTTCATCTAGAGTATAAACATAACAGGACTACGATTTGGCAAAAAGCCCAATCATGCGATTCTAGATGAAATCGAATTTTTATTTTAAGAGATTTTCTAGGGGAAGTGGTATAGGGGGTGACGACATTGAACTAATTTTTTCTCATCACGGTAAGGTTGCTATCAAAATGTTTTAGGATTCAAAAATTTAATAGGTACTGAGAAAATTAGTGTATTGGATTTAGTGAAATTATTATTTGTATGGGAGGTGGTAGAAGGAGTGTGGAGTTTTTAATGACTTTTTTTGAAACAGCTGCAAACATCATTTAATTGACACATTTTAAATCGCAGATCTATAGGATTCATACTTTTCAATAAAATCTACTTTTGTAAAGTTGTTGAATTGTGTCAAATTGTATGGGAGGGGATAGGAGTGAAGCTAATCACCTAATTTTTTTTGGTCTTACTAATAATTCTAAATAAATATTTAGTGCACAATTTCAGCCCAATAAATTGTATAAGTACTGAATAAATTTGTTTAGAGTATTTCATGAAAAGTGTACTTTGTATGGGAGGTAGTGGAAGGAAGAGGAGGACTCAAATAATGTTTATACAGCAGATTGGAATTATTATAGAAGTAATATATTCCAAATTTCAGATCAATAGCTTTTATGCTTTTTGAAAAAAATCAGTTTATTGTCGAATTGCAAAATTGTGTTATTTTGTATGCGAAGGGTTAGGAGGGGTAAAGCTTATCGTCTAATTTTTGTTGGTCTCGCTAATAATTGTAAATAAATATTTAGTGCACAATTTCAAATCGATAAATTTTATACGCACTGAGCAAATTGGTTTAGAGAAATTCATGAAAAAGTGCAGTTTGTATGGAAGGAGGAGGAGGACGCAAATAATTTTTATACAGTAGAATTAAATCGTCATATATAGAAGTATTATATATATTTACCCCCACTTCGGTGCATAACAATTTAGGAACAAATTATTATTTTTTTTCTATGTATATCAAATAGATGTATCGACGTGCAAAATTTAAGCTTTGTATCTTTTACCAGAGCACTACAAAAATTTCTCAAAATTTTCAACATTTTTGCTTTCCACCTCCCTCCCCTTACACACTTCAACTTAAATTTTTTACCAGAATTAAAAACTATATAGCTCTACAAACTGACAAATTTTTGATTTGATATCTGTATTTTGAGATATAATGATATGTAGTTTTCGAAAGTACGCCCTTTTTGAAATGTTCCCCATTTCCCTCCACTACTATTATGTCCACATGTTATATTTTTTTTCATATTTTTCGAATAAAGCTTAGTATACGTTTCAAGTTTCAATTAGATAGCTTAAGAGACAGTCGAGATATTAATTTTTAAGTGATTTCCTTTGCGCCCCCTGACCCTCCCCCTTACAATAATTAGCCTCTTTCTAAACCGATTCTGGTGGATCTATATGCCACCTTAATGGTCCCAAAATATGAATTTTTTGTGATTAGTATTTTCGAAGATATAATCATTTGAAAAAAAAATTCGGTCGACAATTTGTTTTTAGGCCCCCTTTCGGACGCCAATGGATAAAAAAATTAAACTATTTTTAAAGTTCGTCTCACAATCCTCTTCATACCTCTGCTGATTTTCAGCTTCCTATCTGCATTCGTGGTGGAGATATTAGCAACTGAAATTTTTTACTCTTTCCCTCCCCCTTCCACCTGACACTCCCAAAATTTTGATAATGGAGCTCACTTAGCCAATCAACAATCCACCCAAAAACGAATATTCTACCTTTAACGGTCTTGGAGATATGAATCCATATGTACGGCGGGACGTATGTTTTTTTGCATTTTCAGGGTAGCACATTTTTATACTCTAGATGAAATCTGAGAGTATATTGTGTTTGCCTTACCGTTTGTAACGCTAAGAAATAATGCTCGCACAGAGCCGCCAAGGGTACAGACATATTTGTTGTCGCTCAAAAACTTCGATTCCGAGTTGCTGCCTGTCCGTCTGTCTGTCTGTCCGTCTGTCTACAGCATAACTCTCGAACGCTTTGAGCTATCGTGCTGAATTTTTAGCTAAAAAGAAACTTTAAGTTCGTGAACGGGCCACATCCCCCCACTCCTTCTACCCCCTCCCATTCAAATTTCACGAAATTCCGAAATTTCCAGAAATTGATTTTCCTTCGAAACTATTTAAGCTACCAATTTTAAATTTAGGTCAAAGTAGTATGATATAGATATCATTAATATGACACAATATTGATCTGATCCTCTCACTCCTTCTACCCCCTCCCATACAAATGCATAATTTTGAAAAATGCAGTTTTTCGATTTTCATTGAAACTAGCAAAGTTATAAAAACGAATTTTTGCCAGAATTAATTATACTCTAGATGAAATCTGAGAGTATTATAAGTTTGCTCTAAAGTTTGTAACGCCAAGAAATAAGGCTCGGAGAAAAAAATGATGAATACAGAAATTAATATTATCACTCAAAAAACTCAAAACCGGATGTCCGTCCGTCCGTCCGTCCGTCCGTCCATCTGTCCGTCCGTCCGTTCGCTCTCTGGTTTGAGAACGCGTTGAGCTAGAAAGCTCAAAATTCGTACATGTCGTTTTTGACAAAAAAGTAAGGTCAAGTTCGCTAACGGGCCAAATCGCTCCACCCCTTCTACCCCCTCCCATACAAAATGACACAAATGCGCAATTTGACAATAAACGGATTTGCTCGAAAAGTATAAAAGCTATTAGCCTGAAATTTGAAATATATTACTTTTATGATAATATAAATATACCGTATAAAAATTATGCGTGTCATCCCCCTCCTTCTACCCCCTCCCATACAAACTGTACTTGTCATGAATTACTCTAAGCTAATTTACTCAGTGCGTATAAAATTTAGCAAGCTGAAATTCTGCACTTAATATTTATTTAAAATTGTTAGTAAGGGTAAAAAAAATTAGACGATTAGCTCCACCCCTTCTACCCCCTCCCATACAAAATGACACAATTTCCCAATTCGGCTATAAATGGATTTGCTCGAAAAGTATGAAAGCTATTAGTCTGAATTTCGGGATATATTACTTTCATAATGATTTCAATATACAGTATAAAAATTATTTGCGTCCTCCCTCTCCTTCCAACCCCTCCCATACAAACTACACTTTTTCATGAAATGCTCTAATCCGATTTTCTCAGAACATATAACATTTATCGAGCTCACATTTTGTAATAAATACTTATTTAGCATTATCACTAAGATCAGAGAAAATTATTTGATTAGCTTTACTGCTTCTACCCCCTCCCATACAATATGACACAGTTTCACAACTTCACAAAAAATCTATTTTCTTCAAAAGTATGAATTTTACTAATCTTAAATTTAAGAGATGTCAATTTTATGATATTCTTAGTTATTTCTGAAAAAATCAATAAAATCCCCCCACTCTTTCTACCACCTCCCATACAAACTGCACATTTCAACTAAATCTAACACACTAATTTTATCAGCTCCTATTCAATTTTTGGAGTAAGCATTTTGTATAAAACATTTTTTATAGCTACTTTAGCATGATGGGGAAAAAATTAGTTCAATGCTATAATCCTTTCTAACACACCCCATACAAAATTTCTAGGGATCACAAAAAAATCTATTTCATCTAGAGTAACGTAAGATTGCGCTTTACGCGCAATCGTAGTCCTATTATGTTTTTATTATAATTCCAATCAGAATTGAAGAAAATTATGTACTTCACCTCACTCCTTCTACCCCCTCCCATACAAATTTCACAAAATTTTGAAATTTAAATTAAATTATTTTTCTTCGAAACTGTTAAAGCTATCAACTTGATATTTTGCATACAGTATAAAAATAGAAATATCAATAACGGGAAAAAATGTGTTTTGATCAGTACACTCCTTCTACCCCCTCCCATACAAATGCATAATTTTTGTCAAGTGCATTATATCGATTTGCATTAAAACTAGAAAAAGTATAAACTTAAAATTTTGCCAGAAGTTGTTTTTTAATAATATCAATAAATGCTAAAAAAAACTATCAGCTCCTCTTCACTCCTTCTACCCCCTCCCATACAAATGCATAATTTGGAAAAATGCATTTTTTCGATTTTCATTGAAACTAGCAAAGTTATAAAAATTAATTTTTGCCAGAATTAATTTTAATATAATTGCAATCAGTATTGAAAAAATTATCAACTTAACCTCACTCCTTCTACCCCCTCCCATACAAATTTCACGAAATTTTGAAATTTAAATTAAATTATTTTTCTTCGAAACTGTTAAAGCTATCAACTTGATATTTTGCATAAAGTATAAAAATAGAAACATCAAAAATGAGAAAAAAATATGTTTTGATCCGTACACTCTTCTACTCCCTCCCATACAAATGTATAATTTTTGTTAAGTGCATTATATCGATTTCCAGTAAAACTAGAAAAAGTATAAACTTAAAATTTTGCCAGAGTTTGTTTTTTAATAATTGCAATAAATGCTAAAAAAATTATCAGCTCCTCTTCACTCCTTCTACCCCCTACCATACAAATATCTGTATTTTAAATTCAAGAAAGCATTTCTCCTTCGAATATATTAGAACTATCAAATTTGAAATTGAACCAAAGCGTGGTGATAAGGATGATATGATAAGCAGTTTCAAAATCATCTTAGACGCTCCACTTCCCCTGCCACCTCCCATACAAATGCCTCAATTTCAGGAAAACTATGTCCAATTGAAAATAATGAAAGCTGCAAACCTTAAATTCAGCACGAAATATTTTGCATACCACATTAGGTGTCATATCCAAAAATTACAAACCTTCCTCCTCTCCTTCTACCACCTCCCATACAAAAGTCACTATTAATTATTTAAAAGAATTGGAGGTGACATATTTTCCGGTACATTGAACTCTTTCTCATTTCATCTAGAGTATCATATGATTGGGCTTTACGCCCAATCATAATTCTTTTATGTTTTTTTCTGTGTCAATCACAATACTTTATTATTAGAACTAGAGATCGCCCGCGACTTTGTCCGCGTAAGAATCGCAATAAAAACATTTTTTGAGAATGTAGTTAGTAGTACATTATATCGGATAAATAATCTGCTTAGTTTGATGGCTCTTTGAAGACAATGTTTTGTATTTTGTTGGAATCAGAACCATAAATTATTAAGAATGAAACCATGATACTCGCATTTGTATGGGACAGGCTCATTATCAAATCGAACCCGTGATTTGAGATCATATGTATAGGTGTTGAAGAGCGTTAAGGACGAGTGAATAGTTGTAGCTTGTGTTAATTAAAAAAAGCCCAAATAAAATGACATTAAGCTCAAATACATAACAGGACTTCGATTGTGCGTAAAGCCCAATTATATGATACTACCGATGAAATCGAAATTTTTGTAATCTTAAGAATTTTTGTGTGGGGAGTGATAGAAGGGATGACAGTACTAAATTAATTTAATTCACATCATGCTAGAGTAGCTATAAAAATATTTTGCACCAAAGATAAGCTTGAAAAATTGAGTAGGTAATTTGAGAAACCTAGTGCATTGGATTTAGTGAAATTGTGCAATTTGTATGGGAGGTGGTAGAAGGAGTGGAGGGTTTCTGGTAGTTTTTCTAGAAACAACTATAATCACCATGCAATTGATATCTTACAAATTTCAGATCAGTTAGATTCACACTTTTCAAGAAAATCGAGTTTTCGCAAGTCGTGGAATTGTGTCACATTGTAAGGGAGGGGTTAGAAGGAGTGGAGTTAATCGGTTAATTTTTCCCGACAATAGTAATAATGCTAATTAGGGATTTAACACAAAATTTTAGCTCGATCAAAGTTATACCTACTGAGAAAATTGATTTAAGAGTATTTCATGAAAAAGTGCAGTTTGTATATGGTAGAAGGAGTGGGGGGGGTTTTTGCTAATTTTTCTAGAAACTACTATAATCATCATGCAATTGATATGTTTTAAATTGTAGATCAGTTAGGTTCACACTTTTCAAGAAAATAGAGTTTTTGCAACGTCGTGGAAGTGTGCCACATTGTATGGGAGGGGGTAGAAGGAGTGGAGCTAATCAGTTAATTTTTGCGCGATAATAATAATAATGCTAATTAAAGATTAAGTAAAAAATTTTAGCTCGATAGAAGTTATACGTACTGAGAAAATTGGTTTAGAATATTTCATGAAAAAGTGAAGTTTGTATAGGAGGTGGTGGAAGGAGTGGAGAGTTTTTAGTTATTCTTTGAGTAGCAACTACAATTATCATTCAATTGATATATTTTAAATTTCAGAACAGTAACATTCATTCTTTTCAAGAAAATCGAATTTTCGTAAAGTCGTGGAATTGTGTCAGATTGTATGGGAGGGGGTAGAAATAGTAACGCTAATTTTTTCCTAATATTAATAACAATGCTAATTAAAGATTTAATACAAAATCATAGCTTGAGGAAAGTTATACGTACTGAGAAAATTGGAGTACAGTATTTCATGAAAAAGTTTAGTTTGTATGGGAGGTGGTGGAAGGAGTAAGGGCATGCAAATTATTTATATACTTGAAGATCGCATTTATAATGGAAATAATATATTTTATATATATATTTTTTCCATGAAAATTTGATTATTATAAATTTTTGAAAATGAGTCACTTTGTATGGGAGGGGGTAGAAGGAGTGAGGGAAGTAAAATAAAACCTAAGGCAGATTACTCCCCGAGGTAGACCTAATAATCTGTGAAAGTTTCATTACAATCGGCTTAGCCGTTTTTGCGTGAAAACCGGAAAGACAGACAGACAGAGAAAATTTTTAAAAACGTTTGTTTCTGCTTAGTTATTGCTAAAATAAAGCAAAAAACTTATTTATAGCCATTTATAAACAAATAACAGACAGACACTACAATTATATTTATATAGATAACAGATAATAAAGTAAAATGGTGCACATTCCAAAATTTCAAATTTCAATCATTCTACAGAAACTTTTAAAAATAGTTGAAATGAAACTGCGTCAAAAGTTTTGAGATCGCGCTTGCCCTTCTACCACCTCCCATACAAAAATATTGTATCTACTTCTACAATGGCGCTACAGCCCAAATCGGACCTTGGCCTCCTGATATTCAGGTTCCTTAACATTTTTTATTACTTATTGTGGAAGGGTCCCTTCGCACAACCCTCTTTCTACGAATTTTTCATTTTCTTAGATTGAAGTGACCAAGGTATATCCAAGCAGGCAATGTGCCGGAATTATATATTGCGCCGACCGGGATTTGAACTCACGACCTTCGCATTACAAGACCAACACACTACCTACTAGGCTATACCCTAGCTAAAAAAATAAAAAAATATTGTATGATTTCGACCAATTTCAATAAATCAACTACTAAGCAACAAATTAAAAGCTACGAACTTGAAATTTTGTACGAGCATCTTACAAGAGAAACAAAATAAAACTTCATCACAAATTTTACGATTCCCCTCCCATACAAATGTTTAATTTTGTGAATGTAAAATACACCCAATTTAATGAAAATCCTATGTAAATTCGTCTATGACACTGACATTCTATACAGAGAATATTGGACGTGATTCAAGGAATCAATTAAAAAATTATTGACATCCACCCACCCTTACTATCACCTCTCTCCTCCTCCCCTCATAAAAACCCAAACTTGGATAAATAATATATTGAAATATTGATTACATATACTGGAGCTATTGATCGGTTTCGCTATTAAGTGTTAAATTGACATCATTGTGTTGTGAATATATCAGGAATCAACAAGAATAACCGCCCTAATTGGATTTACCCCACATTAACATTAGCTGTTAAACCTGTAAGGAGTTCGAATGATCTATTTTTATCACTACCATCTACAGCTAAAGAATTGAATGAGCTAAGCTGCGCGAGTAATGACGAGTTCGTCCCAGAAAACCAATCCGAACCGAGACCATTCAATTAAAACGAGCTTAATGATTTAATTAGAAACCTTGAACTGTCGAAAACTTCTTCTGAATTACTAAAGAGAGAAATCTCATAACTAAATAAACTAAAGTTTCTTATTACCGAACTTGACTATACCAAATATCCTTGTTTTATATGTTTATGGTATAGCAGAGCTAAATTAAACCATTGGACGAGAAAAGAATGACCTTATAGGGAAGCACTAGTTCCATGTAGCTTAAATAAAATAAATGTACCTCTTGTCCCACGAGATCGTATCATATTGCTACCTCTACATATTAAACTTGGTCTGATGAAACAATATGATAAAGTACTAAGCAAAGACGGTGAATGTTTCAAGTATATATCAAGAAAATTTCCGAATCTGAGTTCAGAAAAGCTCACTGCAGGCATATTTGACGGCCCACAAATTCGCAATGGTGAACGATCCTGATTTCACCAGTTCAATGTTAGAAATTGAGAAGAATGCATGGGATTCGTTTGTTTGGGTTATTCAAAATTTCTTAGGCAATAAAAAGGATGCTGATTTCGTTGAGTGCGTTGAAGAGATGTTGTCTCATTTCTAGCGATTTGGATGCAACATAAGCATCAAAATACACTTCCTGCATAGCCATTTAGATCGTTTTCCTGAAAATCTAGGAGACTTGAGTAAAGAATAGGACGAACGATTCCACCAAGATATTCGGACTGTGGAGGAACGATTCCAGGGTCGCTGGAATGCACATATGATGGCCGATTTTTGCTAGAGTATTCAGAGTAGCAATTCGTCATTCAACAACAGTAGAAAATCATATAAAAGAAAATTCCAGAGTTTATAGTTTTTTTTATAATTCATTATTTTTGAACGGAGAGTGCACCTTTTTGTCAAAAAAAAACACCCTCTCCTTATAATTCAAAAACTAGAGCTGATACATAAAAACTGTAAACATATTTGAAATCAGCGTCAACAATTAACTCAGAATCATGTAAAATATTCCATGCAACAGACATGCTGTTGGGCAGTGTAATCTGTTTAGTTTAATGGCTTATTGAACACAATGTCTTGTATTTTTTGGAATCACAACCATAAATTATTAAGAATAAAACTATAATACTCGTATTTGCATGGGACAGGCTCCTGCTCACGGGCATCATATTGAGATCATATATGTATTGAAGAGGGCTAGGGAAATACAAATAGTTATAGCATGTGTTAGTTCTGAAAAAAGTCTAAATAAAGTAAGATTTGCTCAAAAACATAACAGGACTACGACTGTCCATAAAGCTCAATCATACGATACTATAGATAAAATCGAAATTGTTTTGATCTTAAAAAATTTTATATGGGGAGTGGCAGAACAAGTGAGAGTATTGAACTAATTTTTTTCACATCACACTAGGTGTTGGAAATCCATCAATCAAAATTATGAAAAGTCGAATCATAGATTTTTTTGTATCGGAATTTTCACTTTGTTTTTTTGTAGTCAATTGTACCAGAACTTTTTTTTGTCGATTGTAGTTGACCTAGAGAACTAAGTCGTTAACCTTTTGTTTTTTTTTCAGTCTTGAAATTGTTCTTGAATTAAAACATACTTGATATTGTTCTTGAATTAAAACGTACTTGATAATTTAGTTTTAATACTTGAAATTGTTTTGATTTTGAACAGTGGAGTTCAAAAAATATATAAAAAATAGTATTAAACATTTGATCGTATTGAACATTTTTATTGAACATTTGATCATATTGAACATTTGGTCCGTCGAGCCGGATTACGTCTTGTGATTCAGTCAAGAAAAAGTGAATTTGAAATGGAAAACGTACCAAAGTTAGTGATGCAACAAAAACTGACGACAGAGCAGTTGCTACGGGCTCAAAGTAACTTCCGTAAGGATGCGAAATCGCATAAAACGATCGCATATCTCAACAGAATCCTTGCAAGGCTTGAATCCTTGCGTGAAACCTTCACGGAAACGCACAAAGGAATTCTTGATTCGCTTAGTGGAAACGAAACGGAGTTAAAAATACCATATTTCGCGAACGACGTGAACGGGACCTTTGAAGAGACGCTTTTAATGTTCCAAGCTGAAATCGATGACCTGATACAGGTACAGGAAAATCAAGTGGCATGTGAAAATTCGGTTGCAAACGTTTCTCAAGTAGCAAAAGGGGAACGCGACATAAAATTGCCTAGAATTTCACTACCCACATTTTCCGGGAATTATGAAGCGTGGATGTCGTTCCGAGATTTGTTTGTCGCTTTGGTGCATGAACGGAAATCAATTTCCGATGTGGAAAAACTTCACTATTTGAAGTGCAGTTTAGAGGGTGAAGCGCTAGGGCTTATTAAATAATTCCCAACCACTGACACGAATTATAAAATTGCGTGGAAGGTTTTGAACGACAGATTCGAAAACAAAAATGCGTTATTAACGTCACAGTTCAAAAAGCTGTTCGGTATTGTGAACGCAAACGAATCTTCCTCGTCAATAAAGACCCTATTAGATCAAACCGTGGAGTCAGTACAAGCTTTAGAAAACATGAAAATTCCAGATTTGTGGAATGCATGTGTAGTTTTTATGACTGCACGACGATTACTTTCAGAAACTCGGCAATTATGGGAACAACAGCAAGCGATAGATTCGGAACTAGCTTCATTTGAAAAATTGAAACTCTTTTTACAAAATAGGTTCAGAGCATTGGAAGCTGCTGGAGTAGAACGCCCGAGATTTGGAAAACCATCGAGAACTACACAACATAACACTCGTAATAACAGTACAACGAATATTCATTCTCATCACAGCGAATCGCAATCAGCGTGTCCAGTATGTAAGGAGTCACATTATTTGCGAAATTGTGAACAATTCATTGCTATGGAGCATCAAGAAAGATTTGAAATTGTAAAGCGGAATGGATTGTGCTTGAATTGTCCGGGAAGAGGACATCTTGCATCCAATTGCTCCAGTAAATTTAGATGCTCAAGGTGCAAACGGGCGCATCACACTTTGCTGCATAAGGAAGAACGAAACGCGATGTCTGTAGCTGAAGGTACTATTTCACCTCAAACTTCAACTTCGCATGCAACCGCAGAATTTGTTGATATCAATTCTCTTACTGTAATGACGCAAAAACAAGTATTGTTAGCAACTGCGTTGGTAACCGTAGAATCACCAAATGGTCGAGTCATCTTGCTTTACTAGACCAAGGTTCACAAGCTTCATTCATCACGGAATCTGCAGTGCAACAATTAGGCCTACAAAGGAAATCTGTATGTGCTAACATCATTGGAATTGGAAAAACAAACGCTACCGTCGCCAAAGGATTAGTGCAACCAATGCTATTAGCTATGATGATGAAACAATTAATTTTCAAGCCTGGATTTTAGACAAGGTGACGAATTTAATCCCAACGCAGACAGTTGTATTCTCCCAATGGGAAAAATTGAAGAATATTAAATTGGCAGATCCTCAATTTGATAAACCAGGTCGCATCGATTTATTACTAGGTGCCGATGTGTATGCTCTAGTGATCCTTGGCAATATTCGAAATTTATCAAATGGAACAATCGCACAAAATACGAAATTAGGTTGGATCATCTCTGGTCAAGTGAAGTCAGCACATACATCTAATTATCAAAGTTTCAAGGTCGAAATAGAAACCCAGCAAGACGTGAGTGATCAATTGCGGAAATTTTGGGAATTGGAAGAACTGCAAGATTCTCGAAAACTGAGCCAAGAAGAACAATTATGCGAAAATCACTTTCAAGCGAATGTTTCAAGAGAAAATAGTGGACGGTTCATGGTGAGGTTACCATTTAATGATGATAATGCTAAGAATACACTGGGATACTCCCGTACAACAGCTGTTAAAAGTTTAATCTCTATGGAAAATCGATTTTCTCGGGATGTAGAACTTGAACATGAATATAGAAAATGCATAAAAGAATATATCGACTTGGGTCAGATGAGTTTGGTCACTAACAAAACCGAAATTATTGCTGAAAACGGAAATTCAGTGTGCACCGCGCATTACTTACCACATCATGCTGTTTTGAAGGATAGTACCAGCACAAAGCTTCGAGCAGTCTTCGACGCATCACGTAAGAGCAGCTCTGGAGTTTCGCTAAATGACACATTGATGACAGGACCCGCGATTCAAAACGACATGATTTCAGTGGTATTGAGATGGAGATTGCATAAATATGCATTTGTCGCTGATATAGAGAAAATGTATCGTCAAATAAACATGCACCCCAACGACGCTCATTTTCAACGGATAGTATGGAGACCCAAACCGTCTGAAGACATTCAGGATTATTTTATGAACACAGTCACATTCGGAACAACGTGCGCTCCATATTTAGCCATCAGGACTTTGCAACACTTAGCTGAAATCGACAGACCGTATCCAGATGTATACGATTCCATCATGAACGATTTCTACGTTGACGACGTATTGTCAGGAGGACTTGATCTAAACAAGACCATAGAGCATCGCAAAGCAATTTCTAAAGTATTGGAATCCGGAGGATTTAAATTGTGAAAATGGATAGCTAATGATGCAAGAATTTTAGAAGGTGTGCCTGAAGTTGATATCGAAATGAAAACTCCGTTGGAAATGGATCTCAATCAAGGTTACAAATCTTTAGGCATCGTCTGGAATCCTGCGATTGACCATTTCACCTATCGAGTAAAATTTCGAATTAACAACGCACATTTCACCAAACGACAGCTGCTTTCGGATATCGCACGTTTTTATGATCCATTAGGATGGTTAGCACCGACGATCATTATAGCTAAAATCATGCTTCAAACATTATGGTTGCATGGGCTGAAATGGGATGATCCGCTTCCAATCGAAATCCACAATTGCTGGAATAAATTTAGAAATCAATTAGTGGAACTGGAAAGAATTAGAATTCCAAGATGGATATTGATTGACGACACTTGCAACTTTGAACTTCATGGATTTTCTGACGCATCCATGGAAGCATATGCCGCTGTAATCTATGCAGTAAGTCGCAGCAAAGATAAGACTCGTGTGCAACTTATAATGTCCAAAACGAAAGTCGCTCCTATACGACCCGTTACGATTCCTCGACTAGAACTGTGTGGAGCTGTTCTACTTTCGAAATTGATGAAAAGAGTCAAAGATTCGTTGAAAGTATCTAGTGTAAACTGTTGGCTGTGGACTGATTCGCAGATAGTGCTTTCCTGGTTACATGGTCATCCAACCCGATGGACTACGTTTGTTGCCAATCGAACGACGGAAATATTTGAACACACGGGAAATATACCATGGCGCCACGTACCTTCTCAACAAAATCCAGCCGACCTGGCATCTCGAGGTGTAGAACCTACAGAGTTGCAAGATAGCATTTTATGGTGGAACGGTCCAGAATGGTTGCAACATGGCCGAAACATGAAGTTATTCCAGGTACTGAACTCGAAAAACGGAAAAATGCAGTGACATGTTTAAGCATCACTATCGAAAATGACGACTTGATCAACAGGTTTTCGTCAATGACCCGACTGATCAGAGTGACGGCATACTGTTATCGGTTTAGGAAGCTTTCATCAAAATTGGAAAATAACAGAGGTCACTTGACATCTAGCGAACTAAAGGAATCTTTTGAATTTTGGCTTAAATACACCCAAAACCAAGCATTTGAACAAGATCTTCGACATTTGGTAAAAGGAAGCCCACTTAACAAGACCAGTAAGATCAGGAATTTGAATCCATTTCTAGACGGAAATGGAATCTTACGTGTTGGCGGACGCCTCGCAAACTCCAATTTGGCATTCGACGAAGTTCATCCGATCATTTTACCCAGAAGTGGAAAATTCACGGAATTGTAATTGCATCGAATACATAAGGCTACGTTACACGGGCAAACACAGTTAATGTTAGCATTTTTGAGAAGAAGATTTTGGCTTATTGATGGAAGAAATACTATAAAGAATTTCGTGCATAAGTGTGTAACTTGCTTTCGAACTAAAGCGAAAACTTCCACTCAATTAATGGGAAATCTACCTACATCCCGGATCACAATTTCTCGTCCATTTTCACATGTTGGCATTGATTATTGTGGATCATTTGAATTGAAGGACCGAAATGGAAGAGGAAGCAAAATTCGAAAAGGTTATGTTGCCGTATTTATTTGTCTAACCATTAAAGCGATACATATTGAAGTCGTTAGCGATCTGACGACGCAAGCTTTCTTAGCAGCCTTTCGACGTTTCATAGGTAGACGAGGCTTATGCAGCCACATCTATAGCGATTGTGGCACAAATTTCATCGGAGCCAACAGTGAGATTCAAAAAATACAACAGGCAAACGTCGCCGTAGCTGAAAACTTGTCCAATGAAGGTATCACATGGCACTTTAATCCACCAGCAGCTCCCCATTTCGGGGAGGCAGGAGTGAAATCGATTAAATTACATTTACGACGCATTTTGGGAAACGCCGCTTTGACATACGAAGAACTTGCAACTACCTTTATCCAAATAGAAGCATGCTTGAATTCCAGACCATTATGTCCACTCACTGACGATCCAACAGACGACACAGCTTTGACTTCAGGCCATTTCTTGATCGGAGATATGCTATTGCAGTAGATGTATCAGAAGTCAACATTAATAGACTAGATCGATGGCAGCTTACTCAACGACTTGCTCAAACATTTTGGAACAAGTGGACGAAGGAATACCTCGCACGACTACAATCAATCAATCAAATTCCTGTTAAGACCCCCTATAGGGGCATAGGACAGAAACAACTCTCTTCCACAAGGCGCGATCCTGAGCATCGGCTTTAAGCTGTTGCCAGGACTTGTTTATTCCTCTGGCCTCCTGCTCAACTGCTCGCTTCCATGGTCGACCAACCCGACGTCTTCCTTGAGGGTTATAATCCAGAGCCTGTTTTGCGATGTTTCGCTCTGGTTTCCTCAAAGTATGACCGATCCACTGCCACTTTCGCCGTTGAATCTCAATACCTATTTTAGTCTGGCGAGTTGTACTCCAAAGTTCGTCGTTGGAGATTACTTCTGGCCAGAATATTCCTAAAATGCGTCGGAGGCATTGGTTTACGAAAGTCTGTAGTTTCTTGGTAAGTCGAATGGTCACTTTCCACGTAGTACAACCATATAACAACACGGATTTGACGCATGCGTCAAAAACTCGCAGCTTCGTGCGAAGGGAGATCTCTCTTAACCTCCAGAAAGGGGAAAGGATACCGAAGGCCTGACGGGCTTTATTTAGCCGAGCCTCAACATCCTTTTCGGCTCCGCCCTCCATGCTGACAATGCTTCCGAGATAGCAAAAATCTTGCACCTCTTCCACATCCTGTCCATTAAGAACAATCGGTGTGCTTGCGTTCGAACCCATGTGCATGTACTTGGTTTTACGCACATTTATTTTCAGTCCCGCCTCTTTGCATTTAGAATGCAACGAGCGAACATTTGACTCTAAGTCCGAACGGGTATGTGCAAGCAAACACACGTCATCAGCATAATCAAGGTGACTTAAGATGTTAAATAGTCTCCATTGAAGACCTTTACCTTCCCCACCTTCCAGTGCAGCTTTCAAGATGTCATTTATTACCACCAGAAACAGGGCTGGTGATAATATGCAGCCTTGTCTGACACCTGTTCGCACAGGAAAGCTCTCGGACAGCTCTCCTCTATGCAAGACGCGACACCTTGCATCTTCGTAGGATTCTTTAATCATAGCTATGACCTTATCTGGAATACCTCTCCTACGCAAAGCATTCCATATGTAATCTCGCTTAACGCTGTCGAAAGCCTTCTCGAAGTCCACAAACATGAGATGTAGTGGCGAACCCATTTCGGTTGACTGCTCTAATATTATCCGTAGGGTATTTGTCTGGTCGGTACAAGACGACCCTTTACGGAATCCAGCCTGATAAACTTCGAGAGTGCTCTCGACGACATCACTAATCCTATTGAGAATTACCTTAGCCATAATTTTTGATACGGCAGTAAGTAGACATATACCACGCCAATTGCCACAATCCCGAAGGTCGCCCTTCTTCGGAATTTTCACAATGACGCCCTCCTTCCATTCAGTCGGATATCTTCCATCATTCCACACCTTAGTGAAGAGTGGGAGGAGTATATCGGCTGTTATTTCCGGGTCCGCTTTGAGGAGTTCGGTTGGTAGTCCATCTATACCTGGAGCTTTCCTTCCCGCCATTGACCGAATGGCGGAAACTATCTCTTCCTTATCTGGGGGATCGTCCCTAATAGAGGATTGTTGCGGTTGGATGTTTGGAAGTTGTTCTGTTTCCGGAATATCTTCATCTGACAAGATGTTTAAAATATCAGAGAAGTATTCCTTCCATCGTCGCAACTGGTGTTCACTCATATTAAGGAGAGTTCCGTTGACATCTCTCACCAGGTGGTTGGCGGTGAAATTCCTGTTCGTCAACTGTTTCATGATTTTAAATAGTGAACCCATATCCCCAAGGTAAGCCGCAGATTCTGCCTTGTTTGCCAGATCTTCAATGGCCTTTCTCTTGTCGCGTCTAACAGCCTTTTTAAGCTGTATATGAGCAACGCGGTAGTTCTGCCTCAAGTCGGGCGTTCGTTGGTTGACATCGGGTTGAGAGATGATTGCCAATTTGGCTTTTTTCCGATTGTCAACCTTGTCCCATGTATCTTGCGACATCCAGGGTTTCTCACCGCTTTGCGCATATCCCACAGATTCTTCAGCACTAGCTAGAAAAGTGTTTCTGGTTGCCTCCCAATTGGCGTCCAGTGTGCGCATTTCATGTTCACCCAATGTGGATGACTTTTCGCGTAGAATGGTGGTGTATTCGCGTTTTTTGTTGGGATCTCTGAGTTTATCCACATTAAGCCTACGCTTCATTTGAAGAATTTGTGGTCGTCGGATAGCTGCTGTACACAATCTCAAGCAGGCAACCATCAAGTGGTGATCGCTCCCCACGTCAGCTCCACGTTTCGCTCGCACATCGAGGAGACATCTTCTCCATCGGCGACTTATAGCCAAATGGTCGATCTGGTTCTGAGTAACACCATCAGGGGAAACCCAAGATGTTTTATGATGACTCTTGTGTGGAAAAAGGGTCCCTCCGATGACCATTTGCCGATTACTACAGAACTCCACAAATAATTCGCCGTTTTCGGGTCTCTTAATCCAAGGTCGTGAAGCGTCGACCCAAGGGTCACCATGCCTCCCCATGACGTGTTCTAGTCCAGTGTTGTCTGATCCAACCTGGGCGTTCATATCTCCCGAGATGATAATAATATCACCTCTTGGAACACGTTCGAAGGTGGCACTCAGTTGGCTATAAAACTCCTCTTTGTCACCAGATGTTGCGGTATTAGTTGGTGCGTAGCACTGCAGAATTGTGACGTTTCTGGCACTGGTCCTGAGCCTGACGACGATAATCCTATCCGATATTGGTTCCCAGCTAATGAGACTGTTTCTCGCTCTCGGCGTAAGGACGAACGCCACGCCATTTCTGGCTTCACTTTCAGGGCCAATGTACAGAATAGTGTTTCCGCTAGGGGTTCGTTCTTCTCCTGATCCTGTCCACCTGACCTCGCTCAAGCCCAAGATTTGGATGTTATAGTGCTCCATTTCACGGTCGATCACTGATTGGCGGTGCAAGGACCGAGTAACCCCAGCTCTTCCCCCGTCATTCAATGTTCGAACGTTCCAGAAGCCAATCATAGTCCGTTTTCGAATGCCAAAAGTCGTTACCGTAGAATCAGTCCGTATCCGAGGCGATGTATCCGTTTCTGGTATCATTTAGGTCTTAAGATCACGGGTGATAAGCCCATGATCCAGTGAGTGTCCATTTGCCATTTTTAGGGCAAGCAGGACTGGCTGTGGGTGAATTCTACAGCCCCCATCCCAGAGGGGGATAGTTAGCTCAGGTCCGTGGAGTCGCTAACTCCAAAGATAGTTGCAGGAATTGGAAAAACCTCATACTACAACTACCCTCTTGCGGGTACTACCCCCTTGCGGGTAACGCACGACTACAACAAAGGCCCAAATGGCTCCAGGAAGAAAAGTCACCCAAGGTAGGAGATCTTTGTTTACTCAAGGACGAGAAACTTCCTCCGTACAAATGGCCACTTGCCAGAATCGCTGAGATACATCCAAGAAGGGACGCACTTATTAGAGTAATATCAGTAACAGCAAGAGGAAATACATTTAAGAGACCAGTAACTAAAATAGCCTTACTACCGACTCAAGACATTGAATCACACCAACATTAGGAAAATTCCTATCCCATCATTCCTTATACATTGTCAACATCAATCAACATAACGTAAATTTAGATATCTAGAAGGAGAAGGAGGTGAACTTCCAACATTGTTGGAAGAACTTAACCCTTTCAAATTCTTGGTACGCTCACAATAATTCGTAGATCATGTAGTCAATCAACATTCAGCTCAAGATCTTTTAAACTAACATAGCAGCCCTGCATCGATCTTACTGAAACTGTCGTCTCAGCGGGGGGAGAATGTTGGAAATCCATCAATCAAAATTATGAAAAGTCGAATCATAGATTTTTTTGTATCGGAATTTTCACTTTGTTTTTATATGTATTGAAATGTATAGAAAAAATAACAATTTAACCAAAATTGTAATGCACCATAGTGGGATGCTAGCCTGCAAGAGGTGTTCCATGTGTATTGAAAAAAAAAACACAAAACCTTAAAGCTTTCAATTGAAATTTTCAGCTAGACACTTGAAGATTTGCGAAATTCTTTTAAAAAACATAACAGGACTACGATTGGGCGTATAGCCCAATCGTGCGATACTCTAGTTGAAAGAGAAATTTTTTTGTAGAGGAGGTAGTTGAGGGCGTGACGACATTGAACTAATATTTTCACATCACGCTACAATGTTTTATACAAAATTTAGGATTCAAAAATTTAATAGGTACTGAGAAAATTAGTGTATTATATTTAAAGAAATTGTATAGTTTGTATGGGAGGTGGTAGAAGGAAAGGCGAGTTCTTAATGACTTTTTCAGAAGTAACGAAAAACATCATGTTCTTGACATGTTTTAAATTGCAGATCAGAAGCATTCATACATTTTTGTATGGGAGGTGGTGGAATGAAGGAGACTCAAATAACTTTTATACAGTAGATTCAAATTATCATAAAAGTAATATATTTCAAATTTCCGATCAATAGCATTTATAAATACATTTCGAGTAAATCCGTTTATTGTCAAATTGGGAAATTGTGTCATTTTGTATGGGAGGAAGTAGAAGGAGCAAAGCTAATCGTCTAATATTTTTTTTGGTTTTACTAATAATTTTAAATAAATATTTAGTGTACAATTTCAGCGCGATAAATTTTACATGCACTAAGTAAATTTGTTCAGAGCATTTCATGAAAAAGGGCAGTTTGTATGGGAGGTGGTGGAAGAAGAGGGAGGACATAAATAATTTTTATGCAGTAGATTGAAATCATTATAAAAGTATTATATTCTAAATTTCAGATTAATAGCTTTTATACTTTTCGAACAAATCCGTTTATTGTCGAATTGCGAAATTGTGCCATTTTGTATGGAAGGTGGTGGAGCGATTCGGCACGGACATCCGGTTTTGCGATTTTGAGTTATTATATGAACTTCTGTATCATTCATTTTTTTCCCGAGCCTTATTTCTTACAAGCGTTACAAACTTTAGAGCAAACTTATAATACTCTCAGGTTTCATCTAGAGTATAAACATAACAGGATTACGATTAGGCGTAAATCCCAATCATGCGATACTCTAGATGAAAGAGAATTTTTTTAATTTTCAGAAATCTTGTAGGGGAAGTAGTGGAAGGGTGACGACATTGAGCTAATTTTTCACATCTGGCTAGAGTTCCAATCAAAATGTTTCATACAATATTTGGATTCAAAATAATAGGTACTGAGAAAATTAAAGTATTGGATGTAATGAAATTTTGCAGTTTGTGTGGGAGGTGGTAGAAGGAAGGACGAGTTCTTAATGACTTTTTCAGAAATAACTATAAACATCATGCTTTTGCCATGTTTCAAATTGCAAATCGGTAGCATTCATACTTTTCAGGAAAATCGACTTTTCTAAAGTTGTGAAATTGTGTGAGATTGTATGGGTCATTTTGTATAGGAGGGGGTAGAAGGGGTGGAGCGAACTTGACCTTAAAAAAAAAGGTTCGGAGAAAAAAATGAATGGCACAGATATTAATATTATTATTAAAATCTCAAAACCAGATGTCCGTCCGCCCATGCGCTCTCCAGCTTGAGAACACGTTGAGCTAGAAAGCTCAAATTTTGTATAGGTAATTTTTTAAGAAAAAGTAAGGTTAAGTTAGTGAATGGGCCAAATCGCTACACCCCATACAAAATGACTCATTTTCAATTATTTACAATAATCAAATTTTTTTGGAAACTATCGTGTAAAAGCTAATATTTTGAAATTTAAAATATATTATTTTTATCATAAATATGACCTATGGTATGGACATTACTCGAATCTCTCACTACTTCCACCACCTCCCATACAAACTGTACTTTTTCATGAAACAGTAGAAACCAATTTTCTCAGCACGCATAACATTTCTCGAGTTCAAATTTTGTACTAAATAATTAATTAGCATAGCAATTGGCATAAAAAAAATTAGCACAAGGGTAGACTCCCATACAATGTGGTACTTTTTCACAACTTTACAAAAAATCAATTTTTTTCAAAAGTATCAATATTACTGGTCTAAAATTTGAGGGATGTCAATTGCATAATATTGGTAGTTACTAATGAAATGAATACTAAGACCCCCCTCCCTCTTTCCTTCTACTACCTCCCATACAAATTGCACTATTTCACTAAATCTAATACACTAATATTACCTATTTAATTTTTGAAGCTTGAATTTGGTATAAAACATTTTTCTAGGTACTCTAGAAGGGGTTACAGTATTGAAAATTAGTTCAATGCTGTCACCTCTTCAACCACTTTTCATACAAAATTTCTTGAAATCTCAAAAATTTCTATTTCATCAAGAGTATCCTATGATTGGGTCTGTTACATATATCGCCACCTCGCGGTGCAGACTAGGTAATGCTAAAAGATCTACAGATAAGGAAGAATAAGTCGTTGCTGTCGGCTCCGTATCCTATCTAGATAGGGTGAAAATGTCGAATAGCTTGATATCGGCTCCGTATTCTATCTATAGTCTTTGGTGGATATGGTAGTTCAGCTTACTGTCGGTTCCGTATCCTATCACAGCATTGGTATTCTTGCAATCTGGAATGGTCATGTTTTAGGCAGATTTCAAGATATTGATGTTTGCAAAAGAATTTATCCCTAAAGTGATTCGCAAGTGCTAGTACTACCTAGTAGTGCTAGTGCTAGTACTAACTAACCGCTAATATGCGTACTCTGGATACCAAATGCCCTCCAGTTCAATTTAGCCTTCCCTTGGTAATGCGGAGCTTTGCCAGGGGTGATTCTACTTTCTCGCGCTACTCGTGAGAATCAAATGGAAAATCCAAGTGTAACCAAAAGGGCAGATGCGATCTCTAAAGAATCACAAACAGCAGCCGCAAAAGAAGAAAGAACAATAAACCCTTCAGAAAAAGTATGTAAAGTGACTGCAGAGGCCAATCCTCTGGTCACGACAAAAGACCGCCACTCAAAGCGGATAAATAAAACCCCAGTAAGACTCTAGTAGACGAACAACTATTATCAGCAGAGTTGAAACAGTTGACTCTCGAAGAAAACAAAAAGAGGTTAAGCGGGGCTGCTAGGAAACGATATGCGTACCACCGTAACCAAGGTAAAGCAGCAAACAAAGCGTTCGCCCTTGCTTGCCAGCCGATGCAAATTCGTTATCGCCAGCACAGAATAAGGCAATGAAAAGAGGCAGAACCTCATCTACAACACTGCCATCTGTATGAAACGATAACAAAAGGCCTAAGACCTTAAGTAAAACTGTCATGCATAGACATGCAGATGAGGCTCAGCCCTCCACGTCGGATACTAGCTATATGTAGAGACGCTGTTAAAGGGATCAGGATCGGTATTATACATTCACAAGACCCTTACATCAGAGCAGCTAGCTGCAATACAAAAATCGATCTTGGTCGAAATACCTAAGGCAGCCAAAGAGGGTGGTGGACTCAGCCTCAAGCCGGGATGGATGCTGATGAGCAAATCGCAGCATGGCTGGAAAAAGCAGCAGCAAGCATCACGAGATAGATTTGTCAGAGGAGATAACCACTCTCATTTATGCCCAAGATGCTATTGTCAAGTTATTGATGGATCTGGCAAGGCCGGATAATTTCCGAAATGGGGGCAGTCGAACACGGACCGTGAGTAGAGTCGGTGTGAATAAAGAATAAAGTTAAAAAGTTGGACAGCGTTTTATTTATCTTCACTTCTGCCATTCTGACAGTTCAGAAGTGGGATGATAATCAAAAATAAAATATCGGGAAAATCGTGCAAAGTATCGCCATCGAACGAATAAGTTGGCTTCTTTTTTTTCTTGTATTTTTCCTATTTTTTTTGTTCGGTAATCCATTTGTGTGTGTGTGTGCGCGACGTGCCGGTACTTGTACACATTTCTCCGTGAAAAAACAAATACATTATTCGTAATCTACCGGTGTATGTGCGACGTGTTGGCGTATGGACTTTTCGTGTAAGGGACAAATATAACCGCAAAAATACTCGTTTTAGTCGGTAGTGTGAGTGTACGACACATAGCCGATTACCTGACTTATTTTGTTTTTTTTTACAAAATGCCGACATACCGTATTGACATATTATCAAATTCAGAATTAAAAAACCAGCTTCGTGCGCGTAATTTGTCGACAAGCGGCAATAAAAGTGAGTTACTTTTACGATTAACGGCAGAAATCGGAGGTGATTGCCTTGAAATGGACGAAACACTCAATACCTCGGAAGTGTCGCAGCTGCCAGAAAGTGTACAGGGATTAACTGTATTAGTGCGAGACTAAGCTACGCAGGTACGAAATATCGTGAGTGCCGCGCATACTCCGAGAAAAATATTGAATCGATTCCGCCGAAACCAACTACAACTGATAAACCGAGTGAACAGACAATTTCGACTCATAATCTGCGAGACATTATGGAAATTTTGCCTGAGTTCGACCCGACATCGGATATGTCTCTAACGGCGCGTCAGTTTGTTCAGCACGTACAAACACTTTCGTTAGTGTATTCGTGGAACGAGAAAATCGTCTTGTTGCAGTTCAGGCTAAAGTTCGTGGCCTAGCCAAGCTGTGGATGGACTCGATAAATCACGTATTTGAAAATTTTTATGAGTTCGCGAGTTGTTTTAAATCGGAGTTTGCGTGTGTGGAAGATGAGGCTGACATACACTACCGGATGATGACAAATATTAAACAGCCGAGTGAGACAGTGACAGAATACTATTATAAAATGTGCGCGGACGGCAGAAAAGCGGGATTAAGTGACGCGGCGATTATCAGATACATACGCGAAGGACTCAGTGATCTTCAAATACAAAATGCAATCGCGTGTTTGAATTTTGCAACTGTGAATGATCTGTTGAGTTGTCTAAAGCAATACGAAGCCAACAGCCGGTAGTCAGCTGTAATGTTATTACCGAAATCCTCCACTGAGAATCGAACGCCGAAAAATCCTCAGCCGAGTTTAACAACTTCGTCGACGAAACCGATGCATGAACCAGCTCGCGGGAATTCTTCAGGACGTTTGTGCTACAATTGCTGGAAACCCGGGCATATCTCCGTTAAATGTCCATTACCGCAGCGACGAGATCGATGCTCGACGTGTCACAAAATTGGGCATACAACAGAAGGATGTCCAAATCGAGAACCGCCACATCGTCACGGGGAATTTAATATTCAGTTGCTGACCACCGAATCAACGCCGGAGAGAATCGTAAAAACCGTGCTGATTGATGCTGATCCGATCGATGCATTTATAGATCCAGGAAGTAGCAAATCACTAATTCGTCAGTCACGAGCTTATAATTTAATGGAGTGCTCGCCGATCATGCTGAAGGGTTTTGCGGGTGGAAGCATCAAATGCACAAAGAAGATGCAAGCGGTGCTTAAAATTGACGACCTTATGAAAAACACCGAGCTTTACGTCGTTGAGGACCACCTGATTCCTAATAGTCTCTTCCTTTGATTGGACGCATTGTACAGTGATTCTCAGAGGGTGGTGATAGAATCAGATGAGTGCCGAATCGAAACGCGAGAAACGCCGAACATTAATTCCGCTGCTGAGTTGACTGCTGCCCCGAAAGCCAAGATTTTCGAAATATTTTTGCTGAATTTCGCGATTGTTTTGCTGAGAATTTGGCAGGGATGGTTCGATGCTTAACCAAGACAATGAATATAAGACTAAACTCTGACGAACCAGTTCATGCCCGTCCTTACCGTGTTCCTTTGACGAAGCGAGATAAGGTTGAGGAGATGATAACAGAACTTCTAGCTAAAAGTAAAAGTAGTTCTGTCTATTCTTCACCGATTGTTTTGGTGAAGAAACAAAATGGAGAAGATCGGCTTTGTGTAGATTTTAGAGCGATTAATGCTCTAACTAAAAAGAAACCGTTTCCGATGCCCACCGTTGAAGAGTAGTTGTCGCAGATCGCGGGAAATAAATATTTCACGACGCTTGACCTTTTATCGAGCTACTATCAGATTCCTTTGGAGGAGGAATCCCGCCAATACATCGCTTTCGTTACTCACCATGGTCATTTCGAGTATAATGTAATGCCATTTGGTCTTATTAATGCACCTATGGTTTTTCAAGAAATGATCCTCGAGCTAATCCGTCGAATGAAATCGAGGAAAATTATAAGCTACATGGACGAAGTTATAATCGCGAGCACCAGCCGAGGGCATGTCTACCTTGATACAATTTCTACATATTGTGAAGGAAGCAGGACTTACACTTCGGACGCCCAAGTGCGTGTTCTTCGCTTCCGAAATTAAGTTTTTGGGACATCGAATAAACCGTGATGGAATCAAACCAGGAAGTGAAAAGATCGACGCTATAAGAAACTTTCCGCCGCCGAAGAATGTCACAGAAGTAAGGCGATTTCTGGGATTAACTAGATTCTTCCGAAAATTTATCGAGGGATATTCTGGAATTTCGATACCGTTGACGACGCTATTAAAAACGAAAGATCAACTGGCATTTTCATGGAACGAAACTGCAGAGACGGCATTCAACGAGTTGAAAGCTCTACTTTGTAATGAGCCCGTACTAGCACTTTATGATCCAAGGGCGGATCATGAGGTGCATACCGATGCCAGCTCCGCGGGCTTAGCTGGAATTTTAATGCAATCGAGTGAACATGGAAAACAAAGGTCAGTATTCTATTACAGCCGACATTGCACCGACAGCGAGCGAAAATACAGTAGTCACAATTTGGAGGTCCTTGCAGTTGTTGAGACGTTGGAGCATTTCCGATTTTACCTGTTGGATAGACACTTTCGAGTAATTACCGACTGTGGTGCAATAACTACGACTAAATTAACGAAACAGCTTAACACCAGAGTGGCTCGCTGGTGGCTTAAGCTACAGGAATATGATTTCGAGGTAGTGCATCGAGCCGGAATCCGGATGCAACACGTCGACGCGTTAAGCTGTCAGCCAAATGAGCAACCACACGAGATGAACACAGTTGCAGAGAATATCTTGATTGTTGAAATTGATCAAGACGATTGGCTGCTTATAATGCAACGACAGGACCTGAAATTGAAGGAAATAGTCGAAGTGCTTTCGGGAAAACGTATTTCGGAGCAATCTTCACAGCTTAAACAAGATGATATCTTGAAAAACGGTCGACTAATGCGTTACATCGATGGAAATTTCAAGTTTGTGGTACCGTCAGCTGTTCGGTGGAGGATTGTCCATAGCTATCACGATGACGTAGGACACTTTGGAATCGAGAAAACGATTGAATTGTTCTGGTTTTCTCGTGTCCGTCGATATGTAAGGTCATATATTGCATCATGTCCTGAATGTTGCTACAATAAGATAGCTGCAGGAAAAATCAAAGGCTGTTTGTTTTGTGAGCAACTCGAACCAGTTCCATTTAGAGTTCTTCATATTGATCATCTCGGACCGTTTCCCAAGAGTCGTCGAGGCAATCTTCACGTTATCGGAATATCAGATCCGTTCAGCAAATTCACTATGATCCGAGCGGTAAGGTCAACGAATACTAAACCTGTTGTGGCAATGCTGAGCGATATTAAGTCCTACTTCGGCTTGCCTACTCGAATAATAACAGATAGAGGTACCGCCTATACGTCAAAAGAATTTGCGAATTTCTCCGAGCGATATGATATTCAACACATTAAAGTACCAGTTCGGACGCCTCGAGCCAATGGAGATATTGAACGGATAAATCAGTCCATACTTTCTTATTTGCGATGTTCAACAACGGTTCGAAACGAATGGGATGACCTTCTACCGAATTTGCAGTGGTCTCTCAATACCCAAGTGAATTCCACCACAGGACTTACGCCGAATCAGATTGTTTTCGATTTTCGTTTGCGAGACGTTACCGCCAATCGCATATTCAAGCACTAAACCATGATATGAGTGACTTGCCACAACTACTAATCACACAGATACGACAAGAAGCTGCTGGCCAGATTGCAGCTCAGAGAGAGCGATGGAAACGACGATTCGACGCAAAACACAAGCAGCCGTACACGTACAATGAAGGAGATTTGAGCGTCTTGGAAAATATTCCGTCAGCGACCGGTCAATCTCAAAAGCTGGAACCAAAATACCGTGGGCCATATATTGTGGCCAAGGTTCTGAGACACGACCGATACGTAGTCGAGGATTTGAAGGATATCGGACGAAATAAACGAAAATTCAACTCCGTTTTTACTACCGATAAAATGAAACCCTGGTGTAGTTTGAGTTCTGAGTTGGATTCCTATGACGACGACGAGGATGACAACGATGAAATCGAGACGATTCCAAATCAGGAAGGGCCGAGCTGTCAAGTTATTGATGGATCTGGCAATGTCGGATAATTTCCGAAATGGGGGCAGTCGAACCGTGACTAGAGTCGGTGTGAATAAAGAATAAAGTTAAAAAGTTAGACAGCGTTTTATTTATCTTCACTTCTGCCATTCTCATACTAGTTTGTGCGCCTCAAATTGCAAGGTTCTTAGCATGATAATAGAGGGCATAAACATAATCATAACCGTCTCCATCGACGGCCAATCGATGAAGAAGCTAAAGGGGCACGGCAGAGACTGCTAGAAGTTTTCAAGTGTGACTCTCCGACCCTGCCTGGTTGACAAATGCGAAAATTAGCACGTATCAAAGAAGCTTCAATGTAAGATTATAGGCATATCTGTTTTGATATTAAGACTTCATTTAGCTTTATAGACCAGTACGGAAACCCTGAACGTACCAACTGGAAACTTTACCAGTACGAACTATGTAAGTATCGAAGAAGATTCAATAAGCAGCCCAGACTGCATTAATCAAATAACTAACAAACTCGTAAGCAATATTATAAATGCTTACGAACAAAGTTGTCCTGTGCACAAGAAAAGAGCCAAACAAACACTACAAACTTCCAAGGAAGTTAAAAAAGAGTTATGGAGAAGATTTTATGAAGAGATAGATCTCCCAACGGCGTCAAGACTCCAAAAAGTGTTATCAAATACCCCGATAGATACGGGACTATTAGAGAGACCAGATGGGTCCTTAACTAAAAGCAGTGTGGGAACACTTCAAATGTTATTGGCAACACATCTCCCAGGCTGCAAGATAATTAACAAAAATGAAGATTTAGAGGTAGAGGAAAGGACGTGTCGTCAACCTCCGTTCAGCAATATCATTACTGGTAAAATCTTCACTCCGGTAAAGATTAGATGGACAAATAACACCTAGCCAAATCAGCATTACTGCAGAAGGGGTTAGAGATTCTAATGCAAATTATGGTAAGGATCTTCAAAGCCAGTTCTGTATGGGGATACATCCAAAAATCTGGAGCAAAGCGGGGGTGGTATTTGCACCGAAGGCAGGGATTGATTTGTCTTAGTCATATCGCCCTATAAGTCTTACTTCCTTCTTCGTCAAGACGATGGAGAAGTTTGTGGACATTCACATAAGAACAGGGCCTAAAAGGTCAGTCTTAAAAAAAAAATCAACATGCCTACCAAAAGGGCAAATCAACAAAGTCAGCCCTTCATGGTTTGGGAAGACAAATCGATAAGGCAAAAGCCTATAAAGAAATTGACGTTTGCGCGTTCCTAGATATAGAAGGAGCATTCGACAACACTCCTCAGGAGCCATAACAGCGGTAGCTAGAAAAAAGGGTTTAGAAACGGCCACGATAAAATGGATATATGCTATGCTAAAGAGCCGAACGACAACCGCGGATCTAGGTGACAGCACATTGACTGCGCAGACCTGTACGGGCTGTCCCCAGGGAGGGGTACTATCTCCACTTCTTTGGTCAATTGCAGTAGATGAGCTCTTGGACCATCTAATAGAACAAGGATACGAGGTAATAGGATATGCCGAAGGCCTCATCATTATCATAGGAAAAAATATCACTTAATAATATCGAAAAGGATACAATCTGCCTTAGAGGTGATAATGAACTGGTGTCAATCTAAAAATTTTAACATCAACCTAAGTAATAGAAGGAAAATTTGCATAATACCTCCTTCTATAAATGAAACGCTAACGATACTTGATGGTAGCCGAATGGTAATAAGAGTCACAGAGCGTAATCGTGATCTGGTACATGACGATAAAATTCTGTGAAAAGCGCACTGTAAATAACATCAACAGCTCTGCTATTGAATCTTATCTCCACCTCCCCGCGGTGGCCACCGGGTGTTTTGTTTAAAACAGCAGACGGAGAAGGGTGAAGGCGAGTATTCCGCGCCTCTAATCGGAACTGCCATTCAGACTGGTCCTCCAGGTTGGGGGTTGGGCGAAACGCTGACAATGTCTCCCCGGAAAAAACACGCGTGTCCAGGAACCCGGATTACAGCCTCGGATTGGACGGATCAAACGGCAACGACTACGGCAACGGAAAATGGACTATTCCTTTGGATCTTGAAATGTGCGTTCACTACATCGAACTGCGGGAACTTCTTCAGGAGATGTCTCGTAACAATATCAGCATCCTTGCTCTCCAAGAAACGAAATGGCTCGGAAACGAAGTTAACGATTGCAGATCTCACACGATTTTTACCAGCGGGAAAAAGCAAGGAAGCAGAGAATTCGGTGTCGCCTTTTTGATAGATAATACGTTCAAGCAACTCGTAACGAAATTTACACCGATCAACGAACGAATCTGTTTAATCCGCTTCAAGTTGAAGTTCTTCAGCGTTTGGTTCATTAACTGTCATGCTCCTACAGAGGAGAAAGATGATGTCATAAAAAACGAATTCTATGACCGACTTGACACAATTTTTGATGGGTTGCCCTCCAATGACATCAAAATTCTAATAGGAGGCTTCAACGGTAAAATTGGTAACGAACTGTTTCATAGGGGATATTAGGAGGGCATAGCCTCCATAATGAAACGAACGACAATGGCCAAAGACTTATTGACTTCGCCAGCAGTAGGAACCCAGCCAAAAGCTCCACCTTCTTCCCGCATAAAAATATTCACAAAATGACGTGGGCATCACCAGATGGGCACACATTCAATCAAATTGACCACGTTCTCATCGAAAAAAGTGCTGCCTCTAGCATTCTAGACGTCAGGACTCTACGTAGCGCGAACTGTGACTCAGACCATTTTCTTGTTCGAGCTAAATACCGCTGTCGCGTAGCTACCAAGGGCCAAAATGTTCTGCCACATTTGGTCAATAATTTCCTCAGGCTCAGCCTGAGGTAATGCCTCAATATGTGCTTTGATTATGGTCATATATTCCACTTTCGTTGTGTCGTCCTTCAGTTTTTGCACATTGAGCTTCGGACCTCAATGCAAAAGACGAACACGAGCTAGAGAGGACAACGATCAGCGGCTCAGGCGAGACGCCAAGAAGATCTGGAGACGAAAACAACGGAAAATAAACAATGACAAAATTTTATTATTGGACGAAAACCTGAAGAAAAATGACGTGCGAGCAGTATTTAACATAGTGAAAGAAATGAGACAAGGTGTAAGCTCATCAAATGGTTTAAAATACAATATTTAAATCATATTATAATAATTTATTTAATTTAAATATTTATAAAATTATATGTAACGAGCAATGTTGTAGTTTTTTAAAAATCCAATTGAAAACTTACATAAGACTAAAACAAAATATTTGTATAAAAGCAAATATTATAACTGGCTTGCTTTGATGCAATTACGTTTAGTATCAAAATTAATCGTAAAGTAATTGATATACTAAACATAATGGCGTCGCCACACAAGGTTGCAAGCCCCAAACTACCCTCTGTAAGGACGAAGAAGGCAACATCATAAGCGACGCTGCCGAAATTAATGCACGATGGGTTCAGTACTTCCGAACACTGTTAAATAGAACGACATCACAGACTGAACCGTTTATAATTCCGGAAGATCCAGATGGAGATGAAATGCCCATTGCTCCAACTCATGATAAAGTAGAGACAGCCCTACATAATTCAAAGTTGAAAAAGAATTGACGGAATCCCTGCAAAGCTCTTGAAAGAAGGTGGAACAGAGCTTACCAGTCGAATATTTAAATTAATTGCTAAAATCTCTTCTACTTCTGCAATCGCACTACAGCCCAAATCGGGCCTTGACCTTCTGACCTTCAGGTTCCTTAATATTTTTCATTATTTATTGTGGAATTGTTGTTAGACCTTCGCACAACCCTCTATCCACAAATTTGTCATTTTCGTAGATTGAGGTGACCAAGGGATTCCCAAAGCAGGCAGTGTGCTGGAATTATGCGTCTACCGGGATTTAAACTCACGACCTTCGCATTGTAGACCAATATGCTACCCACTACGCTACACCGTAGCTTGGTAGCTAAAATGTGGACTAAAAATTACCTGATGACTGGCGGAAGAGCATTATATGCCCGGTATACAAAAAGGGTGATCGTCTGCGTTGCGAAAATTACAGAGGAATTTCATTGTTGTCTACGTGTTACAAAATTTTGACGAAAATTATCAAACACTCAGTGAATACGCTAACAACATCATCGGAGAATATCAAGGTGGATTTAGATCCGGACGATCAACAACGGACCAGTTATTCTCAGTAAAACAGGTACTAGAAAAATGCTGGGAATATGATATTAATGCGCACCAACTGTTCGCCGATTTTTGCCAAGCATACGATAGTGGCGACCGTAATGCTCTGTACAGAATAACGATTGAACTAGATGTCCCACCGAAACTAGTTCGATTAATAAAAGTCACGATGGATAATAATGAGCTTCGAGCAGGTTGACGAATTCGTATACCTGGGAGCCTTTCTCACAAAGGACGGCAATGAGCGATATGAAATCCAAAAAAGAATCACGCCAGCTAACAAATGCTTGAACGCGGTCCCCCCATAATGAAATCACGGAAGGTTCATTGAAACAATAAACTACGCATCTACAAGATATTAATTCTATATGCTGCTATATGGATGCGAAACATGGACCTTGACGCAAATGTCAGAGAAGGTAATCGACACGTTTGAGCAAAAAATCCTTCGGAAGGTGTAGGGAGCAGTTAAGGAAGGAGATGATTGGCGAATTCATCAATATCAACTATTTGACGACCCATCAGTATCTATCGTGATAAAACTGCACAAGCTGGACACGTGGAACGAATGCACGAGGAACGAATCCCAAAACGAGTGCTCAAGAGCAAAGGACGCGGTCGTTGGACCGAGATAACTGGAAGAGGTGCATCCGGGAGACAAAGGCTTGATATGCGCTGTAGCGCCATTGCATCATCAATGATACTTGATAATAAACTCAACTGGAACAAACATGTAGAGTGGGCTCACGCCCAAGCATTAAAGGCATTTTGGGCCTACAACAGCTTATTGGGCAGAAAATGGTGGTTAAAGCCCAAGATGATCTACTGGTGCTATAGAACAATCATCCTCCTAATAGTCACATATGTATCAACTATATGGTGTACTAAAATATTACAACAAAAAGCACAGCTTACGCTACAAAAAATCCAAAGGCTAGCTTGCTTGGTATCACAGGAGCGCAATACATTTCCAAATAAAAAAGGAGGCTATCAAAGAAGTGTAACGTATACAGAGGGAAAACAAATACAAATCAGGGGATTTTAGATGTTCTAACCTCCACATTATCGGACACTATGCCGACAAAATTCATCTTTGAAGCCCCATTCAAAGTTACATATAATCAGAGAACGCAAGAACTGGCAATCCATGCTACCTGATATGGAAGAGGAATCAACCATACAGCTATACAGATGGCTCGCGCACCTCTGAGGGGACTGGAGCAGGAGTTAAAAGTCCTAACTTCTCGGTATCAGAACCTCTCGGCAAAGAAGCCAGAATCTTCCAAGCCGAATTAATTGCAATGGAACTATGCATCCAAAAGAATATAAGGAGAGCGGAACTAGTCAACATGACTTCCAGATAGATACTTAGATTAGCCAAAGGGTAAAGGGGCAATAAATGCACAATAAACCGGGATGGTCGCAGTGCTCTCACGTGTTCCCAAAATAATAATAAAAATATCGTGTAATTGCGCTTTACGCGCAATCGTAGTCCTGTTATTTATTGCAATTACTTATATTTATACTCTAGATGAAATCTGAGAGTATATTGTGTTTGCCTTTCCGTTTGTAACACTAAGAAATAACGCTCGCACAGAGCCGCCAAGGGTACAGAAATATTTGTTGTCGCTCAAAAACCTCGATTCCGAGTGACCGTTTGTCCGTATGTCTGTCTGTCTGTGCGTCTGTCTACAGCATAATTCTCGAAAGCTTTGAGCTATAGCGCTAAAAATTTGTGTGTGTCATTTTTAGCAAAAAAGTAACTTTAAGTTCGTGAACGGGCCAAATCGCTCCACCCCTTCTACCCCCTCCCATACAAAATGACTCAAATGCGCAATTTGACAATAAACGGATTTGCTCGAAAAGTATAAAACGTATTGGCCTGAAATTTGGAATATATTACTTTTATGATAATATCAATCTACGGTATAAAAATTATGCGTTTCCTCCCCCTCCTTCTACCACCTCCCATACAAACTGTACTTGTCATGAATTACTCTATGCCAATTAACTCAGTGCGTATAAAATTTAGCGAGCTGAAATTGTGCACTAAATATTTATTTAAAATTCTTAGTAAGGCTAAAAAAAATTAGACGATTAGCTCCACCCCTTCTACCCCCTCCCATACAAAATGGCACAATTTCTCAATTCGACATTAAATGGATTTGCTCGAAAAGTATAAAAGCTATTAGTCTGAATTTTTGAATATTTTACTTTCATAATGATTTAAATCTACAGTAGAAAAATTATTTGCGTCCTCCCTCTCCTTCGACCCCCTCCCATACAAACTACACTTTTTCATGAAATACTCTAAGCCGATTTTCTCAGACCATATAACATTTATCGAGCTCACATTTTGTGATAAATACTTATTTAGCATTATCACTAAGATCAGAAAAAAATATTTGATTAGCTTTTTTGCTTCTACCACCTCCCATACAATATGACAGAGTTTCACAACTTCACAAAAAATCTATTTTCTTGAAAAGTATGAATGCTACTGGTCTAAAATTTAAGAGATCTCAATTTTATGATATTTTTAGTTATTTTTGAAAAAATCACTAAAATCCCCCCACTCTTTCTACCACCTCCCATACAAACTGCACATTTTCACTAAATCTAACACACCAATTTTCTCAGCTCCTATTCAATTTTTGGAGTAAGCATTTTGTATAAAACATTTTTATAGCTACTTTAGCATGATGGGGAAAAAATTAGTTCAATGCTATCACCCCTTCTAACAGTCCCCATACAAAATTTCTTGGGATCACAACAAAATCTATTTCATCTAGAGTATCGTAAGATTGCGGTTTACGCGCAATCGTAGCCCTGTTATGTTTATACTCTATATGAAATCTGAGAGTATATTGTGTTTGCCTTACCGTTTGTAACGCTAAGAAATAATGCTCGCACAGAGCCGCCAAGGGTACAGAAATATTTGTTGTCGCTCAAAAACTTCGATTCCGAGTTGCTGTCTGTCCGTCTGTCTGTCTGTCTGTCTGTCTGTCCGTCTGTCCGTCTGTCCGTCTGTCCGTCTGTCCGTCTGTCTACAGCATAACTCTCGAACGGTTTGAGCTATCGTGCTGAAATTTGTTGTGTGTCATTTTTAGCGAAAAAGAAACTTTAAGTTCGTGAACGGGCCACATCCCCCCACTCCTTCTACCCCCTCCCATACAAATTTCACGAAATTCCGAAATTTTCAGAAATTGATTTTTCTTTGAAACTGTTTAAGCTATCGATTTGAAATTTGGGTCACAGTATTATGATGTAGGTATCATTAATATGACTGAATATTGATTCGATCCCGTCGCTCCTTCTACCCCCTCCCATACAAATGCATAATTTTGAAAAATACAGTTTTTCGATTTTCATTGAAACTAGCAAAGTAATAAAAACGAATTTTTGCCGAAATTAATTTTATTATAATTTCAATCAGAATTGAAAAAATTATCAACTTTACCTTACTCCTTCTACCCCCTCCCATACAAATTTCACGAAATTTTGAAATTTAAATTAAATTATTTTTCTTCGAAACTGTTAAAGCTATCAACTTGATATTTTGCATAAAGTATAACAATAAAAATATCAATAACGAGAAAAAAATGTGGTTTGATCCGTACACTCCTTCTACCCCCTCCCATACAAATGTATAATTTTTGTTAAGTGCATTATATCGATTTCCACTAAAACTAGAAAAATTATAAACTTAAAATTTTGGCAGAATTTGTTTTTTAATAATTGCAATAAATGCTAAAAAAAATTATCAGCTCCTCTTTACTCCTTCTACCCCCTCCCATACAAATGCATAATTTTGAAAAATGCTGTTTTTCGATTTTCATTGAAACTAGCAAAGTTATAAAAACGAATTTTAGCCAAAATTAATTTTATTATAATTTCAATCAGAATTGAAAAAATTATCAACTTCACTTTACTCCTTCTACCCCCTCACATACCAATTTCACGAAATTTTGAAATTTAAATTAAATTATTTTTCTTCGAAATTGTTAAAGCTATCAACTTGATATTTTGCGTAAAGTATAAAAATAGAAATAGCAATAACGAGAAAAAAATGTGCTTTGGTCCATACACTCCTTCTACCCCCTCCCATACAAACGTATAATTTTTGTTAAGTGCATTATATCGATTTCCATTAAAACTAGAAAAAGTATAAACTTAAAATTTTGCCAGAATTTGTTTTTTAATAATTGCAATAAATACTAAAAAAAATTATCAGCTCCTCTTCACTCCTTCTACCCCCTCCTATACAAATATCTGTATTATAAATTCAAGAAAGCATTTCTCCTTAGAATATATATATTAGAACTATCGAATTTGAAATTGAATCAAAGCGTGGTGATAAGGATGATGATAAACAGTTTCAAAATCATCTTAAAAGCTCCACTTCCTCTGCCACCTCCCATACAAATGCCTCAATTTCTGGAAAACTATTTCCAATTGAAAATAATGAAAGCTACAAACCTTAAATTCAGCACGAAATATTTTGCATACCACATTAGGTTTCATATCCAAAAATTACAAACCTTCCTCTTCTGCTTCTACCACCTCCCATACAAAAGTCACTATTAATTATTTAAAAGAACTGGAGGTGACATATTTTCCGGTACATTGAACTCTTTCTCATTTCATCTAGAGTATCATATGATTGGGCTTTACGCCCAATCATAATTCTTTTATGTTTTATTTTAATTCTGTATTAGAAAAATCCGGTATATAGTAAATCCCAAGGGGACGCAGTTAAAAACTACAGGTTGAGTTTATTTAAAGTTTATTTCTTACCTGTTCAAATATTAATATGTCATAAGTATTATCATCATCAGCAAAATATAAGACGCCTTCTTTAGCATTTTCACGAACCCATTCTAAGCCACGATTTCGATTCGATACTCCACGTGGTATAGCTTTTCCTTTTCTGTATTGTGCTGGCATTGGTGCTGGAGTAAGATTCAAAGTGAAATATAGTATTAATGAACAATTTTACTTTATTATTCTAATAATAAAGTATTGTCATCGACACAAGGAAAAAAAAAAATTTGATACCCTGAAACTTTTTTTTCGCGTTTCATGACTAAATTAGCCTAAATAAACTGCCAACAAATCGGGCGCAACTTTATTATTTTTAGGACAAGTTAATGATACATGCAAAGTCAATATGCAAGTTAAAGCGGTTAGGGAAGACTAAGTGGAACCCCCTTTCACTAGTGGAATCCCCTTTCACAAGTGAAACCCCCTTTCACAAGTGGAACCCCCTTTAGGGCAGGAATGATACCATTCAACACTTAGTTGCAAATACGATAAATAGCTCCAGTACATGTAATCAATATTTCATTCGTTTATGCACGTTTGGGTTTTTATGAGGGAGAGGGAGGGTTGATATTAAGAGTAGGTGAATGTCAATAATTTTTCAATTGATTGCTCCAATTATGTCCAATATTTTCTGCATAGAATGTCAGTTTCATAGACGAAGTTGCATAGAATTTTCATAAAATTTGGTGCATTTTACATTCACGAAACCAATCATTTGTATGGGAGGGGGTAGAGAAGGTAAGGGAAATGTAAAATTTGTGATGCAGTTTTATTTCATTTCTTTTGTAAAGAGCTCGTACAAAATTTCAAGTTCGTAGCTTTTAATTTGGTGGTTAGCAGTTGATTTATTAAAATTGGTCGAAATCATACTTTTGTATGGGAGGGGATAGAAGGGTAAATGCGATCTCAAAACTTTTGACGCAGTTCTGTTTCAACTATTTTCGAAAGTTTTTGTGCAAAATTTGAAATTGATAGCTTTTAATTTTTAGGTGATAATTGATTTTTTAAAAATGGTCGAAAAAATAATTTTGTATGGGAGGGGGTAGAAGTTTTAAAGGTATTCGACCAGTTAATAATTCACTCTTTTACAGATTTTTTTCAAATGCATATTGCAAATTTTCAAGTTTCTACCTTAAAATTTCATTCAAAAATATTCAGCTTATGTGTTTTTTCATTGCACATAAAAGACCTTGTGCACGTTCGACCTGGGGGGTCGATGCATAACAATTACAGAATTTTTATTATTTTTTCTGTATGTACAATAAATAGATGTATCGACCTGCAAAATTTCAACTTTGCATCTTTTACCAGAGCCCTAAAAAAATTACTCAAAATTTTCAACATTTTTGCTTTCCACCCCAATCCCCTTAAACTATTTACCAAAATTAAAAATTATTTTGCTCTACAATCTGACAAATTTTTGATTTGATATCTGTACTCAGTTTTGAGATATAGTGGTACGAAATTTTGGAAAGTTCAATGCTCCCCATTTCCCCCCACTACTATTTTGTCCAAATCTTATATTTTTTTCGTATTTCTCTATATACAGCTTAATATAAGTACGAAGTGTCAATTACATAGCTCAATAAATAGCCGAGATATTGATTTTTAAGTGTTTTTCTTTGCAACCCCCCCCCCCCCCCTGGCCCTCTCCCTTACAATAATTAGCCTCTATGTAAGCTGATTTCAGTGAATCTGTATGCCACCTTGATAGTCTAAAAATATAAATTTTTTATGCTAAGTAATTTCTAAGATGTAATCATTGAAAAAAAAAATTCGGCCGTCAATTGGTTTTTAGCTCCCCCCCCCTTTTTGGACCCCAATGGATAAAAAAATTAAATTAATTTTTAAAGTTGTCCCACAGAACATTTTATTTGTATATCGATTTTTAGCTTCCTAACTGTAACCATGTTTGAGATATTTGAATTCTTAGTTTTCGATTTTAGTGCTCCTCCCGCCTCCCCCTGAACCCTTACACCCCCCAAATTGGGTGTCCGCCTGAGATCCGCAACTATCTACAATCCCTAAGAAAATGAACTTTCTATCTTGAAGGCTTAGGGAGTTAATGTGCGCTGAGCGTACACACCGGCGTACAGACAGACGGATTTTATTTTTTTGGCATTTTTAGGCTATTTTAGTCATGAAACGCGAAAAAACAAAATTTCATGGTAGCAAATTTTTTTTTTTCAAGTCGATCACAATACTTTATTATTAAAACTAGCGATCGCCCGCGACTTTGTCCGCGGAAGAATCGCAAAATAAGCAATTTTTGAGAATGTAGTTAATAATATGTACATTATGTGAGATGTATAATCTGTTTAGTTTAATGACTTTTTAAACACAATGGTTTGTATTTTGTTGGAATCAGAACCATAAATTATTAAGAATGAAACCACGATACTCGCATTTGTATGAGACAGGCTCGTGATCAAATCAATCCCGTGATTTGAGATCATATAAGTATGGAAGAGCGTTAAGGACATGTAAATAGTTGTATCTTGTGTTAATTAGAAAAAAAGACCAAATAAAATAACGTTAAGCTTAAAACCATAACAGGACTACGATTGTGCGTAAAGCTCAATCATACGATACTATAGATGAACTCGAAATTTTTGTGATGTTAAGAAATTTTGTATGGGGAGTGGTAAAAAGAGTCACAGTACTGAACTAATTTATTTCACATCATGCAAGGGTAGCTATAAAAATGTTTTGTACCAAATTTAAGCTCCAAAAATTGAATAGGTACTGAGAAACTTAAAGCATTGGATTTGATGAAATTGTGCAATTTGTATGGGAGGTGGTAGAAGGAGTGGAGGGTTTCAGGTGATTTTTCGGCAAACAACTATAATCATAATTAAATTTATATATTTTAAATACTCGTATTGAATCAGTAACGTTCACACTTTTGAAGAAAATCGAATTTTTGTAAAGTCGTGGAATTGTGTCACATTGTATGGGAGGGGGTAGATGGAGTGAAGCTAATCGGTTAATTTTTTCCCGATAATAATAATAATGCTAATTAAAGATTTAGTACAACATTTTAGCTCGATGAAAGTTACACGTACTGAGAAAATTGGTGTATAGTATTTCATGAATAAGTGCAGTTTGTATGGGAGGTGGTGGAAGAAGTGGGGAAATTTAAAAACGTTGTCTACCAAATATTGCATTTGTAATGGAAATAATATATTCTAAGTTTCAATAACTTTTATAGTTTCCAAGAAAATTTGATTAATATATATTTTTGAAAATGATTCACTTTGTATGGGAGGGGGTAGAAGGCGTGAGGGGAGTGACATAATACCAAAAGCAGATTATATCCCGGAGCATACCTAATAAACTGTGAAAGTTTCGTTACAATCGGTTCAGCCGTTTTTGCGTGAAAACCGGACAGACAGACAGAGAAGAATTATAAAAACGCCTGTTTCTGCTTAGTTATTGCTAAAATAAAGCATTTATATAGATAATAAAGTAAAATGCAGAAAAAAAAATCCGTCCCGCCGTACGCCGTACATATGGACTCATATCTCCGAGACCGTTAAAGGTCGAATGTTCGTTTTTGGGTGGATTGTGGAGCTCTATTTTCTAAATTTTGGGAGGTGTTAGGTGGAAGGGGGAGGCGGGGGTAGCGAACAAGTAAAAAATTACACTTGCTTATATCTCCACCACGAATGCAGATAGGAAGTTGAAAATCAGTAGAGATATAGAGAAGATTGTGGGACAAACTTTAAAAATAATTTAATTTTTTTATCCATTGGCGTCCGAAAAGGGGGGGCTAAGAACAAATTGTCGGCCGAATTGTTTTTTCAAATGATTATATCTTCGAAATTATTTCTCGTAAGAAATTCATATTTTGGTACCATTAAGGTGGCATATAGTTCCACCGGAATCAGCTTAGAGAGTGGCTAATTATTGTTAGGGGACGGGTCAAATGAATATCTGAACTATCTCTTAAGCTATGTAATTGAAACTTGAAACATATATTAAGCTATACTAGGCAAATACAAAAAAAATATAAGAAATTGAATTAATAGTAGTTGGGGGGAAATGGGGAGCATTTCAAAAATGGCGCACTTTTAAAAATTACAAATCCTTATATCTCAAAAACGAGTACAGATATCAAATCGAAAATTTTTCAGATTGTAGAACTACATAGTGGTTAATTTTGATAAAAATTTTAAGTTAGGAGGTGTAAGGTGAGGTAGGTGATAAGCAAAAATGTCGAAAATTTTGAGTAAGTTTTTTAGGGTTCTGGTAAACGATACAAAGTTTAAATTTTGCATGTGTATACATCTATTTGATATACATAGAAAAATAATAATAACTTGGTCCATAACTGTTATAAACCGACCCCCCCCCAATGTCTAACGTGCACAAGGTGTTTCATGTGCATTGGAAAAAACACATATAGTCAAAATTTTTAAGTGAAATTTTAAGGTAGAAACTTGAAAATTTGTGAAATGCATTTAAAAAAAACATAACAGCGCTACGATTGCGCGTAAAGCGCAATCTTACGATACTCTAGATGAAATAGAATTTTTTGTGATCCCAAGAAATTTTGTATGGGGAGTGTTAGAAGGGGTGATAGCATTGAACTAATTTTTTCCCCATCATGCTAAAGTAGCTATAAAAATGTTTTTTACAAAATGCTTACTCCAAAAATTGAATAGAAGCTGAGAAAATTAGTGTTTTAGATTTAGTGAAAATGTGCAGTTTGTATGGGAGGTGGTAGAAAGAGTGGGGGGATTTTAGTGATTTTTTCAGAATATCATAAAATTTACAACTCTTAAATTTTAGACCAGTAACATTCATACTTTTCAAGAAAATAGATTTTTTGTGAAGTTGTGAAACTGTGTCATATTGTATGGGAGGGGGTAGAAGCAGCAAAGCTAATCAAATATTTTTTTCTGATCTTAGTGATAATGCTAAATAAGTACTTATTACAAAATGTGAGCTCGATAAATGTTATATGGTCTGAGAAAATCGGCTGTAGTTTGTATGGGAGGGGTTGGAAGAAGAGGGAGGACGCAAATAATTTTTTCGCTGTATATTGAAATTAATATGAAAGTAATATATCCCGAAATTCAGACTAATAGCTTTTATACTTTTCGAGCAAATCCATTTATAGTCGAATTGCGAAATTGTGTCATTTTGTATGGGAGGGGGTAGAAGGGGTGAAGCTAATCGTCTAATTTTTTTTAGCCTTACTAACAATTTTAAATAAATATTTAGTGCACAATTTCAGCTCGCTAAATCTTATACGCACTGAGTAAATTGGCTTAGAGTAATTCATGACAAGTACAGTTTGTATGGGAGGTGGTAGAAGGAGAGGGAGGACACGCATGATTTTCATACGGTAGATTGATTTTATCATAAAAGTAATATATTCCAAATTTCAGGCCAATGACTTTCATACTTTTCGAGCAAATCCGTTTATTGTCAAATTGCGCATTTGTGTCATTTTGTATGGGAGGGGGTAGAACGGGTGGAGCGATTTGGCCCGTTCACGAACTTGACCTTACTTTTTTGTCAAAAACGACGTGGACGAAATTTGAGCTTTCTAGCTCAACGCGTTCTCAAGCTAGAGAGCGAACGGACGGACATCCGGTTTTGAGATTTTTGAGTGATAATATTAATTTCTGTATTCATCATTTTTTTCTCCGAGCCTTATTTCTTGGCGTTATAAACTCCAGAGCAAACTTATAATACTCTCAGATTTCATCTAGAGTACAAACCCTAAATAAACAAAATATTAACAGGTCGAAAACCTTCAAAACTTCTACCCCCTCCCATACAAAATTATTTTATCGACCATTTTCAAGAAATCAATTATCACCTAACTATTGAAAGCTATCAATTTCCAATTTTGCACAAAAACTTTCAAAAATAGATGAAATACTATTGCGTCAAAAGTTTTGAGATCGCGCATGTCCTTCTACCCCCTCCCATACAAAACTATGATTTCGACCAATTTCATTAAATCAACTAATAACAACAAACTTGAAATTTCGTACAAGCACCTTACAAGAGAAACGAAATAAAACTACATATCAAATTTTACGATTCCCCTACCTTCTCTGTCCCCTCCCATACAAATGTTCGGTTTCGTGAATGTAAAATACACCGAATTTTATGAAAATTCTATACAACTTCGTCTATGAATATTGATATTCTATACAAAGAATATTGGACGTGAGTCAAGCAAAAAATTAAAAAACTATTAACATCCACCCACTCTTACTATCACCCCTCACAACTCCCCTCATAAGAACTCAAACTTGCGTAAATAAACGAACTACTACTGTTCTGCCAAAGAACCCTCTTTCGCTTAGCCTTACCTAACCACTCTATCCTGCATATTGACTTTCCACGCATCCGCAACTTGTCCCAAGAATAATAAAGTTTCGTCCGACTTGTTGGCAGTTTATTTTTTATTGTATAAACCGATAAACCGAAAAATTGTTTGGATGTCTCTGAAATTTTTATTGCATTATAAAGTGGACACATATCTGCCTGGAAGCTAGGGTGTAGCCTAGTGAGTAGCGTGTTGGTCTTGTAATGCGAAGGTCGTGAGTTCAAATCCCGGTCAACGCAATATATAATTCCAGCACATTGCCTGCTTGGATATACCTTGGTCACCTCAATCTACGAAAAATGAAAAATTCGTAGAAAGTGGGTTGTGCGAAGGGCTAACAACCCTTCCACAATAAGTAATATAAAAATGTTAAGGAACCTGAATATCAGGAGGCCAAGGTCCGATTTGGGCTGTAGCGCCATTGTAGAAGTAGATATCTGCCAAATGTCCACAATTCGTTTTATTAAAAAAACAAAACAGGCCTACGACTGCGCGTAAAGCGCAATCTTACGATACTCTAGATGAAATAGAATTTTTTGTGATCCCAAGAAATTTTGTATGGAGAGTGTTAGAAGGGGCATTGAACTAATTTTTTCCCCCATCATGCTAAAGAAGCTATAAAAATGTTTTATAAAAAATGCTAACTCCAAAAATTGAATAGGAGCTGAGAAAATTAGTGTGTTAGATTTAGTCAAAATGTGCAGTTTGTATGGGAGGTGGTAGAAAGAGTGGGGGGATTTTAGTGATTTTTTTCAGAAATAACTAAGAATATCATAAAATTGACATCTCTTAAATTGTAGACTAGTAGCATTCATACTTTTCAAGAAAATAAATTTTATGTGAAGTTGTGAAACAGTGTCATAGGGTATGGGAGGGGGTAGAAGCAGTGAAGGTAATCAAATATTTTTTTTTGATCTTAGTGATAATGCTAAATAAGTATTTATTACAAAATGTGAGCTCAATAAATGTTATATGTTCTGAGAAAATCGGCTTAGAGCATTTCATGAAAATGTGTAGTTTGTATGGGAGGGGGTGGAAGGAGAGGGAGGACGCAAATAATTTTTATACTTTATATTGAAATCATTATGAAAGTAATATATACCGAAATTCAGACTAATAGCTTTTATATTTTTCGAGCAAATCCATTTATTGTCGAATTATGAAATTGTGTCATTTTGTATGGGAGGGGGTAGAAGGGGTGAAGCTAATCGTCTAATTTTTTTTGACCTTACTAAATATTTTAAATAAATATTTGGTGCACAATTGCAGCTCGCTAAATATTATACGCACTGAGTAAATTGGCTTAGAGTAATTCATGAAAGTACAGTTTGTATGGGAGGTGGTAGAAGGAGGGGGAGGACACGCATAATTTTTACGGTAGATTGATATTATTATAAAACTAATATATTCCAAATTTCAGGCCAATAGCTTTTATACTTTTCGAGCAAATCCGTTTATTGTCAAATTGCGCATTTGTGTCAATTTGTATGGGAGGGGGTAGAAGCGGTGGAGCGATTTGGCCCGTTCACGAACTTGACCTAACTTTTTTGTAAAAAATTACGTGTACAAAATTTGAACAATCTAGCTCAACGTGTTCTCAAGCTAGAGAGCGAACAGACGGACGGACAGATGGACGGACGGACAGACGGACGAACGGACAGACCGACAGGCGGACATCCAGTTTTGAGATTTCTGAGTGATAATATTAACTTCTGTATCATTCATTTTTTTCTCCAAGCCTTATTTCTTAGCGTTACAAACCTTTGAGCAAACTTATAATACTCTCAGATTTCATCTAGAGTATAAATATATACTACACCTTTTGTTGATACACCCTACATATACTGGTGTACTCTGATTTTCATCTCTTCAAATTTGAGAGAAGAAGAAGGCTTTTCCGAAGTGTATTCAAGTTAAATTTTGTACCTTAAGAACATTGCTTTCCATTACAACATCCAAAGAACCAAAAAACATCAACTTCGCTTCACTCATTCAATCCCCTCTCATACAAATTTCTATAAAGAAAATTCAAGTAAAGCATTTCTTCTTCAAGCATGGGAGAGCTACCAACTTCAAAATTGTAACAAAGCATGGTGATAAAAATGTTGAAAAGCAGTTTGAAAATCAACTAAGACCATCCACTTTCTCTGACATACAAATGCCACGAAACATTTTGTATACTACGTTCATGACACCACAAACGTAATAAAGAACTGTGATTGAACGTAAGGCCCATTCGCCCTGTGGGTTGGGCAACCTATCAGGCGCGTCCTCAGGTGGTGGATGGAGAACGCCGCGGTGTATCGCAAGATCCTCGTCCGGGGTTAGCATGGCAACAGCAAGGAATTAAGTTTGACAGTTGTACCTTCCTGCGTGCTCATCGGCCAAACGCCTCGTTGTGAGCCTAAATGAATGAACATGTTGAGGTGGATTTTTCTTGTAAAAACCATTGCGCGAACCAGTCCAAAAAACTATAAGATGGAGTCCCCCCGTATTGGTCCTCAGTCCTCGGCGAAAGAGGGTGTTAAAATCACCGGGTCCGAACATGGTTCGGGAGTTGCTAGAATGGCGCAACCAGGTTCTAGTAGTGCTATGCTACTGGCAAACACGCAGCGCACTGAGTCTTCCTTGTCAGAGCTCAGTGATCTCGCATTCATATGGACATTAGGGGATGCAGTCTCAGAGCCAAATAAGCCGATGGAGGTGGTATAGATGTTGTTCATGCTTCGACGTCGACAATATCCTGCACAACCATCTCGGCTGGCTTTGGTAATGAGACCATCTAAAATCCTCAAGGTAGTATTAGCAACCGTGCCCGTCGCCGTGCTAAAACCAACCTAAAAAGAAAAGCTGCCAAATCAAGGTTTGACGATGCGGTAAAGGCTAAAGTGGCTGCAGTTCTGAGTCGACTGTCCTCTGGGACCAGCGATTCACGAGCTGCAGAAGCTTCACGCCCAGCCAGCGTGCCGTCCGAAGTAATCAGAGTTGAGGCGAAAGGTCAGTATCCCAGCAACCTCTCTGATTAATAAAGCTAGCACTTCCGAAGCAAATGTGCCTCCTGCCTCCTGCGAAATAGTCGAATAGTCTTTGCAAGCTCCGACCACTCCGCTGAAAGTAGTGTCAAACGTTGCTACGGATAGCGCTGTGGTTCCAAAACTGTCGGCAATGAAAAAGAGGAGCATGCTCAGAACGGCAGCCCAATGGTGTAAGACTCATAGCTTGACTCTGGGTCCGGCCCAATTAGCTGATACTCCCAATTTGCAACCGTCAGTGGAAAATGTCGAAGTGGATCAAATACTTTCATCCCCGCTTACATCGGAACAATCGGTTCGTAGCACCGCCTCTGGCATTGCCAAAGGCTCATCGTCCACGTGCACAGTCGCCGGTAATAAGCTCGAATCACTGAAGCAGGAACATAAGCGCATTCGATCGGGTGATAGTAATACGTCGATAGCTGCAGCAAAAAAGAAACAGCCGAGATCGGCTACCTATAGCGACGTCGCTAGAAGTTCCCTCCAGGCAGCAGTCATTAACACCAACGACTTGCTAGGCCTAATACCAGAGTCGGTGAGGCCGCAGATCTACTCTTCATTGAAGAACATTCTGAGGGAACATCTCTTAGCTAATCGATCAGCTAAACCAAGATTTTGAAGTACGACTTCGAGCCAGGTTATCTTAGGAAAACTTGTGCTGACCAAAGCACTCTGGTCTTCCTTCAGAAGGCGGTTCCCAAGTTGAACGAGCTCTTGAAGGATATTAAGCTACAGGCGGTGGAAGGTGCGCGGATCCTAGACTGGCAGAAGTGTCTGTATGGATCCCGGATATCATTGAAAACCCTGGACTCCTATTGCAGAACATTATGCTGCAAAATAATCTTTCCACGGAGGTGCTGAAGCTTTTACATAGAAAACAAAAAGATAAGGGTCAACTTCTTGTTCTCGGAATCCTCCATGGAAAGGTTGTCTGCAGTGAAAGGTTTGGCGGATTGCAGACTCAACAAGGTTTATTTCAAACTACCGAAACCAACTGCGGCCAATCTCAGAGTGGTTCAAGCCAATAGATATCACAATAGAGCTGCGACCGCCACCCTCCAACAACACCTCTTAAGAGATTACTCGGATACTGCCCTTGCCCAAGAACCGTGGTTGAGTGGCTCTAACCACATTCTAGGATGGTGCGATAAAACTTTTACAGTCCTTCACGGACCTAAAACAGGTAAGCTATGAACATGAATCATTGCAAAAAAAGCACTAAAATTGACATTAGTTGCGCAATTCAGCAGTCCAGACCAAACAACGACGCTCTGGGAGAGGTCATTTAACGGACACCGCAGTCTGTTAAGCAGGTTTCATCATACCAGCCATACGAAGCAAAGGAATGTTACAACGGACAAATACCAAGCAGCACTTACACCGTATAAAAAACAGCTAAGAGCCGTCAAACGGAATTCATGGAAGAGAATCTGTGAAGAAATCGATAACGTCAACGATACCACTAAAATAAAGAGGATCCTATCCAAAGACCCATACATGCCTGAATTCCTGGATAAAGGACGGGGTCTAGCGGCGAGCTACTTGAACTTTTAATGTAAACGCATTTCTCCGGATGCTTTCAGCCCCCGTCACAAAGATCTTATGTCGATCGTATCCTAGCCAACTTAGAACTAGTAGATACAGTCGTGACGCCAGAAAACATAGGAATCGCGTTCATTTTCTTCAAAACTTACAAGTCACCAGGACTGGACGAAGTTTATCCCGCAATGATCCAGAATCCGGATGAAACAATAATTCAGAATCTGGTTGAAATATATAAAGCGTGCATCAGTCTTTGCCACATACCGAAGCTATGGCAAGAGATTGAGGTGGTTTTTATGCCTAAGCCCAGCAGAGCCCCCACAACATCCCGAAGGCTTTCCAACCTATCAGCCTAACTTTGTTCGTTCTTAAAGGCCTGGAAAGACTGGTGGACAGCTACCTACGTACAAACCTAAACCTCTTGGTAAGATGTCCCCACCAACATGCCTATCTGAAAGCCGCCATAGAGAAAGCTTTCTCATAAAGAGGTTGCACTTGGTGCCTTTCTAGACGTGGAAGGCGCTTTTAACCACGTCAATATTGATGACATACTTGATACCTTGCGCAGTCATAGTGTGGAACCTCTTCCAACTGCATGGATAGCTAAGCTTTTTCGCTCATGAAAAACAGTAGCACGGATGGTTGAAGGGACCAGAAAAAGCTCTGCCCACAATGGAACGCCACAGGGCGGCATAATATCGCCTCTCTTGTGGGTCCCAACAGTGAACTTTCCATTTTAACTCGGAACGGCTACTCCACAATAGCATATGCAGACTAAATTGTTATTATGCTAACTTGTAAGTTTGAACAAGTTCTAGGGGACCTTATGCACTCCGCTTTACAACTGTTAGACAAGGAACTGTTGATAAAGGACTTACCATTAACCCCCGAAAAATAGATCTGGTCCTCTTCTCCAGAAGAAGAAGACCATATGTTTTCAATCCACCAAATATTTGGGGTATTACTATGGTCCACTCGAGCCAAATTAAATATTTAAGTTTTAGCTATGTTGCACTAGATATATCTGGCGCAGCATCGCTAACAATTTTACTTTATTATTTTAATAATAAAGTATTGTGATCGACTTGGGAAAAAAAAAAAATTTGCTACCCTGAAATTTTTTTTTTTCGCGTTTCATGACTAAAATAGCCGAAAAATGCAAAAAAAAAAAATCCGTCTGTCTGTACGCCGTCCGCCGTACGCCGACGTGTACGCTCAGCGCACATTAACTCCCAAACCCTTCAAGATAGAAAGTTCATTTTTGGAGGGATTGTAGGTAGTTGCGGATCTCAGGCGGATACCCATTTTGGGGGGTGTACGAGTTCAGGGGGAGGCAGGGGGAGCGCTTAAACCGAAAAATACGAATTCAAATATCTCAACCATGGTTACAGCTAGAAAGCTAAAAATCAACACACTTATAGAGAAGTTTGTGGGACAACTTTTAAAAATAATTCAATTTTTTTATCCATTGGGGTGCGAAAAGGGGGGGTTAAGAACCAATTGGCGGCCGAATTTTTTTTTCAAATGATTATATCTTCGAAATTACTACCCATAAAAAATTGATATTTTGAGAAAATTAAGATGGCACCAAGATCTACTAGAATCAGTTTAGATAGAAGCTAATTCTTGTAAGGGGGAGGGTCAGGGGGGGTGCAAAGAAAAACACTTAAAAATTAATATCTCGACTGTCTCTTAAGCTATGTAATTGAAACTTGAAATGAATACTAAGCTTTACTAGTGACATATGAAAAAAATATAATATATGGACATAATAGTAGTGGGGGGAAATGAGAAGCATTTCAAAAATGGCGCACTTTCCAAAACTACAAATCACCAAATCTCAAAATTGAGTACACATATCAAATCGAAAATTTGTCAGATTGTAGAGCTATATAGTCTTGAATTTTGGTAAAAAATTTAAGTTGGGGGGTGTAAGGGGAGGGAGGTGGAAAGCGAAAATGTTGAAAATTTTGAGTGATTTTTTTATGGCTCTGGTAAAAGATACAAAGTTTAAATTTTGCACGTCGACACATCTATTTACTGTACATAGAAAAAAAATAATAATTTGTTCCAAAATTCTTATGCACCGAAGTGGGGGTCTAACGTGCACAAAGTGTTTCCTGTGCAATGAAAAAAACACATAAACTGAAAATTTTTGAATGAAATTTTTAGGTAGGATCTTGAAAATTTGCGAAATGGATTTAAAAAAAATCCCCAAGAGTTTAAAATATTAACTGGTCGAATATCTTTAAAACCTCTACCCCCTCCCATACAAAATTTTTTTTTCGACCATTTCTAAGAAATCAATTATCACTTAACTATTAAATGCTATCAATTTGAAATTTTTCACAAGAACTTACAAAAATAGTTGAAATAAAATTACGTTAAAAGTTTTGAGATAGCACTTGCCCTTTTACCCCCTCCCATACAAAAGTATGATTTCGACCAATTTCATTAAATCAACTAATAACTAACAAATTAAAAGCTACAAACTTGAAATACAAGCACCTCACAAAAGAAAAGAAATAAAACTGCATCACAAATTTTACGATTCCCCTACCTCCTCTACCCCCTCCCATACAAATGTTTGGTTTCGTGAATTTAAAATTCACCGAATCCAATGAAAATTCTATGCAATTTCGTCTATGAAACTGACATTCTATACAAAGAATATTGGATTTGGTTCAAGCAATCAATTAAGAAACTATTAACATCCACACCCTTACTATCACCCTCCCTTCATGAAAACTCAAACCTGCATAAATAAACCAATGAAATATGGAGCTTTTGAACGTTTCCGGAAAGTGTTAAATTGAGAACTGCCCTGCCCAAGAAGCTCCTTTCACTTAGTCTTCCCTAACCACTCGAACCTGCATATTGACTTTCTACGCATGCGCATTTTGTCCCAAAAGTAATAAAGTTTCGCCCGACTTGTTGGCAGTTTATTTTAATTGTTTTAAATTAAAACGATATGTATTTTATATTTCATGTTTTTTTTATTATTAAACCTTTTTTTAAAAACTTCTCTAATGATAATAATTTTCAATCTATCTTATTATTTTTTTTTTCTTTTTTTTTCAAAGCTTGCTGAGAATGCTTTTTTTTAAATTTTAAAAAATGACAAAAATTTTATAAAATCAAATCCGACTATAGTAGTCTACTCTAACTCTACTACACAGTGAATTTAAATGAAAAATGTCGCCACACTACTCTCCCTCCAGTGACTTGGTCACGATAAAAATCTAGTTGGAGCTTTAATAATGCGTCCTCTTTTTGATACTTGGAACGGAGGTATGTCTTGAAAAACGACTTTTTTCTTTATTTTATTATTAATATTATTCTGATTATCTAACGTTACATTTTTATGAGTATCATTGCTATTATTGTTATTGTTTTTTTTAGAATTAACATTTTGATTTAAGTTTTGAACAGTATTATTTGGTATATTAAATTCCTCATTTTCTATAAACGCTGCCTTCAAACGATCAATGGCAACTTCTTGTTGTTTATACTCTAGATGAAATCTGAGAGTATTATAAGTTTGCTCTAAAGTTTGTAACGCCAAGAAATAAGGCTCGGAGAAAAAAATGAATGATACAGAAGTTAATATTATCACACAAAAATCTCAAAACCGGATGTCCGTCCGTCTGTCCGTCCGTCTGTCCGTCCGTCCGTCTGTCCGTCCGTCCGTCTGTGCGCTCTCTAGCTTGAGAACGCGTTGAGCTAGAAAGCTCAAATTTTGTACACGTCGTTTTTGACAAAAAATTAAGGCCAAGTTCGTGAACGGGCCAAATCGCTCCACCCCTTTTACCCCCTCCCATACAAAACGACACAATTGCGCAATTTGACAATAAACGGATTTGCTCAAAAAGTGTAAAAGCAATTGGCTTGAAATTTTGAATATGTTACTTTTATGATAAAATCAATCTACCCTAAAAAAATTATGCATGTCCTCTTCCTCCTTCTACCACCTCCCATACAAACTGTACTTGTCATGAAATACTCTAAGCCAATTTACTCAGTGCCTATAAAATTTACCGGGCTGAAATTGTGCACCAAATATTTATTTAAAATTGTTGGTAAGGTCAAAAAAAATTAGACGGTTAGCTTCACCCCTTCTACCCCCTCCCATACAAAATGACACAATTGCGAAATTTGACAATAAAAGGATTTGCTCGAAAAGTATAAAAGCTATTCGCTTGAAATTTGAAGTATGTTACTTTTATGATAATATCAATCTACCGTATAAAAATTATGCGTCTCCTCCCCCTCCTTCTATCACCTCCCATACAAACTGTACTTGTCATGAATTATTGTAAGCCAATTTACTCAGTGCGTATAAAATTAAACGGGCTGAAATTGTGCACCAAACATTTATTTAAAATTGTTAGTAAGAACAAAAAAATTAGACGATTAGCTTCACCCTTTCTACCCCCTCCCATACAAAATGACACAATTTCGCAATTTGATATTAAATGGATTTACTCGAAAAGTATAAAAGCTAATAATCTGAATTTTGGGATATTTTACTTTCATAATAATTTAAATGTACAGTAGAAAAATTATTAGCGTCCTCCTTCTCCTTCCACCCCCTCCCATACAAACTACACTTTTTCATGAAATGCTCTAAGCCGATTTTCTCAGAACATTTAACATTTATCGAGCTTAAATTTTGTAATAAATACTTAATTAGTATTATCACTATGATCAGAAAGAAATATTTGATTAGCTTCACTGCTTCTACCCCCTCCCATACAATATAACACAGTTTCATAACTTTTTCATGAAAAGTATGAATGGCACTAGTCTGAAATTTAAGGAATGTCAATTTTATAATATTTCTAGTTATTTATGAAAAAATCACTAGAATTCCTCCACTCTTTCTACCACCTCCCATACAAACTGCACATTTTCACTAAATCTAACTCAATAATTTTCTTAGTTCCCATTCAATTTTTGGAGTAAGCATTTTGTATAAAATATTTGTGTAGCTACTTTAGCATGATACGGAAAAATTAGTTCAATGCTATCAGCCCTTCTAACACTTCCCACACAAAATTTCTAGGGATCACAAAAAATTCAATTTCATCTAGAGTATCGTAAGACTACGCTTTACGCGCAATCGTAGCCCTGTTATGTTTATACTCTAGATGGAATCTGAGAGTATTATAAGTTTGCTCTAAGGTTTGTAACGCCAAGAAATAAGGCTCGGAGAAAAAAATGATGAATACAGAAGTTAATATTATCACTCAAAAATCTCAAAACCGGATGTCCGTCCGTCCGTCCGTGCGCTCTCTAGCTTGAGAACGCGTTGAGCTAGATAGTTCAAATTTTGTACACGTCGTTTTTGACAAAAAAGTAAGGTCAAGTTCGTGAACGGGCCAAATCGCTCCACCCCTTCTACCCCCTCCCATACAAAATGACACAATTGCGCAATTTGACAATGAAGAGATTTGCTCGAAAAGTATAAAAGCTATTAACCTGAAATTTGGATTATATTACTATTATTATAATATCAATCTACCGTATAAAAATTATGTGTGTCCTACCCCTTCTTCTACCACCTCCCATACAAACTGTACTTTTCATGAATTATTCTAAGCCAATTTACTCAGTGCGTATAAAATTTAGCTAGCTGAAATTTTGCACCAAGTATTTATTTAAAATTGTTAGTAAGGCCAAAAAAAAAATTAGACGATTAGCTTCACCCCTTCTACCCCCTCCCATGCAAAATGACACAATTTCGCAATTTGACAATAAATGGATTTACTCGAAAAGTGTGAAAGCTATTAATCTGAATTTTTGGATATATTACATTCATAATAATATAAATTTACAGTAGAAAAATTATTGGAGTCCTCCCTCTCCTTCCACCCCCTCCCATACAAACATCACTTTTTTCGTGAAATGCTTTAAGACAATTTTCTCAGAACATATAACATTTATCGAGCTCATATTTTGTAATAAATTCTTAATTAGTATTATCACTAAGATCAGAAAAAAATATTTGATTAGCTTCACTGCTTCTACCCCCTCCCATACAATATGGCACAGTTTCACAACTTCACAAAAAATCGATTTTCTTGAAAAGTATGAATGGCACTAGTCTGAAATTTAAGGTATGTCAATTTTATAATATTCCTAGTTATTTCTGAAAAAATCACTAAAATTCCCCCACTCTTTCTACCCCCTCCCATACAAACTGCACATTTTCATTAAATCTAACTCACTAATTTTTTCAGTTCCCATTCAATTTTTGGAGTAAGCATTTTGAATAAAACATTTTTATAGCTACTTTATCCTCCTGACATTAATGCTTTGGCGATGGTTTCGGCTGTTATATCGATAATCGGTATAATTTCTGGCCATCTCGTATAGCGATCAATACATATGAGGCAATATTTAAATCCACGCGATGATGGTAACAGTCCTATATTTATATGACTAAATCGTTCTCCGGGTATTAAAAATTCGGAAAGCGGTCGTTGATTATGTCGATTTATTTTGGATTTTTGACATTGGATGCATTGTCTACACATTATTTTGCAATCTTTGTTTATATTTGGCCAAACGAATCTATCGGTTATTTGTTTTGTTGTAGATTTGATGCCTGGATGATTCAACTGATGAATTAGTTGAAAATATGTTTTTCGTAATTTTACTGGTATAAATGGACGCGTTTTATTGTTTGACGTATCGCAATATATTGTTATTTCCGTCCCGGGTATTTTTATTAATTGGAGTTGTAGCTTTGAGTTGTTTTCTGTTATTAATTCTTTCAATTCGTCGTCGATTAATAGTTAATTTTGTAATTTTTCGTAATCATAAGCATGTATTTCTGTTACTGCTGGATCTTCGATGCGCGAAAGCATATCGGCCATCCAATTATCTTCACCCGAAATGTGCCGAATATCGACGGTAAATTGTCCAATAAAATCTATGTGTCTTAACTGACGCGGTGTGCATTGATCTAATTTTTTATTAAACATTGACGTTAAAGGTTTATGGTCGGTGTAAATTGTAAATTCTAGCCCTTCCAATTGTGTACGAAAATGTTTGATTGATTGATAAATTGCAAGTAATTCGCGATCGTAAGCACTATACTTTTTTTGTGTCTCTGTCATACGTTTTGAAAAAAATCCAAGCGGTTCTTGTTTGTCCTTTATTATTTGATGTAACGCGGCACCGACACGGAAATTAGACGCATCTGTGAACAGATTTATTTTTGCAGTTGCACATGGGTGTGCTAATAAGGCTGCTGTTTTTAATTCCATTTTGCATTTTTCAAATGCGCTTCTAGCCTCATTAGTCCATTCTATCAATGTCTTATCATTTTTTATATTGCCGACAATTAACTTTTGTAAAATGCCTTGCGATTCTGCTGCTTTCGGAATGCAACGTCGAAAAAAGTTTAATGACGCGATAAATTTGCGCAAGTCTTTGGCCATTTGCGGTAATTCTACGTTTTGAATGGCTTTGACTTTTTCGTCGGTTGGCTTTATGCCATTTTCGTTAATGGTGAAACCGAGGAAATTTATTTCTGATTTTCTGAATTCGCATTTGAATGCGTTAATTCGCAATCCGTGCTCACGGAATCTATCTAATACGATTTTTAAATGTTGTAGGTGTTCTTCATGACTATTAGATGCAACTTGAATGTCATCGATGTACTTAAAAACGAATGGTAGCCCTTTCAGAACTTGATCAATAAATCATTGAAATGTTTGTCCGGAGTTTCGTAACCCAAACGGCATCCAAGTTACGTATGAGTCAGCGTCTTTGCCAGACACATACTCCACATTCCTAGAGGATGTAACTAGATACCTCCAACCAGCATAGGTATATGACACCTTTAATAAATGCTGGGAAATAATAAATTCACACAGTTAGCAAAAGTACGAATCAGCAAAATTAGATTAAAGAATTTTCCACTGTAGATAAGAATTAAGTTAGTCCGTTTCTTACATTCGAAAAAGATAGTCAAATAAAGTTTTTCGTCCACATTAAATTTTGCGTTTTTATTTTTTTTGTGCTCACGTCCCTCGACCACATAACTGGCGCAGTCGGCAAACCTACAAATTAATATCGCGACTATTAAATAATAATAAGATAACTAAAAAATTGACAAGTGAATGTGAATGTTTAGTTTTTGCATAAAATCGGAACAAATTAGCTAAATCGTTCAAGAGAAGCTAAGTTTCAAGTGCAATTAGTGGAACCGGTGAAATCGATAAAGAAAAACCGTGTGCAACAAGACCGAGAGTGAGTGAATGCTTAGAAAAGAGAAACGCAGCGAAATACTGGACGGAGTGAGACGGATTCACAGCGAAAAACCGGAAATGGAGCAACAAATCCATCAACTGGAGCAGCAATTGCTGCAACGAAATAATCAATTCGAAGAATTGGCGGCAGCGTTCCAAAGATTGACAACTCAACAATCAACCATGGACCAGAAACAACAAATTCTGAAGGAAGTACGCCATATGAACATATTTACTGGCACAGGAGACATAACAATCAATGGATTCATCAGGAGCGTCGAATACTACTTGGAGGACATCAACAACGAAGAAGTAAAAAGAGCAGCAGTTCGAGCCATATACCATGAAAAAATTCAGGGTCAAGCCAAGAACGTAGTTATCAACATTCCGGAACCGGATGATTGGACATTGATAAAGGAGACTCTACGACTTCGATACAGACCAGATGTAGAACCAACAGAAATCTACCGCAAAATTAGTAACTTAAAAGTAAGTAGTATTAGCGAACTAGCTATAGAAATACAAAATATTAAATATAAGGCTGATGAGTTAATAATTTATTACCAAAATAATTGTGGAATTGACTTAAACAATGTCGATTCGATTTTAGTTAACACAGTTAAAGACATGACACAGGGAATATTGTTAGATAAAATTTATGAAGAAACTGATATAAAAGATATTATAACCATTATGCGTAAAAGAAGATTTGAAGACTCTTGCATTCGACCAGAATTTTTTAAACAGACCAATATATTTAGACATACTAATAAACAGGAACAGAGAGATAAATCTCGAACCAATTTCAAAAATAATAATTATAATCGAAATTATACTCAAGACTATAAAAATCAAACTGACAATAACTGGAATAGCAATAACTATTCGACACAAGACAGACAGACGCAACAAACGCAACAAGCTAACGACAGAGACAACTACAACTACAATAATTCGGGAATGAATAGAAGATATAATCAATCCTCACAAAATCAGAATAATCGAAATAATTATAACTCGGGTCAATTCAGGAGAAATTACAACCAAAATTCAGGTCAGTTTCGCCAAAAATCAGGTCAATATAAGCAACAGTCAGCAGAACCAATGGAAGTAGAAAATTTAGAAAGACAAAACCAATCAGGAAACCTTATTTCAAAACCGGGCCAATATTGCCATAAACAGGTTAGAAATGAGCAACGAGAAGTTTTGCCAAACAGGGAAGAATTTAATGGAATCAATGACGAGTTTTTTCACAACTAGCCTCGGAAGGATTACCAGTAATAAAAATTACAATAAACAATATAAAATATAAAGCCTTAATAGATACTGGCTCAACATTAAGTATAATAGACGATAGAATAGAAATTGGAAAAAAAGTTAAAATTAATCCTGTACACTTCAGTACAATCACGGGAAAAGATACAGTTAATTACGAAATACACACCCCAGCCCCAGAAGAAATTAAATCACCAAAGAATGGAAAAGTAAGATGGAAAGTGAAAGCCTTGAAAAATAGAAATTATCAATTCATAATAGGATTTGATTTACTTAATAACCTTGATGCATTGATAGATCTAGAAGGAGGATCAATAACCCTCAATGGTCAAATCATACCATTTTTGAATAATCCATATTCATTCAATCAAATATACGCGTTAGAAAAAATCGAAAGCGATTACATTAAGCGTTTGAAGCTCAACCATTTAAATAAAGAAGAACATAAATTCATAGTAGAAGTTATAAAGAAGTTCGAAAATATATTTTTTAAAGAAGGAGATACCTTAACTAGTACTCCAAGCATAAAACACGAAATTATTACAACAACTGAAGGTCAAATAAACTCTAAATTATATAGGTACCCTCCAAAACATGAAGAGGAAGTTAGGATGCAAATATCTGAAATGGAACGACAGGGAATTATTAGAAAAAGTAATTCGAAATATTCAAGCCCATTAATAGTCATACCCAAAAAAAGTGACAACTCGGGAGAAAAAAAGTTCCGAATAGTTATAGATTATCGAAAATTAAATGAGGTGACCGTGGATGACAAATTCCCGCTACCAAACATAGACTCAATCTTAGATAAATTAGGACGAGCGCAATATTTTTCAACTATTGACCTTGCTAAGGGATACCATCAAATACTTATTAGAGAAGAAGATAGGAAGAAAACAGCATTTGTAACTCCTCGTGGTCTTTATGAATTCATAAGAATGCCGTTTGGATTAAAAAACGCTCCAGCGACTTTCCAACGTCTTATGAATGAAGTTCTCAGAGAGTTTATAAATAAAACATGTGTTGTCTATCTGGATGATATTCTGATCTTTAGCACGTCAATTCAAGAGCATATCAAAGCAATAACCGATATTTTTAAAGTTTTACAAGCAAACCAATTAAAAATCCAAATTGACAGATGCAATTTCATGCAAAAGGAAACTTCATTTTTAGGTCATGTAATCACGAAGGAAGGTTTAAAACCCAACCCCGAAAAAATAAGTTCGATAGAAAAAATTCAGCTACCAAAAACAGAGAAACAAATCAAGAGTTTCTTAGGATTAACAGGATATTATAGGAAATTTATCCGAGATTACGCCAAAGTAGCACAACCTATTTCTAAATATCTTAAAAAGGGAACAAGAGTAAACACTAAAGATCCAAATTTCATAGAAGCCTATGAAAAACTTAAAGTTTTAATTAGTTCACACCCAATACTTAGATTTCCAGATTTTACCAAACAATTCCAATTAACCACAGACGCATCAAATTATGCTATTGGTGCAGTTCTTTCTCAAGAGGGACATCCTATTTCTTTCGCCTCCAGAACACTTAATGCGCATGAAAAGAATTATTCAGCAACTGATAAAGAATTTTTAGCCATTATGTGGGCTGTTAACTACTTTAGGCCATACCTTTATGGAAACAAATTTAAGATACTAACCGATCACCAACCAATAAAATTCCTTCATGCTTAATATAAAGGAAAAGACTTAGCTCCTCGACATCAAAGATGGTTGTTGAGGCTAGGGGAATATAAATTTGAAATCGAGTACCTAAAAGGGAAAGAAAACAAAGTCGCTGACTTTTTAAGCAGGATAGAACATCAAGAAGAGGATAATGATAGCCCAAACGATACAGAAAACGTCACAAATTCGTACTCAGACTTAGGAATATTTAATATCGAGGATGAAGACAATATTACTATGGCAACGATTCATTCAGCAGAAGAAGAACTTCAAGACCATATACCTATTAAGGAAGAAATAGTTAACAAGCACAAAACGCAAATAATATTAACTAACAATAAAACAATGGAAATAGAAATTATTCATAGTAAAAGAATTATATACATAGCAGAGTATGATTTTGACAACCTGGACGATATTTTTAGGAGATACATAAAGAAAGGAATTACAGGAATATACTCCGAAATATCAGATACCAAATATAACGAAGTCCAGCAAAAGCTTAGATCACTATATTCAAATGACAGCACAATCAAATTTGTAAGATGTTCTTTTAGAGCACAAGATATAAAAACAGAGACCGAAGCAATAAAGCAAATTTCATTATATCACGTGAGAGAAAGCTTACACTCAGGAATACAGGAAACTTTCAATGCTATTAAAAACAAAATTTATTTTCCTAAATTACTTGACTTAATTAATATAGTAATAAACCAGTGCGAAATATGTCAACAGGTTAAATACGATCGAAGACCCATTCGACCCAAATTCAAGTATTCTGAAACCCCTACAGAAATTAATCAAATAATTCATATAGACACTTACGTTATACTTAAGCATAGCTTCCTAACAATTATTGACAAATTTTCCAAATTTGGAACCGCCTACTACCTGACCGATAGAAATCATATAACCATAATTGAACAATTAGAAGAGCACTTCACTAAGATAGGAAAACCCAACAAAATAATTGCAGACAATGAATTCAAAGGAGCTCAAATTAGAGAATTTTTGCAAAATGAAAATATAACGCTACATCTAACGAAAGCACATAGTCACACAGGCAATGCAGACATCGAAAGGTTGCATAACAGCATAGCTGAAAAATTTCGAATCCTTATTGTAAACAAAACTAGAATTTCAACTAGACGAACATTACAACAAGCAATTAGAAACTATAACAGTAGATTCCATTCAACCATAAAATGCACACCATCCGAAGTCCAAGCCCGTAAAGTAGATTTTCAAAAGATTAGGGAAAATATAGAAAAAGCAAAAGATAAGAGATTGGAAAAATTTAATGAAAACAGGGATGATTACCACGAGATAAGAACAACAGGTTTCATTAAGAACTATAAAGCAGTTAGACACAAACATCGCCCTAAATATAAAAAAGATAAGTTACATAATGTCCACCCCACTAATATCAAAAGAAATCCTAAATTTTCAGATATTCACGATCGGATTGATTTGTCTACTAATGATAACACCGACTAAAGGACTATTAAACATACATGACATAACAGAACAGACAGGATTTTCGGAAATACAACTGAACCAAGCAGACATAGTGACTAAAACAGACATAATAATTCACGTTATCGAACCTCAAGAAATTTTAGAACTGGTCAAAGATTTTGCAACAAATATCGCAGATCTAAGCGGAGTACATAAAGAGCTACTAATGACAGAACTTAAGCATGTAACGAACATAATCAGAACTATTATACCTTTAGATAGTAGAAAGAAAAGAGGATTAGTTAATTTAGTAGGTAATGCTCAGAAGTGGTTATTCGGGACCATGGATGATCAAGATAGATTAGATATAGAAAACCATTTTAAAACTACAGATAAGAATAATCATAACGTAATTACAAATCTAAATCAACAGATCATAATAAATAACAAATTTAATGAAACTTTCAAACAATTTAAAAACACAATTGAAAAAGACAGAATATTGATTTCAGAAAAAATGAACAATATAATGAATCAAAATAGATACTATGACCAACTTTTTAAAATTCAAATTTTCAAAAGCAAAATAGAACATATTCAAGACAATATAGCTTCAGCTAAATACGGAATTTTACACCCAAACATCCTAACCGATGAAGAAATTCAAAAGTACAACATAGATTTAAATAAAATGAAATATATTAAATTAGGAGTAACTAAATATGAAGAAAATAAATTAATATTTGCTGTTAAAGTACCAAACGAGTTTAAGAAAATGAATCTTAGAATGATAATACCAATTCCTAATAAGCAACAAAAAGAAATTGATTATCCAATCGAAATTGTAACAACAAATAATGAAACTGTATATCAATATAAAGAACTAAGAACATTAAATGAACTAGAAGTAAGTAAACATTGTGTGTACAAGGAAAACTGTAAATTAATAAAGAATAATAAAACAGAAATCATTAAAATTGATGAGGAAACAATTGTAATAAAAAATGCATATGAATTAAATATTAGTCAAAATTGTGACGAAAGAAAATTGTTAATAAATGGAAACGTACTTATTCATTTTACCAATTGGGAAATCAAAATTATCGATCACTACTTTTCAAATGTTAAAGAAATATTTTTAGAACGCTTTTCTTACCCTTCAAACAAAAAATTTACAAATTTTACCGATAAAATAACTTTAGATGAAATTGTCCTAGAAAATGTAAAAAACATAAACAAAATTGATGAGCTGGAATATCATAAAAATGTTTCATACGGAATTAATATCACTTTAATTATATTAATAAGTGTGATTATAACTTTTGTAATCATACTTTATTTTAAAAAACATAAAGAATTTAAGATAAAAATCAATAACAGAATTCAGGAGAATCCTAATTTTAAGGGGGGTCCAGTTACGTATGAGTCAGCGTCTTTGCCAGACACATACTCCACATTCCTAGAGGATGTAACTAGATACCTCCAACCAGCATAGGTATATGACACCTTTAATAAATGCTGGGAAATAATAAATTCACACAGTTAGCAAAAGTACGAATCAGCAAAATTAGATTAAAGAATTTTCCACTGTAGATAAGAATTAAGTTAGTCCGGTTCTTACATTCGAAAAAGATAGTCAAATAAAGTTTTTCGTCCACATTAAATTTTGCATTTTTATTTTTTTTGTGTTCACGTCCCTCGACCACATAACTTCCACGTATACTCAAATAATCCGAAAGGTGTTATTATTGCGGTTTTTGGAATATCCGGTTCATACACGGGAATTTGATGATAGGCACGCGTTAGATCGATCTTTGAAAATACCGTACATCCATGTAAGTTGATTGTGAAATCTTGAATGTTTGGAACCGGATACCGATCAGGTGTTGTAACTGAATTTAATCGTCTGTAATCGCCGCATAATCTATCTGATCCAGATTCTTTACTTACAATATGTAACGCGCTTGACCATGGTGATTTAGATGGTCTGCAAATGCCTAATTTGATCATATGCTCGAAATCTTTTTTCGCTGAATCGTATTTATCCGGGGGTAATCGGCGAGCTTTGGCATACACAGGTGGACCTTTTGTCTCGATGTGATGGTACACACCCGTTATATTAATATTTTTTAATTCATTAAAATTTGTTGGAATCGTTAAATCGTGATATTCTTTAAGTATTTTTATGTACTTTGACTCATAAGATTTGAAGTTTTGCTATTTATGGTTGTTATATTAATTTCGTTACACGAGACGATTTCCATTGCGCAGATCGTATTTATTTTTGTAGCTGTGTCAATTAATTTGCGGTTTTTGAGATCGACCAATAAATTGAAATATTTTAAAAAATCTGCACCGATAATTGGTTTGTTTACGTCTGCGATTATGAAAGACCATTGGAAACTACGACGTAACCCTAGTGAGATGGTTATTGTCTTTTGTCCATACGTTTTAATATTAGTACCATTCGCGGCGAACAATTCAATTGCATTATATAGATTTTTATTTTTTTCTTTAAATGTTGGTGGAAGAATTGATATATCTGATCCTGTGTCAATTAAAAAATGATTGTCGGATCCTTTATCGAAAATGAAGAGGCGGCTTGTGTTAAGTAACGCCGTTTCGGCCGCCATGCAACACGGCGAAACTAGTTTTTTTGGTTTTTAATGAAATCAGTGTTGAATTTGCACCACTCGCTGCAATTACGCGCGTTATCTTTATATTTGTAATGATACCAACATTGTTCGTATTTCTTCCTGTCTCGTCCGTCGTTTGAATTTGAATCTTTATCTCGCGACTGAGATCGAGGCCGAGAACTTGAATGTGAACGCGAAAAATCCTTAAACTTGTTTGACAATTGTTTTATTTGTTTGGATAATGCTTCAATTTTACTGGTGAGGGCATACTTTTCACTTTCTTTTGGACCCTTGATATCGTTCATGATCGCATGTGTATGTGATGTAGCTGATGTTTCGAATCTGGCTACATCTTGAATTTTATCAGCTGTTTCAGCTTTGTCTGAAACACTGATTTGTAATGTTTTTATGATTGAGCGTGTTGTGGCGGGTAATTTTGATGCCCAAAGCTTTTCTAAAACTTTATCGCTTATCATGCCTTTAGAAATCTCTCGCATTTCACGTAATAATACGGATGGTTTTTTATCGCCTAAATCTATGCCTTGTAATAATTGAGTTAACCGTTTTTCATCCGAATCTTGGAACTCTTTTATTAACCCACGTTAATAAAAGAGTTCCAGAGTTTATCATTTCGAGTTTATCATTTAGTGGCGGATCTCGAATAATATGTGCTACGATATCTAAATATTTCGCTTCGAGAGCTGCTACCACAATATCATATTTGGTTTGATCACGAGTAACATTATTATTTCGAAACTGTGATTCGATTTGACAAAACCAAAGATCTGGTTTGCTGTGATAAAACGGTGGTATTTTAGTTGCCACTTTGTAACTTTCATTATTTGTTCGCGACATCTGGACATTATTAAACGGATTGATATTATTATTCACGTTTGTATTTATTTGGCTCTGTAGTTGATTGTACTTAGCCATTAAATCTTCCATTTCCTCGCGCATTCTATTTAATTCAACCGTATTGTAACTTTCCGACTGCGAATTCTCAATGTTTTGATTGCTTAAATCCATATTTGAACCAAAACCGACTGCACCTTGTTGATCCTGATCATTGTCTCCCTTTTCAACTGTAGAGAGATTTTTATTTGGATTAAGACTGACCATGACTTTTACCGGTGTGTGTTGTAATGGCATTTAAGATGTTATAAAGACAACCAATTATAAACGATGTTTACTGTTTGAATACCTTTGATCGTTTGAAAAACACTATTTTGTTGATTACTACATAATAACATTGATTAAACATCTATCGTTCTTTATATTTGAGTAAAAATATTTAGTTAACTTGAAAAAATATTAAATGTGTCATGAATTATTTTAAATCTCCATTAAAAATAAAATTTGTCTATATTATTTTTGAGAATTCTTACATATAAAATTTTGTAATGTATTTAATTTTATAGATGTTTGAAAATTTGATGCGAATCGCTGAATATGCTAACCTTGTTGAGAAGTTGATAACTGCGCAATCCTTGTTGATAATTGGGCAATTCTTGTTGAGGACTGGATGAATTTACTTCTTGTCCACAAATGTGTTGTCTTGATTCCAGTTATTATCTTACGTTTATTAAATGTTCGAAACAATTAGATCGATAATTGGTATTGCGTATTTGTATTTGAACTCGATTCGACGCACATTTTTCGAAACACAAAAACCGAATTATATTCGTTATCGTTGTATAATGGCAATTTTATTTCGACGCCATTTTTATTTTTGTGACTTATTAAATGAAACACTTTTTCAGTAACTTTTCACTAGTTCTAATTGGTTTTTTTGTTGCAAAACGTTTATTTA